>OX243820.1:9473541-9508541 GCA_945859605.1 Lumbricus rubellus | reverse complement strand
CTCAAAGAATTTTAATATTTTTTTAAATTTTCAAATAGACCAAAAATTCAAGAATTTTTATTTTATAATAATTTGCATCCATCTATCCAGAATTCCGCCCATCCATCCGTAGGCTATACAAACATAAAAATAGGCCTACATGTACATAGATGCATACGTGTAGCCTAAATACATACACACATACATACATGTACATAGTATTGTAAACCCATTCTTCTCGATCGTATACAGTTTGGTGTTGTCATATCGGGAGTGCCCATCCTTCAGCATGACTGTCTCATGCATAGTGGCGCTATACAAATTTACGATTTCGATCACGACACGAATTTATAAGCAGGTCAATTCTTGGAGCAATCGGTGCATACGGCTTAGCACACACATACACACACACACGAACACACACACACAGTCCACGCACGCACGCACGCACACACATACACATAGTCCATGCACGCACGCACGCACACACACACACACACACAGTCCACGCATGACCGAATATATGGATCAAGTGGAAATCCTTTCCGTGCACATACATATGTACACACAACATGCATAGGCTATACACTTTGCATAAGCACACATTTTCACATATATAGGCCTATATGATATATAATTAAGTTTTATATATGCATAGGCTACATTAGATGTAGGCCTACATTTTCACATGCCCTTGATTATGGATGCCCATAATTTATGTATACGCAAACATACATGGATGTGCTCAGAATCATGTGTATGTTTGTATAATATTTTCGTGTACATTTACATGTATACATCTCTATATACTTACATAGCCGACTAAACTTACATAAAATATATTCCTATAGGCCTATGCCTACAGTACACACTCATACGTAGCCTATTATGCCAATATTTATTTATGCGCCAAATGAAGCTTCGATTTGGATAAAAATCATAAAATGGAAAACTTGGCTGCAAGCACACACACACATGCACGCACTCACTCACACGCACACACATACACACTCACGCACTCACACACACACACACACACACAAACACACACACTCACACACAACATATCTGTATATTATATATACAGTATTATACACGTATACCTGCACATACATTGTAGGTGCGAAGTTGCATATAATATGTAGGCTATATAATTATATATGTATACACTACATGTATATTATAAATATATAGACCTACATGTATATGGGGCCTACTAATATATATATATATATATATATATATATATATTGCCCATACATAGGCCTATACACGAATACATAATATATTTACATTTATTATGCCAATATTTATTCAGTGGTGAAAGGGCATAACTGAAAATGGGTCAGGGAAAAGCTAACATGCATTATGAACTGCATTCCCAATAACATGGTAAATTCTCGCTGGTCGATATGCATGACTTCTACGCGTTACGAGCCTATAATAGTGGGCCTATGATGCATGGTTTGATGTAGGCTATATAAGCCTATAGTATTATTATAGTGTATTCGCCATTTCCAAGTTATTGGCCCATGCATCAGAGCAGCACAAACGGCATTGAGAACAACCTTTCCCACACAAGTCGTGGTGTGCATGCAAAAGCATTGCAATAAGATTTAATAATAATACAGAGACGCACGATTCAAGAAGTGGCATGAAGTGCCTGATAACATATCACGCTGACCTTACATTGACAAAAGACACGATTATGAACAGGTCAGTAGGGTAATGTATGCATATATATTATATATAGGCCTATATACGAGCACTTGCTATAGCACCAATTCAAGGATCTACTCAGTGGCACTCCCGACAACAGCGCGGACACTGAATCGGAGTTTCACGCCGAAGCGCGCGAGTACGCTATAATTGCGAGTGAAGGACTTGCTCAGAGTCCCTACGCGCCGTACTCGGCGGTTTGAGGTGGATTCGAACCAGCAACCTGCAGCCGCAAGGCACCGAAAATACCCCTACACCACCGCGCCCAGTCAGCACGCCCCGCATTGAGGTGGGTGCCATATAAGGGTGATGCAACACGCGTGCCCGCAGTTTTGAAGGGCCCCCACAGGACTGGATTTACAAATGTGCATGGCGATCCTATATCCCTGCATGTTCAGAGAGACTGGTCGAGTCCAAGGTTCTTTGAATACAAATACTAGCGGCTGCATGATGGGGAAGCTGAGGCGCATAATTATATAATATTATCTGCAACCTCGGTTACCCATGTGCAGTTGAAGTTGGAGTCAATGGGTGAAGGTGAAAAACCGGGGCAACGCCGAGTACCCCAGCAGCTAATCTGTTATAATTTCTTCATTGTAGGCCTATATTATGCCACTGAAATAAAAGTGTGTACGTGTATATACATGTATACAGTGCTTAAAGTGTGGAAAAAAGTGCCTGGACGCCCCTTACCTTTCCCAAATAAGTGCCTGGACGCCCCTTACCTTTTCAGTCAGTGCTGGCCAATAAGTGGCAGGACGGCGTTCAGATTTTAAAATAAGTGCATGGACGCCGTTCATGACCGTCCAGGCACATTTTAAGCCCTGTGTATATAATTATATGCGCCCTGTTGCGTCACTGCAGAGCCAGTCAATGCCACATAATATGAAATGCGATGACGATAGCCTATTATAGTCGACGAGTCATTATTTTGCTTGTGACATACACATTAATTCATCCATTGATAGCCTGCATATTTGCATATTTACACATTAATTTACCTGCAGCCTATCCATTTAGACTACCTATAGGCCTACGTGTTTAGACCCGAAGTATAGGACCAAGAAATGTCGATGTCTGAATAAATCAAGCCGACTATAGCACAATAGGCCTTTACAAGTCGCTCGGCATCAAACGTACTGTACCCAACCCATATATTACGAGAAAGCCTAAAAAATTACAAAACACGTATTCTAATGGAAAGCTACAACTCACAAAACCGCAACAATAAGTCTGCAACTGAACCTTGAAAGTCATAATCTACTGATGGCAACCCGAGTAACGATCCTTGGGCAGTTACATAGGTGCAATCACGTCCTAAAAGTTGGGGGACCATAATGAATCACGTCCTAAAAGTTTGGAGGGACCATAATAATAAAGTTAGGGGACCACTCAAAAGTTGAGGGGACGCGTCCCGTGTGTCCCATAGGGTGGTTGCGCCTATGGGCAGTTAGGCTATATTTATTGGCTCACAATAATTGGTCACCGTCACCAGGCAGCAGCTGTAGCATTTGGTTTCAGAGTAATCGGGTAAGTACATGTAGGCCTACATGTCCCATTATCCAATGCCGCACCACTGCATTTTTACTAACCCGCCTTACACGCACTTGCTTATGGCTCCTATAGATAGTAACAGGCACAGTGTTTTGGTTGGGTACGTTAAAAATACTTTTTTTTATTAATTTATGTCTGCATGTCTGCATGCTGCATAGGCCTACATGTATACGTACACGTATGCACAGACATACATATATACACATAGGCCTACATTCATACATAAAATTGGCAAGTCCTGAGATGCACTGGAGCAGTGTCCACATTTTAGGACTTATCCATTCTGCAAGATACTAGGCCAACTACACCGATCGAATTCTTTGTCTTTCGACTTTCTCGCAACTGTTGACAAGCGATAGAGATAGATAGAGCCTACATGATTGTAAAGATTGTCACTGTTACTTGGAATCAAATTCATCAACTTCACAAACCACGGCCTCCACAGACTCTCATAGGCGTTTACATCATAGTCCCTCGAGGAAATAATTATTAAGTGGTTTGAGTACGTCAGACCACACAATGGATGTCTAGGCCTATTCAGCGATTTAGTAAGAACTTAGGCCAGTTGCCAAAAGCCGATTAAGAGAATCTACCCAGCATATTATAGGGATATTGAGTCGCGTCATCTCTTAACATTATTGGACACGTTCAACGTCTTTTAAAAGACGACAAAGGAACAAACTCCGCCACTGGCTGCACTCTGCCAGTGCCAGTCCCAAGCTTGGATAAAGGAGGAGGGCGGCACTACTCGTCTTTGAAATGGCAGTGACATTAAACAGCACCATGCTGACATAGACATTAGACACTTGCTCAAATTCTGATGAATGTCTACAGTTTTGTGAGAAGCAAACATTGGTGGATGCGGGCGGTTGATAACATTTATTTAACGACGCCGTCATTTCTACGATGCGCGCCATACATATTCGCCTCGCTAAATAGCCTAACAAATTCCAATTGTCATTGGATGGGTTATAATTTACAGTCTCTAACACAGGTGAAATGTGCGTAGGCCTGGAACCTTCCTTCTGTCTCTCGAAAGAGACCTAGCAGCAACGTCTCACAGCTAATAGCCGCCGTCCTGCGTACAAAATTCTGTCCAGACGTTTCGGTCCTGCTAACTCAAGCGTAACACGCCAGGCCAGAAAGAAGCCTTTCGAAGTGTACACTGTACACACGACTCATGCAGGCGTACAGTAGGCTAGGCGCGTATGTGTAGGACTACATTATACACGTGCACGCATATATACGTACGTGTAGGCTAACCGGTGGAATGTATTTCCTCGTGTATTACTCGATGAACAAGTATAGCCTTTAGTGACATGGATGTCGGCGCGATGATATGTATCGAGTCCGAGCAGCATAAAGTTATTGTACCACAAGTTGACCATCTGCTTATGTTCAATCAGTTCTTCAAGACCGTTGGGTGAGTGTACGTGATTTTGTATTTAGCGTGCCAACCGAGTAGACTATTATAGGCTTAACCAGCTGCGGTTGGTTTTTCTCATTAAGAAGGCTAACTTTAACTATAGGTCAGTCTAATAATTAACTAATATTTAGGTTCTTACCCCCCTTGTGGCTGATCTATTTTTTAGCCATATAGCCTGCTTTAACCTGATTTTTAGATTCAATTTGAAAGACGTGTAGGCTAGGCTAACTGATTCTTTGTGTCAGTCATCACTAGAGTATAGACATTAATTTTGAACCAATGTGATTCACTATGCCATGTTAGGCCTAATGCTCTGCGCACGAACTGTCCATAAACTAATTGTGATAGACAGGTGTCTTTGTAAAGTTTGAGAACTATGGATTATGCCTAAGGTATTTGCATGACCCGTGCACTTGCTAAAAAGACATGACTAAAAAGCGTGTAACAATGGTGTGTGCGACTGGGTGTCGGTCTTCCACAATATTAGACATAGATAATAAAAATTATTACAGTTGGGTTCAATGGTCGCAGCCCTGCATAGGCCCTACCTCGCTGCTTCTATACACGTAGCCTACGTCTTTCTCGATCTATCTATATATATATAAAAATGAAACTTTCCAATAGTTTGTGTAAAGTGTTCTCGAAACGTACCGCACAGATTGTTTTGAAAATTTCACAAAACCTTCCATTCCTATCTGAGAGTGTCCATTTTTCTTTTTTTCCGAAAACACGCAATATTTTCCACAAAAAGTGAAGTTTGCATTCCGCTCGACCGTCATTTGCAAATTCAAAACCTCACGTTGCCAGATTCGCAAACGCCTTGACAGTGACTGCGACCATGCAGACGAAACATGAATGAGCTTGCGTGCCGTGACGTCATAAGCGATTCGCATAAATATTTTGCGGCCTTCTTGGTTCAGGCAGGAAAGGAGCGGAGGGAGCGGGACGGAGGGGAGGGAGGCGGCGGGGGATGGGGAGGGAGAGCGGGACGGAGGGGGAGGGAGAGGGGGAGGGGGGAGGGGGACGGGGAGGGGGAGGGGAGGGGAGGAGGGGAGGAGGAGAGTCTTTTCTGCCACAGCAACGCGTGGCCGGGTACAGCTAGTGGGCTATATATAATGGCGGCATAAAAATTATTGACGGACCTATAGTTAGACACTTCACACCTGTTAGAATCGAGTTCGATACTCGTCTGTAGACTGTAGCTTACATCTAAAGTCGACATTGAATTGTCTCTTACTCACGAGGAAAGGTATATAATTATCAACTTTCTCAAAATAGGCCTACCTACCTGTGATTTCAATTGTTCTTAGCGCAGGATAAGGCGTGCATTGCTCTAAAAAAGGAGCGTAGACGGCATCGGTGAGACTCTGGTTTGGGTGATGGCCAAGATTCGTGCATCAACTACGGGGTGGTTGAATGGAATGACTCTTTCTGAGATCAGCGTCAGAAACCGTGTTGGCTTACCTGCAATAAAGGGAAGGGGAAGCTACGCCACTGGCTGAAATAGGCTATGGAAGTGTCAGACCAGTGTTATTTCAGTTATGGTTTTTCAGTTACAGTTTCAGTTACAGTTATCTATTTTATTTTTTTCCAGTTACAGTTTCAGTTACAGTTAACTACGATGAGATTTTTCAGTTTCAGTTACAGTTATTTCTTATTTTCCAGTTACAGTTTCAGTTACAGTTAGTATTTTCAAACGTTACAACTACCAAAGTTGAATAGGAGATCAATCTGATTTTACATTGTGGGGCGCGGTGGTCTAGTGGTGGCGTCGTTGCCTTTGAGCCGGAAGGTCCGAGGTTCGAATCCACCTCCCCGCGTAAGGACCTTGGGCAAGTCCTTCACTTACAATTGCTCAGCGCTTCGGCGTGAAACTCCAATGCAGTGTCCGCTCTGCATCGGGAGCGCCTCTGAGTAGAGAGAGAGAGAGATTGAAGGGGCGCTATAACAAGTGCACATACAAACAAACAAAAAAACATATTGCCGGTTGACTTTAAGGAACACACGACGCTCCAGCTTTACACTTAATCTGTTTCGCTTTCTCGCACACCAGTCCCCACAAACTGAGAAGACGCGCTCAACGTATGCTTGAGAAGCAGGCACGGATACGAAGTCTTCTGCAATCAGGGCCAGAGATGGATATGATCTCTGTCGATCCACCCAGAAGGACAGTCCATTATCTAGATTCTAGGTCACCGTTGAAGATGGTTGCTTCCGTCAAGTACCGATCAAGCTCCCCATCGATACCGGACGTCCTTAATGCTGAACTGAAGGAACTTCTGGTCCGGTTATCCTACGATAGGAGCTTGAAGCGCTTCAATGGCGGTGTCTGGTCTTCTCTCGACGGTCGCTAAAACGATAGATCATCCATAATTCACTATACCGTGACTTTGAGCTTCGATTGATTGCTTTTGACTTTGTCAGTAGGTTCTTTCTTTTGTTTTTCCTTGACCTGCAGCATCGCATACACATCTTTATGCCTGCTCTTTAGATGATTGCGAAGATTTGTGAAATGAAATGTATGGGTTTAACGACTCTTTTTCATATCGAAGATGATCAGCGTCGGAGGCAGAGAACAACCTCGTACTCCACGTTTATATTGCGACCGAGTCACCCGCAGTAAAGATCCGAGAAATTAATCTCTGATAAACCGACCGACCGGGAATCGAACCCGTGCCGCCGGCGGGGCGAGCGGGCTACAAACCCACTCGACCACCGAGGATCTCTGCGAAGATTTGTCGCATTTTTCCCGTTAAGTAGCGTACCACACTCGCGGATTTCCGCGTCATTTGTATCACCAGTCCAAACGCAACAGCGACTTTTGTCTATTGCCGCTTCAAAAACAAAATGTTCCTAAACGCCGCTTTCTAATTTTCTACCGCTACTTGGCTTAAACATGGTTCTAGTCGAGGATTGTTTAACAGTTTACCGCCGAAGCCTGAGCAGGAAAGGAACCGGAAGTGAGATGAACATAGAGAACTTAACGTGTAGTAGAGTAGAATTTCCGTTCAATAAGTAAGTAAGAAAAAAGCTGTTGTGTTATTTTCAAGTTAACTCCTTTTGATTCTTCAGTTATACAGTTATTGTTTTTCAGTTTCTATTACAGTTTCAGTTTTTAAACATTTTTCAGTTTCAGTTTCAGTTGGAGTTAACTCACAACGATTTTTCAGTTATTCTGCTATTTCAGTTACAGTTTCAGTTAATATAAATAACACTGTGTCAGACCCAAGCCTGGATAAAGAAGGAGGGCGGCATTAATAATCTATATAGGCCTAATCTTAGAAATGAGACGGTGTCGTTAAACAGTAGGCTAACAAGCTACGCGTCGCAAACACTGCCACTGTTTGCGCTATGACAGTGCCAATCTCAACCCTGGGTAAAGGAGGAGGGTGACACTAGTCATCTTTGATCATGACACAGTGTCGTGAAACAGTAGCAGGCTACGTGTCGCACCTGTCGACCTATAGTTCGTGACGCCTTTCTAAAAATATTGGCAACATATTCTATAACAGGCTGCGAGAAGGTCTGGTGGTTTGACTATAGGCCTAGGGGTTAGAAAAACTTCGAATACTCGCAGGGCAGATTATTGTTTTGAGATTTCGCCTTTGCTTAGGCCAAGGCCTACGCTTTTTAGATAATTCGGCAAAAATCAGCAGGCTACAGCAACTGTGCACCTGGCAGTCGGGGAACAGATGGCGATTGGTGAAGGAGAGGGTGTCTTTACTTCCTGTATAATACAGTGTATATATTCCGAAGGAAAATGGAGTCGATGAAACTTTACACCCATCATGTCTGTCGCAAATGTGGCCAGCTTATGGGCATCTAAAAATGTTCTAAGAATTATATTTTGTCACGTAGCATAGCTTATAGGCTAAGCCCTTTTATGCCTATGTATTTAAATTTTCCTGTATCGTGACATGGCGATGTGCTGTATTTGTCTTGTTTGTATTACATTGTAGCTCTGGGTTAGGGCCTATATGTAAAAAATTATTTCATTCGTACAGGACCGAGAAATATTCCATTTATTTCTTTCTGTGTGTCACGGCATGGCTCAGCATTGTGTATAATTATTAAGGCTACATACGATATTGTATTGCCTCTATAGACTCGTTGCTTGATAGTAGCCTACATTGCAGCCTATAGTATAGGCCTACGTGTGCTACATTGTGCTGCATAATTTCATAGTTCTGCATAACAAAAGGTGCTGTATTTATGTATTATTTTATAATTTTTTTCAGTGGTAGGCCTATTTGTGCTTTGGATTAGCACCATGAAGGGCAGCTCCAGGACACACACAAGTTGCAGAACATTGTATAGGAAGCCAGTGCTGTTTTTAAGGAATTTTTTGAACTGCACAAACCCTTTTCCCCCATCCTTCATGGCAAATTACTTCCAATCAGAGGACAATGATCATTTTTTGCTAGTTAAACTGTTCAGAAGTGCTTTTACAACTGCACAAATAATCCATTTAGAACTGCACATTTTGTGTACAACTGCACGTTAAAAAAGCTCTGTAGGAAGCCTGGCAATCCAAAGGAAATAGGTCTATTAGAACAGAAGTTCTTCCGTGCAAGTGGTAGGCTAAATAGACCATTGAAAAGTAGGTTAATTCTGGAATGGGTCTCAGTGGACATTGTCGCGACTAGATCTTATCAGGAAGCTAAGGATATTTTGATATTGAGCGTTCCAAGTGAATACCGTATGCAAAAGTTGTAGAGCAGACAAGACAGCAGGCGTCGTCTGAACACTTGACACCCCTGTACGTATAGTGCTATTGCCTATTGTATGGTATTTTATTGCATGCTATTGTGTCCTGTGTATACGTGCATTGTATTGCATTGCGCTATGTTGCAGATCTACACGCCATAAATCATTGACTGCTTGCTGTATAACGAGGTGTTGCAAGCACAAAATAATATTATAGGCTACGGCATTGAATATTTTTTACTTGCATACAGTTGTGTGTTGTTGCAGCGCGAACCTATTGCATTGTGTTAGAATAGAGCAGTTCTTTGGGTTTAGAATACCCTGTTGTAAATGGTGCTGTAGTCTATTATTATAATTATGACTGCAGAGTGAAGATGTCACCGTCTTATAGCCTTTCCAAAGAGGTGCCAATTGAGTCCATGCAAACACGATCGAGGCCCTGTACATGTACAATTGTACATACCGAGTGTGACCTACATGAGTGCGCAAGCTGAACGGCACAGGACCTTTTAAGACGAGATTCAGTTCTGGCTTATGCTTAAGTCTTATAAGTAAGAAAGCGATCTTACGTCACCAACACAAGGAGCAGACGAAGCGTTCCAGTCGGCGCTAACAACATGTACATTGTAGGCCTACAGGTTGAGGTTCGTTCATAACTATATATGGGACTACATGTACTACTATAATAGGCCGACTATTCATTTATTGCAGGCTCGTTTGCACAGACGCTACAAAGTGTAAAAGCTGCGGTTATAAGTCAGCTAGGGTACTAGCAGTAATCTAATATATATTTTAGTAAGTCTGTGTGTGTGTGTGTGTGTGTGTGTTTGTGGCTTTGTTTGTTGGCTATGCACGACCACAGTTCTGCAGCAATCGACCCCAATCCTTCGCAGGGAGTGTGACATGATGATCTGCGGTGGGCGTGGCCTGTGCTGACCAAAAAATACCGTTACAGGGAGGTCGGGCTCGACCCGGAGAAGGTCAATGGGGTCGGCGAATCTCTGCCACCATGGGGACCAGGGTGGGGGGGGGCAAACACCCTCATTTTCTCCTACTTTATCAGCCGTTGCCATGCATAGGAAATGGGAGGAAAGAAATATTTCACGGGTGGCGTACCGGTGGAGGTCGGAGTGTGGTGGGGTGTGTGGGGGGGGGGGGGTGGTGGGGTGGGGTGGGGAAGGGACGGATGAAGGAATTGGTGGGGAACGGCCCGAATCCTAAAATTCCCGGGCAACGCCGGGTACCCCAGCTGGTCGTTAACAAGGTAAGAGGCTGAGGAGGACTAAGGTCTATAGGAGTATCAAAATAATGATTGTTCAGCTAAGGAAAATTGGTCAGAACGGCGTCCCACTGCTCACGAAATTCTTGGCTTGCGCTCCCACTGCTCACCACACATGGAACCTTGGAAACACATGCGTTCCAACAAAACTTCTCTTCAGCGTTCCCTGTGCTCACCAATTCGGCGTCCCCACTGCTCACTCAAACCACTTTAACCGCTGAGTTAAGGACATCGTAGGACACCCTTGGTGTAAAGTTCTGATCGTTAATTCGAACTTCGAGGCCAGCAAGGTAGGCTATATAGCTACATGCATGTAAGTCAGAGGGTCGGGGTCGCAGGTTATAAATAATTATAATAATGATCATTGTTGCTGTTGTTGGTGCCAGGCTACTTTTCGGTGGTCGTGATGACGGAGTTGGTGGTGCAAGGTAGTATTCTGGCCCAATACAATATATTATATATATAATTGCCTATGATTATAAGTAAATGTTTGTTATTTTAGGTGTGAATCAGTTAATTGAAACGTTCGTCTACTAATCAAAAGCGATTGCCCATAATCCACGTGTCAGTGTTTCCTTTGCGATTACGGTGCGTAGTACTGTTCCCGGTGGTGGATTCGCCTGGAAATGGCGTTGTGCCATCGACGTCAGTTCCGCGTCGGTTGCCTCGTCGACGTCATCCTTGTCCTCGTCGTCCTCGTCCTTCTCGCGTCCTTCACGTCGAGAAGCGGACAATTCTCGAGGTCCGAACGAGATCTTGACGACGAAATCGGCGTCCGAGATGTCGTCGAATGCCTCCCGAGCAACAACATCCGACGGATGAGGGAGACGGGGTTGAAGGACCGAGCGTCGAGGTCTGACAACCTCTCGAGACGCAACGGGGGCAGCCACGCTAAGGCGGGGAACGATACCCCGTCGAACAGCGTCCAGATCGATCAGCGACTGAAGGTGATCAAGGACTCGCGACCGCCGCTCTGCCGGAAGCTCACCTACGATACGCTGGAGAAGGTGACTATCGTCCTTCACTTTAACGATTACCAGCTGAACGATCTGAAGAACACCGTCGGAAGTATTATGCTGCACACCAACATGGACCTCATCGACGAGATCATCGTCGTCGACGACGCCTCCTCGCTCGACCACATCGTCCAGGACGCCATCAAGTACTTCCGGCACGTTCCGAAGTCGAGGTACCTGCGACACCGCGAGAACGAACCGGCGGGGACGGCCAAGGTGCGCACGATAGCCGCCAAGGAGGCGAAGGCGAATATCATCGTCTTTCTCGATTGGTGGACGATCTGCAATCGCGGGTGGCTCGAGCCGCTCATCGATACCCTCGTAAAAGACCCCAACGCAATCGCAGTGCCGCACTTCGACCGCATCCACGACCCAGTGAGTCTCGACTACGTCAAGTCGACGGAAAACCAGATATCCACCCTGTCTTGGAACCTTGCGATACGCGTTCAATCGGGCCCAACGGGGACGAAGGCCACTCAGGGGTTCCACCACTCGCCGGCCATCCGCGGGAACGTGTTCGCCGTCCGCAAGGAGTTCTTCTTCTCGATCGGAGCCTACGACACGGACCTTGAGGGTGACGGAGGCGGAGAGCACGCCGAGCTGTCCGTGAGGGCGTGGCTGTGCACCGGATCGGTGAAGGTCGTGCCGTGCTCCCGCGTCGGTCTTCTCAACGTGCTCGACCCCGTCAAGGTGTCGTCGTCGCGTAACATTCGTCGGATTGCGGCGCTGTGGTTCGCCGAGCGGAAGGTGACCGTGCTGCGTTCGTCGGGCCTGCACGAGAGGACCGTATCCTCAACGGAGATCGGCGCCGCATCGGATCGCCGCAACAGCATCCCGCTGATCAACCAGTGCAAGGACATCGACTGGTTCCTAACGCACATCGCTACGAACATGGTGGCACCTTCAAGCGACGCCATCCGCTTTGGGATACTCCGGGTGAAGACGGACCGCTGCTCGCGTCTGCTCCCCGCTTTCGACCGGATAAAACTGGACGACTGTAAGCCGGAGCACTTCACCCAGCACCGACAGGAGATGCTCTTCGAGTTGACGAAGGACGGACTGCTGAAGGTGATGGGCAAGTGCATGACGACGAAGGACAACGCTTACCTGCTGGCGGAGAAGTGTAGGCCGGGCGATACGAAGCAGCAGTGGAAATACATCGATGAGCAGCTCGTCAACGTATGGTGTAACTTCTGTGCTATGCACGTGACTGATCCGGACAGCCGGATGGAAGGAGATCGGCAGATCGCCATGGCTCAGGAGTGCAATGCGGACTCGTCCAACGGAGGTCTCTTCAAGAAGTGGGAGTTCCTCTTGCCATAGTTAACCCTAGTAGCTCAAGGGTTGACTACGATAGCTGATCGACTGATCATGGGTCTCGATAACTATATCCCCAACGCAAGGAGACAGAGATCGTATTATACAGAGGAGGGCACAGCCATTGGTCGTATGAATGGGCGGAGACTTTGGGAGGACAGAGGGACGGTCTCCCCCAAATGTTTGCAATGTTTGTGGTGGTGGGGGAGATGCTCATATCACCCCCCAACATTTAACAGATATTCATAGAAATCTCAAACAAATGGTCTGGGGCTGTTGACAGGCTTGACAGCATCGTGTTAGTTATTGAAGCGATCAAATCAAAACACGTTCAAAACACGTATCATATATGTTTAATTTGAAGATTGTGGCATGATACGGATGTCTCAGAGCCAATGAGAACTTGTTATGGATGTCTCAAAGCGTATGAGAACATGTATTTCTCATGCCACGTTTTCTACGCAAAATAAAATCTTAATGATGTACAATTGATAAATGGTACACAGTGCATAACTGTATGTGTTATGGAGATGAAATACTGCTTTGAATGGTAGAATAACGTGTTCTGCACAGTACAATGATACTGTGCTCAGGAAAATTTCATTTAAGCTCTGTGTGTGTAGGTCATTGTTGAGAACTTGGATGCTATACTGAATTGCTCAAAAGCAGAAATGAAAGAAGTTTCGTTTTCTATTATTATTATTAAGCTCATGCTTATTGGTAGGTCGTTATGATAATTACCGGTATGTAAACGCCAAAGTCTAAAGACCAGGGTTTAAAGCATAGATGTAAAAAACGATGGAAATGGAATAAAAAACGGAATAAAACGTCGTTTTTTCGAAAAAATAAAAAACGAAAAAAAAACGAAAAAAACGGAAAATAATTTGACTTTGCTACATCTAAAACCGCATTTTAACCTTGAAAACCTTGATTAGGAACCTACTACACACAGGCTATCTCTTAAATGATGATGTTAAACGATGAAATAATGACTTTAGTTAGCTGAATCCTTGAGAGTTGGCGGAAAACATAATGAATATCAGAAAAAATAAAATTAAGGACAATAATAATAGAAAGTAAATGAATAAATAAAGTTAAATAAAAAAACGAAAAAAAACTATGGGAAAAAAAACAACGAAAAAACGACCTTTTTTGGAAGAGAATAAAAAACGAAAAAAACCTTTTTTACAACTATGGTTTAAAGTGTGATTGGACGGTCATGGACGGCGTCCACACACTTATTTTCAAATCTAAATGTCATCCTACCACCCACCTGTTGGGAGTCCAGAAAAAGTTAATGGGCATCCAGGCATTTCTTTTTCTACACTTCAAGCACTGCTGAAGATCACCGTTTCATTGCAAACTTGCTGCAAAATGAAATTTCTTTACCAGATTCCTTAAGATAACCTTATTAGGAATAATTTAACAAATAACTACACACTGTATGCAGCATCAAACCTAGAATAAAAATTTTTAAATGTATCAATGCTACGTTTTTAAACACCTGTGTGGCCTCCCTAAAACTGTATAGGTTATTTAAGAAACTTGCTAGTGAACGTGGTTATTAAATAAAAAGTTGGGAGTCCAGAGGCGCAGCCAGTAAAAATTTTGGGAGGGGGTATTCCGATGAAAGTGGCTATATCTATGCAGAACTAGCTTATAATAAATTGTAAATCATTTATCTAATATGCAAGATAGACATGAACTATCAAAAAATGAATTTTGAAGCCAAATTGTAATCACTGAAATATCTGACAATCTTGGAAACTTCTGTTTCATAAAAGTGGTAGAACAATTCAGCGCACAAATCAATTTACAAAAACTTCAAACACAAGTTGTGTAATTTGCATCCATTTGAACTTTACAAATGCTTCAAGCAAGAATAGGCTTGGGCGAAAAGAATTCAAAGTTTGAACATTCAGATAATTTCAACTAAAAGTTGGAAATTCTAAATTGATAAATAAGCAATTGACTCGACTTGAGTCACTTACAGAAACCTGGGATTCAAATTGCACTTCATAAAATTCAGAAAACTAGTGACCGGTTAGAAACTATGTGAAGAACTTTTTAAAATCATTTTTAACACCGTTTATCTACACGGTCCAATGATGCATTAAAGCATTCCCAGTTTCTTTAAAATAAGCAATGTTCATTCACTTAGCAGATAGAAAACTTTGCTAATTAATCTACACCATCATCCAAATCAATTCCAAAACAACAAAAAACTAAGTTGCAAAAAAAATGAGAAAAATTAATATCCAGGAATGAAATCGCGTTTAATCAACAAGAAATGTCATAGCAGAAATGTCAAACCAGATACGCCGAACATGAGAATTCAGTACACCTTTCAACCTCAATGCAAAATAACAGATGCGTAGAGAGACCGTATGGAGCCAACATAACCGACCAAAGCCACCTATGTAGTATGCAACAAAGGCAATGCTAGGCCAGACCTCCAAATGTTTTTACAGATACACAATTATTTTCACACGAAACATGCAGCATCAAGCTGCAAAGGATGGTAATGCATATCAGCTGGTTTCTTTTTATATATCGATGCAATACCAAGGATAGATATTAACACAAATATAAACACATAAACAAACACAGATTCACACGAAAAACTGATAAACCTGGACGACGTTAAAATTCTGCATCACAGAAAGTTCACAGTTTCATTCCGATGAAAACAACATTACAACTTTAGATGTCTTATAGTTTCAAACGAAATTTACAGAAACCACAAGTGTCTGGGACTCTAGAAACAAATCAGCAGCATACTCTAAGAAAAAAGAAAATTACACTGGAAAAAGTTATTTTATCTTATCACAATATTCCGTCAATACCGAATCATATATCATTTGAGCAACGAACCTCACACAATTAAGAAAAAAGAAAAGCAATTAAATTATCTTTAACTCACTGTTAAACATCGTTAAAACTACATGTATATGTAAGAGCTACAGGGAAATTTCTTGTGAAATTAAACTGAAATTTGCAATTACATTTTTGTGGAATTTGCAATTACATTTTTGTGAAATTTGCAATTACATTTTTGTGAAATTTGCAATTATATTTTTTGTGAAATTTTCAATTACATTTTTTATTATTATTAGACCTGCAACTACCAAGTAGAATAATAATGGTGACTGAAAGCAGCTGAATGATAAGGATATGTTCGACACAGCAACCAGTACCCACCAAATATACACAATCAAATCCAAGTACGGTACTATTGGATTTGACTCGTGCATTAACCAACTTGACTACTGTATAACACATAATGGACAAAATATTGTCTGTTGTCCAGTTAGAGTTTACACCTGTAGTTGGAATAGGCGTTAAAATATTCACAGGTCTGGTTAAACATAGTAACTATTATTTTAAAAAATCATATCTCTTATGCCATAAATTTGTCAGGTCTAAAATTTGCTTGAATATCTTAGAATCTTCATGGAGACAGTGGGGAGCGTTTCTGGTCATAGACGTACTTGGAAAAAGTCCACTAGTTTGAAAAGGTGTCTGCACATGCATTAAGTGTCTGTGTGCAACAACTAACAACATCAAATATACTGAACTTGTATAATACTTGCACCAAAGCAGTAAGCTGAATTAAATGTTTCTTCGAAGTGAGACATTGATTCTGTTTAATCCCTTACTCACCGAGGAGCATACGATCCCCCATATTAATTACTTCACTCTGGTTGGTAACAGGTTAATCATTTAAACAATATTAACATTGAAAATGGAAATAGATTCAGGCAATCGTGTTTCTTGGTTGTCCTTACGTTAGATGCAATGTCACATGGAAGATTAAGATTCAACGTCACACAGGAGATCAAGATTAAACATAACACAGGAGATTAGGATGCAATCTTAGAAAAAGGCTGTTCATTTCAACAGCTCTATAACACTAATGTCAGTGGTGTAATCAGATTAATACACTTGGCAAAGAGTGCTCCATAAATACACTGGCTTTATACACTATCTAGATCAACACATTTATAGTCTTATTCAGAGTTTGAATTTAAAGGTACTGCATGGCTGCATCAGGATCTTACTCTACACCAAAAATAGTTCTTCTCACGGCTTGCAACAAAGGTTAATGGAAAAGCTCAGCCGTAGGACTCAAACCCAGTAAACAGTAATATCCAAAACTTGTCAGCAATCAGCAACGTGGGCACGAAAATTTACATAAGTGAATATTGCAGCTGAAATAATAAGGTTCCATGAAAATTATTGAATTACACATTTAAGTGCAACACAGCACTAGACAACTCAAGTGAAACAGAAATAAAACAAGACAGGCAGATATAAGCAGAAGATCAACAAACAGTCAGTTAGAACATAATATACAGATAACACAACCAAATCTTTGAAATGTAGCGAGAAATCATCTGGTGCGTCTAAAAGAAAAGAAAAAACTCAAGTTAAATAAATAACGGACAAATGTCTTCCATAATCTGGTAAAGATCATCAACAATAACAACAATGCACATCCATGGAAATCCTTCACAAACAAAATGTTCACTTCAGAGCGGAAGAGTACAGAAAACCGTAACAAAAGAATATCTACAGATCAAAAATCAATCGAATTCAGACGATTTATAAGTTACAGTTAAACCGATATGAGAACCAAACAAACTCCTAAAATGCTTTTATTCTGCTACGATAAAACTGATGTCTCAACTTTCTACGTTCGCTACTCCATCACACATTCTATGGTTTAAGGCTTCACGTGTCCGTAATTAATGTCCGATGCATGTCTTTCACCTCGTGTAGTACACTCTGTAGAAGATGGTTTTCGATCTCCACAGCGAGTAGGAATTATCAAAAACAAAGAGATAGACGCCACTTCCCGGATAGACGTGGCTCCCGCAGTAGACTTCCGTGTGCGAGTCACGACGGTAAACTGGAATGATGACGTCACTTGGCGGCGTGTTCAACCACTGTGGCTCGCCTTTGTCTGAGAAAATTTTCGACACAATCACTTTAATATGTGTCGCTTTTACAAAACAGAAAAAGTGCGAATGAAGAAGTGTTACTCTAGCTTTAAAAAATCATATTTATCTTAGTTTTTATTTAGTCCATTGTCAATCATTTCAGTTCAGTTTTAGGTTAATTTCTGATAATCATTCTAGTTTTAGTTTAGTTTTTGGTCATCAAATTGTTTTAGTTCTCGTTTTAGTTTTCGTGAGCAATTGCTTTAGAACAGTGGTTCCCAACCTTTTTGACTTTATGGCTGCTTTTTCTAAGTTGGAGGACACAAGGGTCACTTTTTCTTAGTTGAAAGATATTAGTGGGCCACAAGGCTAACATTCAATTAGCTAAAAGCATATAAAATTGTCATATTTGAATCAAAATAGAATGCTTGTTGTCATTTATAGATGCAAAATAGAATAATTTGTAAAAGAAAATATTTATGTGTTCCATTCTGTCCAAATTGTCAATTTTTTCATATATTTTTTGCTAATTCTTTGAGAAATGAGGGCCATTTTCTAAAGTCTGGCGGGCCACTTTTGGCCCACGGGCTGAGAACCACTGCCTTAGAAGAAAAGGCTATTATTTCAGCAAGTATTTGCTAATAATGGCCCAAAAAAACAATAGCATGACTCATTTTTCTCATCAGTCTCTCATTCTTTAAAGGCATTTCTTTTCCCCAAAGTTTTCGTGCAGAGAGCACCTCTGAATAGTCATTCTGTGAGGTGCTATATAAATCTATAGACACAAAACAATACAAAAAGCAGCAGAGGGGCAAAGAATCACTCACCTTCAAGAGCATCTGAACTGGTAACTTCAACTGTGAGTTGGGTGGACGGGGGTGTATCGGACCATTCAAACGACACACCAAACCCTATGTCGTACCCGTCAGTGGCAAACTCCCAGAAGAGGCACGAGCCGTCTTCGTGCGTAGGAATACGAACCTACGAAAAATCGACACAACACATCGTTCCATCAGTTATCAATCGGAACTTCTTTCAAGAGAGAAACACTGCATTAATTACCAGGTTATTATAAACGGCTACATTCTCACAGGAAAACAACTCAACAAAATGAAAATTTCCAAAATGACCTTCATCTGGAAAAGGTGAATGAATGAATGAATGAATGAATGAATGAATGAATGTGAATTCTAACCGTGACTGTTTCTCCTGATCCGACTCGGATGGAAGATTCCGATTCGCCGCGAAGAGATTCTTTGAACTGCTTTACGTCTCGACGTGTCCAAAGCGAAGCGGATTCGATTTCCGGCCTCTTGTCTGGAAAGTATACCAGCGTGTTTTCAATGTACATGTATAATGCAAACAACTATGGCAAATACATTTGTAACATCTGAACTTATCATGTATGGTTTCATTCTCATCATGCATGAGGTTACATCCAAACATGTGGCAGGCAGATATTTCAAAACTAGATACCTGAAAGTTGAAGTATAAAAAACAGCTTACAACTTGACAAATGCTACTGCAGGAAAACATCATTGATGAGAAATTTAATGGCTCAAGAAATCTAACCATGCAAGACTAAACTAATCATTTTAATCAAACTCACGAGAAATAATTTGAACAAACTGAATTGTGCAACAAATATATATATATCAACGAAAGCATATCAGAAGAGAAGAAGTCCATTAAGCTAGTCCTGAGGTGCAAGCGACTTCATTTTCTTAGCCTTGGCATACGAGGGTAGAAAGTCAGCCCCTCTCCCTCACCATCTCGTCCTCCCACTGACAGTGGGTGCACTCATTTTAGCTGAGTTGGCTAGGGGCATAGATGGGGCTGAATTTTCCAACCAAATATATCTGCCCACACCAAGATCTGCACCCCAACCTCTTGGACAGCCCAGCAGGTTAACCAATACACTCTACAGCACCCGTATGCTGTTCAAATAAAAAAGCATTGCACAAACCGCAAGCAGGTGTTTTTATTCAGCCAACTGCCAAAGTTTTGACTCACATCCTGAGAACCTAGCAGCAAAATCAACCAGGGTTAAGCTGGGAGCACTCCTGTGTAGGCAAACTTGAATAGGCGCTATACCAAATTGCAGTAATAAATAAATATTTACATTTAAATAAATAAAATAAATCTTTTAAAAATAACTAACCAGGTGCAGACTCCGACTTGACATGGTTCGGCACCACGATAATATTCTTGTTACCATCCGACGAATGCAACCCATTGGGCATACTCAGATCATTCGACAATCTCGAATGTTCGGGTGACGAATTGGCGGGTGGCTGAGACTGAGTGCCACACGAAAGCTGATGTGATGATGAAGCTGGAGATGACGAGTATGTTGGAGGGATGTACGAGGATGACGTGGAGGATGGGGAAGATGGTGCCGGAGCCGCCTGCGGAGAGGAAGATGCGGGTGGCATCGTTGACCAGCTCTCCTGGTTGTAGACCTGCATCATGTACTGTGCGAAGTGCTGCTCCTGAAGCTGGATGATTAGGTTTTCTTGCTGAAATGGAAGATGCATGTGCGAGTTCAGAAGTCACGAGGACTTTATATAATGAATATAATAAATAAATGGACAAAATGGAAGTCTTGAAGGGATATCATCAACACAAAAGAGTCATGGATGGGCTCAACCTGGAGCTATGCTCATTTCCAAGAACTGTCCAGTGTCCATGGCACATTCTATGTTACCCTAAAACTGTTCTTTTTGGTTGTACTGGACTCGGGAGAATACCGGAATAGTTGACTTGAGGAGGTGCCATGCAACTCCTTGAATGAGTGAAAGAATGAAAATCTGCTGTGAATGAGTAACCTCTGTAATTTGATTGCCAGATAAATGCAGCACATTTAAAATCTATCCATCTGCCACGTTGTAATCATAATTGCGAATCCACTGTCAATTACTGTCAATCAATAGACCAGAATTTATATATACGATCACTTTGAAGGAACTCAACAGAGGTGCGTTCTTCTGACCCAGATAATCAAACCACAATGAACAGAGTGGTTTACAATAACTGACAATAGATATTCTACTTTAAATATTTTTAGAAGAATATGAAATTTAATTTAAAATCTTTTAGTCAGACAATTGATGCAACAAGAATACAGAGCCAAAGTAGAGCCGTTCCTTCTCTGCGGTTGGTCCAACAACCTGGAACAGGCTTTCATTGACTATATGACACCTCCCAAACTGTTCTCAATTTTACCAGCTGTTGAAGGCTGCTTTTATCGCTTGGCCTGGGCCAGAGCGCCACTGGTAGGGGTCTTGAAGGGCGCTATATAAATTCTGGTCAATTGATTGACAGTAATATTAGCACCACCAGTTAACTGAAATTATAACTAATCAGTAAAAAAAACTGTTCAGAGTACTTAAAAAGTTAAACATTACTTCAGGTTTATTTCCTGGAAAGTGCTGCTCTGCATATGTGCGGAACTGAACAGCCGTCTGCTGGTTGAGAGCATTGCGTATCATCATTCTACGGAAAAGAAAACAGCATATTAAATAACATGCTTTTGTACTGTCCATAAACATGACCAGTGCCACAGTACACATATTAAAAATATTAAGTAAAAAATAACTAACCTTACTCTCTCCCTCTCCCTCCCCATCCTGCCCTCTTTTCCTCTCCCTATTCAACTCCTTGAATGAATGAAAAACTGCTCTGAATAAGAAACCTCCGAGATTTGAATTGACATATAAATGGATGTAACATCTTTGTTTAATTTCAAACTGACAAACCGCAGTCTGATTGCAATTCATGGTATAAACAAATGATAACAAGTTATTACAGGAATCGAATTAAACAGTATACAAACACCAGCTACCGAATGGAAGCTTTTAAAAGTAACCTATGGCATGAATCGATTTTGCAACTTGTAGAGGTTCTAGTACTGCTGCTGTTGTAAAATATGGCAGTTTGCCTCAGGTTGATTAACCCTTTGGTTACGGAACCCGTGGCGGCGACGGGTTATTAAGCCAGAATCCGGGTCTGTTCCCGTAACGAAAGGGTTAAGATTATTATTTACGGACAATGCCTAATCGAAATTTATATGACTAGCAACATTACTCTTGTGTCTTTTGTCTTCTTCTTTCTTCCTCAAGTCTCATTTCCTCTTCCTCCATCTCAAGTCGCTTCACCCGATTTATCTCCTCTTCGGCTTCTATCCTTCAGATATAAAAAGACAACAAATACATACATTTAAAGAATAATTTTGCAACAAATTTAGCATAATTAGAATCAATTCGCAATTCTACATTAAATGAATGACCTGATTCTAAGATAATAAAAAAAGAACAAAGAATATCAAGCACGGTCAAAGCTCCATTATAAAAGAAAATTTCCTACATATGAAAACAAGGAACGCTAAACACGAAAACAGTTGAACAAGATAAGATGACTGATGAACCATGAAAAGAAATAAAAAGGCAACATTTCAAAAGTTAATTTTTAAATCAAAGCCATAAGTAAGCAGCCATACTTTTTCCTCTCTTGTTCGTCCTTTTCCATCTTGTGAGCGGCAACGTAAGGAGCAAACAACGGACAAAGGTTATTCAAATTGGAAATAAATTCACACATGGCCGTCTCTTTTGGCATGTCTTCCAATTTCTGCCAAGCCACCCTGTCAAATCAAAAAAAATAAGACTGATCCAAAAATATAATAATGCAATGACACTGAAAGTGGAGTTTAAGTCTTATGCAAAAAACATGTGTGTAAAAACATAGGCCAATCCTCACACAACTTCAGATAACCAGCTTAATATGTACAGCCAAGAACCAGTGAAAAATTTATGATAAAGTTGCACTTTGAAACAGCAAGTGAGAAATTTACAAGACAGTTTTACTGTTTTTATCACTTGATCTCAGCCGGGAGTGCCTCTGGGTGTGTACCTTGAAGGGTGCTATATAAGTTCTGATTAATTGATTACATTAAATGTAAAAGTTTCTCTAGTTACAAACAGCGGTTCAACTTATTTGAGTCTCGCTATATTTATGCTTAAATTTTAAGCATAAATATAGCGAGACTCAAATAAGTTGAACCGCTGTTTGTAACTAGAGAAACTTTTCTGCATACGTATATAGTACCTAAATATTACCCACAACAGTGCAAAACATGGAGCAAAGGTCAATTTGCCATTAACAGAATATTATAACAGAATATTATTTAAATTCAACATTCCAAGACATGTAGCCATTGGTAACTGCAGATATTTTGCAGGAGGGACAAAACACGATGGTCAAAGTTACATTTTTAATAAGATCTTGAAAAATGCAAAACAGGAAATGAAGAATGTGGCTATTTTTACAGACGTTTCTAAATGTAAATTTCTCAGTTCCCATTTGCGCATCATCAGTATCATTATCAATGCCTCAGTGCAAAGAAATTTGTTAAAACCACATAAAAAGGCGTCAATTTTCCATGGTTCAAGTGACCCTCTTAACCTTATGTATGTGCAGGACAATGTCAATAACATACCTTCTGTCATTTCCAACAACATCAAACAGCCCGAGATCAGGAGCAGAACGTTGCTGGAAGCGGCCAAATGACACTTGCTTTGAAAGACCGAAGAGGTGCATCCGGTCTTTGTAAGTAATTTGAAGGGCTTTGCTTCCATCTTTATCTGCAAAGAAATGCCTAAATCTTTTAGAATAGTTCAGAACATGAAATTAATTGTTGATTAATGGTGATTCCATCTATTCCTCTACAAGGAAGGAAGACATCAAAATATTGGAAGCCATTCAGGTGTGGATAACGATGAAGAATGGAGAGGCAGCAGAATGAAACGCAGAAAAAATGAAGAGAAACTGCAAATGGTGGAAGACAAAAGATCCCTGATCTCAAAAGCTGGCTGTGAAAATTGGCTGGGTCACATAAAGAGAAGCTACTATTTCATAGGGCAAGTTTTTTCGTTCCTGTAGCAGCTGATGTAATTAGTTACTTTTGAAAAGTAACTATCCGGCACCTTCTAGCAAATTTTCATAAACAATCTGCAGTAATTCACATCTTTGATGCAACATCGACATTTGGCAAGTTGCACTTTTACATCGTAACTCTGTTCTGTAGAAAAGGGATTTCTCTCTAGCACACGTTGAATTTTTCTGGCATGTCAAGTGACAGGCACGCAATGAAAACTACTAATTTCTAAACTTCTAAAGCACCATTCAAAAAAAGCGCAGGGCATCAGCTTATTCACTTATGCATTTACAGATATAGTCTGACTCACTAGTTGCAAGTTGTTTACATTACGCCTGCGTTTACAACAGGGAAACAAAATATGTAACTTGCATTACACGAGAACATAAAATGCGCTGAACACGGACGGCTTGTTGATTCAAGGAGGCGCTCATATCTGAGCCGACTAGTCAAGCAAGGTCACATACAGTCTGCGTTTAGGGCTCAACTGGTTAAATCCTAGGACGCCGCGGTAGCAAGTAAACATCATGGCGACCAAAGATCCGCTCTTAATAGAGCGCGGTCATGTGACGGCAAGAAGTAGCCCAATATTCTCGCAGCCAATGTCTTCGCGAAAGTAAGTAAGTAAGTAAAAATACCATGGACAGGTTATTTTCATAAACATTCATACGCTTAAGTAAGCTGAAATAGAAGTGAATACCGCGAGCGCTGTCACGTGCGGCACTGCGGCTATCAATAGCCCAATGTTTCCAACAGGCTACGTCTACAAATAGTCCGAGTGCGTAAGTAAGCACGTCAGTTCAGATTAATTTCTGATTCTTTCAGTAATTAAGAAATAAATAATTACAAGCTTAATAATTTTACGGAACAACAGACTCATGTTTCGAGGACTTTAGTCCTCGTCCATTACCCTCTTGTGTAACCGCCTGTCGAGAAAGATTACGAAATAAGCGGCCTGCTACATTATATAGCGCCATTTTGGTTCTAGGTATTTTTACTGTCCATGGTATTTTTACTTACTTACTTACTTCCGCGAAGACATTGGCTGCGAGAATATAGGGCTTGCTACCGCGGCGTTCTAGGATTTAAGAAATTAAGAAACCGCGAGATATATATTAAGCTTATTTAAGCGTATTAATATTTATAAAAATAACCGTTTCGTGGTATTTTTACTTACTTACTTTCGCGAAAACATTGGCTTATACATCAGCGTAGGCCGCAAAAATATTGGGCTACTTCTTGCCGTCACATGACCGCGCTCTATTAAAAGCGGATCTTTGGTCGCCATGATGTTTACTTGCTACCGCGGCGTCCTAGGATTTAACCGCTCAACTTTACCATAGACCCGCAAAATATGCATAGCGCAATATAAATTCGTCTTTTGCTGGTCCTAGTATATTAGCGCTGATACCTTTGAAGAACTTTAAAGCAATTTTGTACAGATCTTCTGTGTTGAAGCCCCACACAGCAAAGAATCGATCCGAAGAGTCATCTGGCTTGGGATTATCGCATATTTCGGTAAGTTGGTTGACGCGAGCTGGCAAATTCTGCATTTTAAGCAATACCAATTAAATCAAATTTATTTATTATTTTTGCCGCATGAAAGTTGCGTACGTGTACAACGGAAGAGAACGCCTTTCCTCTCACGGTAAAACTTCGCTGCTTTTATCTCGATGGTCAATATTAGCGCTACAAAAGCATGACCAGGGTTATGAATATTATTGCACAAAAGAGTAATCACAGAACAAACAAAAATTTTAGTCTTTAGATTGGGAGTAAAATCTTTTAAAACTCCGCCACTATTCATATTTCGTCAATGCCAATGCCAAGTCTGGAGAAAAATAGGCTATCTCACAGTGTTGCTAGACAGCGGCAAGCCGATGGCAATAACAGCAAAGATATTAGAGTCTACGATTCTAATATATTTGATAACAGCTATGCTGACATAAAATTTGCCATTAAAATTACTGAGTTAGCAAAAGTTAATGAATAAACGGAGACTACGCATACGAATGAATGAAATAACGTATTAAAATATAGACAGACAACGTCATTGTGACCTATAGGCTGCTTACAGAAATTAACGTTTTACAAGATAGCTTACAAGTTACAACGGTTCTTTTACATTGATATAATTCCTTAGATGTTGAAAATTCGTAGATAAATAGAGTAAC
Organism: Lumbricus rubellus; assembly: GCA_945859605.1. NCBI lineage: Eukaryota > Metazoa > Annelida > Clitellata > Crassiclitellata > Lumbricidae > Lumbricus > Lumbricus rubellus. The sequence goes on along the minus strand of OX243820.1, from coordinate 9,482,495 downwards.
ATTTTATGAAACATTGATAACTGGAATTCTATTTCCCAGACAATGTTCGATCATGTTGTCAACGCCATCTAGTGTTGGGTTTTTTGCAAGTTCTTGGAGTTTCTTCTTGTTGTTGTTGAGCGAAATTAAATGGTTTTGTACAGTTTGCGTAATTTTATTTCTGATCGTGTTTGGAGTGAAAATGGCGTTTTCAGGCGTAGAAGTTAAGATTGAGCCTGCTGAAATGGACAATGAACAGAAGTAATCTATTTTTTTGCAGATTTAGTCAGTTGTTAATTATACATTTGTGCACATGGTTTATATCGGCAGAATTCTGTTTGGGTCACAGAATAAAGAAAATAAATAAATAAATAAATGAAGAAAGCGTAGCTACGCTTTCTTTATTCTGTGGTTTGGGTCGTTCGCGGCCGATCACGTATAAACAGTATAATCACCCGAATAGTAACATTGATAGCTCACTACCACATTAGCACACTTAATTTTCTGTAATTTTGCCAGTTTTGATGAATCGCAGTGATATTCGTAATATTGTTGCCTCCACCTTGTGTGACTTGTCTTGTCGAATGCGGTACAGACTTTTGAACGCTAGCGGTTTCATGTATTAGATCTTTTTTTACAACATGCTTGACCTATAATATTCCCGTTTTCTCATTTCTGCTTAGAATTTTGAATTTGCTGAATGATAATCAAAAGGGCCTGACAGACAAGGAGATGTTCGCCTTCATTCCAACCATTCCAACGAATACTGTGCTGGAAATTCTCAACAGACTTCTAGCCCAGGTAACTTCCTTACACGTGCATATTGTTAATGAAATTCATTCCATGACAGCAAGCCTCGCAAAAGTTATCTAAACTTACTCTGTCACCAGTCTGTATGATGTTAACGTTCAGTATTTTACAGCATAAATTTTATCAGGGATCTTTTTACGTCCACCACATGCAGCATCTCTTCATTTCTTCTGTGTTCTATCCAGCTGATTCTCTCCATCTTTCTATCTGTCTTGTTTGCTTTACAGAAACGAATTGATCTGCTGAAGAAGGCAAATGGTGATCTACTTTTCCGGCTGGCAGCGACCAGCTCCGTTAGGTAAGTTCACTTTCACCTACAGTGTGTAAATGTGCTTTCAGAATATAATATGCATTTTAAAACGAAATTGTAACTAAGTGTTGTACCGTAAGAAAAGACGATTTTTTCATTTATTGCTTCGTATATGCTTTTTATTTATTTTGTTTAGCTTTCCAACCTACTTTACAATACTTTGTGTCACTGTAGGGTAATCACATACGTATCGAGGGATATGAGTTGATTCTGAAATATGTTCTTTTACATCTGCTGAGATGTCATTGTGATGTATTGTTATTAATATTTTAGTTTACTATAATTAATTTGTAAACTAAAATATTAATTTGCCCGTGAAGTCATTTATTCTGATTGACTGCAGTGCTTATGTTTTCATATAATATAACACCTGTTGCATTTGATTAAGTTACTTCATTTTTCTTTTAAGTCAAGCACAAGGCGTCGACGATGACGAGAAGTTGGTCTTGCAACTTATTGAAGAAGTTGGCAACAAAGGTATTTGCCATTTGTGTCATTTTTTTATATCGCTTCGTATTCGTTTGAATGGCTACGTTCCGATTGTACTGGAAATGTGTGTGAGAGAGAGATAGAGACAGACAGAGAGAGAAACACACAGACTTACACATACAGACAGAGAGATGCCATTTAAATGTTCAGTTATAAATTACAATGATTTGAATACAACCTATTTTCAAAAATTCGTCCATTCTTTTCAAGAATTTATTTAGTACTCTTCAAGAAGCCCACTCAAAGGCACTCCCAGTCCAACCTATTTTTGCACGTTCAAGCCCCAAAATAAGTAATGCATGAAATTTTAAAAAAAACTTATTCTGTATGACCATGTCCATTTAAAGCCTTAAATGGAACCTCCAGATTTTTTCTTCACCACACCACTGAATTTGCCTACAGATAAATTGGACACTTTTTGTAGATCTATGCTGATTACAAACGTCAGTGTATTGAGCTGCACCTAGGAGAAGCTCTTTTGGCAATTGCTGTAACAATGTCACCTGTGACAGGCTGAGCTTCTTGTCTCCCGGTCACGCACTTCTATTGCGCAGCGCCGTTCCTTTTCTGTTATTGGCCCTGCAACCTGGAATGGGCTCCCTGTGGAACTACGTCTAATACCTCGAGCATTTGAGACTACGTTCTACTCTGCCCTTAAGACTGTTCTCTTTAGCCGTGGTTGGGTCGGGAGCGCTTCTGAGTAGATATTCTTGAAGAGGCGCTATATAAATGTCTGAAATGAATGAATGAATGAATGTGTGTTGTGAATTTTCAGGAATCTGGCGACACGACATAAGACGAAAGAGTCATATTATCGAGATGCAATTGACTAAAATTCTCAACCATCTGACGACGAGGAAGCTCATCAAACAGATTACTTCCGTTTCGGTATTCATTCATTCATTCATCCATTACGGAAATTTATATAGTGCCTCTTCAAGGTTACTACTCTGGAGCGCTCCTAACCTTGGTTAAAGAGGACAGCTAAAGGGGTAATGGCATGCGTAGTAAATGCGTAGTCATGGACGCCCGCAGAAATTTTTTTAGCAAGAAGTTGAAAATGTAAATCGGAAAATTTAGAGCATGCACGGATATTTTTCATAGAGGTTTCTTAATGCAAATGCCTCAGTTTCACTTTTTTATAATTTTTATTGTGATTATAGTTTCTTTAGTGTAAAGATATTTGTTAACAACCAATAAGTAGCAGTTACAAAAAGAGGTTTCAACTTTCCAGGGGGGGGCCAAGTGCCCCTATGTGCAGGCGCCCATGTGCGTAGTAAATGTACTTATTACTATTGCACACCTGGGGCTAGATTTTTGTCTAAGAGATGAAAAATGTATCAAGTTAATGTTAAAAAAATGTTGTGGGGAAATTCGACCCAGATCAGTTGCTTTAAGGCCAAAAGTATCAAAATTAATCAATCGGTAAATTTTCATTTATTCAAAACATCAAGCCGGGCTTAGTCGTAAGATATTATTTCAAGCAGATTTTACTGTTCTTTTTGGCGTGATATTCATTTGCTTTCATTATTGTTGCGCCAGGATGTGAGTGATCTGTTTGAAACTGTCGATATATTTTGTAGGCGGGAAAAAAGAAGATGTACATACTCGCCAGCCTAGAACCAGATCCGTCCGTGTCGGGCGGAAATTTCTACAGCGGTCAACAGTTCGACTCGGAATACTTCAACATGCTGAACGCTCTGTGCAACCGTTACCTTGAGGATAAGGTAAAGTGACTCACTGACTCTATGTATGTTTGTACACTTGTTATAGCAACCCTTCAAGATATACCTACTCAGAAGCGCTCCCGATTACAGAGCGGACACTGAATCGGAGTTTTATGCCGAAGTGCTGAGCAATTGCGAGCGAAGGACTTGCCAAGGTCCCTACAAAGTGGCTTGAGGTGGATTCTAACCTGCAACCCTCTGGCTGCAAGGTAACGAACATACCCACTACACCACCATGCCCCACAAGGATGTGGTGGCACCTTGCAGGGCTGCCAACACTAGCATTCGACTTCTGTAATAACTTGTGATCATCTGTAAAACAGAATTATTTCCTGACTGATAAAATTTAATTTATTATCACGTAAGTTTGTGATGAAACTGGGAATACTTTAAATCAGGTTTCGTTTTGCATAGGCAACTGAGGCAAAGGGTCTGCCGCTGAATCCGGTTGAACAAAGGGAACGAATGCTGCTTTCATGTCAAGAAGTTCATGCTTGCATACAGAACAGCAAAATCAGCAAGGTAAATTTCAACAACACTGGATGTTGTAGAATTGTCTGCAGAGAGACAAGAATCGACCAACGTTGATAAAACTGATAAGTTATTGCAATCACCATTATTAGTCATTTTATGATGAAAAGGGCTAGTTTTTTATATACAAGTATTTCAGTTTGCGTTCATCGTTACAGCATTAAGCAGCATAGCTGGGTCTGTATTACAAGTGATGTAAGGTAAATGTTTGATTTTTACTATCAGTGGAACAGCTGTTTATTGTCCTTGGTGAAATCAAATCTGCAGGTGCAGTTGGTTTAAATGGTCATTTTGGTGTCCAGAGAAGTCAAGGTTAAAGTATTAATGTAAGGGTGCGTTTTTATGCTAGTAGTCCTATTCATGATCCATCCTGAGCAGTACAAAATATAGAGAAATTCAAGACAGTGTCCCTGTCTTAACCTTAGCACATATGGTACTGATTTATGGTACTGATTTATGGTGATACCTTCGCAAACCAACATTCCAAAATGTTATCTATTTTACTCTGATAGTCAGGGTTTAAAGTGGGTGGGAACGGTGTTCCCACTGTCTCGAATTTCTCTGCTTGCGTTCCCACTGCTCACCATGCATGGAACCCTGAAAACATGGGCGTTCTCAATAAAACTTCATCAGCGTTCCCACTGCTCACAGCTGGCGTTCCCACTGCTCACCCAAACCACTTTAACCACTGCTGATAGTCCTATGACCGATGGTTCGTATACCTAAGTAGGTGTGTTGACATTGTTCAGTTTGTTGTTGTTGTTGTTAGGTAGAATTAACAGTTAAGGAAATTGACGAAGTTCTGCAGACGCTCGTCTTCGATGGAAAGGCGGAGAAAGTTGTTCGAGTGAATTCATCCGGCGTACAGACGAACTATTACCGTGCCGCTACTTCAGTAATCGCAGTGACTGGTCTTATGCATGTGCCGTGTGGACAGTGCTCGGTAAGTTACCATCTACACAAGAATGGCATTGAATGCGTCCATGGTCTGTTTGTATATGTGTTGGTTAATGCATGCACTCTCTAGTGCAGTGGTTCCAAACCCGTGGGCCAAAAGCGGCCCGCCGGGTCTAAAAAATTACTATATAGTTCGTAGTAAATCATTAGTAGAATAACACATAAAATAAGCAATAAAATCGAAAATAAATTTTAACCTTGTGGCCGCTCGTGTCCTCCAACTAGGAAAAAGTGGCCCTAAAGTCAAAAAAGGTTGGGAACCAAGTGCTGCTCCAGTGTATGAGAACAAATCAGGCAGACGTATCTGAAGGTGACTACGTTATGTGGATTGTGTTTTATTAAATTTCTTGCTCTACTGTCAAATACAGTGTCGACCGATGGCGCTCCAAAATCAATTTATAATCAGGTCAATGTCCGGCAGAACAGTCCGCAAGACAGAGGAGTGCATATGGAGGATAATAATAAAAGACATGTTTACAATAATACAAGAAGAAGAATGGGTTCTTTAGCATGTAGGTAGCTGAGTATAATTGTAAAAACTGAAAAGCATTGACTGTTGATTTCATTCATTCATTAAATGAATTTGTATAGCACCTCCTCAAGGGGCGCTCCCAATGTGTGTACAATCATCATTTGCCAATTTTCCCCCCATAAACTGACTGTAACAGGTGGATATGTTGTTATATTTCAGCTGGCTCGTGAATGCAGAGAAGGTGGCATCATTTCTCCCAGCACTTGCGTCTACATAAAGGACTGGCTGAGCTTCTGAACATTTATCACAACTTAATTAATAGAAGAATTATAACAATGCAACACCAATTTTTTATTTTATTTTTTAATTATTCAAGTGATATGGCGTACAATAGCTTTCTCTTTGAACAGTTTTATTTCAATGCAGTGGAGATGACCAACAACGTATTCAATGAAGATATGCAATATTCACATAATTATACCCTTACACCCGGCAGTCAATCGTGGCTAACATACATACAATATATAACGATACACTATGCAGTCCAAGTAAATAATATTGTAAAGTGAAGAAAAGAACCTGTGCAAGAAACATTTATGTAACAAAGTATGTTGGAAACCCACCCAAAAGCAAAACTATCCTTATACAAAAGATTTAAATACTTGATTCATATGATTAGAAATCTAATGCGATTAGTAGTAGTATTTAATATATAATAAAAATGGTGAAAATACTGGTTAGCAAAACAGATCTCAGCGAACTTAACATTTGAGCTAGAATACGTTGCAGTGGTAATTACAGTCTAGCACCAAAAAACCGAAGTGTTCTAAAAGAAGATAAATGCTTGGACGTGATTATCTGGTGACATCATAATTATACGAGTATGCTTGGAAGACTTAGTCAAACTTGGTGAAAAGCACTATAGTCTTGTGCATGTCAAAATTCTGTTAGGTTTCGTTAGGTGTCAACAAGCACTAGTGTTAAGCTTTTCATGCTGCAAGCCAGGCCATGGACCAGAAAATCACGTCAATTGACGTATTGAGAGTAGAATTAATTTACAAGACAGAAGGAGTCATTAGATTCGAGATAACAATAAGTTTCAATAACAGTTCCAGTTTCTTTGGGCAAAACAAGTGCTGCCCATAGCACCAGATCAATTTTGTTCATAGCATGTAATCGATTTTTGTACCGGTAAATGAAAACTTTGTGTTAGACTTTTTTTGGTTTGCATTCAGTCTCCGTTGTCACCGAGTCGCCGTGTCTCACAGTTGTCGTTTGACATCGTTGACCTGGCAACAAGAAATGTGCACTGAATGAAAACATGCATACATAATTATGGCAGCATAACTAAATATGGCAGCATAACTTGTAAAAATAACATGTGCTTTAATTTAAGTATAAATGCAGTGAGCCATGTGCTTAATAATACTTCGCGCACTGTATAATTTGATGATTGAAAAAAATAAGCATTAGGCAATAGAACTAGATCCTGTTATGAATCAAAATTGTAATTGTACATTTATATAGCGCCACTTCAAGAGAACTCCTCAGAGGCGCTCCGGACCTGACACCAAACCACAATCAAAGAAAATGGTTTTCAAACGCTTGTTCACTTATGCCTGAAGATTTGATGTATTATTATGAAGCCAGTAGATTTATATCTGCATTCTGCACATTGCAGATTCATCATCTTCCAATTTTAGGAAGACAGGATTTTTACGAACAAAACTGAGATAATTTTAAATTCTTGAGGTATCAGATAAAAAAATCTGCACATGAAGTCTACCTGAAGAAACGATAAAAAAGACTGGCAAAATTTGTCATAACCTTGTTTTAATATTCAACATGTCAGGCATGTAGGCTACTTTACATATTAGGTGCCAAGAGGGCAAACCAATTTAGTAAATGCTGAAACAATCATGACTGCATGTCATAGCAGTTGAACTGGCAAATCCAGCTCAGCAAGCCTCCATGAGGCTCGTGATTACAAACAAAATAAATGTAAAGAAACAAAAAGGCAAAACTAAGTTCCGTCCATTTTGACATCTGACTCATCTGCATTCTCTTCCGCGTGTCTTGTCCAACTCTTTCGATAAACTACACAAGACTTGAAATCCTCTTTGGCCGTGCCTGGGCTGGGAGCACCTCTGAATAGTCATCTTGAGCGATGGGGGTGCTATGTAAATTCAATAGATAAATAGACATTTGCAAGAGCTAGAAGATGCAGAATGCTAAATTTCAGAGTTGAAAAACGTCATGAATTAAGAAAGGCTGATTATTATTATTCATCATGTAAAAATCTAGCAGTCCACTTTAATTAAAATGAAAAGGAAGAACGATAGGCTTACTACCACTGTAGAAAATTAGGAATCTCACCAGACTGTGATGTGCTGCGGTAGCTGTAACTGTGCGTGACTTTTTTATGTGGATCGCTAGCATCTTTGTCAGCTTCGGAGATAGTGATACTGAATTCGGTGTTTCGAGAACTATCGTCCGTCAAATCATCGTCATCGAAGAGATCGTGGAAACGAAAGAATGAGCCGTGCTCCGAATTACCGAAATGGAACGTTCGGTCACTTCGCCGGCCGCTTCGATGAGCGCTGGAGGCATCGTCGAAACCTTTGAAGAAATCATCAAATTTGGGGAAATCGGATTCGCGATGACCGGATTCTCCTCCATCACCCCTGTTTTCGAATGCTGCATCTCCAGACTGGTCGTACTTTTGTCGCTTGTTAGGATCGCCAAGAATCTCGTAGGCTGACAACAGAATAAAGACAAGTGATTCCTAATGGCATATGTAATATTATATATAGGCCTACTTTTACATAAGAAAATGTCCTCCAGGCTCCAGGGCTTAAAGTGTGGCAGGACGGTCATGGGCGGCGTCCTGGCACTTATTTTGGAAAGTTAAGGAGCGTCCAGGCACTTCTTTTTTACACTTTTAGGCGTTTTAGCACTGCCTGCCTCCAATACAGATTTTCAGCCAGGGGAGACTCTGTTTCGGGGGAGACTTTGTATCGGGGGGGGGGGGGGACTTTATATCATTACACCGGTCCTGTAAATACCTTCCCACATCATGTCTTACCTTGAGCTATTTCGACAAACTTCTTCTCTGCATCTGGATCATTCTGGTTTTTGTCCGGATGATATTTCATCGCCAGCTTCCGAAATGCTTTCTTTATTTCACGATCTGTGGCTCCACGCTTCACACCAAGGATGCTGTAGTGGTCTTTCCCAGCAGAAGCAGCAATTATGAGCAGGTAAATTCCAACAGATGTTAGAACTCCCAATACGCCTAGCTGCCAAGGCTGCATTCTGGAATATATGCACACAATATAAAAGCAAAGAATGAACTATTTAGCCTAACAATTATTTCAATAATTCCCTATAAATACCAAACAAAGCAACGCCGTACAATAAGAATAAAGAAGATTAAAAACTAGTTGTACACGGTAACCCTTGCTTCAGCATGAGCAGTATAAAATGATTAGACAGTGTGAGAATTGTGAAAAAATAACGGGGGTGGGGGGTTTGGACCATTATCCACTTGAAATTGGGGTGTAAAAATATACTTTAACATGGGACTCTAAGAAAGACTGGGGGGTTGAAACCCTTGGCAATTCTCACCCTGTGATTAGAGACACAACATAATTACTTCTAAAAAACTAGACCTACAGAG
>OX243820.1:9423568-9473341 GCA_945859605.1 Lumbricus rubellus | reverse complement strand
AGAGTGGACCAAAAAAGACCCCCTAGGTGTTTTGCCAATATCTTGGCCATAAGTAAGAATTTCGAAATTAAATTTACAGTCTTAAAGACAATTCATATTTTACACATGATGGCCACATTTCATCAAAATATTTCAAACAGAACAAAAGTATATTATCACTTTTAGGGAGGCCACCAACCGTTTTTTGATGATTCAAAAACGTCACGGAACAAAAAGTATGTTTTGGCAGTGCCTCTTACGTGCTAGATATTTGAAAGAGCAGATCTATCTATGTCACTCTACTTTGGTTGTTCATTGGCGTTGTGATCTGGGCCTACGTTCTTTCACTCCGGGTGAACTCCTCATTCCCCAAGCATAAACTGCTATATAAATCTCTATAATGAATGAATTAATGAGTGAGTGAATGAATGCAGTGTGAGAATTGTGGAAAAATAACTGAGGGGGGGGGGGGTTGGACCATTATCCACTTGGAATTGGGGTGTAAAAACCTACTTTAACATGGGGCTCTAAGAAAGACTGGGGGTTGAAATCCCCAACCCTCCGGAAATTCTCACCATGAATGAATGAATGAATAACACCATAACATATAGCCAATGTAATGTACCAGGTAATGTAAATCTTCGAGAATTTCTCAGCGCCCATAAAAGCCACGTCAAGGAGACCAGCTTATTCACCTGCCAAGGCATGAGGAGCGGGCGCTGTAGGCCTACTGCCGCCTACATTACTTCAAAACATATTTTATGACAGTTAGGTCTACTAAGAGAATCTAAAAGTAAAAGATAAATCTTCATTCTTCAACAGCGATTATTGCTTCGAGAAACGGCGCATTCTTCACATGTTCGACGAGAAGGCTTCCATGCAGACATGATGCAGTGGGTCAAAGATCAGAGAAGGACCAAACCTTGTTGCAGACCGTGGGACTCTTTGTGGGACTTGACATTGTTATTTACAAAGATCATAGCCGAGTCTGCATTAATTTAGCCGAATGCAGAAATTACACTTAACATAACATAACGCTCGATAATAAACAAAATATAACTTACTTTACAGCTCTTAGTACTTCCCTTTAATAAAGTTTTCGCACTTCTTGCGACCCTTTTCCTATGAAATGTTTTAACCGTTACATCTGTGCAAGTAAAAAAGCAACTAATAGTAGTACAACATTTTTAATGATTTAATTGTTTACAATCATTCTATACCAAAGTAAAGTACGTTTGAAACCGGACGTACAGACGCGGTCGCTTATTGGATTGATAATCGCATTTTTAAAAATAGAATCAAGGAACTGTAAACAGTTTGTGGCCATTCATGTCACTCTGAATGATAGATGTCGCCCCACTTAAAAATTCCGTTTCTAATGCTAAAGATTATATTTTGAATCTCCAAAGGCATTTTTTATTTTGCAAACATAATTATGCGTCAATCTGCCTTCATAGATGTGATTAATTGGGGAAGGCTCTTTGTATATCCATACCTTACTTACTCTAATTTAATTTGGACTTCTACCTATGATACCCATCTCCAGGTTTTAAGGACTTTACAAAAAAAGCTATACGAGTAATCACTAAATCCGCTGGCAACTGTCATACTGGTCCCCTATTTGCTGAGCATAAATTTCTAAATATTAAGCAAACCAGATTTGAACAAACTTCTCAATTTATGTACCAATATACCAACAACCTCCTCCCTTCTTCCTTTGCTTCCTACTTCTCTCCTGCACTGCATTCTGGACTGACTAGAGGTAACAGAGACTTCAGTATTATTTTTGCAAGAACAAATGTTCGGAAATTCTCAATTAAATTCCAAGGCCCTGTTTTATGGAACAAACTTCCGATAGTCATCCGTAAGGCTACTAACTTCACTCACTTCAAACACTTGTTAGGCTACGTGTGCATACATTACATAATGTTTTCTGTTAATGGCATGAGGGGTTACTCGTGCTATTGCTGATTTCTTTGATTGTTTGTCTATTGATTGTTTGTCTATTTTTTGTTTGTGTTCATTCTCTGAAATTTTTCTGTAGTGTTTACTACATTTTGTTTTGTTAATAAAATTCTTAGTTTAAGTAACATCTGTGCATTCCAATTCTCCCTTCAGCTTTTACTTTCACACTTCACTTTGTTAATTAGGCCCCTACTTGGTGAGACTAGCACAGACTGTATTACTTGCTACTAAAAACAAATTTTTAAAATTTTATGAAAAATATTGTGGAACCAGTTCTTGACCCTGGAGGCAACTTCACTAATTTCTGCACTGGCTTTGCAGACACAGCAACGGGGGGGGGGGGGGCTTGTGAACCTGAACCGTTCCACATACCATGGGAAGTGTTGTACTAGAACTGTATACACTGCTGCTGCACATGTAGGCTATTCACAATGGTTAATCTTGTGTTATGCTTGGATTCATCATAGCAGTTTTAGCAACTGCTAAGGTACTGGTGTGTCTACAATCATCATTGCCAAGGCATATTTGTGTTTACAGTCATTGCCAAGGCATAATTCTGATTGATTGATTTTTGTGCCTACGATCATCATTGCTAAGACACTGCTTCCACTGTCTCTCTTAGAAGCTCAATTTCACTTCCTTCCTTCAAAAAGCGGCTCAAAACTCACTACTTCTACTTGGCTTTCAAGCACATGGATCTCTAACGGCATCTTCCTCTGGCGACTGATTATCCGTGCTTCCGATTCACATTTTGGTGTGACCTTGCGCGCGTTATAAATTTATCTAATAATTTTAATGACACTGGTGTGTGTACAATCGTCATTTGCAAAATTTTTCCATAAACTGACCAACAGGTGGATATGTTGTTATATTTCAGCTGGCTCGTGAATGCAGAGAAGGTGGCATCATCTCTCCCAGCACTTGCGTCTACATAAAAGACTGGCTGAGCTTCTGAACATTTATCACAACTTAATTAATAGAAGAATTATAACAATGCAACACCGATTTTTTATTTTATTTTTTAATTATTCAACTGATATGATGTACAATGGCTTTCTCTTTGAACAGTTTTATTTCAAAGCAGTGTAGATGACCAACAACGTATCCAATCATGCTATGCAATATTCACAGAATATACCCTTACACCCGGCAGTCAATAGTGGCTAACAATATGTATACAAGATCTATACACTGTACACTATGCATTCCAAGTAAATAATATGTACAATCTACAAAGTGCAGAAAAGAACCTGTGCAAGAAAATTTATTTAACAAAGACTGTTGGAATCCACCCAAAAGCAAAACTATCCTACACATTAGATTTAAATACATGACACTACAGATTTAAATACATGATTCATATGGTTGGAAAGCTCATGCAATCAGTAAATATTTGATCAAAATTGGTGAAAATACTGGTTAGCAAAACAGATCTTGGGTAAACTTGAACTTTTCAGCTGTAAGTCGCAGTGGGAATTACAGTTTAGCACTAAAATAAAACTGAAATGTTTTGAACGAAGAGAAGTAAGCTCAGAAGTAATTATGTGATGACATCATTGTAAAGTAATTATGTGATGACATCATTGTAAAGTAATTATGTGATGACATCATTGTAAAGTCTTATGTAAGAGCATGCTTGGAAGACTCAAACTTAGTGAAAAGCACTATTGTCTTGTGCATGTAAAAATTCCAAGTTATCAAAAAATGTCATGCTCGTTTAAATTACCAGATCTGTTAGGTGTCTGCAACACTATTGTCAAAGACTTTCACACTGCAAGCTAAGCCTTCGACTTTAAAATGACATCAGTCGATGTACATATTGAGAGCAGAATTTACAAAACAGAAGTCATTAGATACGAGATAACAATAACAGCTCCAATTTGTTTGGGCATAACAAGTGCTTATTTTGTTCTTAGCATATCCTCAATTTTTGTACCGGTAAATGAAATTATTTTCTTAGAATGCTTTTGATTTGATCAACTAGGAGCATATGGTCTGCGTTGTCACTGAGTTGCCGTGTCTCACCGTTGTCGTTTGACATCGTTGACCTAACAACGAGAAATACGCACTGAATTATAATTACGCGTAGTTTTGGCACTAGAAAAAATCACTGTAGTTTAAGTATAATGCAGTCAGCTATGTCTATGTAAATTTCATAGATAGGTAGGTAGACAGTTGCGAGAGCAATAAAATGCAGAATGCTAAATCTCAGAGTTCAGAAATGTGGTATTTGAAAAGACTGATTTTTAATCGTCACGAAATGTGGTAATTAAAAAAGGCTGATTGTTATTCGCCTTGTAATAATCGAGTACTTGGCCAGTCTTCTTCTTCATGTTCTCTGCCGTCAGGCAGGTTCGTATGTCCAGTGACCCCATTTTTCTCTGTTCTGCGCTTCTCTTTTCAGTCCACTGTATCCATCTTCTGTCAGCATCCAGCCCAGCAGCATTGTTCTTGGTCTACCTCGTTTTCCCCTCCATTCTTCTCGAAATGATGTCTTTTAGTAGGGTGTCGCTCCTTAACCCTTTAATGCCGGAGGGTATAGGATTTCCAATAGCATTTACTACCATCTCGGCATTATAGGGTTAAGATGTGACCTATCCATTTCTTCTGTTGCCCACGTATATTGTCCATCAGTGATCTCTTTTCTTCCACCAACTGTAAGATTTCCTCGTTCGTTCTTCGCTCCACTTGGCCAGTAGCAATCCATTTTATATAAATTTGAATTTTAAAATGAAAAGGCAGAAGAATAGCGCTGTAAAAAAAACTCACCCGAATGTGACGAGCTGTGGCTGTAACTATGCGTGTGAGTTTGAGTGGTGACTGTCTGATGCAGATCGTTGACGTCGTTTGAAAACGAGGAGGAGAAAGTATTGAAGCTGTTGAACACGTTTCCAAAACCATCGTCCGTCGAATCGTCCTCATCAAAGAGATCGTTGAATTTAAAGAACGATCCGTGCTCCGGATGACCGAAATTGAACGTTCTGTCACTTCGCCGGCCATTTCGATGAGCGCCGAAGGCATCATCGAACCCTTTGAAGAAATCGTTGAACTTGAAAGAGTCGAATCCATGATGACCGGAATTTCCTCCACCACCGCCGCTTCCAAACGCTGCGTCTCCAAACTGGTCGTACTGTCGTCGCTTGTTGGGATCGCCGAGAATCTCGTAGGCTGATGACAGAATAAAGACACGGTATTCCTAATCGCCGTATGTATTTGTATTTGAGTATTTGTGATTTGCCTTTAGTAGGGTGAGCTGTTCAGAAGCACTATCAGTGGGCAAGACCTTGTGAGAAGAAACAGGTTTTGAGAAGAGCGAAGGAAGAAGAGAGACTGCCAGAGTAAATTGTGGAGCAAGCAGAAGGAGAAATCACATTCCAAAGGGAAGAACCAATTAAGGCTTAACCTTAAAGAAAGATCCATGTATGCATCAAAACTATTACCCGTACTGTTGCACCATATGAAGTACCTACCTCATAAAACTGCTGCACACATGGTACTATAAGCAATTGCATTTTAAGACAGTCAATAAATTTATACACATGCTGCATAGAGTCACTACAACAGTGCTTAAGAGCACTGAAGAAACACGCAAGAGTGCAAAATGGCTTTGAGCTGAACTCTGAGCATGTTCACTGCATATCCCCATATATACCAATGAGCAATGATTGCTGGCACAAGACCACCATAGAGCTCCTTAATTTAAGCTGGGCCAGCACCAACAAGACAAAAGGTAATGACATTCACTTAAAACAGAAAAATCACAAATAAGAATTAGGGTATGGAATGCTAAATTTAAAAAACCTACGACATACATGACCAAGCGTTTCATTATGTACGAGACATAATTGCATAATATGATTATTGTTATAATTAAATTTGTACAGTGCACACAGTCACACGAAATGTGAATCTTGAGCGTGCAAGTTCAAATCAAATAATTTAATTGGCAGCCAACCAATCAAGAAAAACAAATTTACAAATGAAATAAAGCAGTATGCGTGCAACCGTTGCAATAGTTATACATTCAGTTGCACTTGGGGAGGTGTCTTGCAATAAATTCTGCTAAGTGGGCGCTCTCATACAACAGTACAATGTACCGATCCATAAATGGGTTGTTAGAGAGGAATACAATTTCCACTCAGTTAGATCCTGAGTGGTCCTGGCCACTTACGCTGACATTGGCAAACACACTTCAAGCCATTTTATTCTCTGCTGACCAGCCCCTACAAAGTTGTTGACAGACGTTGCACCACTGATTTCTGAAAATCGTCAAAACAAAAACTAGTTTTACACTGCGCAGTAAGTTAAAATGCACGCCCATTTCACTACATGCTTGTTTCCACGTCAGCATCCCTAATTGTTTAGTCTAGCAATAAATACCTCCGCACATCATATCTTACCTTGAGCTATTTCAACAAACTTCTTCTCGGCATCTGGATCATTCTGGTTTTTGTCTGGATGATATATCATTGCCAGCTTCCGAAACGCTTTCTTTATTTCACGATCTGTGGCTCCTCGTTTTACGCCAAGGACGTTGTAGTAGTCTTTCGCAGCATCAGCAGCTATCATGAGCAGACATATGCCCACAGATGCCAGAACTCCCAACAACTGGCAAGGCCGCATTCTGGAAAATGTGCACACAATTATTATTATTATCAAAGCAACGATGAACTATTTAACAAGCACTTTAACAATTCCTTATAAATTCCAAACAAAGCTAGGCTATCCAATAAGAATAAATTAATATAAAAAGTAAGTTGTACAAAGTAACCCTTGCTTTGACATGAGCAGATAACATGATTAGAAATGTACAACATAATTAGCCTACTTATAAAAATCTAGGTCTACCTATCTTACAAAAAGCTAATTTAATTTCAGCACAAAATTTATTTTCCACAACTGTCAAAACATATTTACTCTTGTGCATTCAAGTACAGCTAAACGCAAAAAGTGCAACATGTACATTAATCTATATGCTCCATTTCATACAGAAAAACATATTAGAAAGACCTAGATGAGACGATTCTGAAAGCATGGCATATACCCTCAAAATTCAACTACTGCATTACGGTACACGAGGAAGCGTCTACCATTTCTTGTTGCGATATAAGAAAAAACGTGATTCTTTTAAATCAAACATCCTCTGACGGATCAGGTGTACCTTGGGCAAAATAATTAATAATAATAAACCAGTGCTAAAAGTGTAAAAAAAGAAGTGTCTGGAAGTACCTTTCCAAAAGAAGTGCCAGGACGCCCCTTATATTTTCAGGTGTTCTGGCCAAAAAGTGGCAGGACGGCATAGATTTGAAAATAAGTGCCAGGACGCCGTTCATGACCGTCCTGCCACACTTTAAGCCCTGTAATAAACTAATAATAATTGTAGCAGCAATACGATTATATAGCGCCATAGCAGAGCCAAGACAGAAGGAGCGGGTGCTATAATACGTATTAAGTTGAAATTTTGTTGACAGTTACTACACTGTAAAAAGATAAATCTTCAGCGGTGAGTCTAATTAATGCCTTCCCATGTTCGAGGAGGGAAGAGTCACCAAACTGCCCAAACCTCACCTCGTTGAAGACATAACAGAGGGACTTGATGTTGATTAATTTTTAGCCAAGTAGGGCCTATCATAGCCGAGTTTTGCAGTTAGCCGAATGCAGAAATTGGACAAAGCTCGATTATAACCAAAATAGAACTTACTTCACAGCTCTTATTAGATTATTTTCCTTAAATAAAGATTTCGTAGTTCTTGCGACAACCTTTCTACGAAATTTTTACAACGTTACTTCGTAACTTCTACGCAAGCAAACGTTTGTTTACAATCATCGGTACCAAAGTACTTTCTAAACCGGAAGTACACGACACGATCGCTTATTGGTTTGCTATATTTTTTTATTACCACAGACTTCTATTCTAGTTAATGTAGGCCTACGATAATTGGATCATAGCAGGGGCGGATCCAGGGTGGTGCCAATCCGGCCATGGTCCCCCATTTAAAACTGCCATATGGGACGTGGCCCCCATTCGGTTTGAAATTAGAAATACGAATAGGCCTATGGGTGCCATGGCATAGGCCTATATATTGCCCACCCCCATTCAGAAAATTGCACGGGACGTGCCCCACCCCATTCGGTTTTCAGCTGGAGACCTAAAAAAGTCATCAACTTTTGGGCGGATGAATAGTACTAAAGACCGATGACTAAAAAAAGACCATCAACTTTTTTGCGACCAACAACGAAATTTTTGTCCCAATATCTAAAATCTTGCCCCCTTGGAGCAGTTCTGGATCCGCCACTGGATCATAGCATGCAGCCTTTCTGCATGATGGCTAGCCCTAACCACAACCTTTCAAGCTAGATCTCAAATCCGTCAAATACATAGCTATTCCATCGTGGAATATAGGCCTATGCCTAGGCCCAGGCCTATATATGGCCTCCGACCCAGTGGCGGCGCCAGACACTTTTTGTAGCCAGGGCATATAGCCAGCTAGGGCAGTCACACAAGTAACCAGGGCAGAGGTCGAGTCGCGTGCTTGCATGGTAGTAGGCCTACGGGCTTACATAAGCTTATAATTTTGGCGCTACCGTCAGGGCCTTATTAAGGCATGTTCAACATGCTCGGGCAAACAGCTAGGGCCCCACATGTGCACTTTGGGGCCCGCACATTAGGGGCCCACGCATGCAATTTATTTTAAAGGAAACAATTGGTATATTCTGCCGAAATTTCGACCAAACGACTGAAAAAATGTCATAAAAACTTTTGGCCGAAGATCCCCCCCAAAATTTCCAAACAGGACCCCACATTTTTTATCCGGCCCTGGCTACCGCGTGCTCGCTATAAAGTGATGCCACAGCTGTGTTTTTTACTAGATCTTTATTGTTTGTCTTACGTCTGGGTTTCTTTTTGGGGAGGGCAAATTTCGGGTTTATTTTAGTTAGCCTACTGGACCATTGTAGGCTATTTACAACGCAAGAATATTCTGCATGTGCATTATATTTATAGTTAAAATTCAATGGGAAATGGTTCTGCTACATGCCTTTTGTTCCACTAATTTTCATTTGTAACTTCACAATCAAGATCTTACGTTGTCAATTCACGAATAATTTAGGCCTATACAGGGTGCGCCAAAAAAAATACCCCCCCTAAGCTTTTTGCCAATATCTTGAGCAAAAATTAAAATTTCGAAATGAAATTTTACAGACTTAAAGACAATTCATATTTACACCAGATGGCCAGATTTCATTAAAATATTTCAAACAGAACAAAAGTTATGCCACTTTTAGTGAAGCCACCCACCGTTTTTTGACGATTCAAAAACCGGACGAAACGAAAAGTGAAAAAATATTAATTCAATTACTCTGGCCAATATCTTGGCCAAGAGTAAGACTATCAAACTGAAATTTCACAAGCTTAAACACAATTCATATCTGCACATGATGACCAGATTTCATCAAAATATTTCAAGCGCAACGAAGGTTATACCACTTTTAGTGAGGCCACCCCCCATTTTTGGATGTTTCAAAGACGTAGCGCGGCAAAAAGTAGCAAACACGCGATTTTATTAAGTCTCATCTCAAATAATTGTTATCAAATATCCTTCATATTGCTATATGATCATTATTAATACTATTTAAGAAAGAAACAGGGTACCAGAGTAGCTGCACGTCACTGAGAAGTCACTTAGCAAGATGGCAATCAAATTGGTAAATGAGGAATCTGTCAGATTGATCAACAGGTCCATCAAGAACTTTGCAAAGAGACTCAAAAAAGGGTTGGCACTGGTGGTGGGCACATTGAACACAAGTTGTGAAGCTCTACCAAGTTCATTTGACAACAGTTATTTGAGATGAGATCATGAGACTTAATAAAATCGTGTTTTTGTTACTTTTGTTGCGTTTCGTTTCTGAATCGTCAAAAAACGGTGGGTGGTCTTACTAAAAGTGGTATAACTTTCGTTGTGTATGACCTATTTTGATGAAATCTGGCCATCATGGGTAAATATGAATTGCCTTTAGGCCTGTAAAATTTCATTTTGAAATTCTTACTTTTAGCCAATATATTGGCAAAAAATCTCGTTTTTGTTGCGTTTCGTTTTTGAATCGTCAAAAAACGGTGGGTGACCTCCCTAAAAGTGGAAAAACTTTTGTTCTATTTGAAATATTTTTATTAAATTTGGCCATCATGTGTAAATATGAATTGTCTATAAGTCTGTAAAAAGTCATTTCGATATTCTTATTTTTGGCCAAGATATTGGGAAAAAACCTAGGGGGGTATTTTTTTTGGCGCACCCTGTATAATCTGCATGGTACGTGACGCAGAGAAATAGGCTAGCTCTTTACAGAAATAAACCGTTTCGACATTTCAATATAGGCAAATCCCTGCCAGAATTTTTTCCTGTCAGAACTTTTACGCTGCCAGAACTTTTGCCATGCCAGACTTTTTTCTGCCAGAACTTTTACGCTGCCAGAACTTTTGTCTGCCCGAATTTTGCCCTGTTAGAATGTTTGCCTGTCTGAATTTTCCCTGTCAGAACTTTTTCCTTGCAAGAAGTTTTCCCTGTCAGAATTTTGCCCTGCCAGAATTTTTGCTCTGACAGAATGTTTCTCTCCTAGAACTATTGCCCTGCCAGAATTTTTGTCTATCAGAACTATTGCCTTCCATAATGAATTTTTTCATTCCATAGAGTGGACGGACGTGCACAGCAGGACTAATAAACAAAATGCCTGAGCGAATTCTGGCAGGGCAAAATTTCTGGCAGGGCAACAGGTAGGGCAACAGGTAGGGAAAAGGCTTTTTTGATAGGGCATTTGCCATGCCCTGGCGTAGCGCCGCCACTGCTCCGACCAAAGAAAGTAAAGCAGCTTAAGTATATAGGCCTATGTAGGTCTACTTTATTGAACCGTCTGCAAACGCACTAGGCCTACGGAAGATTGGACGATAACAGACGGGTAGGTCTACAATCAGAAAAAGAATCAAAATGCGTATTTAATAATTAAGCGTACCCGGTAGCCTATAATACTAGCCTATAGGAGTATAGGGCCTACAGAACTGGAAGTCTGGGCACAGCTTTCTATAGCCTATAATTATAATCTTCTTCATGGCCAGCGGCAACTTTGGATGACAGCCCAGCAGTTTTGCCATTGAGGTTTCAGAAACAATTAAACCCAGATTTCCCTCCAAAAACCCCCCCAGAAAAACCCAGACTATTCATATTTTAGATCCCCTTTATTCAAATTAAGTTGGTTTTTCGATTGTTCTTATGAGGGTTAGAGTGGCGTATAGCTACATGTGTGCAATGTGTGCAAAGCACACGGGCCCACGACCTAGGCTCCAGGGGCCCACAAAGATTGCTAAATTATTAATCTAACCTAATTAGTAATTCACGTTACGGGGTATTTTGTGACAGATATAGTTTTTGTGAACACACTGTCTTTAGGCTACTTCGTTACTTTATTGCAGCCGTGCTGCTGGCAGGCAAACTATACCACACTGAAGTTAGTGAACTAGCCTACTTTTAACTTGTGTCTTCTTCTCAAGTCATGATGGTCAAATTGTAAGATGAATGGCAATAAAGTGGGACGCTCTGAATTCGGGAGTGCCTCTGAGTAGCGAGAGCTTGAAGGGGCGCTATAACAAGTGCACATACTGTACAAACATACAAATTAACTGTGCCAGATGTGTCTTCAATGAATCGCACGAGTGACTCCAACGAGATTTAAATCAATATTCGTTACAGCAAATAATCAAGCTGACACCGTCGCAATTTTACAACAGCTAATGGAACAGTTAATTTTTCATTGACAGCGACTGGTCCAAGTTTGAAACTGCGTATATCCTTAACATTCACCAATCACACGTCGTATATATATAGGCCTATGGCCCTATGCATATTACCCAGTCGAAGGATATACAGGGTGCCGCATAAAAAGTGAGATCGCCTAGTATAACTTAAAATAGTAAATTGTTTTAAAACATTTTTTTCTCACTCGCACACAGAATATTCCATACCATTCTACCAACTTCGGGGAGACGCTTCCTGATTAGGCGCTGTCGCAAACTACCATTGGCATCAATTTGACATAAAATTTAAAGATGGCGATCGGAAGTTCACGAAATACTGACGCCACACGCTGAGTTAATAAGCAAGGATAATTGTGCGGTTTAAAAACCGCCAAAAACATAATTTGATATTATAATACAAACAATTTAACGAGGCGGTCTCACTTTTATGCGCCACCCTGTATATAAACGGTTGATCGCTCGTTTGCTCAGGATAGCCGATGTCTCGTGTAACGGTCTGATCCAGGCTTGAACACATCAGAGTCATGGCTGCCAAACACTGGACTGCATTGATCGTGCTCGTGTTGTTCGCCAGCATGCGGGTAGGCATAATTTACTCTAATAAGCCATTTGTTGTCATGATTCTAAGTTATAACTTTCCTGAATTTCATTGACATTGTTTTAATATTTATAAAATTATAACGATTTTTCCTGGGGGCTTCTTTTTTATGCTTCACGGTGTCGATCCCATTAGGATATCATCTATGATCGACTTTTATGCTGTGCAGGTACTAACATCTTCTTCTTCTGGTTCTCTGCCCCAAGGTAGGTTCGGCTGTCCAATGTCGCCACTCTTCCGTCCGCTGGGCCTTCTCCTTTAGTCTTTGGTAACCGATCCTCTTCATCAGCGTGTCCAGCAACATCTGTCGTGGTCTTCCTCTTGTTCGTTTCCCCTCCATTTTTCCTTCTATCACCGTTTTCACCAGACTGTCTCCTCTTAGCGTATCTCCTATCCATTTCTTCTATCTTTCTCTGATTGTTTTTTTCATTGTTCTTTCCTCTCCTACCCTTTACAACACTTCCTCGTTTGTTCTGTGTTCCATCCATGCAGCTGATCTTCTCCATTCTTCTCCACGTCCACATTTCAAACGCTTCGATTTTCTTTATGTCTTCTTTTCTCATGGTCCAGGTTTCGGAACCATACAACACCACACTCCACGCCAGTGGTAATTGCAGAACTAATGGTTGCCGAGCAGGCGAGTGTTGTGCAGAAGGGTTCGTACTCGAAATAGGACCAGTGTACGGCTGCTGCACCAACGATATGGGCGAAGGTGAGTACGCAGTCAACTGCATTAACCCATAAAATTATATTCGTGTTCTGTAGTCTGTATGCTTGCATTAATATACCCTTGCATTAAGCGTAAGTATGCACGTATGTATGTATGTATGTATGTATGTATGTATGTATGTATGTATGTATGTATGTATGTATGTATGTATGTATGTATGTATTTATGTATTTATGTATTTATGTATGTATGTATGTATGTATGTATGTATGTATGTATGCATGTATGTATGTATGTATGTATGTATGTATGTATAATATGTATGCACGTACGAGTGTGTGTATATATGCGTACTTGTATGCATCAATCAATCAAAAAATATGCATGCATACAGCTATACAGTTTCAGCAGATCGCGTCAAGAAAATGAGCCTCATATTCGGCAGAAATGAAGTGTAAAGAAGATATTAAAAATCTCAAAGTGTTTTTGGAGGATCATAAGGCAGGCCAAGAGTTGAATAGACATGTAGCATCGTCACTGCGCAAACAGTTCTTTAGCGTCTAGGTTACGTAAGCTGGATGTCTGAATTTGTAAAACGTTGTCAAGTTGTTTTTAATCCAGTCTTTGTATAATTTACTATATAAACGTCTGTTCAGAGATTAATTGTTTCTCACGCATATTGATTAAAGACCAGATAACTTCCAAAATAATGGCTGAACACGCAAATTTTGTTATGAAAGGTTGCTTGTGTAAGAACTTTTAAAATATGTATGCGACGCTTGAATACTAATCCCACGACGTCGCGCCGCGCCGCCGACGCCGACATTTCGAGGACGTCGCCGCCGCCGATTTTTGTTGGTTGGCGCGCCGCCGACCAAAAATGACCGCCGCGCCGCCGCCGACACTCTCAAGTCGGTGCATGGCTCTGTGTAACCTGTACCTGTAATCATTCTTCGGTTTGTCAGATTGTGTCATTAAACGAAGATTATTATAATTGGAAGCTGATATATTGAAACATCTGTAAATCGGTTGGCCATTTTGGAAAATGGCCGTCATTGGGGTCAGAGGATAAATCTACGATGGCAACCTCTAGCCAAATCTTTCCCATAGGCCATGTTCGGGGTATGTACCAAATTTCATACATGTATCAGTATCACAAAGCGAACAATTCGTAGGCCTACATATTTTAGCACCAGGCCGCTCAAATAGGATACAGCGCATCTGCAGCAGCAAAGATTTTTAAACTCGACGCACCTTCGCACAAGAAACCAGCGCCGTACCTCAAAATCAACCTTGATTATAATTATGCAATGTCAAACTAAGGTTTGACGCCAACCAGCTTATAATGAACATTCGAAGTTCATCCGTTTTCACCCATGTCGAATTCATCTGCAATTGATTATAATAGCCTATAATTGTGTGAATTTCTGCATTTATATGACATAAGCTTATACACTAACTTGCTTGCATGCTTCAAATTTAATGAGAGATTTGCTTGTTGTAGGTTATTGCCCTGAAACTGTTATCATTCTGAGGATGGGAACAGATGAAACAGATGTACCAGGTCGTTGTCTGTGCGATGAACCGAAAACATGTGGTGACGGTCAGTCTCAAAAAGCTCTTTGATTAGATAATCGTATGCATTTGTACCGTTGATCGGATTTCCATATTAGTTCATTCCTGCTTAAGAATTATCCTTTCATCAAATTGCTAAATTAAAAGTCTTCTTCGACCAAAGGGATCCTCGCATTCTAATCCTGGTTATCAAGCAGCTCTCCGGGGTACTTCACACCAGTTAATTATGTCCAAAGTTTAAAGCATTTCTCTCTCTTGCTCAACTTCTGAATCGTAATCTGTCCTCTTGCCTGTGTTTTAAAACTGCACCTCTTAACTATTGTAAAAATAGCGTTATGAAATTTAATTCGTATCCCAAATTTTTTCTGGATATAGTGCAAGGATCCTTGCTTAAACACTCAATTTGAATTTCATGTGAGTGATTGTGTGGGTTATAATAGGCCTAATTTAATTTTAGTATAACTCTATATAGCCCATGCTGACTGTTTGTATGCCAGGAACACAAATATTAGGCCTAAGCTGAGTTACACGATTTTTGGTCCTGGGTAATGAGTGTTATTGATGTGGATGGGGACGTCCCCTCTTAAAGTCCCTGTCCTCTCGGCACCACGTTCTTCGGAGATTTTTCGTCGGATACTCGCTTTCCCTCAGAAACCTTGATTCCCAGAGAAGAGACTAGATAAAGCACTGGCTATTGGGGGAGGGCCTAGAATCAACACTGGTTTTAATTCTGCCACTCGCGAGCTGCATGCATAGGCTTAAGACCAGGACATTTTTGAAGTCTTAAACCATGTTTTTCATACGTTTTCATGACTTTATCGACCATAAATACAGCTGGCAAACAAGATCCTGAAACGTGCTGTAGCTGATGTCAAAAGTTTTTAAATGCGTTGGTTTCTGGGGCGAAGCCCCAGACCCCGCTGGGGGGGGGGGAGCTTGCAGAGCTCCCTCAGACCCCCTAGTCGGCATTGGCTTCGTGTCTTCGGCACTCGCTGTTTCGCACCTTCGGCGCTTGCAATAATAATTCTGAGCACACCGCAGCAAAATGTTCTAGTTGCGCCCCTACCGACATGTGAATAATATGAGGCCCTGATAGTCAGACGCAAGAGGCAAGTGCAGTTAGGCCTAGGCATCCGAGGGTTTACAAACCAATTATAAATAATGAACTATCGAATAATTGTCTCTTTCCACTAATCCAAGCAAATTATTGGTTCGAATGCCTTACTCAGTGCCGAAGTTTACAGTGATTAAGAAAGACAGTCATGCAGAACAGACGAATTATTAATATGGTTTTAATATGGTTTTTAAACCGTCAGTTTACTAACTTAGTTATTTCGTTTGTGTAGATGATAAATGCGTGTAGCGGCTTGGACAACTACGAAGATGAGCGGACTAGGCGAATGAAGAAACGTTTCTGGAAAATAAAATCAACGATTGAATAATAAATTTTCACTGTTGTTCCTAAGGATGAACACTGATAGCCTACACTTTATTCTAATCGTATCATCAGAATTAAACAGATTTTTATGTCTCAACTGTATGCAAATTCGCATCATTGTTTTCTAGGCGTAGGCCTAGTCTACCACTCTACGTCATGCTTTTTACGGACGAACACAGTAATTATTACCGAACAATACGCGTACTAATATTCTTAAACCGACCAAGGAAAAAGACAGCAGAAGCTGCATGATCCATAATTATAATTACACGGTTGGCATGCAAGTTAAAATGGATATGACTTAAATAAGTGCTAGACCTCAATTATAGTAGGCCTCTCAACAAGGGCGGATACAGAAACTTTGGACGGGGGGGGGGCCAAAAATTTCTTGACACCTTGGCTATGGGGAAAAAATCGCATCCGCCAAAAAAGTTGATGACCTTTTTTTTAGTCATCCGGCCAAATTTTTGGGAAAATCATACCAATTCATCCACCAAAAAGTTGATGACCTTTTTTTAGTCATTCGGCCAAATTTTCGGGAAATTCATACCAATTCATCCACCAAAAAGTTGATGACCTTTTTTTTAGTCATTCGGCCAAATTTTCGGGAAAATCATAATGGGGGGGGCCACGATACATGGGCATTTCTAAATGGGGGGCCATGGCCGGATTCCCCCCCTGGATCTGCCCCTGCCTCTCAAAGAATTCACAGACGGAGCTGAATTACTTTGTCAGCAAATCCTAATCCCTCAGACTAGCTGCTGAAGACGCCCGAGAGCCAAACACACAGCAACACAGTTGGGGCGCGGAACATGGAATTTTTGGAAAGGAAATAGCGGCCTAAAGCAAAACTGTTAGAAATATCGCTGGGTGCGCTTTCATGCATCCACCGGTTTCAGTCCATTTCATTCGATCACGATCTCCGCGTCAATTGTCAGCAACAGCAATTCTGAGATTTTCTTTATAATTTTTTATATTGAAACTGCGTTCAGTAAATATTATGCCATTGCGATTACAATTAGTCGCACATTTTCTGTCTAGAACTCTAGATCATAAACTTGTGGATTCTGTACATGACAGCCCACATGTAAGCTGGCAGAGCGCTATGGTCACTGCTAATTTTGTTTAGCAAGAGCTTGAAAAATTGCAAGGCAGGAAATTAAGAAAATGGGTCGGCTGGGCTACTATTCGTGGACGTTTTCAAATGTAAATTTCTGGTTTCACTTTAACCCTTAACCGATTTTACTGGAGGTAAGCTAAGTATAGAAATAATCGTTTAATTTATTCACCATTCAGCCGACGTTTAAATTTCAGGTGTAGGTATACTTTTTATTGACATTCACAGGTCTTCCAACTCTGCGTTCTTTATTCATTGAATTGCCGTTATTTTGATTACAATCGTGCAATTACAATTAAAAATGTTGGTTCTTGATGTGAGACTACCTGTATACAATACATAGAAGATACCTCATGGGTAAAATAATATCTTACATGAAAGGAAACAATCAAGATATGCGGATGTGAGCATGTCTTCGTTCAATAGGATTGCTTTATTAATTAATTAAAGATTCTTTCTTTGATGATAGCGTACAGACACGGATCATCTAGACCTGGAACCTCACTTCCGGGCTGTACTGCCAGGCAGCGTTGACTGCAGCCACGTAGTAGACGCCAGACTCCAGTTCCACGGAGTTCCTGCTTCGCTCCAGCACCGAATGCACCTTCCACTCGCCACCCTCCATCCTGCTCACCAACCACCATCGCACAGCATCGCCCTCTGCCGCCTGCCACGTGACGACACTTCCGGTCACAGCGACACCTACCGGTCGGTCAGGGATGCCCAGTCCCATCCAAGGCATCGACGGAATGGTGGCTACGTTGGAGTAGACGCTGTTCCGGAACGTGTCCGTGATTCCCATGTAGTTATCGCGGAAGTACTTCGCACTGTACATGATGTTCCCCAGCGAGAACTTCGCCCTTCGAGTCGGATCTCGCGAGATCTCGATCTGATCAACAATCTCCGAGACTGGCCAGCCGCTCCCGTCATCGAGACGGTACACCCCGTTGGCGGCGTAGATGTGTCTCCCCAGCGGGTTGTTATCCAGCCACCAGTCGAGGAGGTCCGGGTAGCTCTGCCCAGTCGAATCAATCGACCAGTACAGCTGAGGGGCGAGAATATCCAACCAACCGTTCTCCAGCCATAGCTTTGAATCGGCGTACAGCTCCGAGTAGGGATCGAGACCGGTTATCGGGGACGGCATACCCTCGGGGTGACCAGGGCGGTAAAGGCCGAACGGACTAATGCTGAACTTGACGTTCGGTTTGATGGCATTGATCGTGTTGTAGACACGTGACACCATCCTGTTGACGTTGTCACGACGCCAGTCGTCACGTGACAGCGAGCCACCGTTGTCGACGTAGCTGTTGTACGTGTCACCGTCGGGGAACTGGGTTCCGTCGGGATAGGGGTAGAAGTAGTCGTCGAAGTCTACCCCATCGACGTCGTAGCTGCGATAGGGGAAATCAATTATGGCAGTCAGGTTCATCATCATTAAATCATCGTTGTCATCGTCATCGTCATCGTCATCGTCGTCATCATCATCATCATCATCATCATCATCATCATCATCATCATCATCATCATCATCATCATCATCATCATCATCATCATCATCATCATCATCATCATCATCATCATCATCATCATCATCATCATCATCATCATCATCATCATCATCATCATCATCATCATCATCATCATCATCATCATCATCATCATCATCATCATCATCATCATCATCATCATCATCATCATCATCATCATCATCATCATCATCATCATCATCATCATCATCATCATCATCATCATCATCATCATCATCATCATCATCATCATCATCATCATCATCATCATCATCATCATCATCATCATCATCATCATCATCATCATCATCATCATCATCATCATCATCATCATCATCATCATCATCATCATCATCATCATCATCATCATCATCATCATCATCATCATCATCATCATCATCATCATCATCATCATCATCATCATCATCATCATCATCATCATCATCATCATCATCATCATCATCATCATCACCGTTGTCATCCGGGTACGCTAGTAATATATAAATGTACATACATAATATTATAATATTTATATATTTATATAGCGTACTCACTTGGTGACGATATCGGTGATGACAGAGACGAGGTGATCGATGACGACCTGAGCTCCTGGGTCCATCCAAAGGTAGGTGCTGTACGGGTAAGCGTATTCCCTGTACACGTTGGCCATGTGGTTCGACGCCAGACCTGACCAGTTGGGACTGACGTTCGCACGGTATGGATTCAGCCAAACGTGGACCTCGATGCCTCTCGCATGGGCCTCTTGGATGGTGAAGGCGAGTGGGTCCCAGAAAGGCGATGGGGCCTCACCCTGAGTCCCAGTCAGGAACCTGAGATGATCATTTACATCAACGTTGTAACCGTTACCATCATTAGTTTACGGTAGTCGAAAGACTACGCGTATACATTGTAATTGTAACACGCATGGTCTATTGAGTTACAATCTGGAAAGTCTGATCAAGGTTAGTATTAGCTATAAAGGTAAGTGGATAAGAAGGAGAAGAAGATGAAAGGACTATATGGCTATTGATTAAGTGATTGATTGAGCGATTGATGATTGATTGATTAAGTGATTGATCGATTGATCTTACTTGATTGATTTTACTTGATTGGTTGATTAAGTGATTGATTGGCTTCATTTGGTTGATTGATTGGTTGATTGATTGATTGATTAAATGATTAATTGATTGATTGATTGATCTACATATCGACCTGCTCCATGGTTCTAGGCTGGATGCGTAGAAAGCATCTCCGGCAGGTCGTACTTGGAAGAGGAGAGCGTTCATGTGAGTGTCTGCCATCACGTCCAGGTACTCGATCATCTCCAGCTGATGTTGAGTGGAGGATCCGGAACTGGACAGCGGATAGTCAACGTTCCAGACGGTAGCCATGAACAGAGACCGGAACTCAGAGTCCGGTGGAGGGACAACTGGAAGGCAACGGACAGAGGACTAAGGTTAATAGCTTCAGGGTCTATTCGGTGGAGCATGTTATCCGGCGATTGTGGGTTTGAGCTTTCTAATCTGACTCCGAATTTGGATAATGTGTCTACTCAGTGACTGCCCTTGCGTTCTTATTAAGCGAATCAATTATAAGAATATAGAATTATTGCATGCGGGAAGAATAATAGCTGATGCTCTCTGGCATCTTACACGCATGGGCTCTCTCACATGGGGAAAGAGGGTCACCCCGGCCCTCTGGAGAATTGACACCTTCTTGAATATAGCTTTTTTGTTTCTACTAGTGAATGATACACAAAGTGAAGCAAAGAAATATTTTGCATTTAGAAACCTGCATGGAAATATCAATGTTCCTAATTTCCTGCTTTATTTTTAAAGCTTCTTTCTATTTACCCGCAACCGTTGTGCTTTGCCCCTCCTGTCATAACATCTGCAATCGTCACTGGGTAGACCTACACCATCCCTGGAGATGCGAGCAGTGGTTTAACCATGAATTTAAGGCTGGAGTGGACAATTTCGTGTGGGTTACTCGGGCGGAGCATTGAGACGGTTTTTAGTCATCAGCTAGGGTTACTCTCGTGCATGGCCAACTTAGTTTACTCTTTCCTGCTCTCTGTATCTCTCTCCCTTTCTCTTTGTCTCTCTCCCTTTCTCTTTGTCTCTCTCTTTCTCTTTGTCTCTCTCTTTCTCTTTCTCTCTCTGCCTTTCTGTCTCTCTCTCTTTCTCTTTCTCACTGTGTCTCTGTGTGTCTCTGTCTTTATCTCTTTCTCTTCCCTCTCTCTCTCCGTCTCTCTCTGTGTCTGTCTCTTTCTCTCTGTCTCTCTCTGTCTCTGTCTCTTTCTCTCTGTCTCTCTCTGTCTCTGTCTCTCTGTATCTCTCTCTGTCTGTCTGTCTGTCTCTTTCTCTCTATAATATATCTGTCTCTCTGTCTCTGTCACGCCCACAGAATCACCTCTCACCACGTCTGCCCATCAAAACTGCTCTGTATGTATGTATGTGTAATTTTTATGGATGTATTCATACACACATGAGCAATATTTTCCATGAATTAGCCACTTACCTGCTCCACATTGGGAAGCGCTTCCAATCACCAAGTAGTCTCCAGCCATCCATCCACTCTGAATAAAATATGAACCAGTGAGTTATTTACGGCACATGCATCGTAATAATAATGTGCTAAGGACAACACATTGAAAATGTACAGTGTTCAGATATAATGCGTAGCTCAAGTCAACGGTTCATTACACGAGCATGTGTGCATACATATGAATCATAAATGTATTATAGCCCTGGTGTGTAACTGTGTATTGTACATAGCGGACCTGCATGTATTATAATTATATACATGTACATGTACATGCGTGGTTGTATAATGTATATGTATGTATTTAGATGTGCATGTGTGTACGCATGTACTTATTCAATCTGCTAGTTTTATTTAATATGTTGGTATACATGTACATGTGTGACATAATTTATATGTAATAAATGTGTATGTGTAGGCGTGTCTGTAGGTTGTTTGTGTCGGTGTGGGACTGTGGGTGGGTGGGTGGCTGTTTGTTTATGGGGGTCATAATTATTATTATGCATGCTTATGCCATAGGCTACGATGACAAGTTTACAGTAGATTTTGCTTTACGAAACCCTCGCAGTCGACTTTTGAAAACGTATGGTGAGTGGACGGAGGCTCTGCTGTGGAAGGTCGCTGGCTGGCTATTTTATTGCACATGTGCAGGAGACTTTTTTTACTGTCCAACGACAGCCAGAAAGGAGTTACTTCAAAATGGATGTTTGCATAATAAATCAATGGAGACTAGTCAGCGGTCATCTAATTCTTAACTTCTGTCTTACGTCGGTGCCATAATAATAATTAGATTTTTCTTGTGGACTTTGTGTCCTTCGAAAAACGCAACGAAGACGTGTCAATGACGACGCCCGACAAGCAGCAGCAGCTGCCTTAATGGACCGACGGGGTGAGAGGTGTTTCTGTGCGTGTGACAGATAAAGAGAGACAGGGACAGAGTGAAAAAGAGATGGCGACGGACAGAAACAGAGATCTCGAGAGTAGTGGCAGACAGACAGAAACAGAGAGAGGAGTGGCTGCAGACAGAAACAGAGAGAGAGAGAGGAGAGGCTGCAGACAGACAGAAACAGAGACAGAGACAAAGAGACAGAGGCATGTACAGGGAGAACAGGGAGATATGCCTTTCTTGCATCTTTATAATTGTAAATGAGTGTTTCATTAAAATGCTACTAATAATTAGAAAATGGAAAAACGGTGGTGGTGGTGGTGATGATGATGATGATGATGATGATGATGATAAATAAATAATAATAATAATATTGGTTTAACACGGTGGCATTCAAGTAGACCTCGATAGCCAGTAAATAGGCGAATAGGAACCATTCTGGACATTTTAGTTAATATTTAAGCCTATCTTGATGCTAAAATAACAATGGTAGCCTACCAGTAGTAATTATAACAATTACAATAACTAACATTAACTTTTATGCTCCTTTATTGAAGGATCATCATCATCATCATCAAGAACCGAGGGACCAGTGCCCGTAGGTGCCCGCTGCCATCCTCATTAATCCTCGCCATTTTTGTCGTTCCATCGCCGCATGTGTCAGGTCTTGTATTGGCGCTCCGCACCAGTCGGTTATGTTGTCCAGCCATTCCTTGTGTGGTCTACCTCTTCTGTTGGTTCCCTCCATTCTTCCAAACACCACCCTCTTTATTTTTCTGTCCTCATTCATTCTACATATGTGACCAAATAGCTCCAGCTTCCTGGTTATTAATATCTGCATAAGATTTTCTGTGGCTTCTATTTGCTCATACAGTTCTGAGTTTTTCATCTTCTGCATCCATCCAACTCTCAACAATCGTCTGTAGCATTTCCTCTCGAAGGCTAATATCTTTGACTCCATTTCTTTAGTTACTGTCCAGGTCTCGCATCCATACATCATACTGCTGAATACACAGGTTCTCAGTACTTTTAACTTTGTTTGTAGATGTATGGATTTGCTCTTCCAGATTTTATCCAATGCCTTTAGTGCAGTCATTGCTTTCGCGATTCTCGCCCATACTTCTTTCTTGTTGTCTAAGTCGTGTGTTTTGATGCATCCTAAGTATGTGAATTTTCCCACGTTTTCTATCTGCTTACCATCTATTTCCATCTTCTTAGACAGTTCTTTTGCTCCAAACACCATCGTTTTGGTCTTCTCAAAATTCATGTCGAGGCCATACCTTTTTCCTTCATCACTTAACTTCTGAGCTGTGCTCTCCAACCTCTGGATGTCATCGTCTATCAGGTCGATGTCGTCCGCAAAACATAGATTGTTGATATTCTCTCCGCTGATCTTTACTCCTCCTTCTTCCTCCCTGGTATTGTCTAGTATTCTTTCCAAAAGAGTAATGAATATGTCTGGTGATATCGGGTCACCCTGTCTTGTGCCCCTGCCGATGCTGAACCATGGGCCAATCTCTCCGCACACCCTTACCGCCGCCTTTGCATTGCTATTAACTTCTCTGAGTAAACGCACCAGCTTGTTGTCTACTCCATATGAGTCCATGGCCGCCCATGTTACACTCTGGTCGATGCTATCAAAAGCTTTTTGGAAGTCGATGAAGCAGTTGTAAATTTTCTTGTCTTTTCTTCTAGCCTTCTCGCCAATCAGCCTCAGTGTTAAGATTTGTTGAGTCGTACTTCTGCCCTTCCTGAATCCGGCCTGTTCGTCTGATCTGAATT
Source organism: Lumbricus rubellus (assembly GCA_945859605.1). Lineage (NCBI taxonomy): Eukaryota > Metazoa > Annelida > Clitellata > Crassiclitellata > Lumbricidae > Lumbricus > Lumbricus rubellus. Next base: position 9,449,459 of record OX243820.1, on the reverse strand, counting down.
CCTCTGTCTGTGCTCTGAGTCTTTCAGTTAGAACCGACATCAGCACTTATTGAAGGATAAGTTTATATATTCCAGTGTTGTTGAAAGTATCGGGCAAATGTACTTAAGTAAAAGTAAAAGTAAAATGGATTTTAATTACTTAAGTAGAAGTAAAAGTACTCATCACAAATAATACTTAAGTAAAAGTAAAACGTATCCCCTTCCAATGATACTTTTTAAGTAAAAAGTAAAAGTAAAAGTCTTTCTATAACTCAATCGATTATTAACCTTCAAAAATACTAAATTCTGGCGTAACAAAATGTTAATTAGCGCTTTGAAGTAACGAACATTGTAACGAGTGGCACATAAATTGTAACGAAGTAAAAGTACTGAAACATGGGTAAAATTTTACTTCGTTGAAAGTAAAAGTATTTAATTTGTGTGATACTTCGTTACATGTGAAAGTATTCAAACTTTTACTTAAGTAGAGTAACGCGTTACTTTTACTTCGTTACTGTACAACACTGATATATTCTAGATGTGTTGATGTGATCGCTTACAACTCCACCGAAGTCAGTTTCGAAGAACTGGTAGAAGACTCCAGACAATGTGCATCCGACCTTTTCACCTGTGTAGACGTAGCAGTCACCGGTGTCCGCTGTTCCAATGACGCTTCCACAAGCTGTGCCAACACAACGACGCCATTTACAAACACGTGTCAGATGGATTACAGAAGCTATATATAGGTCTTACAAGTGTCAGGTTTTTTACAGAGGTTACATAGGTCTTATAAGTGTATACGTTTGTTACAGAAGTTACATAGGTCTTACAAGTGTCAGGTTTATTAGGTTTATTACAGAAGTTGCATAGGTCTTACAAGTGTAGGTTTTTTTACAGAAGTTACATATAGGTCTTAGAAGTGTAGATTTTTTTACAGAAGTTACATAGGTCTTACAAGTGTATACGTTTGTTACAGAAGTTACATAGGTCTTACAAGTGTCAGGTTTTCTACAGAAGTTACATAGGTCTTACAAGTGTCAGGTTTATTACCGAAGTTAAATAGGTCTTACAAGTGTCAGGTTTATTAGGTGTATTACAGAAGTTGCATAGGTTTGACAATGGTCAGTTTTTTGCAGATGCAACATAATTTTTATGTCTTACAAGGTTCAGGTTTATTAAAAAAGTTACATAGGTTTTTCAAGTGTCAGGCTTTTTACAGAAATTACAAAGGGCTTACAAGCGTCAGTTTTTTTATAGAAATGGCATACAAAGTGTCAATTTTGTTAAACAAATTAAACATTGTGTCAATTTTTTTAATGAAATTGCGTATACAAGTTTAAGTTTTATCACAGAAATTATGTACAAGCTTCAGTTTTATAACAGAAATTACTAAGAGTGGCAGTTTTATTAGAAATAGCTGGCACACGTTGCAGTTTATTAAAACAATTTGACGCACATAGTTGTTTTATTATATACTATAATATTATAGGCCTAAATGACACAGCAGTAATCCGGCGCTCATAAGTCGCCGTGCGCATAAAATTTTGACATTATTTCACCGTTTCTGTAATTGTTACCTTCTGTCCGTTTCTCTTTGCAAATATCTCTTACAACACTAGCCTACTTCCACATGTACATGTATCTTGGTATGCTTTGGATACGTTATCCACTGCCTCTTACTGTGTATGTCGCTCACGTTCCGGCAGTCATGCTACTTGTTGACTGCCTACCTCTTTGATTGCGTTATTTGACTATGTGACTGTAGGTCTATTTGCACGTCTGATTGCCTGAGTGATTGGATCTTTCTATTTGTCTCTAAATTTGTCTTTGTAACTTTATATTTTCTCTCTTTCGGTGCTCTAGAAAATCTGTTTCATCTCCGTCTGCCTGCCTGCCTGCATGCCTGTCTGTCTGCCTGTCAGTCTGTCTGTCTGTCTGCCTGCCTGCCTGCTTGCCTGTCTGCATGCCTGTCTGTCTGTCAGTCTGTCTGTCTGTCTGACTGCCTGCCTGTATGTCTGCCTGCCTGCCTGTATGTCTGTCTGTATGTCTGTCTGTCTGTCTGCCTGTCTGTCTGTCTGTCTATCTATCTATCTATCTATCTATCTATCTATCTATCTATCTATCTATCTATCTATCTATCTATCTATCTATCTATCTACAAATCCATCCATCCATCTATCTATACATTCATCCGATCATCCATTTATTGTGTCTGCCTGTGTCTTTTCTCTTTCCCATCCATCCATGATTAATGATATCGCTCTCTATCTCCACACGCACGTCTCGCTCCATACTACTCATCATTGTATGGAAGCAGTTTTGCCATAAAAAATAATGCGCGGCACTTAGTCTAATAGCGGAACGTGTTTGATCTGCGGTATTTATGCGCGTGTGAATCTGTCGCTTATGATGACGGATGACAGATGAAGCCGGGGGATGCGAGGAGCAGAGCGGCCGAACAACGCCCGTCGTCTGTTCTCACACTATGCTTTTTTCTCTCCAGATATTATTCCCAGCGGATGAGGAAAGACAGATGGAAACAAGCGCACAGTTGATCAATTCGAAGATTCAATTTTCTCCATTGCAGATTCAATATGCTGTGTCGTGATCCATGTCTGTGTACTGTATAGACTATAGAATGATGCAGAATTGCTGAGCTACGATAGTCAGAGGACCGTTGCTGAGTGCAAACAGAATCTATATATAGCCTATCACTTGAATCGGGGCAGCGCTCGTCAATAAGCTGATGCCCTGAAGCGCTCGACATTCGTGCGAGGCTCTAAAAATTTGTGGAGTTAACGGTAGCTATGTGTAAAAATTACAACAGCAGAACTGAAAGTCCCTTTTCAATCTAGCAGACTGCCGAGAGCGGGGGTCGTGGGGGGGGGCAGAGGGAAAGCAATGCCAATGCGCCCGGGAGGATGTAAAGTGTGTCGTGAATGCCTTTCCGAATATAATAATTATTAAATTAACAATTATAATTGTATATAAACAAAATATTATTACAGGCCTACTCGTAACTGCTCTACATGTATACATAGGGGCTACGACCACCTCACAAGTTTTTAACTGAAAACCGAAATCTCATTCCATCTCGTTGGGAATGAACTGGTGCCCCATGCAAGTGCACCTTTCTGCTACATGTCTCAAAAACCAGTCTTTTCATCTTCTGCACTGGAAGCCGCCTCTAAGTGGCTTGCACTTTGAGAGTCAGTTATCAGATACGACACAATACAAGTCATGCCCCTACCCATCTGTTTCTCCACCCTCCAATCCTAACGACACTCACCTTAACAGCTATCCTGTGCCTCTCCTCTGACCCCTCTCCCTTGGTAGCGGAGGTTGGATCTTCTCCTGGCCACATTTTAGACAACCCCTCGCGAATATAATGCTTTTGTCACTGACTGAACTTTGACGTGTGGCACATAAATCTTTAATCGTTTCTGCCTCTCGATCCCACGACCCGGGGATTCGAACCCAGGGCTCATCCGTCACCTGGCTTTGACACGTTTGCCAGACTTTACGCAACCTTGCATAGAGGTCTCTATAAATCAAATATCATGCACTCTTGATAGAATAGTAAGTCAGTGGGTTGCCTTCATTTGCATCTGACTACACTGAGTAACTCAAAGGATTCCATACAGGTGCTATAGCAGGGGCGTCAAACCTTTTTTAGTGGCGGGCCAGAGTAAACATCTTCTAGCAATTGGCGGGCCAGTATGAACATCTTCTAACAAGTGGCGGGCCAGGGTGTCGAAGCTCCTGTAGCAATGTGTCTTTTGTTTCTATCAATCCATTTATAAAACGGAGTCATACTCTAACAAGATAGGCCTACTATGGGTTTACATACAATAAACCATGAAGATTTGCAAGATATTTGGTGCTGACTGTAGAATATACAAATTAAAACTTTGATCCTCCAATTTTGTAATCTTTAGAAAGGGCTCCGCGGGTCAGAAAAAATTCGTCGGCGGGCCAGCTCTTTGACACTCCTGTGCTATAGGATGCACAAATACAATCATACTTGCATGCATACGTATTACATGCACACACGCATACATTACATTACATTCAAAACAGCGATTGAAAAAAAGAATAGTCTACTGCTCTACTTTAACCAAAATAATCAACTGGCAAACGGAATGGACTAATTTTTACGAAAAATTTCCTGACGTTGGCATACATTAGGGAGCTGGGTGGTGTTGCCCGTTCGACCCAGGTGGGGCGTCAGTCTTTCCGCTTGACTGACCCGCGAAGATCTTATGGTTCCCTTCCTCCCAGACGTCAACGCAAGAAGACAACGCGTCATGATGTGTCATTGTTGTGCGTCGTTCGTCCATAATTCCTAAGCAATTCTTCGATGAACATACATACATGTGCGATTGTGCGTGCTCTCTTTTCCTCTGACTCAGCTCAGGTTAAGCATCTCTGCCTACGCTCACTGCGATCGTACACTAACTCATTTGATCTGCTTAAAACATTCGGACCAAGTACTTTGCCAGGTGTTTGTCAAATAATTAATCAGAAGATGTCGTTAAACATTGCAGATGATAGCACACAACTGAAATGTTCTATTTATTTCAACGTTTCAACAATGTGACCATTTTCCAACTGGGACTTGACGAATAAGGTCCATTCCAGACAAATCTGCTTTCCTGGATAGTGTTGAAGTCCCTGAGGGATCATGTTTACCTCGGGTTAGAGATAATTTTTTTAAAATGATGACGATGATGATAATAACAATAACAATAATAATAATAATTAATAAATAAAAACTACATGAAGCAAACACCAATTGTTGCCATCATGAATCAAAAGCTATCTATACAGTCATACACAGTTTTATCGTTTAGGCTACTTCACATGGATCCGCTTTTTAGGATTCCAGTCAAATTGGTGCACAATAATGTACATGTATGTAGGGACAGTAGGGCCTATGTTGTTTTATCACAGGAATTGTAAAAAATCTCCATTATGCGCAATGAAGTAATGAAGTATCATTTTACACTTAAAAAATAACAATATAATAGCCTACCTACCTCTGGTAAAAGAAATAATTTAAAGCCTTCCAGACTTCTTAGTTTCTACTGGACAACGTTGAAGCCCTTGAGGCATGAGGGATCCTGTAGGCCTATGGCTATAGGTCTACCTCTGGGCAAACAATTATAATTATTATTGGTAGGCCTATTATTATATTAAGATAGAAGCCTATAATTATTATATATTACTGCTATTGCTGCTATTTATAAACTGGTTTCCGCGATCTGCCGTTTAGAGGCGTTGTAGAAACTTCGTGATAACGAATCACATAACGGAATAAATTCGCAAACGTTTTCAAATAATAATATTAATTGAGACACTAGGTCCCATCAATTCTAGGGGAATTGATATGTTAATCGATTTAGGTCGGCACTTGTCACGGGCGTCTGACGATCCGAGGGAGACGTCGTTCCTATTCCAACGACTGTCAGTACTTATTCAGCGTTTTAACGCTGTGGCCTTCACGGGTTCTTTCGCTAACAGTATGCCCGATTTGGGAGAGGGAGGCTATAAATTGGCATAGTAACCTTTTGTAACATGACGAATAATAATAATAATAATAATAATATTAAAAGGCGTCGCCAAGGGAATTTCTTTTCACTGCGCAATGCTGTACAAGAGACACGTTTACCGCTTTTCCAGAAGGATCTATATCTGCTCCATTTAACATTCTCTTAGACATCCACGTACGATGGACAAGCCTTGGAGACGTCCCTAAACGGTGCTTTGCATTCATAAATGCACGGATGGCACGTACGTACAATGCTGCTGGAGTCAAGGAAAACTTCGATGGTGGAAATACCGTGGAATTGCTCGATGCAAATGCTTAGTCCCGCACGCCCGTGTGTATCTATAATAGGCCTACATAATTATCATGCTATATTAACAGTGTGTGGCCCTCCAACCATCAAGGTTTTTAATTTTTTAGCTGCAGTATACTGTATACCTACAAGATGCAGGCCTAACAAAGTCCAATTATTTTTGTTTTCCGTGTTTTAGTTTCTGTTTTGTATTTTTCAAAGGACACTTTGTTCCATTTTTAAAATCGTTTTAAGCACATGGCCGGCCGCAGAAATTTTTGCAGTATGGATTCTATGGCTTTAAGCTTGTAACTGAGTTAGTTGAGTCTGGAGAGGTCTATTTAGACCTGTTTCAAATGACTCATTGACCTACATTGGTGACGTCGGTACCTCGGAGACGGAGGGTTGCAGGTTCCAATCCACCTCAAGCCGCTGCGTATAGAGACCTTGGGCAAGTCCTCGCAATTGATCCTGAAACAAAACATACGAAATAAATCAGCCTAGAAATGGATTTAGATGGCGCGATCGAAGTTCACTCGCAATTGCTCAAGCGTGTCTGCGTGAAACTTCGATGCAGTGTCCGCGCTGTATTCGGGAGCGCCTCTGAGTAGAGAGAGCTTGAAGGGGCGCTATAGAAATGGAGAAATAAATTAATGAATAATAGCGATGGCTGTGCTACTATTAAACTGACCGTCGTTTCGTACGTTGACGCCATTTCCATCGAGGCAAAGGCAGCTTCCCACAGCCGGGTTCTCGTCCGTAATATCCGCCAGGCAGAACCCCCCGAGAAGGGCCAGACCCAGGGCGAAGATGGCGACCCAACGGCCAGACATTCCAGGGACGTCCGGTAATGCAATCAAACGACGTTAGTTTAAAATTTTTAATCGACTCGCTGCTAAGCAGATGAATAGGCAAAGCTAAACATGGTTTGCATTGAGGAACTGGTTAAATGGTTGGATTTTATCGTTCGTTAGCAGTTGGCGATCTTCCCCAACTCTGGACTTTGAGTCGGTTGATAAAGCAGCGTGCAATGTGTATCGGTCACACGGCTAAATGGCGATGTTACTGTCCTCTGTGTCGGCGCTGATAAACTATCAAGATTCACGATTCGTTGATCTTCGTTCGCGTCTTCTAGGCCTAAATGCATTTCTAGGCTGATTTATTTCGTATGTTTATTTTTCAGGATCAAACACTGCAGTCGTTTTAAATATATCTGCGAGGAATTGATCTGTCTAATTCGCATTTTAAGAGTGTTTAATTCGACGGTTTTGCCGCTCAAAAAGCCATGGACCTACTTACCGGACCTAGACATTTAGAACCTGTTTAAGAGACGAGCGTGTTCCTTTTGGTTTTCCTGCTGTCACTGACTCACTGCTCGCATAATGTTGTGTTAACCCTTTTGTTACGGAACCCGTCGCCGCGACGGGTTTACAACCCGTGACTTATAGTTTCGTACGGCGCCTGGGTATGTGCGCCGTAACGAAAGGGTTAAAATGTTCTTGTTTGAAGATTGGCGAACAATAAAGTGCAGTTTGATTGATTGATTGATTGACTGATTGATTGATCAAATATTTGATTGATTGATTGATTGATTGATCTATTGATCGATTGATTGAACAAATGTCTAAGGTCTTCGATGGCCTACACTGTCTACACTGTCTACAGTATCTTGTAACTGCCACAGCATTCATTCTAACTACTATGACATGTGATCTGCTGAGTGAAGCGGCGCTATATAAAGTGTAGATTTACTGATTGACAATCTATGTGAACCGGTTTCTACTAGTTTTTAGTGACATTTCGAAGTGTTTCACACGAACCAATCATCTTCAATACAGGACGCGGCGACCTACATTGTATAGGCCTAGGCCTAGAGATCGATTGATTGTAACGTCGAGATAACGAATTCGAGCTTCGACTGATATGCTGATATGGTTTTACTGCGAATACAAGCCTTTAACCCTTCACTCACAATTTATCAGTGCCATCGACAGTTGCTTGGTCATTAGATTGTGAAGCTAAATGGCTCAATCCAGATCATTCGCCTCTGCGTAGGTCCCCTCCTGTGGAATGGTCTTCCCCAATCAGTTCGCTCTGTCATCCTCTCTGGTTGCAGTCTTTCCTCATCTGTCTGTTAGCCTACCTCGAATCCTGCCTTTTTTCTCGGAGTTGCACGCACTTGGAGCGCTTCTGAAAGGCTCTTTCTATGAGAAGCACTTTATAAAATGGTCAGATACAAATCAAATCAAATTAAATCAGATTTATTGATCCAAACAATGTACAAGAATATTATGATCGCATAACATAATGGCAAGTTACATAAATGGTTCATTCAGTTATGCAATAAGGAATTTAAAAAAAGAAATTGAGGTTTGTGAGCCAACAAATTTATCAAGTTAGCAGAAAATATCGCACTGAGTGATTGGGAGCAACAGAACCACCAAAGGGAAGGAACAAAGTTCCGCTAGGCTAAGAGATGCCTATTTAGCCTAGCTTTGTAAAAAAAATTGAAGCTGACGGCAGATTTAAGTGACAACGACAAGAGGGGACACATTATACAATAGAATGCAACACAATACAATACAAAACAATACAACACAATGCAATACAAAACAATACAATACAACACAATACAATACAACACAACACAACACAATACAATGCGATACACTACAATAAGTGCGACGTGCGTTATGATTAGCACGGAAAGACCTGCTTCGTCCTCTTGCCAATTCGTGCCGTTGCTATAAGTCAACCTATTTTCATGGAAGAAAATGATTCATTGTTGATAATTAAGTTCCTCTGTTTTACTTCCTGCCGTATTTTACGTTTAAGTAAGTTCACACCGAGCGTAAATCCGTTGGTGTTGTTTTAATGGATCGCTGGGCGGCGCTACTGTCCCGCCTTTTAACGAAGCAGACGACATAAACTTCATTCTTAAGAGCGTCGCAGTTTTATGCCAGTAATAATTTGCTGAAGCCGGGGTGTCACGCTGTTGCGGGAGTAACGGCTGCGATATACCGGGTGGCGCATAAAAAACGTTCCCAAACTTTGTTGATCTGGCAAAGATCTAATTTCAGAGATATCAAATATTAATTTACACCAAAATGTTAAGCAATCATTTCTGTGCACACAATGTCATGTCAAATTTCAAGAGAGTACGTTTATTATATCACACTCTGCGGCAAGGTTATAACGTCATACCTGTTAAAATATTTTGCACAAACATACGTCATTAAAAACGTTCCCAAACTTTGTTAACCTGGCAGGCTGGCAATTAAACAATTTTAAAGTTAAACTAAATAATAATCACAATTCATATTTGTACAACACAGCCACATTTAGCCCAAAATACTCAACCGTTTGAGAGAAATTGTTGTTAGAACTGTATGACCCATGGCCAAAATTTTGCACAGTTGTTTAATGATGATGTTTTACGCGAGAAAATGTTTGATTGATCCTCCGCTTTCTCTTGTAACGACCTTAAACGCTATTTCCACTGTCCTGTTGACTTCTGTAGGCCTATTTGTGTGTCGTCTAATAGAGACCATTAATTTTTTACTTCAATGACCTGCTTAAGTTCGTCAGCATTAATTTTAGAAACGGTTTTCTGCGACCAGCATACACATTACACAAGCTCCTTTAGGGCGCTCCGTGCATAGTAGACCATAGAATTTAGATCGGGAGAGTTTGGAGGCCAGGCATCACTGTGGATAAAATCAGGGATGTATGCTTGAAGAAATCGCTGATCCAATCTGCAACGATGTGAAGGAGCACTGTCTTGTTGAAAGATGTAGGCCTAATTGTCATCAGGATTGAGTCTACGTAGGCTACTAGGCCTATACGACGTTCGGTAATGAGCTTATCGCGTAACAAGCCAACGTAATAGGCCTACTCTCCATTGACTTTGGTTTTCCGAGGATCAATGACGATGATGTGTGTTTTACCGTGCATCGAAACTCCAGCAGATGCCATTAATTTTTTTAGAGAAACGACTAGTCTCATGATAAAGTCTTACTGGCGCAATTATTGAAGACTTTCGTTCGCGGCAAAATAAATGACGTAATTTTGTGCAAAATATTTTAACAGGTATGACGTTATAACCTTGCCGCAAAGTGTGATATAATAAACGCACTCTCTTGAAATTTGACATGTGAGCACAGAAATGATTGCTTAACATTTTGGTGCAAATTAATATTTGATATCTCTGAAATTAGATCTTTGCCAGGTTAACAAAGTTTGGGAACGTTTTTTATGCGCCACCCGGTATAGTTGGCAGCGTAAGCTCTGTGCTCTGTTTCGTAGATACAGCAGTGGCCAGATTTATGGATATGTCTTTGGAACATTTTGAGATGGAATTTTTTCGTTTCGGGAGAAAGCTATCATGGCAGTCGGTGATATCAAAACGTACGTATATGGACACGCGGCTGGGCTTCTGGATCCTGGCGAGACACGCATGCATTATTGATCCGCGGAACCTTTGAGTCGAAGTGCATGGGGGTAGTATGTTAGCAATCAATGGGATACAGACGCCTGCCTTTAAATGATGAAGTCGTTGGAACAAAAATTGGATGTATGTTCACTTTCGGATGACAGCCGGTCACTTTCCGTTTAAGTGGACTCCTTCCAAAGCCCTCTACGACATTGTTAAAGGAGAAGCGTGACTTCCTTAGGCGCGCTGTCGTGCATGGTTCATCGTCAAAACGGTTGTGCGAGTCAAACCGCTAACCCCCGCTGATGAGCAAAGTCCTTACCACTTTAATTTTATCATGGAATTGTCGTTCTACTCCGTAGCAGATATATTTTCATTTTTCTTCGTATTAGTTCAAAGGATCGTATATTTTCTATTTATGGCTATTTAGACCTATTTACATTCCTTTCCTACGTTTTGAATGCACAGCATGCAATAATACATTTCCAACTCATTAATGCGCAGCAAATGTGCACTTTTAAAAAGTTTTTCTGTACTATTAGTTTTATGCACATCCTGCCAGCACACCAGCATGGAACTCACAGACCCAAGGCCGTAGCCAGAATCTGATTGGGGGGGGGGGGGGGGGTTTCTTCGGTGGAGAATTTCTGACGACCTTTCTTGTTCTTTGGTCATCAGAAACGGCTTTCTTACCATTTTTCGATTAATTTCGTGTTTTTCATTATGTGCTTTTAGTGAATGCATTCTATTAGGGGCCTATGTTTATAAAATTTCATTTCATGGTTTTATTTCCTGGTTTTTACATCATGTGCTAGTAAATGCGTTATATTATTTTTTACATTTTACATTTGGGGAGGGGGTGTTCAAATACCCAAAACACCTCTAGCTACGACCTTGCACAGACCTTTATTTTAGGTAAGATTTTTAAAAAGATCCTAAGAACAAGATAACGTTACATCAAAATCAAATTTTTCCTCTGTCTTATCCGCCAGAATGAAGGAACGTTGGGCTAATCATTCTACATGCTTGTCTTTCGTGTTATGTGGAAGACAGTCGCCTGATCTCACTGCAGCGATTCTCCTATATACGTCTGGCGATGTTAGACAAAAAAACGCACCCTGCCAATGGATCTTCGTTAACACTGTGGCTCTCGGACGACACTCGACAGCTGCAGCTGCTTCTTGCGTTTGTCTACACTGTAGAACTACATGTAGCATATACTACACTCTATAGAAACTTAATCCAACGTCTCACGCTGTCTGTCACTCTTAACGACTACGCGTGATGGTCCGAAAGCCGTGTGTGTATCACAGTGTATGTGTGTGCGTGTGTGCATGTGTGTGTGTGTGTGTGTATGTGTGTGTAGGTGTGTGTGTATGTCTGTGTGTGTATGTGTGTGTGTATGTGTATGTGTGTGTGTGTTTGTATGTGTGTGTAACACTGTGTATGTAGTTCTTAACGGTTTTTACTCTAGCCTACAGTCGCTAGTCACTCCGACGTCAGGTGTTCTTCAACTTGCGTGCAGCACATAGGCCTAGTTTTTCGTTGTGTTCGTCTAAGACTATTAGGCGGCAATTTAGGCCTATTGTAGCATAACAGTTATTAGCAGTAATAAGTAGCTGAGTAATAGTCCAATGGTCCTTAGTTGATCAGGGCTCTTTACTGAGTCCTATGTTTCACAGTTGCTCCAAGGCTGTTATTAAATTCAAAGTTCCATATATATATATATATATATATATATATATATATATATATATACATATATACATACATATAGTCTATATACATGTATATATATGGAACTTTTTCCCTCCCTCTCAATTGCTCAGCCGAAGCCATTTGTCAATTTAGAATGAGGAACTTGCCCAAGGTCCCTGCGCGGTGGCCTTAGGCGGATTCGAACCTGCAACCCTTCGGCTGCAATGCAACGAACATATACCCACTACACCACCGCGCCCCGTTGCATTGTAAACTGAGAAGCATCTACCGCTGACCTATCATCGCCAGTGTGACCGATATTTATATGCAGTTGGCAACGAGAAAGCCAGTGGTAATAAAACTCACCCTGTGACGAAGGGTGTTGCGTGCAATGTGCCTATACCCGACGTGGACATCACACTTGTATAGGCAGTGGACACCCGCTCGCTTCATCAACATCCGTCATTCGACGTGACATTCGTCTAACCTGCAGTGTCACCTATAGAGTCACCTAGAGTGTCACCTGCCTCACAGTAAAATATCCTGGTCAGACAGTTGAGACAGTGACACGAATGGCCATAGCAGAGAGCAAAACACTAGAGGCAAAATAATTCCCGGTTCGTGCGCGTAACAGACGGCAGAACGAGTGGCCATAACAGAGCGGCACACAAGGGGCAAAATTCCCTGGTCACGTAGCAGACGAGGGGTATAGGCAGGGAAAGGCACGCGATATTTTCGACACGAACTCACCCCCGACAGCAGATGTTGGTGGTACCGATTGAAGTCGCGATCTTGGGTCGTGGGTCTTGGGTGTGGAACGTAGGCCTAGATGAAAGTGGTTGCGGCAATATTAAGTTAGCAATCCGAACCGGATATTAAATTTTATAGTCCTCTGCCATACGGTATACGAAAGGGAATTGCAAATCTGAAACGCGGTATGACTTTAAACAAATATATTAGGCCTATACATGTACGACGTAGCCTACGTGTTAGGCTGTGCATAATTATTTACGTGTGTGCGGGACGCGGTGAACGGTGTCGTGGAGGGCTCGGCGCATTGCAGCCGAAGGGTTCCAGGTTCGAATCCACCTTCAAGCCGACGCGTAGGGATCCTGAGCAAGTCCTTCACTTGCATTTGCTCGTCACTTCGGTGTGAAACTCCGATGCGGTGTCCGCGCTAGTCGGGAACGCCTCTGAGTAGGGGGCTGAATGGGTGCTATAGCAAATGCGAAAAATATGCATCTATAAAATTCTATATGTGTGTGCATTGGGTGTCTAGGGCGAGGAATACGGTAACGTCCGTTTTACCATAGGCAATTCACTTCACCGAAAGCAGAAAGAACGCGGTCAGCGTCGATAACCCGTTTATGTTTTTATTTTTCTGATTTTACGATTCGCTTTATAATAATCGACAAAGAAGATGCGGCGATTCTTCGCAGGATTATTTGCACGTCTCTCGAGTCTCCGCCATGCCATGTCGACCGCTGCTTGAAGTCGTCGCTGCTCTTAGCGTCCCAAGGTGACTAATCCTGATCCTCGATTCGTATGCATTGCCTTCCCCCCCCCCCACTTCAACCCTTGTCCCTACTGATAGGATCAGCTGAGGTCGAGACTTTGAGGTCGGACGGCTTAACGTCTCTGCCAGCCAAGTGGGTCGCAGCCGAAAGCCATAGCCGATGCATGGAAAGATGGTCACCATAGATATCAAACGGGAGCTGATTTTTTCTGTTGATATTTGCGTTTGCTGATACGTGTACGTATGTTGGTATGCTGTGTACATATTGTATGTGGGCATGTATGTGTGGATGCATGTATGTATCTATGTAAGTATGTATGCATGCATGTATATATGTATACGTATATAATGTTGGCCGATGTACATTGTATACAATGTACGTGTGCAATGCATACAAGCATTCATGCATGTATGTATTGCACGTGAATAATTATATTTGCGCCACTTAAAACGTAGACGACTAGACGACACCACCACCCTCAAACCCACCAACACTTCCACCACCACCTCATCCACTTCATCCACCACCACCTCCACTACCACCTCCACTACCACCTTCACCTCCACCACCACCACTTCATCCACCACCACCTCATCCACTACCATCTCCACCACCACCTCGTCCCCTACCACCTCCACCACCACCTCCACCACCAATTCCAGCACCACCTCTACCTCCCAGCTATCTCCTCCATGTGAGATTCGGTCTTTTACGCAGCGGACGTGTATACAACCAACCACTAATTGACCAACGACGTTTTCGTTTCACAGTCTGACACGTTCAGCCGTAAACTATCGACGTGGTTGCATAAAGCTCCGCTCGGTTCTCTGCTCGTTGGCGCAGGAGGAACCGTGCGAACGAACCGCATACACACTATTAGGACCTACACAGTATACTATAGTATACACACTGAGTTGGCTGCACGCTCGGGTGATACATGCGTTATTACAAAAACATCGAAATGAACATAGCAACAATTATTATCGTTGGGATGAAGATCTCTCACACTTTTCGATTGAGTTGTGGTTATAGCGGATATAGGCTATATACTATATAGGCAGGACTGAGAGTGAGCTGGGTCTGTCCAGGTCTGCGAACTGACATTGATATTCGTGTGAACTGCCATTGCCGGGTCCTAGCCCAGTTAGCTGAGAGGAATATTTAAAGTTTAGGTAGGCCTATAGGTTATGCATTAATCAATCATCATCATAATCTCGATATCGATCCCCGAATTTTCGACATCATTCTCTTTCCACCGAGCATTATGAAAGGTTATAAAATTTCACAGCTCTATTCCTGGAAGTCATTCGTATTTTCAGGTGATCAGAAAAATAAAAAAAGTGTCGTAGGGAAAACATTTTCCGATAAAGGGTCTTGCCGCTGTACGCCTCAGACCCGGCTCCTTTGCTAAACCACTTTCAGCCATTGAATAGACCTGCTCAAAATAATAGGCCTAATTAGAAACGTGAGAGATGCGTTGTGCTTACTGCCTAATGAGAAAAGTTATCCAAACTCTGACCATTGCCTAACATTGCGCCGTCTCTATTCTTATTCTAATTCAAATTATCAGCTGTTGGTGTCTCTCTGACAGGAAATTGTTTGCATTATTTAGCAATCTGCCTTTCCCAAAACGTGTTCTCTTCAAGTAATTTTTGGGACTCAAGCAGCCCAAAATCCAAGTGGTCCAAGTGGATCATAGTCCAACCCCTGCCCCCAAATTATTTTCCACAATTCTCACATTCATAATTATTGTTGGTTCAATTCTCTAAATATTGGGAACATTTTAGTGTGATTAATCATCAGGCATTAGAGATAATATATATGCAACAGTTTGGCTTACTTTTTAATTGAACCACTGTGTAGATAGACCAATGAATAGCGATTAGTTAGAGGGCAATGAAAATTATAATTAAATGATATACCAAATGGTGATTACTTTGACAATCATCCATGCAGCAGGAGAACCAACTGACTGTCTGTCAGTTGTCTATGCTTTGTGGAACAGACAGACATACAGACAGACAGACAGACAGACAGACAGACAGACAGACAGACCGACACAAACAGACACACAGACAGACACAGACAGACACACATACACACAGACAGACACAGACAACAGACAGACAGATATAGACAGAAAGACAGACAGATAACAGACAGACAGATAACGGACAAACACAGACAGACAGACAGACACAGACAGACACACACATACAGACAAACAGGCCCAGACCAAAGACATTTGCACAGACAGTGAGCGACAGAGAAACAGAGAGAGACAGACAGACAGACAGAGACAGAAAGACAGAGAGACAGAGACAGAAAGACAGAGAGACAGAGAAACAGAGAGACAGAGAGAAAGAGAGCCAATGCATGAAGCTGGTTGGAAGTGTAGAGCGCCTGCAACTGACCTGCTTCTGTCTCTACCACTGAAAGTATACATGTACAATTGTACATGTATAGCAGTGGCGATGCTACAGAGCAGCTTCGTGTGTCCTTCATAACGCATAAAAAGCATGCAGCAGCGTGAGACGATCGCTGATGCAAAGGACGAAAGCAGCTGAGCAGCAGACGCAGAAGAGGAGACAAACTAGAGCGGAAAGGATCGCAGCCAGTCAGTCGTCCAGAAGCAAGGATGCGCTCAACCAAGTAGTTATTCGGATTGCGGTCTGTAGTAGAAGAAAACGTTCGAGCAAACAAGACCGGGACTTTTTAGGCCTATTATAATATGAACAGAAAATTGGAAATGGAAGGTCGACTGGCAAACAAGAATAAAGATAGAGACTTAGTAAGAGCAGAATCATGTAAGGAGCAGAAAGATTGCGATGGTGCTATCGACTGCGAACGGCAAAATAGGTTGTTTTGATAGCTGCGAAAGTTCGGATGATATATTGTACTGTATAGATTGAAAATTACAAAGGAAGTTGGTTTGAAAGTTACTAAAGGTTGGGTGGTATTACAGAAGAAGTTGCTTCGAAGCTAGAAAAATTTGGATGGTAGCGTAGAGTGTGAACTACAAAAGAAATTGTGTTGAAAGCTACTAAAGTTTGGATGGCACTGTAGAGTGTGAACTACAAAAGAAGTTGTTCAGAGAGCTACTAAAAGTTGGATGGTAGTCTATTTTAGAGTGAGAACTACAAAGGAAGTCGTTTCAAAGTTACTAAAGCTTGGATGGTTGGTATTGTAGAGTGAGAGCTGCAAAGAAGTTCTGCTGAAAGCTGCGGAAGGTTGGATGATATTTTAGAGTGAGATTTACTTTACAAAAGAAATTGCTTACAACGCAACAAAAGGTTGGCTGGTATTGTAGAGTGAGAACTACAAAAGAAGTTGTGTTGAAAGCTACAAAAGGTTGGGACTGATCGAACTGTGAATACAGGAAACTGATCCGATCGATGGCTAATCTAGCAATACCTTGTCTTCTATTCCTTGGAGTCTTCGTTGCCGGTAAGTTCCAACAATACAGCATATTTTTGTATCGCGTGACAATCAATCAATCAATCAGTCAATCAGTCAATTGATTGATGAATTTTGTGAAACTATTACAACCAATCGATCAAACTCGTTGTTTGATTGAGCCGTTGATTGAAAATTGATTGAGTGATTGCCGGTTGGTGGTTTTCTTCACAACTGCTCAACCAACGCGTATTATTTTCGTTCAGGGTCATCCATCTTTTTTATCTTCTCAAACCACCAGGGTCTCTTCGAAATCTTCTCTTAGAGGTTTATGTAGTTCTTTCTCACTTCATTCTAGAAAATTCATTTCGACCCATGCCGTGTTTCACGAGTTCCTACTCTTTTGTGTATTGGTGGAAATCTTATTCCCAGCACGGTCTTGACTTTGCGACAGCTGTAACACGCAATGCACATGTTATAGGTCTATAGGTCTACTTGATGCAACTGTAGGCCTAGTACATGTATGCTACACATGATGTGTGTTGCAATAGCATACTTTTAATATGGCATGCATGTAAGTAACGTTTAGCTTGTGGCAATGGACAAAATCTACTCGCATCGTCTTTGTCGTGAGTCTACTATAATGCAGAACCGTGTTTTCTCAGTGCTATACGCCCTCGAGGCCTCGACATGGACTGCTCCCTTTGTTTGGGAGCGCCTCTGAGTAGTTCCCTTGAAGAGGCGCTGTACAAATTCATTCAATGACTGAATGTTCATGTAACATTCTAGATGTGCTTTGCGCCACTGCCTACATACTTCCGTGGCATGTTACACCGTATGATACGCTACACTTTTGTTACCTGATAGACTAGCTAAGCATGTAATGCGTAATATATATATATATATATATATATATATATATATATATATATTACGTGCTTTAAACGCTTCTCTATAGCATGCAATATACATATACATATACATGTATATGTTGTATGTGCCACTGTAGCCTAACCCCGACCCAAGCGTTTTAAAGTATCGTTAAAAGCTCTTTCGCGTCTCCGTTTGTATGCTGCGAAGTGCGAACGACATCACTGGCGATATATTCTTTCTGGTCGTCGTTTTGCTAAGCAACGCTTCTACAGTCTGTCTGCATATGACATGGGACGCGTGGGATTCCGCTTTGTATCCGTCGCTATTGTAAACGACGGAAACCCAAGCAATAGATTCATATCTGTTGAAGTGGAATCTACTGTCTATGTTTTGTTTCGCAGAAGAAACGAGAATATGCGAGGTTATGTTGGTCTCAGTAAAAACATTAGGCATATAGTTTATGGGCTCTGCGCTTACGTGATTGGAAAAGGTGATATGCAAGCTAGGCGTTGTCTGCCAGTAACTCGTAGTTTTGCTGTCCAAGTGTCATTGGCAGCGCTCGTGGATGAGCTGGTGCGCTTGGAGATTCAAAGCAACGCTTAGATCTATCTCACAAAAGTCTAATCGGAATTGGTACTTTATTATTTTAGTTAAAACTACTTGCAGTTATTCGCATGCCATCTTACTTGAGACTTGCAATTTGCCTATAGCCTAGTTGTAAATTTAGAGCTAGCTTAAATAAATGCTGTTCTAATCATCTAATGCTCCCAGCTGGCACCCTGTGAAAATGGCCCCGTCAAAATCGTCAACGAACAAAATGGCTCGGTCAAAATAGCCAAAGACCAAAAGCAGTCCTGTCAAAATAGTCTCAGTTCTTGGCCCCTCATGTTTGTACCTCAATCTGTCTCGCATTCCCAGTTGTACGTCCTTCTGCTTAGAATAGTTTTCCGTTGGAGATACTCCTGCAACCTAGAAGGCTATATAGAAGTAACTAATCGGCGTTTTACAGAGACCTTCAGACTTCACCGTGGTTGGACTTTGTCGACTACATGAAGATGCGCTATATAAATTCTTACAATGAACGCATGAATAAATGAGAACACAATGATAAGCCTTACGAGAGACACAGTTAGATCTACATTTCCTGAGTGTGGCTCGACAGTCAAATTTTAAGGCGAAATTAATATTCAAAAATTATTTTTCTGTCTCTAGCACACAACGAAGACGATTTCCAGCCTATATGCGATTCCTTGTATACTCATATAGGCCCAAGTCCAAATTAAATTTTTTACCGTCAATAAATAATGAACAACATCAAACGCAGCCCATGTAATATGGATAGACATGACATGGTCAGGAACAACCTTTGGAAAAGCTCAAGAGACGCTCGAATGTGTCACAATGCACTGTCCTTGACTTATGACCCTAATGTCCGGGGGGAGACGACGAGGACTTAATGTCAGTACTGAATCATCCCCCCCCCCAATGTCCATTTTGTACATAAAAAACGAGAAGCCATCTTTTCTGTCCCACAGATTTGTTTTCCGCTCTAATGCGCAGTTCGAGTCAGACGTCAAAATATCTACAATTAACTCGTTTGTCATCATAATCTTTCTCTATCTCGCATCCCGTCTCCTCCTCTTTAAGCCTGCAACCGCTCCTTACACATACCACCGCGCTCCACAATAACAATTGTAGTTAATTCTCTGTAACGTTATATCTGATGATGATGATTCTCTGCCCGTAGGCAGGTTCATTGGCTTTACGCCCCTGGAGATGAGATGAGTGAGGTGGTTTCCCGTCGCCTTCCCCACAGACAATGATGGGCAAGCAACTTGCCCAAGGTCACTCCGCAGCAGCTTGCGCCCCTGCGTCCCACACGTGCTAGCCCGAGATATCAAAATCTCTGATTGTCAACTCCCAGCTCGGGGCTTGAACCGCAGTCCGTTGCAACCAACAGACGTATGCCGCTCTCGCTTACCGGTGTAGCTAACTAGGCCAGTAACATTATATCTGCAAAGGCATAAAATAATCATAAACTTTGTATACATTATAATATATATTATCTCTATTTATATAGGCTATACCTAACCCGGGTCCTCTAAAAGCCGCCGGGCCTCTGGGCACTGGGCATTTGCCTCTTTCGACGGCCCTGATTCTACGCTGATGCTACTCCTGCGACGACACACGACTTCCATCATCACGGGTTGCCATTGCACCACCACGCTCTTTCCTAGCTACCCTCCCCCAAGGTTATATTCTGCCATGCACCACAATGAAAAATGCAGGCTGGCCATTTGGGTTTGATATAATGCTGGCAGATAAGCTGTTCTCTCTCACGTGCTTCCTGATATACCTTCCCACCCACCACCAGTCTGTGGCTTGCCAACGGCCTCTTCTGCAGCGGGGGCGCTTCAAATCTGATTCGGCGCCACTTCGATCTGACCGAGCTTAGAAGTCTTCGCATTGACAAACGCCATGTCACTGACCCCCGTGTAGCTTACTTAAGTCCACTGCTGCTGAGAAGGATGTTGCTGCTGCTGTCTAAAGAAGGTTATTTCCAATTTTCGATCGAGTGCTTAAAGGATTCGCCATCGTCCACTAAATATGGCGTCGTAAACTTTCGCGATTTCCGTACTGCCATGGATGGTCGCGTGCGAGAAAAAGAAATTTTCATCCGCGAATTGCAACGAACCCCAAGCACTAATAATTATAATCAGTTCGGCTAAGATATAAGATATTGGCCTATATATATATATATATTTATATATATATTTATATATATATATATATGACACGGTTTAAAATTGGTCAATATCCGGCTGTGGATAGCATCAAGCGTTCAGTAGCCTATGATAACTTAGATTAAAAAAGGGTCTTGTGTTATTCGGAAGACGTAAATTGTGTGTTGAGACCACTGTAGGCTACAGATTAACCTTGAGCGATTTACAGCCCAATTTTCCAACTCGTGTTTTTCTTTATATAGGCTATAGCTTCGTCGTATTTGAAAAAGATTATGAATGCTTTAGCACGCAGACTCGCAGAGTCTGAATAAGATGAACATTGAGGAGATGAATTTCCAGTAACATGCATGACTCTTGCGTAGGATGCATGGTTTTAGTAATAATTGATATTTTCGTAAGATGATATTGATACAAGATGCTTAATACCAGTACAAGAGAATCTAATGATCTATATATAGTCTACATGATAATCTTTTGATTTTTTAGGTGTGAGGACATTATTTTGTCAAGCGGCGGACTGACAGTTGTGCGGCTTAAATACATGTAGAGTTGACGAAGAGTTAGCCTACCTGAAGTGATGCTCTAAAAGACACCAATATTACACCATGCAATTCACGCTGTGCATCTCGACAGCACTTAGCACTTAGCTATTTGGCTGTATCGCCCGATGCGCTACCAGCGCGAGGAAGGACTAAGTGCTAAGTAAGTAAAAATTACACCATGCAATTCACGCTATGTATCTCGACAGGGTGGGCAAAAAAGACCACCTCTAAGGTTTTTGTCAATATCCTGGCCAGAAACAAGAATTTAGAAATGAAATTATATAGTCTTAAAGACAATTCACATTGGCAAAAACTTAGGGGGGGTCTTTTTTGGTCCACCCTGTAGACAAGCTATTGAAGCTATATTAGACTGCACCATACACATGACACAATAGTTGCATCTAAATGAAATAGGACCTATTATAGAGTTAACGGTGCATTGGACTAAGCCGCCATCATATCTCCTTATGAATTAGTTTCTACTGAATTTTTTTGTTACAGAGATGATGACGAGTTCTTTGCCAGGATAAGTCCGTTTAATTTGAGTCAACATGGGGATGAGATGACTTAGGTAGTTTCTCGTTGCCTTCCTCGCAGACAATGGTGCGTGAGCAACTTATGCAAGTCCTTCACTCGCAATTGCCCAGCGCTTCGGCGCGTGAAACTCCGATGCAGTGTCCGCGCTGTAGTCGGGAGCGCCTCTGAGTAGAGAGATTGAAGGGGCGCTATAACATACGGTCTAAGTTGGCCGTATTTTTAATACTTTGATGTTGTAATGTAGGTATTCTAACCATCATCATCATCATCATCATCATCATTATCATCATCATCATCATCATCATCATCATCATCATCATCATCATCGTCATCATCATCATCATCATCATCATTATTATCATCATCATCATCATCATCATCATCATCATCATCATCATCATCATCATCATCATCATCATTATCATCATCATCATCATCATCATCATCATCATCATCATCATCATCATCATCATCATCATTATCATCATCATCATCATCATGCTGTTCTCAGCCAGGTGGCAGCTGTCGCACGTTCGATGGCACCACTCATCTCGCTGCTGTGCCTCCTCTTTTAACTGTTCTAACCATGACTGACGGAAATAACAAGTCCGAAATATCCGTCTTGGATTCCCATCCCTTCAGATTTCAGAGTTTTCCTAATAGAGAAATTCCGAAACGTCCACCCCCGTTGACGTTCACCACCCCGTTGACGTTCACCACCCCGTTGACGTTCACCACCCCGTTGACGTTCACCGCCCCGTTGACGTTCACCACCCCGTTGGCGTTCACCACTCCGTTGACGTTCACCACCCCGTTGACGTTCACCACCCCGTTGACGTTCACCACCCCGTTGACGTTCACCACCCCGTTGACGTTCACCACCCCGTTGACGTTCACGCCAACGTTCGACGTCTCCGTTTTTCCCATAGTGCATATCTGCCACTCTCCGCTAGAGACACTGAGACAGCGTCGCTACTGACACGTTTTGTCATTCAGAATTTATTGCATACATCCATCAAGTTCTCGCGTGCCGTTCTGTCACTTCTGTCACTTTCGCACTCTCGCTAAGAATTCTACAACGCATCTTTTTTTGTCGAGACTTTCAAAAACCGCGAGAAAACTTGAAAAGATGTTCATGATGAAGACTAAATTATATAATATATAATTATATATAAATTTTATATATACACATATATAATTATATATCATGCTGTTCTCAGCCAGGTGTATATAATTATATACATATATATATTCATATATATATATACATATATACATATACATATATTATATATAGTATACATATATACATATATACATATATACAATTACACTATACACAGACATAATTTTTATACATATATACATATTTATATACATATTTATATACATATTTATATATATATATATAATATACGTTTATATACATAGACCAATCAATAATTCCTACGCATAAACTTCGTGGCCGTCGAGGCAGGCGGCAGTTCGTCGCACATTATTCAGTGTGGACAATTTTCTTCGCAAACACGCATTAGCACATTTTGACATCGAAATATATCATCTGTTCGTCTCTCAATCTTTCTCGCTTGTCAATTCTTCAATGCTTCCTTGTTTATCAACGTTCCGAAGGTCTTTCATCTTTTCTTCTCTTCGTCTAATTTTGGCCTTATATCGTCCTTCCTTTGTCTAATTGTTGGCCTTATTTCGTCCTTCCGTTGTCTAATTTTTGGCTTTATTTCGTCCTTCTTTTGTCTAATTTTTGCCTTATTTCGTCTTTCCTTTGTCTAATTTTTTGTCTTATTTCGTCCTTCTTTGTCTAATTTTTGGCCTTATTTCGTCCTTCTTTTGTCTAATTTTTGGCCTTGTTTCGTCCTTCTTCTGTCCTGCCATACTGTTTTCGTTTCATCATTCCAGCCGTCCTTCATTTCGTTCATTCTTTTGTCCTAATGCTTTTCTCTTCGTCCTTATTTTTGTTTAGGCCTATCTATTCGTCCTCTTTTGTTCTTCACAAAGAGAGCGGAGCAATTTCCATACAGAATTGCGGTTCACATAAATCAGAAACCGCCTTTTACTCTACGATCGCAATCCGAAACGATATTTTTGTTCTTCATTCTGGACAGAGGGCATGCGGTGGGCATGTTGGCATGCCCACCGCATGCCAACAACGTACCAGATGAAAAATTACGTCATCGATGCACTGATTAAATGTCTTCACTAAGATCAATACTAGCCAATAATTTAGTGCCATTCTTGATTAAAACATCGGATCATACAGAAGACCTTTTCAGATAAGTATGTAGGTGACACAGATCCCATTGGTCTTCAAGGCTTCTTCCTTCACAGCCCAATAACTGACGCTCTTGTCGGCTTCACATATCTTGTGACAACGATCAATATTCGGGTCAAGTCAATTTGCATTTTTGGGTCAAGGCAATCCAAACATGTATCTAACATGCATAAACTACAGATAAATCGACCATTCCGCCCAAAAAACGCGAAGGAAATTGTGTCAACTCATTTCTCATCAACAAGGCAACCAATTTTACTGATGACCTTGGTCTGGTAGCATATAGGCTAATGTATGTACATTGAACAGCCTTGGGAAACCACACAATATATACACAACCTATATATAAGCTTATATAAGCATGCATAAGATTATTTATATCCCACATTTTAAATATGCATTGCATGCTGTGTTTCGTTCGTTTCATCCGCGCATCGCTGATTCAAATGTAGAACTGCGACGAGCTGTAAATCTCGACGCTGCTGAGAGATGGGAACGAATGCAGTAGCACGGGGGGGCTGATGTTGTGTTTGGTCACCAATGATCGGTGTGTGTCTGTGTCTGCTTGTCTGGCCATGAATAGACAGACGGACGGACGGATGGACACACAGATATAGAAAGACAGACAGACAGAGACAGAGACAAAGACAGGAACAGAGGCAGAGACAGAGACAGAGGCAGAGACAAAAACAGAGACAGAGACAAAGACAGACACATGGACATAGACAGAGTCAGAGACAGGGACAGAGGCAGAGACAGAGACAGAGGCAGAGACAGAGACAGAGACAAAAACAGAGACAGAGACAGAGACAAAGACAGACACATGGACATAGACAGAGTCAGAGACAGGGACAGAGGCAGAGACAGAGACAGAGGCAGAGACAGAGACAGAGGCAAAAACAGAGACAGAGACAGAGACAAAGACAGACACATGGACATAGACAGAGTCAGAGACAGGGACAGAGGCAGAGACAGAGACAGAGGCAGAGACAGAGACAGAGGCAAAAACAGAGACAGAGACAAAGACAAAGACAGACACATGGACATAGACAGAGTCAGAGACAGGGACAGAGGCAGAGACAGAGACAGAGGCAGAGACAGAGACAGAGGCAAAAACAGAGACAGAGACAAAGACAAATACAGAGCCAGAGAAAGAGACAAAGACATAGACAGAAACAAACAGATACAGAGAGTCACAGAGACAAAAACGACAGAGACAGAGAGACGGATGTAAGGACACACAGACGGACGCAGGCAAGGACGATTAAGCATACGAAAGGACGTGCAGACGGACAGATTTAAGGACGAACAGATGAACAGAAGGACAAACAGACGAATGGAAGGACGGATGTAGGAAAGCATAGCATAGACCCCGGCTGAAATGTTTACAGGAGGGACAGAAGAACACGGTGGCTTTATTCACTAAATTATGCACAAAGAGACTTCGAGCGTGTGTCAAATCTGGGGCTTGGCACTTCGAACATTCTTTGAGATAGGCAGTTGTAGGCCTACAGATATTTCTGATTGCGTGACGAAAGGCCATGCTGTGCTTAACATTGAAAATTACAAGTGAAATTTCTGCTCTGTACTTGAGAGCGCCTCTGAATAGGAAGCTTGAATGGGCGCTATAACAAGTGCACATACAAACAAATATAGGCTAAATGTACATAAACTAGCATAAAGTTATGTAAATAACTATAGAAACAGAATGCATAATGAATGAGTGCATGCGTACACACACACACACACACACACACACACACACACACACACACACATGCATACGTGCGCACATACATAAATAATTATTATGAATATTGAACCCACTTATTGCAAACATACGCGCATTAGCACATACACACACGTACACGCACACCACGCACCAACATATCGTTATTTATAGCTTTGTCTTGTCTAGCCGAACTGGATCATAACTTACTTCACCCAACTGTGTCTTACCTAACCTAACTTGACCAAGACCTCTTCACTCAACTGCTTTAGCGCATTTTTATGCGTGCATGTGACACTTTTTTCAATCTCCTCGTA
>OX243820.1:9185251-9423368 GCA_945859605.1 Lumbricus rubellus | reverse complement strand
GCTATACCTCTATTCAATCAGGCATTTGTATAATTATTATACTCCACAGTTACTGAGTACCATATATAGTTTCCACCAGGGTTGTATTGATAAATTTTGAGGTGAATACACGCTGCATACATACCCGCGTATACAGTGGCGTAGCCAGGAATTTCTCATGGAAGGGTTTATGGCCGGATGCTTGTTTTTTTCTTATATAATTGGACAAATAACCTTTAAAAACGTTTTCCCTAAGCCAATTGGGGGGGTTTAACCCCCAAACCCTCTTGTCTACGCCACTGCGCGTATACCCTCGTGTGCATCCATGGTTTCCACAAATTGCCTGCTTGTATAGGAAGTTATTTAGGAACTCGGTTGAGGTGGAAAAGAGAAGGATTAACACTCTTCCCTTCAGTCCCCCCTCTAAGCTTCTTTAATCAGTGAGACGAGCGTCTTGCTCTCATTCACCCGATCAGCAAAAGAGAGAGATCAGTATTCCAACGCTGGCACGTACACACACCGCCACCAACAACAACCGTCTGCAACAGCAGCACACAACGACAACAGCCAGCACATAGATTAATCGTCACCACGTTGACAGGTTGGGGTGTTGGCCGTGGATTTCTGGAGCTAGATAAATGAGGGGGGACGTGCCGTGAACATATAGACGGAAGTCGATGGTCGACCGAGAACGCGTCCAGAGAAAAAACGCCTTTTGGATTTGGAGTGTAAGGAAGAAAGAAGCGGCGAGAGCAGAAGAGGCTGGCTGCATCAGACAAATGGGCTTTCTTTAAAAAAAACGCCTGCCTGCTTCATGGCAGCTTGCATGCCTCTCTGTCAGTCTGTTTATCGGTCGCACTGTTTGTCTGTATCTGTATAACTACACCGTGACTCAAAAAAAAGTAAGCCAAATTGTTTTGCATATATCTCTAATACCTGATGACATATGAAGCTACAATTTTCCAAATATTTAGAGAAGTGGACCAAGAATATGATTCCAAAATTTCATAAAATAAAGTTGAACTGATAAAAAGATATGAATATTTAAACTTCATATACCGAAATTTCAGTTTACAAGCAATTTTCTGTCAGATTCAATAAAAAGTAAGCCAAAGAAATTTTTTTACATCTCTGATGTCTGATGAGTAATCATAAAAACTTTTTCCAGATAGTTAGGGAATTGAACCAAGAATAGG
The DNA here is from genome assembly GCA_945859605.1 of Lumbricus rubellus. Lineage (NCBI taxonomy): Eukaryota > Metazoa > Annelida > Clitellata > Crassiclitellata > Lumbricidae > Lumbricus > Lumbricus rubellus. The sequence continues at coordinate 9,422,193 of OX243820.1, read as the reverse complement.
ATTCAAAAATTTCATGTCATAAATGTGAAGGGATAGAAGGATATGGATATTTCAACTTCATCACCCGAAATGTCAGTTTTCAGCAAGTCTGTTATTGTGTAGACTTCATTTCTCCCACATTATGGCCTCCGAACAGTCCAGATTTTAATCCTGTCGACTATAAAATGTGGAGCGTGATGCAAGATCGAGCCTACCAGACAACAATCCATGATATAAACGATCTGAAGCAACGCTTGTTGGAAGTGCGGGATGGCCTGAACCAGAGGATAATCGACGTTGCTGTTGCCATTGCAATGGCGCCAGCGCCCTCAGGCTTGCGTGCAAGCAGGAGGGGACATTTTGAGCATCTTATTTAATTAAATTATCAAACCATACTGTTGGGGTCATATTGGTAGTTCAATTCTCTACATATCTGGAAAATTTTAGAATGATTAATCATCAGGCATTGGAGATAATAGGGAAACAGTTTATCGAATCTGACAGAAAATTGCTTGTAAACTGCAATTTCGGTATATGAAGTTTAAATATTCATATCTTTTTATCCGTTCAACTTTATTTCATGAAATTTTGGAATCATATTCTTGGTCCACTTCTAAAAATATTTGGAAAATGTTAGCTTGATATGTCATCAGGTGTTAGAGATATATGCAAAACAATTTGGCTTACTTTTTTTTGAGTCACGGTGTATGTTCGTCTCTATTGTCTATATAATTATAAATAATTATATATATACACACATGTGTATATATATATATATATATATTTGTTAGTGTCTGTCCCGTTGTCTGAACAAAATGGAACATGAGTGTCTGCCTTCGTGTGTCTGGATGTCCCTTGCATGTGGCATTTTGGTGTCTGTTATGACTAGATACTAGTAGATAGTTGTTTGTGGCTTTTTCTGTTGAACTTAGCAGTTGCTGGCAGCAAACAAAATGCTGCAACTGCATCTCAATAAATCAATCAATCAAACGATTATCAATCAATTAATCATTCAATCAATCGATTAAGCAATCAGACAATTAAATCAATCAAACACATAATCAATTATGATCAATCAATTAATCAACCAATCAATCTAGCACACAATCGAACGCGGGTTATCGACATCATCAGCGACTAACATTCTCTCTGCTTGGTCTGGGCCGGGAACGCCTCTGAGCAGTAATCCAACAATTTAAAGGCGCTATGTAAATTCTGCTTGATTGATGCATTGACTGATCACAATCTCATCATAGACCGTCGACAGATTTGATATATCAAATTTTTATCATTCATTCTTTCGTTCATTCATTATTGCAATTTGTATAGCGCCTCTATAAGCGAACTATTCAGAGGCGCTGCCGACCCGATACATTGTGGTCAAGTAAAGCCGTCTGAAGATCATAGAGAAATCCCGTAGAAGAAGAAGTTGCATATAAAAAAACCCACATTTAATTGATTTTTCTCATTCCGTTCCCAATGCTAGACAGGATTCAGTGTATAACAGTCACATGCATGTGATTGCATTTTTCTTCACTCAGCGTTAGACAGGGCTTTTTTAACGTGCAGTTGTATGGCCTACACAAAAAATAATGTGCAGTTCTAAATGGATTTGTGCAGTTGTAGAAGTACTTCTGCACAGTTAAAACTAACTAAAAATGGTCATTGTCCTCCGATTGAAAGTAAAATATCATGGTAGATGGGAAAGAAAAGAAGGAGGTTGTGCAGTTCTAGAAATATTTAAACAAGGTAATAAAGAAGAGCTTATGAATTACAGGCCAATTTCTATCTTGCCGTTTTTCTCCAAATTTATTGAAAAAGTTATGTATTCAAGATTATTTAATTACTTTACCAAAAAGAATATTCTACATGATTCTCAACATGGCTTCCAACCAGGCCACTCTACTTCCATGTCACTTCTCAATATCCAGGATAACATATCCTCTATAATTGATCGAGGTGAATTTGCATTGGGCATATTTATTGACATTGCGAAAGCTTTCGATTCTGTAAATCATGACATTCTAATTTCGAAATTACAAAATATTGGTGTAAGGGGTATTGCCCTTGATTGGTTTAGGAGCTATCTTTCAAATAGAATGCAACAGGTTTCGTGCAATGGTTCATTATCCAAAATCAATCTGATCAAATTTGGTGTCCCACAAGGGTCTATCCTTGGACCCCTCCTCTTCTTACTTTTTATCAATGACCTTCCTAACGCCTCCCCTTCACTGCGCTTTGTTCTATTTGCTGATGATACTAACATTTTTGCCTCCAATAAATCTTATGAATCACTTTTTCAGTTGATGAATCGAGAGCTTTCACACGTTGTTGATTGGTTTCGTGTTAATAAGTTATCTTTGAATCTTAAGAAAACTAACTATATCTTATTTTGCTCTCATCGTAAATCAATTCCTGACATAAATTTAACAATTTCTATGGACAACTTCAATATACCCCAAGTAATATCAACTAAATTCCTGGGTGTCCATGTGGACCGATTTCTAACTTGGAAGGTTCATATTGAAAACATCTCTAAAAAGATAGCTAAAAGTGTTGGTATCTTGACCCGTATTTCTTATCTTCTTCCACCTCGAATTAGACTTAGCTTATATTACTCTATTATTCATCCCTATCTTTCATATTGCAATCTTGTCTGGGCTTCTAATTACTCTTCTCGACTTACAAGACTTACCTCACTTCAAAACAGAGCTGCAAAGATTATTATGGGGCTCTCCCGCCTGTCTTCTTCACATCTCCTATTATCTAAATTAAGAATACTTACCATTGAACAGATAAGAGTCATGCAAACGTCCGAACTTATGTTCAAACATATGCATAATCTTTTGCCTCATGCCTTTGCGGATTTCTTTACTCTAACCTCTGACTTAGTTCCCTATAACTTCAGATCCTCATGTAATTATAGACGTATTATCACTAGAACAAATACTCGTATGTTCTCAATTAAAAGTGCTGGTCCTAAGACCTGGAACAATTTGCCTTTGTTTATTCGGAATTCCCTCTGTTTCACCATTTTTAAACGTAAACTTAAATGTCATTTACTTTACGCTGTCTCCTATTAAACTACAAAATCTCAATCTATGTATCTGCCCTTATTCTTTTATTTTCAACGACTTTTCTAATTTGGCACACTCAACATCACCTTTAGATGTTTTCCCCAGGATGTTTAGTTAACTAGTTAAGATAAAAATTTAACTTTATTACTCTATTATTCGTATAACCTGTTGCTGTTTACTTTCACTTGTATTTGGGAAACCCTGTCAGTGGGACAGTAGTCCCTTAAGGGTTCTCTCCTTTTGCTTTTTGTTAGTTTCTATAGACACTATATGTAATAAAGATGTTTTGTCAACTGTCACTTTGAGCAATAAAAACTGTGGTTATGGTTATGGTTATGGTTAAATTCCTTAAAAACTGCCCTGGCGTTAAATTTTGAGACGCCGGAAGAATTTGGAGCCTAATGTAAGTAGGTCTAATGTAAGTAAAGTAAGTAGGCCAAATCAAGTAATTTGTGGTCTTTATATGTAGGAATATATTGCTGGCCAAATTGTCGTAGTCACAACCACATGCCACTCTATAATTGTTTTGATAAAGGAATAATAATAATATTCGTTTATTTTTAAAACTCACACAACTCAAATACAATCAGCATTGAAAGGATGATCACAAGTTATTACAGGAGTCGAATTTAACTGTCGGCAGCCAAGCAAGGCGTTTATCCGCCCTACTGTTCAGTTTACCAACGATAACTGCCGAATGGAAGGTTGAGTGGATTTTTGGGAGGGTAGCGTGGGGCTATCCCGCATCCGCACGCTCTTCGTGCCAGAGTGTTCGCCATTACCCTAAATGATTTTAGACTGCGACAGAACCTGTTCTAAACAATACCACGCAATGGCCTTCAAAACCGATTATACTGACCTGAATGAATAAGGAACTGCATGGCCACAAAGATGACCACTGCATATTATGGTCCTTAAAAAGCCGGACACGTCAATCATGCGACGCCAGGGGACGAAAGCTGGAAGCGACTTGACTTCAGGAATGATCACTGACCACCGACCACCTACATGTAGATAGAGTAGGAATAACTGACCTCGAAACGTTGTCCATCAAAGCTGTCCACCAAAGCAATTTGCGACCAATTAGTTCCGTGACACTGACGTCGTTGAATATACTTACAACCCTGCAGCGATGCCTATTCTGTATTTCTGTGTATACATATCTATATGATTCTTTCTCTATGCATATTGTATAGGCTATGTATGCGTAGGTCTACACAATTGCATATAGGGAGGATTCTTTCTTTATATAATTATGCTTACACACATGTACATATGCATTATGCATGATATTTCTATTTTTTAAACCTTATAGCTACTGTCAGAACAGATTCTGAGTAACATCTTTATACTTAAGTAGGCTAGTCTTCTCGAATGCTCATTAATTTTATAGCACATCTTTCTGCAGTGCCATCTGCAGGATAACATGCAGAACTCATTAGCTAATTGCAATAAACTTCTCAGTCTTTCACTTAATGAGATGCACTCTAGGCGTCTGTGCTTAAAGTCCATCTCATTTGTTATTGATGGGACTAACTTGGGTCGGGACTAGGGAGTGTCTCTGAATCGTTGGCTGGCGCTTCATAAATGTTTAATTACGATTATGATAATAATAAAAATGTCTAATAACACTAAACTCGTTTCGTTCTTAAATGTTGTTAACTGCAGCCGACGAGTTGTGTCTCAAGGCGCTGGCTTTGGGATGCTGCACAATGTTTTATTTCAATAATTTGTCTGCTAATCTAATATTGCTCTCATCATGCATTGGCCATACATCGCTTATAATATTTTATTCAAAGGCGTCGGATCGCCAAATCCTGACAGATGTATGCCTTATAGGCATATCTGGGGAACCGATATATATATATATATATATATATATAAATTATATATACATGTATATTCGCTGCTTTATATTCAGAAAGCACGAAATGTCCTAGACAATATGCATAATATTATTGTGGTCAACGTCGAATCTCTTATATTTTCATTGCCTAATTCGTGTTGGATCCCAGATCCATTGGGATCCCAGATCCGTTGGGATCCGACTGAATTTAACCACTGTATAAATTAATATATGCAGAGTGAATCATGATCATCAAGTGAGATTGAAGTGGACAATAGTTCATTCCTTCTGTGCACCATGGGTCTATCAGCTATTAACTAAACTCGAGCAATCGTCGTTATACTGGTTTTGTAATTTCTCTCTGCGTGTACTGTCAGCTTATAGAATCTTGAAGATCTTCCATTCAGCCGACATAAATCAGAGGCAATTCGTTGTGCAGTATATTGCCACAAGCAGGAAACCTTGTGTGTCATCTTTCTCGAAAAAGTTACATAGACTATATTATGGCAATGGCAGTCTCCGTAACGAGCTTCTTGGTCTTTATTTGCCATTTTGTCCGCAATCGGTTGACGGATATGCATAAAGACACAGACAGACAGACTGACGGTCAGATATAGACAGGTTAACGGAAAGAAGGACACACAAACACAGACAGACGGAGAGTCAGACACAGACGGATATATATATACAGACAGACAGAACGAAGTAGGCTATATCAGATGGATGAGATGATAGACAGTCAGACAAACAGTCAGACAGACAGACAGACAGATATGGCATACAGACAAACAGTCAGACAGACAAACAGACAGATAGATAGACAGACACACAGAGATAGATAGACAGACAGATAGACAGACATACATACATACATACATACATACTCACATACAGAACGAAGTAGACCTATATCAGATGGATGAGATAGTCGTTCTTTTGAAGTCTATGTAAGCTTAAACATAATATACAGTCAACGAAGATATGGGTATATAACTATATATTATACACTTGAAAGCAGACGAGATACGCATGTTTTAATTGATAGTCGAGCGATCTGATGTTGACTTCAATCCATTGAGTGTATCGGCTTTGCAATCACCACCTCAAAGCAAACCAACGCAGTTTCCTGGGACCGTATGCGACTATGAAGAAGCTGCGTGTCGTATTGTCCAAAAAATCAGAGAAACCCTTGACGCTGGACCATGTGTAAATTTACGGTTGCATCTGAGAATGCTCTTCGCTGCATCCTGCATATATTCGCTACTGATATTGCGTGCTTTGAAACTTTGAATTCGCTTTTTAAAATTAAAACTGATTCCTTTGCCGTCGTGTGTCCAATGGACCCTTCTTAAGTGTCACCTTTCCAGCCTGCAGGCTATAATTATGCGCATTTGCTGAAGTTACCAGTTTGTTTGTTTGTTTGTAGGTGGACTTGTTATAGCGCCCCTTCAAGCTCTCTCTATACTCAGAGGCGCTTTCGATGCAGAGCGGACACTGCATCGGAGTTTCACGCCGAAGCTCTGAGCAATTGTAAGTGAAGGACTTGCCCAAGGTCCTTACGCGGGGAGGTGGATTCGAACCTCGGACCTTCCGGCTCCAAGGCAACGACGCCACCAATAGACCACCGCGCCCCACAGTTATTGATCGGCCTTAAAAATCGATTAGCTGCATATTCGAAGCTTTGACGCAGATATCTTTATTCTCACAGAAGTTCAGAGATAAAAAAAAGTGACTGTTTGTGCAGGAACCCCGTTGAAAGCGTCGAGACATTGGTGCAGTAAAGTCAGTATTTTTTATATGAAGACGAACAGTCAATAAGCTAAAAGAATACATCTACAGAAATGAGATGCTTAGGTAACGACATAGAGGTGAATGTTTCCTACGGGAACTCTTTAAAAGGATGTAAGTATAACACACCGGCTGATATATTCAATAAGACGAGGCAAGCCAGGGACCCATTAAATAACAGCTTGGATGCTTAATTAACTCTCACGTCGAGCTTTGATTTATTCTCTCTCCGTTCATAATCAATTTTTCCGAATAGATATTCGGGATTTTAATTCCCTCGCGCAATCGCTTTCCCCGGTTTCCGCATCAGCGCCGGTTTCTAGCATATTGTGTGTCGTGTGTGTGTGTCGTGTGTGTGTGTTGGTCCTTGGAGATTTACGCAACGCATATATTGCTACTCTTGTCTCGATATTAACTCGTTAGATCCGTCAGACGTTCGACCGAAGGTCTCCGAACGTCGCCGTCGATTTACGATCCTATATCTCGAGAGCCGACGACGGCAGCTAATGAGCACCCATAATTCACAGCGGCACATGGCGTACGACTGCATAAGAAAGCAGTAGGAGGGGGAATCTTGCGTTTCTTTTCACACTTCTAGGCTTCCACGACTATGATCATAATGGACGGGAGCTGCCGCGGTGTGCTATGGGTGCTGTGGGAGAGACTCATCACAGGGAGTTTTTAGAGGAGAGGAAGGAGCAGGTTTCCACGACAGGGGCGATGGTTATGCTGCTGCAAGTGGAATGTTATTGGCTGTATACTTCAATACTTGCGACGGTGAAACGTAAAAGTGGAGGCCATTAAAGACATAACTAAAAGCGAACTGCTGGGAACTTCTCTGAGTGTATTTTATATGCAAGGAGAACGGAGGTTGATATTGCAACGGATTCCGAGTCGGTCCACGTCTTGAGTTTGAAGCCCATGGTTTGTTTCTTGGTAATTAATTCTTCACGTAATGGAATGCTGTCACTTCGAAGTTACGGATTCTCATTGCAAATCAATGAATTATGAATTATTAGTATTATTTTTTTGCCCCGAGGTATAGGTATACAGGATCCCTCAGGGACTTCACTACCGCCTAATATAAAGTCACAGTCTGGAAGGGCTCTATTCATACTCTGTGTACCGATCGGCGAAAGTGCCCCTAAAGGCAACTGCGTTGTAGGCCAACGTTGTATCGTCAGCGAGATACCCTGGAACAAAATTGTTGTTTCTCGTGGCTCCCCCCATCCCCCCGATCAGTGTAAGAATTGTGGAAAAATAACTGGGGAGTTGGACCATTACCCACTTGGAATCGGGGTGTGAAAAACAGACTTTAACATGGGGCACTAAGAAAGACTGGGGGGTTGAAACCCCCCAACCCCGGCAATTAATTCTCACCCAGCCCCCGATATAGTGCTTATCCCTTGTCTCAGGTCCGAAAGGAATATCAATCCTTCGCTGTTAATCGGACCCAGGGTTTCGAACGCCAAAGGGACAAAAGGAGGGGACCATCTCAAAAGAGGGGTCGTTTCAAGAGAGGGGAACAATCCTATATTCCCCATCCTAACCCATCTTCGGCCTCTGCCGCGTATCTCGACAGTGATAAGGACGCAACGGTGGCCGCTTCTGTCGCCTCCAATGCCCTAATCGACAATGTATGGATCTGAGATGGACGATATCCCATGGCAACCATAACTAAGGTCCACTCGACGTCACAGTACGTTCCCATGACGACGGATTTTATCTCTCGCTGCAGCGTAGATGTATCGGCGTCGTTTCCCATAACGTCCACAAGATACGTTTCCTAATGCGTCGCATACACACGTCGTATAAAATGCGCTTATATATATATAATATATATATATATATAATATATATATATTATATATATATATATATATATATATATATATATATATATATAGACGCTCAATGCCTGTGACGTATGTGGCGCATTGTCACCATATTAAGTTGAGATAAGATTATCATGTGTCTTCATCTATACAGAGATAAGTAAGTATGTGTTCATTCTAGCATGCACACATCCATATGCACAAACATGAATATATATTGTATACATAACATGCATTCATATATACATACATACAGCATATATACATAATTGCATACATACATACATACATACATACATACATTACATACATACATACATACATACATACATACATACATACATACATACATACATACATACATACATACATACATACATACATACATACATACATACATACATACATACATACATACATACATACATACATACATACATACATACATACATACATACATACATACATACATACATACATACAAACATACATACAAACATACAAACATACATACATACATACATACATACATACATACATACATACATACATACATACATACATACATACATACATACATACATACATACATACATACATACATACATACATACATACATACATACATACATACATACATACATACATACATACATACATACATACATACATACATACATACATACTAGGGTGACAGTTAAAAAAATTTTGGGGAATTTCACATGTCTCACCATTTTTAATGGTTATGTACCATTAAACAACTAAGCATGATTTTTTAAAAATTTATTCATTAATGTTTAAGGGTGGCCCAACGCATCAGAAGTTTGACCTAATGGTCAGTGTTAAACACAATGCTAATACACATCTATCGGTATTTGATTTCAGTACTGTTTATCACTTCCATTTATGGCAGCTTATTTTTTAGTCTGGTTATTACCTCCTGTGTCTCATAACCCCTTGAAGTATAGGTATTGCTTGGTTCTTCTTGGTTTGCAAGTACTTCATGGAATGAATGGATCAGTGTGATACCACGTTCAGCTGCATCATTTGCGACATTTAAGCTCACAGCTCTGTGACCAGTCAAGAGAATGCTGTCGTTTATCTCCCTATCTGCTTGGATGTAAATGTAAGAAGTTTACAAGAATATCTAATGCAGACTAGTGCAATGAAGAGTTTGTTTCTTAGTGTTTTTTAGTTTAAAAAAATCAGCTCTTGTAGTGGTTCTTGCTGCACATAAACTTTGATATGTCGAAGAGGTTCATCGTATTCCGGACGTTCGACTTTTGCAATCTGGCTGTTGTCTGAAACAGCTGAATCAATCAACAGCAGGTGGACCAACATTTCACTCATGTACCTCAGATGGGTCGAAAAGATGTGTATTTCTGCAGTAGCGACGGTCTGACTTACTGCATGCCTTGTGAGCAATGAGCTTCAACAGTTATAAGCCGTTGCATGGAGCTGACGTTGGACATTGGCTTGTGTATCAATGTCTTGAGATCCACCTGAAGAACAAATACATCACGCTCATGCAGACTGCATCTCAAATGCAATCAGATGAAAGAGATATGGAAGAGGTAGATTGCACTGTATCAACTTCCCTATCCAAATCTCTCAAACAGTGTTTTCGTAGGTCTGAGAGAGTTTATCATCAGAGTATTGAAGACTATCCCCACTATCACCAAGCTGAGTAGATCTACCGCATCTGAGATTTGGTTACAGCAGAACACATGCTCTTGATTGAAGACCAGCATTGCTGTAGAGGACAGAAGTTGTGTGAACAGATATAGATTGTATGAGATCATCTATATTCCACTCTTCAAGCAAATTAAAACGGCTGAAGCTTATGTTTCACCTGTTCCATTAGGCAGTAAAGGAACCTTTAAGCTTTCATTGTTCCTTTATCTGGTGACAGCACAGTACGGCATCGTTCCTTCAACATAAAAGGCTTCAAAAACCTGTCATCCCAGTGAACTTCATGTGGAACTTCAAGCCCTAGTGGTGCACTGAGTTCTTTTACAAAAGCCTCATGATGATGGAACCGAGAATGTCTAATGGAATCCCGATTCATAACCATTTCAGCAGGATCACGGTCCATTTATTGTCCTTTGGCTGATAGAATGTGTGCCGCGTGTAATGTATGCCACTAATTGCATTCCTGTTTGAATGCTTCAGTGATGCATGCACTCAAAATGACATTGGATCTTCTTAACTTTTTTCAGCAGGCGCACAAGTTCATTTAACATAACTAACTGCCCACAGGACTTTCTTGAATAGTTTTCAAATTGACTTATTGGTTTTTAATTGCATAATAACTGCCCTATGCATGTCATGAGTGATAACAGAGGACATTGGGACGCGGTGGTGTAGTGGTATGTTCGTCACCTTGCAGTCACCTCAAGTCGCCGCGTATACAGGACCTTGGACAAGTCCTTCACTCGCAATTGCTCAGCGCTTCGGCGCGAAACTCCAATAGTGTCCACTCTGCAGTCGGGAGCACCTCTGAGTAGTTCACGCGAGAAGGGTGCTATGACAAGTGCGCATACAAACAAACATTGAAATCAGCATTATAAATGTAATTGGCAGAGCATAACAAAATTTTACACGTTACATATTCAACATTGTTTGTGGGCCCATCTATTGAAAGTTCAAGGTCATTGGGCCACCTCTAAACGTTTTTGAATTTTTCTAAAAATTTTCACCTGTAGTACTGATATTATAGAGAACACTTGTGGGCTGTGAGACTTTGAAAATTCCAAAACTTTTTTGTTTGCATGTTGGAAATTGTCACCCTAATACATACATACATACATACATACATACATACATACATACATACATACATACATACATACATACATACATACATACATTTACACATATAAAAATTATGCAAACAATAGTTTGCCAGCCAACAGTTTATATTCGCATGGACAACTCTATAATAATAAATTATTACGCGGACATTGAGTCCAATCTTAATGTTCCAATCTATGACCGACGGCACGGCTATGATGACTTACGAATTGGAGTGCAGCTCATCTGAAATATCAAGAAGCGTGTAATAAAAATTAATAACCTGCGGTACTATAACAGTTTGCAAGTGTCGTCCAATATTTATCTTGTGAATATAATGCATTGACGCCTATCTGCAATGTCACGCTCATCCAGCCATTAAGTCAACGATCGTTAAGATCGGTATTTATAACGACTTTGTTTATCTTTATATTGATGTGCATCATGATGATAAATTATTCACGCAGTGCGGTTGTACCGTTACTTCACGCTGATGCGCGTCGTAACGTTTAGCGATTTCTTGGGGTCCTCTAAAAGCGCAATAAAACTCGGTTGCTTGACATTATAGTGTCTGATGTAAAGACCAACAATGTATGTGTGTCTTCCATTACTCATGAAACACGTCACTAAGATCGCAAGTTTGTAATTTAAAACGTTACTGAGCAAAACCATTTCGTACCGTAACAATACGCATTGTAATCACTCATTTAGCCGTCAGTCCATCGATTCAATCCATCTCGTGTGTTTCGTTTTGTATCTTTTTTATTTTCTATCTTCTTTCCATTACACTTTCTCGTTTCCATTCGCCGATTGTAGCTCAGTCCGTCTGTCCAAATCTGTCTCTCTGTCTCTCTGTCTGTCTGTCTTTCTGTCTGTCTGTCTCTCTCTCTTTCTCTCTTTCTTTCTCTCTTTCTCTCTACCTGTCTCAATCCACCCATTCATCCATCTCTCTCTCTGTCTCTGTCTGTCTCTGTCTGTTTGTGTCTGTGTCTGTATCCGTGTCTCTGTTAGTGTCTTTGTCTCTGTTTCTGTCTTTCTCGCTCTCTCTCGTTCTCTCTCTCTCTCTGTCTGTTTCTGTCTCCGTCTATCTATCTCTGTCTGTCTGTCTGTCTGTCTGTCTGTCTGTTTGTCTCTCTGTCTGTCTGTCTGTCTCTCTCTCTCTCTTTAAAATATCTGCATGTAACTTATAAATATCTTTAAGAATCTCTCTGTCTGTCTGTCTGTCTGTCTGTCTGTCCCTCACTGACTTAATATATATATGTATATAAATTATATCTCAAAATCTCTGCATCAGTACATCTTCGCCCATCTTCTGGTGTCTGCCACTGTCTGCAAACTCCCTCTCTCTTCCTTCGAAACCCCGTCAGGAAATGTAAGTCGTTCATTCGTTGACCGGTAAAAACCATCCGCAGAGTAGAAGACCCATCCGACGGAATTAAACCAGGCTTCACCAGCTCCAGCTCCATCCATCCGTCTCTAATTCAGTGGGACTCCTGACTAATCTTCTGGCTCAAAACCCGTCCAAACCAAATCTAATTGAAAACAAGTTTTTTAACAAGAGATGGCGAACAGGGCAAAGCTAGAGTATCGGGCACCGGCATATAAAATGGTAGCTTTGGACAGCATCTATTTACGACACTAACTTAAACCCTAACCGACCATTACGACGCCTAACCTGATCCTAACCGACCCACGCGATGCCTAATCTGATCCCAGTCACTATAGTTTTGCCTAAGCGTCTTTAGAACAGATCTGTTCTTGATCGGGTGGGTCGGGGCCGATTCTTATCTGAACAGACCCACCAAACAAATTGAAGGAGATTAGATGAAGAAGAAGAAGAAGAAGAAGAAGAAGAAGAAGAAGAAGAAGAAGAAGAAATGAAGAAGAAGAAGAAGAAGATGATGATGATGATGATGATGATGATGATGATGATGATGATGATGATGATGATGATGATGATGATGATGAAGAAGAAGAAGATAAGGAGGAGGAGGAGGAGGAGGAGGAGGAGGAGGAGGAGAAGAAGAAAAATAAGGAGGAGGTGGAAAAGAAGGAGAGGAAGAAGAAGGAGAGGAAGAAGAAGGAGAAGAAGAAGAAAAAAAGAGAAAAAAAGAAAAAGAAATAGAAAAAGAAAAGAAGAAGAAGAAGCAGCAGCAGCAGCAGCAGCAGCAGCAGCAGCAGTCCCTCCCTCTCTCCCTCCTCTATCAAGACCCTCCAGCTAAGCCGCCCCATCCGCTCCACATCATCCGCCCTCCACGCTTCCTTCACTTCGACCGAGACTAACGAAGAAGCGCCGTGATTTATGTAGCTCTAGCTTCCTCACCGTCGACTCCTTGGTGCTCACCAAGGAGCAGCAAGACTCCACTGCCCCTGCGTGCACGCGATAATTATCAGGGTTGCGCCCGTGCATCCAGCTTCTGCTTGGCATCGCTCGCCGGACTTTGCCGATCGTTCTTCGTCACTTTCCGGCTGATCTGAGCCGCAGACGGGAGGAGGTGATGGCCAAGGATGTCTTAATGGACATGTTAAGACCCGTAGCGTTGGCCCCCGTCGATGATAAGGACCTCAGGGCGACTGACTGACTGACTGAAGCTTGATGGACTCGTGAGGATGTCAGTCTCTTGTTACACCGTATGCAGCTGCGACTGATGTACTACTGTATTCTGTGAGGATCTCATTTCAGGGTATTGAACGAACTTCCTTCGTATGCATTATTAATTATATTATATTTTTGAGTGAGTGAGTGAGTGTGTGGGTTTGTGGGTGTGTGTGAGAGAGACATAGAGAGACAGACAGACAGACAGACAAACAGACAGACAGACAGAGACAGAGGCAGAGACAGAGAGAGACACAGAGAGACAGAGAGAGAGAGAGAGACAGAGAGAGAGTATATAGCGTACATATATAAAAAATAAATGCATCTAAGTAAAAACTTTTGAAATAAAATTTTGCAGGCTTATTGGCAATTCGAATACACTAAAACTGTTTCAAATAATTATTACCAACATATAAAACAGAACAAAAGTTAGGCCTATATCACTTTTAGTGAGCTCACCCACTGCCTTTTGACGAATCGAAAACATAACGCAACAAAAAGTAACAAAAGCGATAGAGGCCTAGGCTACTAATAAAAAATATAATAATAACAACAACAATAATAATAATATTATAATTAACTATGCAATGTAAGATAGGCCTATATATTTGACGATAAAGATATAGGCCTAAACAGTAAACAGTCTGAGCAGGTTTCTATAAAGTTTCCACGCTCCTGCAAAACAGACACGATCTAAAAATGACGGAGTCCTGCGTCGATCAGCAGAGGTCAATAAAAGACAAATTGCAGAGAACGGATGGATGGAGGGGAAGGGGTGATGAGAGGGGAGGGGTGATGGAAGGAAGCAGCTTGCTCGAAGTAGTAATATAGTATCGGAAAGATGATTGAACGCCTTTCTCCGTTTGCAATCATTTCCCAAGAGAGCGTCGCTGGCAGTTCGAACGAAGGTCAAAACGGAACGAATTAATTGAGAAACTCGTCTTTTTCTGCGTGATATGAATTATAGCCTAGGGTGATTGGAACTGCATGATGAGGAGAGAATTAAATTGGTGGAGTCGGTTATGGTCGGTTATGCGCCGCTTGTTTGGCTATCGATTGTGCCACTCTTCCGCGCAAATAAATATCACCACTGCCACCACTGCTATACCTCAGACACCATGCACTGCCACCACCGCTACCACCACTACTACCACCAATACCACCAACACCACCAACCCCAAAATCAGCACCACGTCTATCACCACCACCACCACAACTACCACCATCACCAACAACAACAACAAACAACATCAACAACAACACCAATACCAGCCCCAAACCACCAACATCAACACCACCAGTTACTGTACCACTGCTGCCACAATTTTTACCACCATCTCCAGGAGCATTCCTACCACCACTACAATCACCATTATCATCGCTACCACTTCCACCACCAAGATTCTATCACCATCACCACCTTCGTCATCACTACCACCACCACACCACCACCACCCCAATACTAAAACAACTACAATTATTAGCGCTACTACATTCACCAACATCGCCACCACTACTACTACTGCTACATCCATCGCCACCACCACCACCACCACCACCGCCTCAGTAACACACACGCACCGCTTGGATGCCAGTGACTTTTGTTACACTCGATAGATTCAGGGCTGCTGGTACAGGGTAAGATGGTGGCTAGAGGTTAGTCCTCTTCTTTTCGATGACCGAAATTACTTGACCTAAACTCTTGAATAATTCCCTCTGCAGTCACATCAGTCAATTTGTTTATCGTTTGTAATCCGTTTCAACCAATTGGATTAAAGTTCGCTCCTCCACTATCTAAACAACTCTCGCTCGGATGATAATAACCGTCCCCACAACTCTCGTGACTAGTAACTGCCAGTGGCGTAGCCAGGAATATATGATGAGGGGTTATGGCCGGATGCCCTTCTTGACACCAGCCCAACAGTATTACAGTAAATAAATTAAATAATAAATTAAAAGGGAATAAAGTAATAAAGCGAAGAAAAACAATTGTTACTGCAAACAAATGTTTTTGTTTTTCTTCTTTAAGTGGATAAATATTAAATAACCTATAAACATACTTTTTTCATAAGCCAATGGAGGGGTTTAACCCCTAAACCCTCTTGGCTGCGCCACTGGTAAATGCAGCCTTTGCCGTTCAACATTGTATAGGCTGCGATCATATTTTGAGGAGGAGGAGGAGGAAGACGAGGAGGAGTAGGAGGAGGAGGAGGAGGAGTCGTTTCGACGAATCGATCAGACGTCACATCCGGGTATTCCACGAGGACAACCGGAAGTGACCATTTCCGGAATTAATCGCAAATTTCATTCGGTGAAGTCGGGCCCGACATCGGGCGGACATGAGAGATGGTGGGCGCGTTTTATTAGGCGACTCAAATTGCGGCAATAAATGAAGGTCTCTCTTCGTGTCACCAAGGAGATAGGACGACGAGACAAGGGCGAGACGGGGTCACCTAGAGGTCATCGAGGGGTCAATGATTCCCCCGAATACAAAGCACCGCTATTCGAATGTCCTCGAAGCAAGAATAATCAATTCCGACGGACAAGTGTACACACGCACAAGAACACACACACATATCGCGCAGAAACATAGACGAACTAATATTCGGAAGCGAAAATAATGCAATGTGACTTACGATACATACTCGCTTACATAAAGGCACGTATAAGCACTGGTGCTATTAGGCAAACACACGAAGAACCACACAAGCAATGATACGTAGGCTACAGGCAAAATGAGGCAAGCATAATCGCACTGAGACATACGGGCACTGCTATCAACAATCAAAACACGCGAAGGTATACACGCTGGCACTCAAACTGACAGACAGACACACCCATGCTGACACTGAGACATACAAAGGCAATTAAAGAGACATTTACGGTTGCTGTCGATTCCTGATTAGCGAAAGCACGGTCGTTAAAGGCGCTACACAATAATTGCAGTTTGACTTATGCGTGTACAGTCAATTGAAGTAGGAACTCGTGTACATTGAAGATAACCGACTTATCCTTAATATCCCTTTCTCTGTCTCTATTTCTCTCTATATCTCTCTGTCTATGTCTCTGTCTGTCTCTCTGTCTGTCTCTCTATTTCTGTCTCTGTCTTTCTCTTCCTTCTTTTTTCTTCTCACATCCTCTTCCTACTTCCTTCTCCTACACGAACTCTTTCTCCTTCTCCTCCTGCCTATTAATTATATCATTCTGCCCATGTGTGTGTGTGTGTCTCTCTCTCTCTCTCTCTCTCTCTCTCTCTCTCTCTCTCTCTCTCTCTCTCTCTCTCTCTCTCTCTCTCTCTCTCTCTCTCTCTCTCTCTCTCTCTCTTTCTGCCTGACTTCCACCCGTCTGTCTGTATGTCTGTCTGCCTGATTTTCTCTCTGCCACTGTGTGTCTTTCTCCGTTTCTTTCTGTCTGTCTCCATCCATCTCTGTCTGTCTCTGTTTGTCTATCTGTCTTGTTTGTCTCACTGTCTCTGTCTCTGTCTCTCCCTCTCACATGAATTAACCATTCCCGTCAACCTGATGTCTGTTGCCAATTCCATGCTGTCCATCATAATCAACATTTCCTTTGCCATCTGCAAGCATAATCTGCTTTCGTCCAAACCTCTCTAAATGAAACAGAACGGACTAGAGACTCAAGTTAGTAAGTAAGCTTATCGACTCGAATCGAATTGAACGAAGCAGTTTGATATTGACGTGGCATCATCAATATCAAAATAATACATCAGTTTGGGGGACGATCAAATGGGGGGGATTGATGCAGAGATCAATAATGGGGGGAAAAGGTCTATGGACTCACAAAGGATCATACATACTATGACATGCATACATACGTATTCATGCATACGTACATGCATGCATACATACATGCATAAATAGTATACATACATACATGCATGCATACTGTAATACATGCATATGCCTACATACATGCACACATGCATACATACATACATACATACAAACATACATACATACATACATACTACATACATACATACATACATACATACATACATACATACATACATACATACATACATACATACATACACACATGCATACATACATACATGTATGTATGTATGTATGTATGTATGTATGTATGTATGTATTATTATAGGAGCGAGTGGAGACAGCATCCTGTGTGTAAAGTGTGACTCTCGCAATGACAAAGTGCGTGGTGACTGCCAGAAACGACCGCCGTCTGCGAGCACCTGCTACGCGTCAGACGTGCAACAGTACTGCCTCAAGGTCATCGAGTACAATGCCGACAGTGAGTAATTAATAATAATAAAAAAAATAATAATAATATTGATATTAATATTAATATTCAACAACTAGTGATGATGAAGTCCCTGAGGGATCATATAGCCTATTTATCTGGGCAAAAATAAGATAATAATAGCTATTATATTAATAATAGTGGTGGTGGTGGTAGTCTGCTGATAAGTTGTCTGCTTTTATGATCAGTGTTGAAGTCCCTAAGGACTTGATAAAGGAAAAACCATCAATTTACACATTTTACAGTTTCAGACCTATTCTTGTATTGTATTGCATTGTATTGTAATAATAATATTATATTGTGCCTGTTCAACCGTCCCAAACACCTCCGCAGATAAAACGATGGTTGTGTGATTCTTCTGCGCAGATACGCAGCGTCTGTTCGTGCGGGACTGTACGTCGATATCCGAAGGGTCGTGCACGCACGCGACGCCCGAGGAGATCGCGGCCGGAGCGGCGGCCAAGATCTGCTACGAAGTCTGCAAGGTAGACCGATGCAACGACTCCGTTCGCCTCGCTCCATCGTCCCTGCTCATCAGCCTCACCCTACTCTGCCTGGCCGTATCCCGTCTTTACCCTTCTCGCTCAATAATCCATCTATAAAGTTTCGCACCCACCCCGGAACACGGGACTGGCGATTACGGAAGAAAGGTCAGAAAAAGGAGATCCGATTCGGCGCAGCGAACGCCGCATTACGTCATCTCCATGGCAACCTTTCGGATGGAAACGAGGCGAGCAGACGACCGCGTGACGTCATGAGGCTGTGGGCGACGTGTGCGGTGACGTCATTCGGTAGAAGTTTAGATCAGCTTTTGTATAGCGCTATAGTATTATTTCAGTGTGCCCTGTCAGCAGTGATGGGAAGTATTTAAAATACTAGTATTTAAAATAGTATTTTAAATACAATCGAAGTATTTCGTACTTGTATTTTAAATACTTTTGTGATCAAGTATTTTTACTTTTACTTAAAATACTTTTTTGGTAGTATTTTGTACTTAAAATTGTCATGATGTTAAAATACTTTTTCAAAATACTTTTAAATCTCACCAACTGCAATTAGCTATGCAATATTGCGTGCTCCATTGCTCATGCACTAGGCTTCTTCCTAACTCAAACAAAGGAGCCCTTGAACAGAAGGTTTAAGACACAATGACCCCTTACACAGGCTGATAGTGGTTAGTCATTGTTATGGATGGCTGGGCACCGCTGACCACAGGGCGAGCGAAGTTAATTACAGGTGTATTTGATGTATGGTGTAGGGGTAGAGTTTACGGATCACATGAGGCATCAAATCAACAGGCATATAATTATGTTTGAAATCAGTTTGATGTTGGACACCACAATGGACTTGTCTATGCTTAGACTAGATGTTAACTATCTAGATGTTTAATGTTTATGAATAGGACAAATGAGGATGGCATTGGACATGTCTATTGGCAGGTGGCAATTAGAACTTCTGTGAATCTGGAACGGGCGCAGAGTTTTATTACATCGATCTCCAGTTAATCTAATGGATCATGGACTACATAGCCTACTTGACGATTTACAGCATACAGGAAGACACCTATAACACTTAGTTGACCTGTGCTGGTGTATTGTATTATTATCACAAGGGATATGCCATTCCCAAACCAGAGACTTCGAACACTTACTTTAAAAGTAGCATAGAGGGTTTTGCTGATGGAGAGAATTGTGACAGAAAGTCTCAACATAGCAGACTTTATAAGGCACGTACGTTGAGCTTGTATTCAGCAGGGGAAGAATTTTTATCCATCTCATTGTGCCAGACAACTAAACAAAACTTTATCTAATTTAATGTTTTTAAATTTGAATAAATTACATTGACCATTCTTTCTGCATAAATAGTAGGCTACCGATATTTTTATGTGCCATTAAATTGTGTGTTTCTGTGCATCTTGATGTTAACGAACTCTGACTAGAACTAGAACCCCATCTCTAGTGTCTTGGACACTAGAGATGGGGCCTCGGACATCTTTGGACCCAGAAAATGTTTGTTTTTGATCAACATTTTTAAGTAAGACGTCTTCTTCACAAAACTGTTCTATGTTAAGAATTTTTGTCGCAATTTAATATGACTTCCTTATTTTTTTATGTAGTTTGCCATTGAGTATTTTGTACTTAGTATTTTAAATACTTTTCCAAGCCAAGTATTTTATACTTGTATTTTAAATACTTTTGTACAAAAGTATTTTTGCTTGTATTTTAAATACTTTTATGACCAAGTATTTTTACTTATACTTAAAATACTTTTTGAAAGTATTTTCCCCATCACTGCCTGTCAGATGCATGCTGGTCAAGTTAATGGACGATGTTGCATTGTATATAATAGCCCATGGCCATGTCGACGTAGATCTTTTGTATTTATAGCATGACTGTATATTTACACTCGTGTAATTGCGTGGACTTTTTTACGTAGGCTAGCTAGTAAAAGATGGGAATGCTATTGCTATAATTAGAATTATAATAGGCTTACGCAAATCTTATAGGCCTACCCGGTGGCTTTATAAGTGGGTTAGGTATCTTCATCCTCAGTGTATCCAACTGCATATATATATATATATATATATATATATATATATATATATATATATATATATATATATATATATATATATATATATGGCTTATATGCATAAATATATAATCAGGCCCTATAGGCTATGTATATGAATAGGCTATGTAGGTCTATACACGTATGTAGGCTACTATATATAATATAAAATATGAATGTAAAAGTAAATAGGGATATTATGTATATTATAGCCTATGCTTTATTGTATATACATGTGTAGGAATATGCATAGGCCTATGTATATGTAGAGGCATAATGTTATATGAGTGTGTTTATGTATTTATGTCTATATACATGTATGAATGAATGAGTAGGCCTATATTAGGCTACATGTATGTGTATAGACCTAATTATGTAAAGCAATTAAGTATATATTGTTTACTTAACCAGCTGATAAAGACGCATTCTGGTATAGCCTACACATAGTGCATGTAAGTTATAGGCTACATGACAAATAAAATAACAAAACAATTATTATCACAGATACAAAATTTTTAACCAAAGATCATCTTGAGACTAGTATATATATATCTGTCGCTTAGGCAGCAAGTGGACTGCATGCATGGATATTCGGTCATGCGCGCTCCGTCTATAAGGTCATAGTTGTAGACTGTTTTAACCCTTTAATATCGGAGGGTATAGGATTTCCCATACCATTTACTGCCATCAAGGCATTAAAGGGTTAAGCTGTTGTATTGGTCTTGATGCATTGTCTGTGTGCTTATGCATTTTTATATTATGCGTGCGTTTCAATGTAAACACTACTAGGCCAAGTCAGGGCCGGATTAAGGCATGTTCAACATGTTCGGCGGAACAGGGGCCCCCACACTTTAGGGGGCCCCACAAATGTGAGAAATTTTTTTAAAGCAAATTTCGGCCAAAGGACTATTTTCCAGAAAATGTCGCCAGATGACTAAAAAAGGTCATCAACTTTTTGGCGGATGAAATTGTATGATTTTCCCGAAAATGTGGCAAATTTTCCGCAAAAAATTTCTGAACAGGGCCCCCACAAAAATTCCCGAACAGGGCTCCCACATTGCTTAATCCGGCCCTGGGCTAAGTAAGTAAAGTAAGTAAGAAAGAATAGTCCTTAATTATTTAATAGACCACCAGCAAACGCACAGAGACAAAGGAAATAAATAATGGAAAACATTTATGCAAAGTTATACAGCATTCGCATAATAAAACTTCTTCTGGCAAAAGAATCAACTATAGGAAGGGTTAGATTTATGTGGCCTTGGTCGAGTATTGTATGGTGTGACCTTATCGGGAAAGAGGGAGTAGTGTAATAGAAGAGACAATAAATAATCGACAAGATCAGGAAAGAAGATTCATTTGGTTTTTGACATTGTAACAAGAATAGAAAATACTAGACTACAATCACGTCGGTCACGGCTCTATATGGAACGAGAAGCAAAGGAAGACAGACAAAGACATGGGTGACGAATGTGTTGGAAGGTCTAAAGACAATTAAAGCACGTGGACATTAGAGAATCCATGGAAAAAACCAGGAATAGAACAATTTGGAGACGTTTTGCTAAAGCTTCATCTTGGGCACATGCCTAACGGGGGTTGGGAGGGGGAGATGCAGAAGAAAGAATGGAAGAGGAAATCACTATGATTAATGATTCGGAACGGTTCAAGAAGTTTTGAAACGCTACTCTTCTGTTAAACTCTCCTGCTCTTCTGCTAAAATCCCTTCGGTTAAACTCCCCGCTCTTCTATTAAACTTCCTTGCCCTTCTGTTAAGCTTCCCCCGCCCTGCGGTTGAACTCCCCGCTCTTCTGTCAAAATCCTTTGATCCTCTGTTAGACTCCCGCTCTTCTGTTAAACTCCCCGCTCTTCTGTTAAACTCCCCGCTCTTCTATTAAACTTCCTTGCCCTTCTGTTAAGCTCCCCCGCCCTGCGGTTGAGCTCCCAGCTCTTCTGTCAAAATCCCTTGATCCTCTGTTAGACTCCCGCTCTTCTGTTAAACTCCCCGCTCCTCTGCTCTTCTGCCATTCTCCTAAACTCCCCGGCTCTTCTGCTAAACTCGTCTGCTTTTCTGATAAACTCCCTTGATCTTCTGCTAAACTCCTCTGCTTTTCTGTTAAGCTCCCTCTTTCTCGGGGCGTTGGTCTCAAAGCACCGAATGTCGTTTGCCAATTAGAATGCAGCAATCGCTTGAAAGCTCTTTGGAATATAGACTACACTACTGTATGCGCCGAAAATACGGCAGCAGCTATCTTACTGCGCCAAATGGACTTGCAAATTGCCTTTCTCGCAATTTCCTCAGAGACCTTTCACTCAAAACAAACATAGTTTGCCAAGACTCGCTCTTAATCTTAATTTGCTCCTCGATTCAGCTACAAACAACATCAATCTCGTCTGCCAGTTTTTCTGTCTGTCTGCTTGCCTATCTGCCTGCCTACCTATCTGGCTGCCTACCTATCTGCCTGCCTACCTATTTTCTGTCTGCTTGTCTATTCGATGTGATGGAAGTTGACTCAAAGCAGAGCTTGGCATCCGGCGTGTCAGTTCTTTTGATCGCAGACGAATTCCAGAACTCGTGATTATGATTGTATCTGGAACTGCCATGGTCTTCCATATTATGGCTATTGTACGCGAAATCCATAATTCACAATCGATTGAAAAATCAATCACGTTGTACATCAGCATTATCTGTGAGATGAAACCGACGGAGAAGAAGGTAGCGAAGAAGAAATGAAGAAGAACACGAAGAAGAACAAGAAAAACAGGAACAAGAAGAAGAAGAAGATGATGATGAACAAGAATATCAGGAAGATGAACAATAAGAAAAAACACGAGGAACAAGAAAAGACTCACTCTTTTAATAATTGTCTAAATGTTTAAACTTTAAATTTTAAGAAATGAACTTGAAACTAAACTTGAAGAACAAGAAAACACCAAGAAGAAGAAGAACAGGAAAAACACTACGACAATAACAATAGGCTATATAAAAACAAGAAGAGACAAAGAAAACAAGATCAAGAAAAGCAACAGCAACAAAAAGAGCAATAAGAAGAACAAGAAGAAAAAGAGATGCAAGAAGCGGAGCAAGAAAACGGAGGTAGCCTAAATCGAGAAGCAGCCATGAATCGTCTGCAACTTCATTTTCTTAGCCTCGGCTTATCGGGGCCATTGGCCAATAATATTCCTTGCCGTTTGATCCTCTCAAGAAGATACGTTATATATATATATATATATATATATATAATATACGCGTGTGTTTTTGTGTATTATGTTTAGGCCTACACACTCTACTTTCGCCCTTCCCCTCACCCACACTCACTGAAGAGTTGGCTGCATATTATTGCAGAGTTAAGATTTGTTAGCCTATTGAGTGTCTGGTCCAAACGATTCTTCTCCTCTTTAAAGGCCACACTAGCTGTTCTATGACTGCTAGACAGTACTGTTGATGCTATAGAAAGGATCCTTCGCCTCAACAGGGATGCTGCTTTCAGTGGTTGGTCGACAATCCAGACAAATGTTTATGTCGGACCCTCTGCAGTGCAGTCGACGCATCCGCCAGTAAAGTCCGCTTAACAAATGGTCGGAGCTTGCATGCTGTCCGTTGAGGAAATCTGTTCATACCATCAGACGAGTGGTGCACCGCTGTGCTACCGGTAATGGCCTGCAGGGTATTTAGACAGACAAACAGAAAGACAGACAGACAGAAGGACAGACAGATAGATAGACAGACAGACAGACAGACAGACACGCAGGAAGACAGGCAGGCAGGTAGATAGAGAGCTAGGCAGACAAACAGGGAAACAGGGAGACGGACAGAAAGATGGATAGGCAAGCGTACAAAGAGGCACCGCGACAAACTGACAGGCAGGCAGGCAGACAGTCAGACAGACAGACGATCAGACAGACCGGCAGGCAGGCAGACAGGCAGGTAGAGAGGCAGGCAGACAGGAAAGCAGACAGACAGGCAGGTAGGCAGATCCATTAGGACTTTTATTGTTCCAATCTCAGTCCATTAGTCTCCCTCGATGATGATAGCGACGCTTATGTTCCCACTAAAATGACTAAATGGTCATTACTGTACAGTAGCCTGCATTATATTTATAAACAACTTAAACATGCATGCATGCCGAGCTATGATGGAATTTGATGCTATAAAGCTGCATGCTACATTTTCTATTGGCTCAATTTGTAGGAATGATTTAATGGTGTGATTGTCAATATTATTGCTTGCATCAAGAACCATTAATTTTTGAAGATTGTTTTCAGCTGTGTTTCTCAATTATTGTCAATCTCCGAATCCCTCCTTCGAAAATTAGTCTGAATTAGCAGGCTCTATGGTTCAGTGTGAAACACTGACTCACTCTGAAATCACTCTAAATCAGTTTTAAAAAGTCTGAACCAGCCTGAATAGACCTACATTTAAATCAGTTTTAATCACTTTTAAGTCAGTTTGAATCAGTCGGAACAAATCTGAGTCTATTTAAATCAGTCAGAAACAGTTTCAATTGGTTAAAAATTAAAATCAGTCTGAATCAGTCTAAATTGGTTGAAATCAGTTTCAAACACTCGATCTGAAACAATCGTTCCCGACGATGAATCAAACTTTTTTTAAATTAATAGTCTTAGCCTAACTGAATTTTCAACGTGCTCATTGCCAGTTGAATATTTTTAGCAATTGAAATTTTAATACATGCGCGTGTAAACAATAGTTAGGCCTATCATGGCTTCTACAGACAGTTAGGCGCTAGCCTAAGTTGTAATCTTCCATTAGACATGACGCAATTGCTTGGCATCAAAATTGATTGTGTCCAAATAGATGCCTTTGAAACCATTCTGGAGTCAAGTCCGGTGGGATTTGTGGACTAAGTACAAAGTCGTGCGTCGATCTCAGTGGCAGCATCAGCGCATCACTTACATGTAGGCCTACCTATACATTAGTATTCGGCGTCTTCATTTGGCGCATTCATTTCGTCTGCATCACTGCATCGACTTCAACTTGCCATTAAGGGATTGGCGCGTCTACACGACTCCTTCGCCCATCGTTAAGCCACACAATTTCAAAACGGTCGCTTTTCGACCGGAGATGAGAGCCACGTACGTAGCGAGAAAATTCGATACTAAAGTAGTTAGCCTTTGGATAGGTTAAGGTTGGCTGAATGGAAAAAGCCCCTTTGCTGCGCAGTAACGGAAAATGTGGGGTGCTCGATAGTACAGCGGTTAGCGCGCTGGACTGTCGACCGAAAGGTCGGGGGTTCAAATCCCCGCCGGGGCAGAAATTTGCAACGAGATTTCTGTTCCACAAGCACCCTTTAGCCGACTCAGCTATGATGAGTACACTGACCTCACGGTCAGTGGATGATGAGACGGCGAGGGAGAGGATTGGCCACCGCCCTCATATGCCGAGGCCTTGAAAATGAAGGCGCTAACATTTCATCCCCATTGGCTAGCCCTCCGGGCTAGCTAGACGGGATATCATCAACGGAAAATGTGTCGTAGCCACAAATTTAGTCATTTAGACTAAAATGAGGACATAATTGGTCGGAAATCTAACTGCTGGAGCTTCTCAAATAGGCCTGCCCGTTATGACTTATGAGGTTCCTCGGTGTTTTTTTTAAACCGAAGTCAATTAGTCAAATAGGATTCATGGGTGCCAAAAGGCACTGTAAGCACATCATCGCTATATAGGCCTAATGCCTAACAACACACGAGTGCGTGTAACCTTTGCGGTAGGCCTATAATTATGCCAAAACGGCCCAAACGCCATACGTGTAGCCTACAAGCCCCTACATTCACCAAAGGTTGATTAAGGCGTTGGCAGCAGCCACCTAGGCCTACAGGACCGACTAGAGAGAACAATAGCGTTGTTAAGGCATCCAGCGCAAAACAAACAACACCATTAGGCCTTGCCTATATAGGCCTATAGTGAAAGAGGCCACCGGTCCACGTTCTTTTTTTCATAGACTTACTGCCCGCTGGTGTCGATTGCACGCCTCCTAAAGAGCAGCCTCGCCAAACGGCTCAACAGGCAGCCATGGTACACAATTTTGTCATGAACAACTTCGCATTTCTCAACCTCGGCACACAATGGCGTGTGATCATTTCCTCTATGCATTTTCGTTATAATAATATTATATTGAAAATACAGGGCGGGTATGATCACCCGCAACTGTCGAGCCACATTATAGCAGGAATCTACTGAAAACATACACTGTACATAATTTGTATAGGCTAGGCGCAGTGCCAAAAGTGTAAAAAAATAAGTGCCTGGACGCCCCTTGCCTTTCCAAAAGAAGTGCATGGACGCCCCTTGCCTTTCCAAAAGAAGTGCATGGACGCTCCTTAACTTTCCAGTGTAGCTGGCAAAATAAGTGGTAAGGCAGCATTCGTTTCTGTTGACAGCGTTCAGATTTGAAAATAAGTGCATGGACTTTCAGCCCTCTTGGCTAGGTGAGAGTATAAAAAGCAGCTAATTCGTGTATATTATTATACAGTAACACAGACGATTTGCTGGTATCTGTTGCAATTTGGTTGTGAATAGTCGTGCATTGTTATTTAGATATTATCGACATAGTTCAATTGTTGCACGTGATTAAAACAACAGAGGTTGTCTGTAGTAGACCATGAACAACAGTGATGAAAACACTTGCACGGGCCTCTTAACCAAAATTCGAGCATTCGCAATTTTGCACAAATACCACTAATGCAGCAGGGTCACATTACGGCTAGTGCAGGTCTTGGTGCCAACACCAACCTCTCTCTAATGGCCCTTTCTAACAACTCACCAGTCCACTACACACATAGGCCCATTTATAACGGGGGGGAGTGTGGGCCTTCGAAACTGTGGGTCCGGATGAAGCAGACCCATCTATAATGGGGGCGAACACAGGAGCATTATAATTAATCCTAACCTTACTAAGCATTGGCTTTTATGGACAGAGTCAGATCCCATTAAAATACATGCAGTCAAAAGTGCTAATCACAAATGTTCAGCTAAACAAATAATTCTGTTGTAAAACTGCAAAATAACTAACTTGCAATTTAGAATTGACAGCTGTGCAAAAACCCTGAACGAAACGCAAGAAAAAACAAACAAAACAGTTTTATTACGAGCGATATCGTAAAGTTTACGGTAATGCATTACAGGTTTGTGTTTACTACGCAACACAATGAAATGGTAAACATTTACCAAGTCAACCGAAGCTTATATAAAAAAATACAAAAAGCTTCCTGCCAGCAATTAATATGTATGCAAGAGCAGATGTTACTGGTGTAGCTACAACATTTAAGTGGTTTATTTCACTGGAAAACTTAAGCGTACCGATTCTAAACCTGACCGTGGACATTTAAAAGAAAACGTTAGGAATGTCCTTCACTGAAGCTTAAAGATACCGAAATCCAGGAATGTGTGTGCACTTTCAACACACCAGCGATTCTAATAATAATTCAGTAGGGGAAAACTCGATTTTATTTCTAGAACGGAAATTTAGGAAGTCTAAACTTATCTAAAACCTTCCCAAGTTCGGAATGTTCTTCGCGCTTGGGGAAGTCATAGTCGCCCATCTACCGCGCACAAAATGCCCGGTTCGTCGGCCGGAATCGGACACTTCTGCTCGATATCGATGTGGTTAACGCGTGTCATTTAGAGCTGGCCGCTGTTCGCGATCAACACCGGCTGCTTGGTCTTGCCACTCTCGGAGCCGACAGCCTCCATCTTCTTCACAACATCCAAGCCTTCGACCACTCGGCCAAAGACAACGTGCTTACCATCCAACCTAAGAGAACACACAAAAAAACATCCTGATGAAAAATGCCTGCAGAAATTAATGCAAAAGTGGACTTTTACAAACTGAGAGAAAAGCAACATGGGGTAAAGGTTGAAAGTGGTAGTACTGAGATGATGGTATCAGAATAGGTGGTAATATCGTGAAAGAACTACCGTGGAATGGAAACAGAAATGTGGTCTTTTGTTCCCAGGTCACTCACTCTACAACGGAGGTTGGTAACAAATGCTTACAACTGCAGAAGCTTTACCCGATTTATTAGACAACTGTAGATCTCTTGCACAGCATACTACACCACTCAGATTACTGCCAATAACTAATAGACACATAGGAGTGTAGTGGGGCACGGTGGTTTAGTGGGTATGTTCGTCGCCTTGCAGCCAGAGGGTTGCAGGTTCGAATCCACGTCAAGTCGCCTCGTACCACGTGTAAAGACCCTGGGCAAGTTCTTCACTCGCAATTGCTCGGCGCTTCGGCGTAAAACACCGATCAAGTGTCCGCTCTGTAGTCGGGAGCGCCTCTAAATAGAGAGATTGAAGGGGCGCTATAACAAGTGCACATACAAACAAACAAACATTAATCAGTTGAAATTGGAGGACGATTGCACATTTATAAGTTAAATATTTATTACACCAGACAAAGTAGGGACCTTGAGCAAGTCCTTTACTCGCAATTGCTCAGTGCTTCGGCGTGAAACACCGATGAAGTGTCCGTGCTGTATTCGGGAGTGTTTCAGAGTAGAAAGCTTGATGGGGTGCTATAGAAATTGATAAATAATTAAATATATCTATCCATATATCACTTAGAATGCACAAGCAGCAGTAGCAAGAAACGTAGCAAGAGAAAAATCAGTAAGACCTATGACAGAACTAACAGGTTAGTCCAGCTGCATGTTCCGCAAACTCGATTAATTTCTACAATACAACAATGAATTTTAAGTTTACTAGAGCCAGAGATCCATGTTTCGTCCTTCAAATTCACCTAAGACAAAAAATAACAACAGCAACGATAAGAACAAAGAACTCTAATGAAAGGTCAGTGCTGGGCTAAAATTCCTACCATGATGTCTGGCCCGTGCAGATGAAGAACTGAGATCCGTTGGTGTTTGGCCCGGCGTTGGCCATCGACAACGTTCCTTCAATCAACAACAACAAACATCAACATCAAACACCAACCAATATTACTTATGTTCAGATATAAACAGTAAACCAGAACGATTAACACAGTTTTGCTAGCAAATATGATGCTTAACAAAAATAAATAGTAACAAAGGTTACCATGGCAAAATACATGTTTCATTGAGTACTTCAGCTAAACAACCTAAGTTGAAAGTAAGGGGGTAGAGAAGCTTATTTGTACGTACGCATAAAAGTTTAAAAAATGTGCAGGCGTCTACAGGGATTCAAGAATAAGTTTTTTACATATGTATGATATGCATGGCCCCTTATAGTTTCATTTTACAAAAGCTAATTACGCAGGTGGACAATTCGGTTCAAGTACAGCCAAAAATCATTACAAGCAATTTTCAATCAACAAATACAGAGCTCAGATTTAAAAGAAAATAAATTTCTTTAATCAATAAGGACAGCTAAGAAATCATTGAAGGGAGTAATCGTCAGACAAACCTTCTCCCTGGTGCTTCAGCGTGAAGTTCTCGTCCGCGAACTTCTCTCCGTAGATGCTCTTTCCACCGGTGCCGTCGCCCTTGGTGAAGTCACCGCCCTGGCACATGAACTTCGGAATAACGCGATGAAATTTACTTCCCTTGAAGCCGAATCCCTTCTCGCCAGTGCAAAGGGCTCGGAAGTTCTCTACACAAACACAAAAGATATAAATTTAAGTTAAACATCTACTTTTTAAACCCGAGCAATCCTCATTGATACGGACGTTGTACACCAAGACGAAAGGCACCTGCCTTAACACACACGGGCGCGGTGGTGCAGTGATGGCATTGTTGCCTTGGAGCTGGAAGGTTCGAGGTTCGAATCCACCTCGCCACGTAAGGACCTTGGGCAAGTCCTTCACTCACAATTGCTCAGCACTTTGGTGTGAAACTCCGATGCAGTGTCAGCTCTGCATTCGGGAGCGCCTCTGAGTAGGAAGCTTGAAGGGCGCTATAACAAGTGTACATACAAACAAACACCAGGACGAAAGGCACCTGCCCTAACACACATGGAGGTTGGCAAACAAACCCATATGCATCTCAGGCTGTAATCGACGGTATATGCGGGAACACAGCATGTACTCACTTCACAAATATTTGTGTAGTACAAATGGAAAATGACCTGCAGACAGGCCTAGGCAACGATAGCATGTACACAACTCTAATTTTGCCAGTACAGCCCTGCATACACTGCGGCATTGTGAGACTGTGTACCTATCGCAAGCGTACACTGAGAAAGACAACTTGTGAATATTTACTCGTCTAATAAGGCATTCACAGGAAGTTGGAAGTTCCAATAAGAAAATAGTAGAAGATAAATTTCCAATTTTAAATCAATCACAAAATAATACATAAATTGTCTGTGTATATTATCATATCAGTTCTACACAACCTCCTTTCCCATAATCTGTACAAGTTCTGAAATGATATCAAAATTCTAAATTTGATGAATTTAAAAAAGAACATGCTCAGTGGTTTTAAACCATTTTGAAGAATAGCAACATACCTGCTGTCTTTGGAACAACATCAGAACGCAGCTGAAAATAAAAAATCCATATTTAATTATATAACAATGCACAAGAATCAATTAAAAGAAATTGCCAAAAGTTATTGCATCACATGCCGCTATATTTATATAGCACAAATCACAAAATGACTATTCAGAGGTGCTCACAGCACGGAAACTCCCGGGGGGAAAAATACCCTAAAAGAATAAGTTTGAAAAATGAAAACAAGTCACTGGTTTAGCTCTTAATGAGGCAGAAAGTAATGAGGCAGGAAGATAATTCCAAATTGGGGACCAATGACAGCAAACAACAGAATTATATACTGCAAATATACATCGCCTTTCCAACTTCTCAATGCAAGGTGCATCCCAAACACCAGATAACAAATGAGCATTGAGCAACTGCAACTCTGCAAGGGACTCTAATGGTTAGGCTGTGTTTGTGTGTGTGCACGCACATGTGTGTAAGAGCACTTTCACTGTAGTGCTGCTGAGAAGCCCCCATTGGTCAACAAAAGATATGAAGCGTTCACAAACATACAAACTGTAGAAAGATGTTTCAGTAACTTTAGAAGCAGAGGTATTAATAAAAAAATATGCGTAATCAAAAAATATAGAAAGACGTTTCTTTCTATAAACACTTGATATAGAATAAACTTTTACACAATTTGTGGTAATTGATATCAAACATCAACCAGTGATGAGCAATTTATTAATTATAAACTAATTAATTAAAATGGCAGCTAATTCCAATTATGAAATTCGAACCAATACTAATTATAATTAATTAGCTTACAAAATCTGAATTAAACTGACCCCAACACCACATAGCAAATTATTAGCAACATTGAAGATAAATTCTAAGTACAATCATAACAAGCATTCACTGCTATTTGCTCAACAGTATCAAATGCTCAAGTGTTAAACAGGTGTGCATTAGCATTCATGAGTCAGCCAAAAATTCTGAACACCAAAAGTAGAGCAGCAGGAATGATTTCAAAATGCACGACTTGCCAATCAACAACGTATAAAAACATACAGGTACAATTAACGAAATCCTACAGTCGCAAACACTTAAAATCAAAATCCCACTCGACCCACTAAACTTTGACCAAAAATACCTGATCAAGATAAACTGCACTTTCATATCTGACAAATCTTTCCTTATCTTCACAGTGCTTTCCCTTCTCTCCCTATCCATTATAGACACTGAACAAAGCAACTACTATAACTAAGGATGGGGATGTCATATGCTGGGTACTCCACATCTGCGAAACCACCCAGTGGCATCTCATGTTATCGAAGATTGGATATACAGTTGTGTCCCATGCAAACTTTAACACTATTGGGCTAGCATAGGCCGTCCTTTTGTAAGATCAAATTAAAACGATCAATATGAAGCTTTCTGATAGCTAATAATTATGTTTCTAACCAGCCAGAGCTTCTAGAACTTCAGGAAAAAAATCAAAATGAACACTCCATTCTCTTGCAAGTGACAACTCAGTAAAACTACATAGATCGAAGTCCTATCTACATTATATGGGACAATTGAGAACTACTGCAGGGCATAGGGACGTGCATGCACTTCGCAATTAAGCAACACTGGCAGGATATTAGGTTACAGATGCTAAACTGGGGCCAAAAAAACCTGTCACATGTCGGTTTCGGACCTTTTTTTATTCAGCCACATGCTATAATGGTTCTGCTTTAAAATACTTTTTACAGAATGAAAGTATCTTTTTTCTAACTGAAGTTATGCTCGTCTGATTCTTTCATTATTTTAGAGTAAGAAAATCAAATAAAAGTTTCTGAATATTCGTGGCATCAAATTCCTCAGAAACCACCAATTTCTTATTCAGCAATTTTGTTGGGCACCAAGTGAATATATTCTGAAGCAAATAACGCAAACGACATCAAAATCGGTTTACTACTTCACAAATTATGGCGAATTCATAGCCTTCAACCGAATTGAAGAATGCTCCATTATTATTACGTGGTCAGTAGGCCAACGCTCTCAGTTCTCACTGACTCAAAACTGTACTGCAGGATGTAAGAGAACACATGCTTTACATGCAAGTGGATCTATAGTTTAATTTCCATGTCATGTGCACTCACAGAAACACATTTACTGATAAAACATATGATGCATAACTATTATTAAAGGATATGCTGAATTGCCGATATGTAGAATACGAGGAGCGGCCATTCCAGTATAATTATATATTCAATTATTTTAAAATAAGACAAATCCGGGTCACATAACGCATCCCGTTACTTGTCAAGGCACATTAGATAGAAATAAAATAAAGCAATGGGGGGGGGGGGGGGGTAAAACTCTGTCATTGATGGCCAGCAGAGGAACCCTGGAATAAAGTTTTTAATATTCTTTAGTTCGTTGATCTCATATTAAGCGGGGCAAAAACTGCCTGCGTTGCAATATTTAGACTGTTGTCTGCCCAATACACTGGTGAATAAGTCATCAGTAGGCACAACACTGACCCAGGATCCTCTTAAAATATTTCATTCATAAAATCATAATTGTATGTCTTTGCAAAGCAAACCAGAAATTTCTTAAACTCTCGCCGTAATCTATCCAAAGTTCTGCCCAATTCACGACTTCCCCACATGCACTGTCGAACCAAGGGAACTTTCACCCCAATTGAAACGCCAGTGGAATTTTACCAGCCCATGCTTCAAATCTAAACCACCCATCACCATTCACCATCTCCCACAAAACCAGACGTGCCCGCCATTTTCTTCTTCCTGGTAGTTGCCTACATCCTCAACGTTGCGCCCGGCGTCAGGACACAAACATCAAAGGGCAAGATCTCCCATGAAATTCAAGCACCCCAAATCTAGAATCAGCCATCTTAACCCAATAAACTGACAGACACCACGCCGTCTATGATCCCGCTCTATCTAGGTCCGGCCGGGTTAGTGGGGCGCGGACAAAGGGAAGCCGCGCAAACAACGGAACCGTCAAAATGGCTCCGCAACGCCTACATTATTTTCTTACCTCAATGACGATTTTTCCGGTGGCCGAGCCTCCGATGGTGATGTCGAAGAAAACCTTTGGCAGAGCCATTATTATATCGTCAATCTAGACCGATACAGCGGACAATCAACAAGCAATAATTGCTCTCAAACCGACTTTCGTTCAGCACCTGCTTCGGATTCTTCTGATGATCTGAACCTATTTACCGGTCACGAAGACGACGAGCTGCTCACCAGAGGAAAATTCCACGATGCCAATGCTGCATTCCACTAGGGTTTCAAAGTTACGATTTTCGCTGCAAGGTGATTCACGCGATACTTCTATAATAATACCCTGCGATAAAACTATATATAATAATAAATTATAATATAGTGCGTGTAGGCCTATATACAAGGTTGTTAGAGAACTGGCAAACTTGGATATGAGTATGGACTACTCGCTAAATAACATAGGCCTATTTTATCTTGGACTGGATTAAAGATGTTGTGCCATTTTGAAACATTTGACATTAATTGGATAGAAATTATCTATGTGTGTGTATTATACCATGTTTGTGAGCCAAAATACGGATAGCAATTGGTCTGTTAAAAATATCTTTATCTTATCTTATCTTAGTTGCCAATTATGAGGCTTGTGTGCATGCAATGTTCCCCGGCTACCACACAGGTAGGCCTACACCATGCAGGGCTTTAAAAAAAATTGTAGAACGGCACAGCCAAAAATCTGACGACTTTTTAGTCGTTTGTCAGAAATTTCTTCCCAACTTTTCCCGGAAATGTCGCAAGTCGACGCATGCTGCAATTACCTTTTCCTAATGATTTTCACTGCACAGGGCTGCTTTTACAACTGCGCAAATTCACTTACAACTGCACATCCTGTGTAGAACTGCACGTTAAAAAGCCCTGACACACACAAATATTGTGAGGTCAATACAATGTCATGCTGTATACCCTACAGCCTTGCATATATGCCTAGACTAAATTCATATGCTTTCTATAATTAAGTCGCTCAAATCCTTTTTATGCTGTGGCTGGGCTGGGTATGTTTTTAAGAGGAGCTATATAAATTCTAGAAATGAATGTATGCATAAAAAATATATAAGCCATTTAGGCAGTCTCTCAAACAGATAGCGAAGCTCATCAGCTCAATTCATTGAATTCAAATCAGCAGAGTTGGGGCCTTGCTACCGCAATTTAGTCTTTAAAAGCGTACATATGCATTTTGCACTTGAAAGGTGCAAATTGTTATTCTGGTACGTTACGCGTCCACCGGAAAATCATCATGGAGGTAAGAAATGTAGACGCTGCGGAGCCATTTTACTATTCATGTAAAATACACCATTGGGACAACGCTAAAGGAACGCATCGGTTGAGACTTTTTGCCGCCCAGCAAGAATCCTACGCCAGTGATCGAATCATCGTCTAAATATAGATATCGACGGGCACAATGAATTGCTTTCACACATTTTAATTTAATCTAAACTATTTCGGGTGGTCATATTGAGACAAATAGAAATATTATATTTTTATTTAACAAACAGATTTGGTGGTAAAATGTAGACAAATTTTGCCAAGCCTGTTAGTACGGATATAAATAGCTCTGGTTATGATGTATTTTGGCGGATGAACACATTACCGCCAAGGCGTGGCACTTCCGTGAACGACTGATCGACTGAACAAAATGTTTGAGTAAGTAAGCACAAGCGCTTTTTTTTACCTCTGGCCAATCAAACAGTGTTCTACATTTACAAAAATAAAATCCAGAGGTTTTATTTTTAAGATGCGTCGCGACACAGTTAGTGTAGTGGTTTTGCGTGAATATACCTTATAGTGTTCGTCAGTTCGCACAGCATAGCGTTCATCGATGTTCTTGCACTACACCGACTTACTTACTTACTTAGCAGTCTAGCGATCCCAGACGGCTACAATTCGAGGCTCTATAATAATAGATGGCTATTCTACGTTATCGCAATCTGGAGCGGCCACGATGTTTACCTTATACATATACTCATATAGGCATACACTTAGAGAAAGCCTATGGAAGAACTCCGACATTGTTCACAAACTGACAGTGCCAGCCTCTGCCTGGATAAAGGAGGACTGCGCTGACGCTTATGATCTTTGTTATCACAAAATGTAGATAAACAGAAGCAGCTACTATGGGCTACGGCACACGTTTGCGGCCGCGTCGATAAAACATAGGCTAATATTTTATAGCCTACAAAATACTGTTAGGCGTATACAGTAACACTCAGAATGAAAAAGTTATCATAGGGAAACGGAAAGTTTGCGAATCCAAAACTATAACTAGGCCTATAATGACGTGAAATCGAGGTTCCCAATCAGCCTAGTTAGGCCTATGTAGGCCTAATTCTATGCCTATACAAAATTACACTACAAAAACTGGATCATTCTAAAATATAATTTAAGAAGCAATAGGCTACATCAATAGAAATTCCATTAGGCCTAACTGTTAGTTAATGGGATTTTGACTGTTAGCAAAGTAAACCTAGACTTTTGGAAACGACTTAGCACAGATCGGTTTAATTTGCAATGACTGGAGTTCTGTGTAAAAAATAGTGGCCTAGGTTTTGCCTATCGAGGTCTATAGGCTTAGGCCTAACCATGGGTCTAACCTGTCTGATCAGTGACTGCATTAAAACAGTTTTCACGTTTTGCGTAACAAACCAAATTGATCGAATTTAATCGATTTATTGAAGTTAATTTTGGAGATTTATTTCTAATTAATACGCTAGGCCTACTAGCCCTAAATAATTATCTCTTGCATTCAATAAAAAATAAAATCAGCATTCTCATTCAATAACTGACTGGTGCTGCACTCTAGCGAATGTCTTGTCTTTAGCCGCCTTCCATCCGAAGAGTGACCGCGCCCTGAACCATAATTTTTTCTACAAGTGTATCTTTCATCTGTCGTCCTCGGTAGTTGAACCACAGACAAACCTGTCCAAGACATTATGGTCTAAATCCAGGTTGTTTGTGGTCTTCTCCCAGGACCACCATGGACTACTTGTACGAACAGCCCTTTTGGCTCAACGCAGCGCTCGTGAATAAGTCGATGCCCCGCGCTTGGCCTTCGAGTGGCGCTTTAGAAATCTGGAGATTGCGATTACGATTTGTATCTTGCATAATCTCTTTTCCCTAAATCTTCCACACTTTCTCAAAATTAATTTGTCCAAAGTAGCCTAAGCTTATTTCAACTTCCTTGCTTCAATGTTGCTTAAAAAGCTGACTTTCTGTGCCAGTTTGTTACACACACACACACACACACACACACACACACACACACACACACACACACACACACACACACACACACACACACACACACACACACACACACACACACACACACACACACACACACACACACACACACACACACACACACACACACACACACACACACACACACACACACACACACACACACACGCACGCACGCACGCACACACACACATACACACACACACACACACACATGCACACACACACACACACACACACACCAACAGATATATATAAGTGGCGAAACCTTCGTGTAGAAGCAAATCCTGGCCGTCCTCTAACTCCAATCATGATTAATTTAGTCAGAGATAACCGAATAAAAATCTGATGCTGAATAATAAGAAATGAAATAATAAAACTAGAACATTATTATTATTAATTCCATCATCTAAAGATGATTTACGGACGGCAATCTAAGCTTTTATCGACTCGCATCAGAGTCGACAGAGGCGTAATACAGTCGGACTTTCCTCTGTAAATCGACTGAAAGACGGTTAATTAAGGTCGACGGTACTTCTGCCGACTTAAATGTCGTCGCCACACTCGCCAGGGACCCAATCAAACACCGCTGACGACGTGTGGACATCTATTAGACATGCGGTCGACCTTAGGCAGAGTGGTGCGGGCATCAGACAAATTGGTACCGACCTGGGAAGTAGTTGAGTGACTTGAGAGCTGCTGCACGCACCGGTGTCGTGGGATATTCTATCCCCCCTCCTAAAATTATCCGGAGGGAAGGGGATGAATGAATCTAGGCCTGTCCCTAGATGGAATATATAGAGTATGGAGTATCCGGGGGGGGGGGAGTAAACCGTTTTATTCATCACCCCAGAGCATTATTATTGAAAATGCGTAAGCTTATGCATAGACTAATTATATAGGTCTAATGATAAAATTAATGTAAGCTGTAATCAAACAATGCTGCTGGACTGGATGCTGACAGAAGATGGATACAGTGGACTGAAAAGAGAGGCGCAGGACAGAGAAAAATGGCGTCATTGGACATACGAACCTGCCTGGCGGCAGAGAACATGAAGAAGAAGAATCAAAATTTAGTGTATCTACTTGTTTTAAGTGTCCTAATTAGTGTTTCGCAAGACAACTCGATATTAGTTAGTGACTCTAAATTTTCTTAAGTGTTCTGAATGTTCTAGCGAGACTAAAAGGAAAGCATGAATTTTGCGTAAGTTGCACGTTTAGACCTATTCTATCTCCCCTAAAACTATCCGGAGGGAAGGGGATGAATGAATCTAGGCCTATCCCTAGATGGAATATAATATGGAGTATCCGGGGGGGGGCTAAACCATTTTATTTGCCAAGCTCACCCGGTGGCTAGCCTATAACAGTCACGATGAAAGCCGTCTTACGGTTCTATAGATTTCTTAAAGATATTTACGTACTAGGTAATTCAACAGCAATTAGGCCTACTAAAGCTAGGCATTTTGCTTTTCGTATAGATCTTAACATCTAGAATTCTAGATACATTAGCTCCATGTATCTAGACATCTATGGTTTTTCCGTTCACCGTGTAGCCTATCTTCTATGGTCCGTGTCATCCTGGGATAGAAATCAAGGGTCGCTCGAGTTATTGTGGCGCAACAGAAATGGCAGCTTAGTCAAAGCGACGTCAATTAGTTGTTCTGTGGCCATCGTACATACATACATACATGTACATACATACATGTAGGCTACATACATACATACATACATCTATGATCACATCCGGGTAGCGCAGCAGCAATCTCTTCGGCCGAGCACCAACGTTAATGGACTCCATAAAACTGTCAGATACGATTGCGATCTACGACAGGCGCGGCCTCTTACAACAGGATTGACCCAGGCAGGGACCCAGAGAAGGGCGCCAGACCTCCCTCGGTCTCTCTTTGCTTGTATGTGTTTCTGTCTGCCTGGTTGTGTGTATGTATGTACTGTGTATGTATGTATGTATGTATGTATGTATGTATGTATGTATGTATGTATGTATGTATGTATGCATGTATGTATGTATGTATGTATGTATGTATGTATGTATGTATGTATGTATGTATGTATGTATGTATGTATGTATGTATGTATGTATGTATGTATGTATGTATGTATGTATGTATGTATGTATGTATGTATGTATGTATGTATGTATGTATGTATGTATGTATGTATGTATGTATGTATGTATGTATGTATGTATGTATGTATGTATGTATGTATGTATGTATGTATGTATGTATGTATGTATGTATGTATGTATGTATGTATGTATGTATGTATGTATGTGTGTGTGTGTGTGTATGTATGTATGTATGTATGTATGTATGTATGTATGTATGTATGTATGTATGTATGTATGTATGTATGTGTTTGTATGCATGCATGTCTGTCTGTCTGTCTGTCTGTCTGTGTCTGTCTGTCTGTCTGTCTGTCTGTCTGTCTGTCTGTCTGTCTGTCTGTCTGTCTGTCTGTCTGTCTGTCTGTCTGTCTGTCTGTCTGTCTGTCTGTCTGTCTCTCGTTCGTCTTTCGAATGTTCTGCAGCCACCGCAAAGCCTGACGTAGAGCTAGGCAACATTTTATATAATTTTATATTATATCAACCAATTTGCTGTAGGCTAAATCTAGAGTTCTAGACTATAATGTTTGCTGCAATTACGCCTACATCTTTCCCCCTTATACTTACATGTACGAATGCACATCTACAGCGATTACAAAAGACTGGCAGAATGTTTCTCTTATAGTCAAAGCAAAGAGAAACTCTTGTGTAATGCTGTGCACTCCTAAAGTGCATTTGGATCAATAAAGAATATACTTACTTACTAAATTACTTACTTACTTAAATCTGTTCATTAGAATTTAGTATCGCTAGAAAGGACAGACACTGTGTTGCACTGAATGCCCGAACGTTAGAATGTTTTTATGTCGCTGCCTCAAGAGGTCTAGAGAAATGAAAAGAAACACCTCTTGTTACTACATCTCTCTGGGGAATTATATGGACGAATTATTTACACCAGTACAATCACACGCACACATGCACATACGAACATGTACACACGTACACACAAACACACAAGCACACACCCACATACACACACGCCCATCAACACACACGCATCCATCTACACACACGCACGCACACGTGCGCCCACCCACAGACACACACACACATCTACACACACATACACACGTGACACATACACATACATTCACATGCACAGTTGCACACACACACACACACACACATAAACACTTACACCTACACACACTAACGTATACACATGCACACATACATACACACGCAAACACACACACACACATACGCACATACGTACACACATACTCACACACATACACCCATACACACATGCACACTTACTCACACACATACATACACGCATACACACATACATACTTACACACACATACACCCATACACACATACACGCATACACACATACACCCATACACACTTGCACACACATACAAATACACACATACACACACACACACACACACACACACACACACACACACACACACACACACACACACACACAAACACACAGAAGAGAGTAGGTTATTGCGTGCATGTCACAGCTGAGTGACGTCTAGTTTCGTAAAGTAATCCGTAGTTGAAAGCAGAGAAATCAACTTCTCCTCACTCGGTCAGTTTGGTCAGTCGGTCATCGGTTGGTCAAGCTCTAATCTATCACAGATGACCACTCATTCATCAGGGTGCCACGCGCGGGGTGGGGCGAGGCGGGGGTACGTCAACCCATACATCACTCGCATGGCTAGTTTGACGGTCACCTTTGGCTTTTCCCAGCATCTGTAAGACCCGAGTCCGGTGACCATAGCTGCAGCAGGTCGGGCATCTGTTGAATAAGGACATCACTTCATTTCGTTCAGTTGACCTACTCCACTTCATTCGTCCGCTGTCAGCTCCTCTTCCATCTATCCATCCGGCTCCCAAACATTCATTCGGTGATCGGTAGTCCATCCGTCAATCCGTCCGTCCACACTCGCTCGCTCGCTCGCTTGCTTGCTCACTCACTCACTCACTCACTCACTCACTCACTCACTCACTCACTCACTCACTCACTCACTCACTCGCTCGCTCACTCACTCACTCACTCACTCACTCACTCACTCACTCACTCACTCACTCACTCACTCACTCACTCACTCACTCACTCACTCACTCACTCACTCACTCACTCACTAACTCACTCACTCACTCACTCACTCACTCACTCACTCACTCACTCACTCACTCACTCATTCACTCAATCACTCATTCACTCAATCACTCATTCACTCATTCACTCATTCACTCATTCACTCATTCACTCATTCACTCATTCACTCATTCACTCATTCACTCATTCACTCAATCAATCACACCCACCCACTTACTCACTCGCTCATTCACTCACTCATTCACTCACTCACTCACCCACACACTCACCCACACACTCACCCACCCACCAAACCCACCCATCCACTCACTCACTAACTCACTCACCACTCACCCATCTATCTATCCATCCATCCATCCATTCATCCACCCACCCACCCACCTACTCACTCTCCCACTCACTAACTCATTCACCACTCATACACCCGCCCACCACCCCAACCAACCAACAGTCCTGTTCTTTTAGTCTTCCCCAGTTTCCCTTGCATGCTTCCAAGCCTTCCACCATACGTCATTCCCCATCAGCAACCTCTCTCTTTCCACAAATCTCTCAAAATGAATGATGTTGCGTGATGATAATCAATCTAAAACATTCTTCGTGACACCGTCGTCGTCGACCGGTCTCTCCTCTTTAATCCTTGACGTCAGTTCACGTTTTTCAGTCAGACATGCACTTAGCATTCGCAATGACGCTTTCGGAGAAGCTCGTCAATAAGCTGGTGCCCTACGCTTGGCTTTCGAGTGGCGCTATAGAAATTTGGAGATTTCGATTATAATACGACTCGATTGCAGGCACTTGAGATTCGCAGTGAGGCTCCTTTCATCACTATAGGCCTCTAAATAATTATTTTATTTGCTTATTTACAGCATGCATACCATTCAGCTATATATGACGATCATGAACTGTCGGTGTGAGGAACATATATATATATATATATATATATATAGTATACTATATATATATATATATATATATCTATATATACAGACAGAGAGAGAGAGAGAGAGAGAGAGAGAGAGAGAGAGAGAGAGAGAGAGAGAGAGAGAGAGAGAGAGAGAGAGAGAGAGAGAGAGAGGGATGATTAGTGTCGCACTCCTCCTTTTCCAGACTTGGGACTGGCACTGCCAAAGTAGGCTACAATCAGTGGCAGAGTTCCCCTTTTTATATACGTTCGCACTCTATAGCATTTCGTGTTTCTTGGCAATTATAGTCACACATTAGCGATCGGCTATTATATAGATCGATGCCTAATAGTGTTATCAGTGCTAAAAATGTAAAAAAAAGGAAGTGCCAGGACGCCCCATACATTTTCAGGTGGAAGCTTGATCTGGATTCGAATAGTGATGGGGAGCCAGTGAAAGGTGATCAAACTACGCATAGCCTATACAGTGACGAAAAGGAGCACATTGTGAATAACTAAACCGATGCAGCAATATATAGAGATTAGATACTCGGTGCATGACCCAAGAGAAAAATTCTAAAAACCTAACTCTCCCCTTCACGACCCCAATACCCGACAGGCGCCACACATATTTTGTTTGCTTTATGTGACATTCGCTACCATCATCAGATCCAGTATATTTTCATTACGATTCCATTATGGCTGCTCATAAGAAGGGCTGAATAAACATTATACGGGGTCTACGTGGCATGATTTTTTTTATTACGCATTTAACACCTGCCGCCTATTTTGTGCAATTCAGGGCGGTCGGTACAATAATGGAAATAGTTATTAATCTACTGCATGATGTGATATTGCGACGACACACACGACCTATACTCGAGTTCTACGAAAAGCCATCTGAATAAAATTATTTGCGAGTTTCATTCATCGTGGTTGCTCGATGTTGTTCTACTTGTATGCGTTTGTGTCACTGCGCGTATGTGTCTGTTTCTGTGAAGATACGCAGGTGCTTTAGTTGTGGCTGTGTGTGTTGCGGTGTGGTTGTGTGTGTTGTGGCTGTGTGTTTTCACCGGCATAACCTTTGTGTCACTCAAACGCTGCCATTTCTGCCGTTTGTTTTTACTGAGAAAAACTGTCGCTCGCCGTCTGTCGCCTCTCTCTCTCCTCCTCCTTTCCATCTTCCTCCTCCTTCTCCACTTTCTCCTCCTCCTCCTTCTTCATCTTCTTCCTCTTCTTCATCTTCATCTTCTTCGCCTTCTTCGTCTTCTTTCTCTTCTTTCTACTCCTCTTGCTCTTGCTCTTGCTCTTCCTCCTACTCCTCCTAGCCACCTCCTCTTTCTCTCCTCATCCTCCTCCTTTTCTTCTTTTTTCCTTCTTTTTCTCCTCATCTCCTCTTCCTCCTCCTCTTCGTCCTCATCGTCGTCGTCCCTCTCCTCCTCCTCTCCTTCTTCTCCTTCTCATCCTTTTCTTCTTCCTCCTTCCCTCTTCCTCTTCCTTCTTCTCCTCCTTTTTAATCCTCCTTCTTCTTCTTTCTTTTCTCTTCCTTCTCATCCTCCTCCTCCTCTTTCTTCTCCTCCTCCTCCTTCTCAATCGTCCTGTCGACCTCCTTCCCTTCACTCTATATTCTGCCCCTCCTACTTCTACTTCTCCTCCTCCTCCTCCTCCTTCTTCATCTTCTTCTTCCTCCTCGTCCTTCTCTTTCTCTTCCTCCTCTTCCTTCTCCTCTTTCTCCTCCTTCTCCAATGTCCTGTTGACCTTCTTCCCTTCACCTATACGTTTCCTTTCCTCCTTTCCTCCCTCCTTAACTCCCTCCGATCCTTTCGTTCTCGTTGAGGCGTGTTAACGCACCTTAATTGGTCACCTGGCCATTCCTTGAAATAGTCGTCCTCTCCTCTCCCCCTAACTCCCCCCATCCCCCAACGCCAATGCAATTACACATCAAAGTCCACAGGGTCGAGGAAAATTCTACATGTCTGACCGCACACGCCACGACGACAATTCAACGCAAGACCAACATCAGCACACGAC
Organism: Lumbricus rubellus; assembly: GCA_945859605.1. Taxonomy (NCBI): domain Eukaryota; kingdom Metazoa; phylum Annelida; class Clitellata; order Crassiclitellata; family Lumbricidae; genus Lumbricus; species Lumbricus rubellus. Next base: position 9,377,561 of record OX243820.1, on the reverse strand, counting down.
GTGACATCTAGTAAACACACTCCAAAGACATCATAATTACTCGGAATACGCATCTAACAACACACACACACACACGTACACACACGCACGTACACATGCACACAAACGCACATGCACATGCACACGCACGCACATTATACACCCCTCAGAACAGCCGTGAGTGTGTGCGCCAGTGGCGTAGCCAGGAATTTCTGGTGGGGGTTTTATGGCTGGAAGTTTATTTTTTTCTTATATACGGTAATTGGACAAATAACAGCTCAGCGCATCGGCGTGAAACTCCGATGCAGTGTCCGCTCTGCATTCGGGAGCGCCTCTGAGTAGAGTGAGAGCTTGACGGGGCGCTATAACAAGTGCACATACTTACATACATACATACATACATACATAAATAAATACAATTCTAAGTGGTTAGGCCCTATAGGTGATTTGTCTCATTGCAATCAATCTTTGTCTGCGAGCCTTGTCGTCATACTTCCATCGCTGCTGCTGCTGCTGCTGCTGCCTCCTCGCCTGCAGTGGCGCTGCCACTTCCCGTTGACCGTCGATGCTTGCTGCATCTGAGTATACATCCAGTTGCTGCTGATGATGATGATGCTGAGGGGACAGAGCGAACGTAGCACTCGCAGACGCAACCAGCAGCATCACCGCCAACGGTAATCTTCGCATCTCAAACGAGTGCTGCAATTGCTGCATCTTCTTCTTCTTCTTCAGCAGCAGCAACTGTTGCATCTTCACCATGATCCCAGCATCGTCCGATGAATTCCCTGGAGGTGGATGCGGAGCAGGAGTAGGAGGAGGTCGGCCTCCATCAGCCTCCTCCTCTTCCTTCGGCTTCCACTCGAGGTCTGGCAGCCCCGTTAAGAGGGCCGACAGTCCCGGGCCACCTCCTCCGTCTCCCGGTCCCTCTCCCCGCAGTGGAGGTGGAGGTGGAGGAGGGGCGATGCCGGTCCTGCTGGCCGAGGAGGCGGACATCCCGGCGCAGAACTGCTTCCGTCTCGTCCTTCTGGGGTCGGCGAGGGTGGGAAAGACGTCCATAGTTTCCAGATTCCTCAACAATGCGTTCGATGACGGCTACACTCCGACCATTGAGGACTTCCACCGCAAGGTCTACAAGATCCGCGGTGAGGTCTACCGACTCGACATACTCGACACTTCCGGTACTGATCCGTTTCCGGCGATGAAACGCCTCTCTCTCGTCACCGGTAAGAGAACACGCACACACGTAGGACTACATGAATACATGCTGACGGCTGACACGATATATTATTTGAAATTAAATTTATGCTGCTATTATCACTCATTGGTGGTAGTAGTATAGTATAGTATAGTATAGTAGCAGTAGTAGTATTAGTAGTAGTTGTTGTTGCAATAGTTGTAGCCTATACGCATGGTGATCTGGTTGTTCCTATGGCTCGATCTTCCACAGTGTTGCACAGAAGGTTTGCTATATGGTCGGTCCGTCTTTCTGGAATGAGTTACCTATCAGTCTCCGTAATGAACTTCTTTGTCTTTCTTCGCCCCTTTTCCGCAAGCTTTTGAAAACCATTCTCTTTGATTGTGGTTTGGTGTCAGGTCGGAAGCGCCTCTGAGGAGTTCTCTTGAAGTGGCGCTATATAAATGTACGATTACAATTGCAACTACAATTAGTAGTAGCAATGGTATTTGTTGCAGTAGTAGTCTTGGTAGTGTTGGCAGTACTGATTTTAGTAGTTCATGTAGGTTGTAGTTGTTTTCGTTGGTGTAGTGCTGGAAGCAGTAGTAGTGGTGGTGGTGTCAGTGGTAGAAAGGTTGTTGCAGCAGAAGCATAAAAACTGAAAGCGGTATACTACATGTACTATCGGTAGTTGTTTATAATCACTGTTAGTCACACTGCTGTATCAGTTGCAATAACACTTGTGTTGCTTTAATCGTATGGCTGAACTCAGAACCGCTGAAGAGCTAAGCGCAGTGGGCACCAGCGTATTCACGAGCGCTAACACCGTCTCGTTGGGCTGGAATACCCATAGGATGGCAGCGTTGAACGATTGATCTGGATGAAGAAATCAACGAATGGACAAATCGATCGATCGATCATTCGTTCAAATGTCAATTCACAGCAGCAGCAGAGTAAACATGCAATCAACAAAATCATCGACATTTCCGCATCCGGCGCTAGAATAATTAATGCGATCGTCGTGAGATCAATTGCTAATGAGGAACGGCTTCCTCGAAGTCGTCGTCGTGTAGCAACATTGCTACTATGCATGTAGTAGTAGTAGTGGTAGTAGTGGTGGTGGTGGTGGTGGTGGTTTTGGTAGTGGAAGTGGTAGTGGTAGAGGTGGTGGTGGTAGTGGTTCATAGTGGTAGTGGCAGTGGTAGTATTAGTGGTAGTGGTAGTGGCAGTGGTAGTGATAGTGGTCGTGGTAATGGTAGTGGCGGCGGCGGTGATGATGGTGGTGGTGGTAGCAGTTGCAGCAGTAATTGCAATATTGGTAGTTGTATTAGTATTGATAGCGGTAGTAGTAGTTGTTGTTGCTATAGTGGCCGCAGTTGTAGTCCGTTTCACCTTCTCGACCACGACGTGATATTGATCAAAATGACGGTCGTTTGGTGCAGTAACACGGTTGCCAACACCCCATTATTATTTCTCAAGGGCAATACGTGCGAGTCTTGTGTAATAGCAGCAACTGTTAAAACGCATCCCATGTTGTCACTGGCTCCTGATCGAATGGCATGCATTCCTTTAAACGGAATATTATACGATCGGTGCAGAAAAGGAAGGAAGGCGGTTACTAACCGCTGTAGCAATCTCCCTGCACGGCGACATCTTAAGACTAAAACGGACTTTTATCCATTTATCTTTTTATCCGCCGGTACTTCTATCTTTCGGTCTTCCGTCTATCCATGCAGCGCCTATGGAAGGATGCACAAAATTGTACATGTAGGCCTATTATAGGCCTACAACTTAGGCTACAAGGGTTCTTCCCGATAAACCAAAGCAGATGAGGGGTTTCTTAGTTAATTATGCAGTTTCAATCGCACAGCTTCGTGTGAACGGCTTGTAAGCTTAACGATCATTTTATATTCAATACCATAACGTTGAACCTGACAAAAGTGACAGATTTTCAACAATAATTGCACAAGATAGCTGAGTGCTAAACCATCACGGGGAACGATATTTTAGTATTCGACGCGGGTTCTTTCACGCAGAGCGAGTGATTCAGTTGCAATGTCACGGATCTGACGCTCTGTTTTGTAAGTGACAGTAGGCCTACTGTTGGTGAATAAACAAGACGTTTTGAAATGTTGTCGCAAACAGCTGATGCACAATAAATTATGTGATAATCGTTTTAAAGCCATGTTTCTCTCCTGCAATGTAGGCTACGTTTGCTCATCGATGAAAATATGGGACCATTCGGTTTACATACAATGGGAAAATTAAGGTTTTCAGATAAAATGTCATGTCATGTCATGTCGGTGACTGACATGACATGACAGATAAAATTACCGAGGATGAAAAAGTATTAGGCTCAGCGACAATAACATTTCTTCATCTCATCAGCAATTATAACGCTATGTCATTCCTTTAATCGTGGTCCACATATATAAGATATCGGGAATTGAACTTCTTAATAATGAATTATTCTGCTCAACAGCGATTTTAAAAGTCACGCCAAACCTCCAAAATCACTTAAAAACCGTCCATCGTTCGAATTACATAGCATTAAAATCAGTCAGGATTGCAGCATTCTCCATCTTATTCAAGGCACACTTTGCGCGGCCACAAAATTTCTGAGCTGCTCCTCAAAGACAGTGCTTTTGCTATCCAGTCCCATAGGCCCGGGCGGCGCTTTAAAAGTAACGCCGAGCCTCCAAAATCACTCGAAAGCAGTCCATCGATCGAATTAGGCCTACAAAGCATTAAAAAAATCAGCCAGGATTGAGGCCTACATAGCATTAAAATCAGCAAGGATTGCAGCATTCTCCATCTTATTCAAGGCACACTTTGCGCGGCCACAAAATATCTGAGATGCTTTTCAAAAACCGTGTGCTCTTGGGTATCCAGTCCCAGTAATCACAACTTTGAGGTGGCGCTTTAAAGGTCACGACAAGCCTCTAAAATCACTCGAAAAACGTTCTTTGTTCGAATTAAAGAGCATTAAAATCAGTCAGGATTGCAGCGTTCTCTATCTTATTCAAGGCAGACTTTGCGCGGTCACAAAATTTCTGAGCTGCTTTTCAAAAACAGTGTGCTCTTTGGTATCCAGTCCCAGTAATCATGATATTGTGGGGGCGCTTTAGAAGTCACGCCGAGCATCCAAAATCACTCGAAAACCGCCCATCGTTCGAATTAAAAAACATTAAAATCAGTCAGGATTGCAGCATTCTCCATCTTATTCAAGGCATACTTTGCGCGGCCACAAAATTTCTTAGCTGCTTTTCAAAAACAGTGTGCTCTTGGGTATCTAGTCCCAGTAATCACGATTTTGTGGCGGCGCTATAAAGGTCACGCCAAGCTTACAAAATCACTCGAAAACCGTCCATCGTTCGAATTAAATAGCGGTAAAAATAAGTCAGGTTTTGCAGCATTCTCCATCTTATTCAAGGCACACTTCGCGCGGCCACAAAAATCTGAGCTGCTTTTAAAAAACAGCGTGCTCTTGGGTTTACAGTCCCAGGAATCACGACTTTGTGGCGGCGCTTTAGAAGTCACGCCAAGCTTCCAAAATCACTCGAAAACCGCCCATCGTTCGAATTAAATAACATTAAAATCACTCAGGATTGCAACATTCTCCATCTTATTCAAGGCATACTTTGGGCGGCCACAAAATTTCTGAGCTGCTTTTCAAAATCAGTGTGCACTTGTGTATCCAGTCCCAGTAATCATGATTTTGTGGCGGCGCCTTAGAAGTCACGCTAAGCTTCCAAAATCACTCGAAAACCGCCCATCGTTCGAATTAAATTGCATTAAAATACGTCGGGATTGCAGTATTCTCCATCCTATTCAAGGCATACTTTGCGCGGCCACAAATTTTCTGAGATGCTTTTCAAAAACAGTGTGCTCATGGGTATCTAGTACCAGTTATCACGATTTTGTAGCGGCGCTTTAAAGCTCACGCCAAGTTTCCAAAATCACTCGAAAACCATCCATCGTTCGAATTAAAGAGCATAAAATCTGTCAGGATTGCAGCATTCTCCATCCTTTTCAAGGGTGACTTTGCGCGGCCACAAAATTTCAGAGATGCTTTTCAAAAACAGTGTGCTCTTTGGTATCCAGTCCTAGTAATCAAGATTTTGTGGCGGCGCTTTAGAAGTCACGCTAAGCTTCCAAAATCACTCGAAAACCGCCCATCGTTCGAATTAAATAGCGTTAAAATCAGTCGAGATTGCAGCATTCTCCATCGTATTCAAGGCAGACTTTGCGCGGCCACAAAATTTCTGAGCTGCTTTTCAAAAACAGTGTGCTCATGGGTATCTAGTACCAGTTATCACGATTTTGTAGCGGCGCTTTAAAGCTCACGCCAAGTTTCCAAAATCACTCGAAAACCATCCATCGTTCGAATTAAAGAGCATAAAATCTGTCAGGATTGCAGCATTCTCCATCCTTTTCAAGGGTGACTTTGCGCGGCCACAAAATTTCTGTGCTGGTTTTCAAAAACAGTGTGCTCTTTGGTATCCAGTCCTAGTAATCAAGATTTTGTGGCGGCGCTTTAGAAGTCACGCCAAGCTTCCAAAAACACTCTTAAACCACCCATCGTTCGAATTAAATCACATTAAAATCAGTCAGGATTGCAGCATTCTCCATCTTATTCAAGGCATACTTTGCGCGGCCACAAAATTTCTGAGCTGCTTTTCAAAACAGTGTGCTCTTGGCCCTTTCTTGGGTATCCAGTACCAGTAATCACGATTTTGTAGCGGCGCTTTAAAGGTCACGCCAAGCCTCCAAAATCACTCGAAAACCGTCTATCGTTCGAATTAGAGAGCATAAAATCTGTCAGGCTTGCAGCATTCTTCATCCTTTTCAAGGCAGACTTTGCGCGGCCACAAAATCTCTGAGCTGCTTTTCAAAAACAGTGTGCTCTTTGGTATCCAGTCCCAGTAATCATGATTTTGTGGCGGCGCTTTAGAAGTCACGCCAAGCCTCCAAAATCACTCGAAAGCCGTCCATCGTTCGAACTACATAGCATTAAAATCAGTCAGGATTGCAGCATTCTCCATCTTATTCAAGGCACACTTTGAGCGGCCACAAAATTTCTGAGCTGCTTTTCAAAAACAATGTGCTCTTTGGTATCCAGTCCCAGTAATCATGATTTTGTGGCGGCGCTTTAAAAGTCACGCCAAGCTTCCAAAAGCACTCGAAAACCGTCCATCGTTCGAATTAAATAGCGTTAAAATAAGACACGATTTGCAGCATTCTCCATCTTATTCAAGGCACACCTTCGCGGTCACAAAATTTCTGAGCTGCTTTTCAAAAACAGTGTGCTCTTTGGTATCCAGTCCCAGTAATCATGATTTTGTGGCGGCGTTTTAGAAGTCACGCCAAGCATCCAGAAACACTCGAAAACCGCCCATCGTTCGAATTAAATAGCATTAAAATAAGTCACGATTTGCAGCATTCTCCATCTTATTCAAGGCACACCTTCGCGGTCACAAAATGTCTGAGATGCTTTTCAAAAACAGTGTGCTCTTTGGTATCCAGTCCCAGTAATCATGATTTTGTGGCGGCGCTTTAGAAGTCCACGAAGCTTACAAAATCACTCGAAAACCGCCCATCGTTCGAATTAAATAGCATTAAAATCAGTCGGGATTGCAGCATTCTCCATCGTATTCAAGGCAGACTTTGCGCGGCCACAAAATTTCTGAGCTGCTTTTCAAAACAGTGTGCTCTTGGCCCTTTCTTGGGTATCCAGTACCAGTAATCACGATTTTGTAGCGGCGCTTTAAAGGTCACGCCAAGCCTCCAAAATCACTCGAAAACCGTCTATCGTTCGAATTAGAGAGCATAAAATCTGTCAGGCTTGCAGCATTCTTCATCCTTTTCAAGGCAGACTTTGCGCGGCCACAAAATCTCTGAGCTGCTTTTCAAAAACAGTGTGCTCTTTGGTATCCAGTCCCAGTAATCATGATTTTGTGGCGGCGCTTTAGAAGTCACGCCAAGCCTCCAAAATCACTCGAAAGCCGTCCATCGTTCGAACTACATAGCATTAAAATCAGTCAAGATTGCAGCATTCTCCATCTTATTCAAGGCACACTTTGAGCGGCCACAAAATTTCTGAGCTGCTTTTCAAAAACAATGTGCTCTTTGGTATCCAGTCCCAGTAATCATGATTTTGTGGCGGCGCTTTAAAAGTCACGCCAAGCTTCCAAAATCACTCGAAAACCGTCCATCGTTCGAATTAAATAGCGTTAAAATAAGACACGATTTGCAGCATTCTCCATCTTATTCAAGGCACACCTTCGCGGTCACAAAATTTCTGAGCTGCTTTTCAAAAACAGTGTGCTCTTTGGTATCCAGTCCCAGTAATCATGATTTTGTGGCGGCGTTTTAGAAGTCACGCCAAGCATCCAGAAACACTCGAAAACCGCCCATCGTTCGAATTAAATAGCATTAAAATAAGTCACGATTTGCAGCATTCTCCATCTTATTCAAGGCACACCTTCGCGGTCACAAAATGTCTGAGATGCTTTTCAAAAACAGTGTGCTCTTTGGTATCCAGTCCCAGTAATCATGATTTTGTGGCGGCGCTTTAGAAGTCCACGAAGCTTACAAAATCACTCGAAAACCGCCCATCGTTCGAATTAAATAGCATTAAAATCAGTCGGGATTGCAGCATTCTCCATCGTATTCAAGGCAGACTTTGCGCGGCCACAAAATTTCTGAGCTGCTTTTCAAAACAGTGTGCTCTTGGCCCTTTCTTGGGTATCCAGTACCAGTAATCACGATTTTGTAGCGGCGCTTTAAAGGTCACGCCAAGCCTCCAAAATCACTCGAAAACCGTCTATCGTTCGAATTAGAGAGCATAAAATCTGTCAGGCTTGCAGCATTCTTCATCCTTTTCAAAGCAGACTTTGCGCGGCCACAAAATCTCTGAGCTGCTTTTCAAAAACAGTGTGCTCTTTGGTATCCAGTCCCAGTAATCATGATTTTGTGGCGGCGCTTTAGAAGTCACGCCAAGCCTCCAAAATCACTCGAAAGCCGTCCATCGTTCGAACTACATAGCATTAAAATCAGTCAGGATTGCAGCATTCTCCATCTTATTCAAGGCACACTTTGAGCGGCCACAAAATTTCTGAGCTGCTTTTCAAAAACAATGTGCTCTTTGGTATCCAGTCCCAGTAATCATGATTTTGTGGCGGCGCTTTAAAAGTCACGCCAAGCTTCCAAAAGCACTCGAAAACCGTCCATCGTTCGAATTAAATAGCGTTAAAATAAGACACGATTTGCAGCATTCTCCATCTTATTCAAGGCACACCTTCGCGGTCACAAAATTTCTGAGCTGCTTTTCAAAAACAGTGTGCTCTTTGGTATCCAGTCCCAGTAATCATGATTTTGTGGCGGCGTTTTAGAAGTCACGCCAAGCATCCAGAAACACTCGAAAACCGCCCATCGTTCGAATTAAAAAGCATTAAAATAAGTCACGATTTGCAGCATTCTCCATCTTATTCAAGGCACACCTTCGCGGTCACAAAATTTCTGAGATGCTTTTCAAAAACAGTGTGCTCTTTGGTATCCAGTCCCAGTAATCATGATTTTGTGGCGGCGCTTTAGAAGTCCACGAAGCTTACAAAAAAACTCGAAAACCGCCCATCGTTCGAATTAAATAGAATTAAAATCAGTCGGGATTGCAGCATTCTCCATCCTATTCAAGGCAGACTTTGCGCGGCCACAAAATTTCTGAGCTGCTTTTCAAAAACAGTGTGCTCATGGGTATCTAGTCCCAGTTATCACGATTTTGTGGCGGCGTTCTAAAGCTCACGCCAAGTTTCCAAAATCACTTGAACACCGCCCATCGTTCGAATTAAAGGGCATAAAATCTGTCAGGATTGCAGCATTCTCCATCCTTTTCAAGGCAGACTTTGCGCGACCACAAAATTTCTGAGCTGGTTTTCAAAAACAGTGTGCACTTGGGTATCCAGTCCCAGTAATCATGATTTTGTGGCGGTGCCTTAGAAGTCACGCTAAGCTACCAAAATCACTCGAAACCGCCCATCGTTCGAATTAAATAGCGGTAAAATAAGTCAGGATTGCAGCATTCTCCATCTTATTCAAGGCAGACTTTGCGCGGCCACAAAATTTCTGAGCTGCTTTTCAAAAACAGTGTGCACTTGGGTATCCAGTCCCAGTAATCATGATTTTGTGGCGGCGCCTTAGAAGTCACGCTAAGCTTCCAAAATCACTCGAAACCGCCCATCGTTCGAATTAAATAGCGGTAAAATAAGTCAGGATTGCAACATTCTTCATCGTCTTCAAGGCAGACTTTGCGCGGCCACAAAATTTTTGAGCTGCTTTTTAAAAACAGTGTGCACTTGGGTATCCAGTCCCAGTAATCATGATTTTGTGGCGGCGCCTTAGAAGTCACGCTAAGCTTCCAAAATCACTCGAAAACCGTCCATCGTTCGAATTAAATAGCGTTAAAATCAGTCAGGAATGCAGCATTCTCCATCTTATTCATTCATTCATTCATTCATTCATTCATTCATTCATTCTGAGAATTTATATAGCGCTTCTTCAAGATATCTACTCAGAGGCGCTCTCTGCACTAACTAACCGAAATGATGTTAAGTTAACAGTCATAGCGAGCCAAAAATAACAACAAGTTGCAAAATAAAACACAGTTAGCTGAAAGAGTCACCAGTGGCAAGCCCTCGCAAACACGTAGAGTTGACTATCAGATTCCCGCAGAGCTGGTAGATGGCGTGGTTGATCAGAGTCTCTGGTAGGTGGTAGATGACTCCCGTCCGGTTAATCGTTGAAGCTCCAGCAAGGATGCTCGTAGGAGAAGGCATTCGTCGCTTCTCGGTCGGTAGTTGGAAGCGCCGCCGTTGACAGCTGCAGTCGAGGTGAGTCCATGCGCTGACCCGCGTGAGCCGTCCTCCGGCGATGTAAATACCGGCTTGCAGCGGCGTACACGCACGGCGTATGGTACGACTCGGCTGTGCTGTCTGTGCATCATAGGGATGGTCGCTGATGCACTAACGTGGCCAACGCGACTTACAACAAAATCCCTCTAACCAGCGCAAAATCCTTGAGAAGTCCAACGAAAAGTCCAGTACGCGAGTCTAGAAGCAGAAAACTCCAAACTGTCTGAAACAACTGTGAAAATTCTGCGTTTTGATGAAATAATCCGTCGAAATGACAGAGAGGTCGGTAAACGACCGCATGGCCGCTGACCTGCGCAGAATATGTATACCTTCAAGGCATACTTTGCGCGGCCACAAAATTTCTGAGCTGCTTTTCAAAAACAGTGTGCTCTTGGGTATCTAGTCCCAGCTATCACGATTTTGTGTCGGCGTTTTAAAGCTCACGCCAAGTTTCCAAAATCACTTGAACACCGCCCATCGTTCGAATTAAAGGGCATAAAATCTGTCAGGAATGCAGCATTCTCCATCCTTTTCAAGGCAGACTTTGCGTGACCACAAAATTTCTGAGCTGGTTTTCAAAAACAGTGTGCACTTGTGTATCCAGTCCCAGTAATCATGATTTTGTGGCGGCGCCTTAGAAGTCACGCTAAGCTTCCAAAATCACTCGAAAACCGCCCATCGTTCGAATTAAATTGCATTAAAATACGTCGGGATTGCAGTTTTCTCCATCTTATTCAAGGGTGACTTTGCGCGGCCACAAAATTTCTGAGATGCTTTTCTAAAACAGTGTGCTCATGGGTATCTAGTCTGCGCATTAAAAGTCACGCCAAGCTTCCAAAATCACTCGAAAACCGTCCATCGTTCGAATTAAATAGCGTTAAAAAAGACACGATTTGCAGAATTCTCCATCTTATTCAAGGCACACCTTCGCGGTCCCAAAATTTCTGAGATGCTTTTCAAAAACAGTGTGCTCTTTGGTATATAGTCCTAGTTATCACGATTTTGTGGCGGCGTTTTAAAGCTCACGCCAAGCTTCCAAAATCACTCGAAACCGCCCATCGTTCGAATTAAATAGCGGTAAAATAAGTCAGGATTGCAGCATTCTCCATCTTATTCAAGGCATACTTTCCGCGGCCACAAAATTTCTGAGCTGCTTTTCAAAAACAGTGTGCTCTTGGGTATCTAGTCCCAGTTATCACGATTTTGTGGCGGCGTTTTAAAACTCACGCTAAGTTTCCAAAATCACTTGAACACCGCCCATCGTTCGAATTAAAGGGCATAAAATCTGTCAGGATTGCAGCATTCTCCATCCTTTTCAAGGCAGACTTTGCGCGACCACAAAATTTCTGAGCTGGCTTTCAAAAACAGTGTGCACTTAAGTATCCAGTCCCAGTAATCATGATTTTGTGGCGGTGCCTTAGAAGTCAATCTAAGCTTCCAAAATCACTCGAAACCGCCCATCGTTCGAATTAAATAGCGGTAAAATAAGTCAGGATTGCAGCATTCTCCATCGTATTCAAGGCAGACTTTGCGCGGCCACAAAATTTCTGAGCTGCTTTTCAAAAACAGTAGGCACTTAGGTATCCAGTCCCAGTAATCATGATTTTGTGGCGGCGCCATAGAAGTCACGCTAAGCTTCCAAAATCACTCGAAAACCGTCCATCGTTCGAATTAAATAGCGTTAAAATCAGTCAGGATTGCAGCATTCTCCATCTTATTCAAGGCATACTTTGCGCGACCACAAAATTTCTGAGCTGTTTTCAAAAACAGTGTGCTCTTGGGTATCTAGTCCCAGTTATCACGATTTTGTGGCGGCGTTTTAAAGCTCACGCCAAGTTTCCAAACTCACTTGAACACCGCCCATCGTTCGAATTAAAGGGCATAAAATCTGTCAGGATTGCAGCATTCTCCATCTTTTTCAAAATTTCTGAGATGCTTTTCAAAAACAGTGTGCTCTTTGGTATCCAGTACCGGTAATCATGATTTTGTGGCGGCGCTTTAGAAGTCACGCGAAGCTTCCAAAATCACTCGAAAACCGCCCATCGTTCGAATTAAATAGCGTTAAAATCAGTCGGGATTGCAGCATTTTCCATCGTATTCAAGGCAGACTTTGCGCGGCCACAAAATTTCTGAGCTGCTTTTCAAAAACAGTGTGCACTTGGGTATCCAGTCCCAGTAATCATGATTTTGTGGCGGCGCTTTAGAAGTCACGCTAAGCTTCCAAAATCACTCGAAAACCGCCCATCGTTCGAATTAAATAGCGGTAAAATAAGTCAGGATTGCAGCATTCTCCATCTTATTCAAGGCATACTTTGCGCGGCCACAAAATTTCTGAGCTGCTTTTCAAAAACAATGTGCTCTTGGGTATCTAGTCCCAGTTATGACGATTTTGTGGCGGCGTTTTAAAGCTCACGCCAAGTTTCCAAAATCACTTGAAAACCGCCCATCGTTCGAATTAAAGAGCATAAAATCTGTCAGGATTGCAGCATTCTCCATCTTATTCAAGGCATACTTTGCGCGACCACAAAATTTCTGTGCTGGTTTTCAAAAGGAATGGACACACGTGAAAGTTTTGAAAAATGCGAAAAACAATTAGGCCTATTTGATTGAATGCAATTTTTTCCAACACACCTTTGAGGTGTTGCAGCACAACTGAGCCGACTGACTCACATTAGTGCACTAATTAAGTACAATGTATGCTGGATAAACATAGACCTAGGCCTACTATAAAATTAAAGCATTGCAGCAATTTACTACACCGTATACTGAGTTGTGATTGTTTGCTTAAATTAAATTGTACATTCTTATAATGAACAATGACATAGTTGACGTATTTTATTTATTGTTTACGTACCCTAAAATAGGGTACGTTAAAATACGTACGTACCTTTCAAAAAATAGAATACGTATGGTACGTACCCTCGAGCTTTGCCAGTAATCATGATTTTGTGGCGGCGCTTTAGAAGTCACGCCAAGCTTCCAAAAACACTCGAAAAGCACCCATCGTTCGAATTAAATAGCATTAAAATCAGTCAGGATTGCAACATTCTCCATCTTATTCAAGGCATACTTTGCGCGGCCACAAAATTTCTGAGCTACTTTTCAAAAACAGTGTGCACTTGGGTATCCAGTCCCAGTAATCATGATTTTGTGGCGGCGCCTTAGAAGTCACGCCGAGCTTCCAAAATCACTCGAAAACCGCCCATCGTTCGAATAAATAGCGTTAAAATCAGTCAGGATTTGCAGCATTCTCCATCTTATTCAAGGCACACTTTGCGCGGCCACAAAATTTCTGAGCTGCTTTTAAAAAACAGCGTGCTCTTGGGTATCTCTTACCAGGAATCACGATTTTGTGGCGGCGCGTTGAAAGTCACGCCAAGCTTCCAAAATCACTCGAAAACCGCCCATCGTTCGATTTAAATAGCGTTAAAATAAGTCAGGATTTGCAGCATTCTCCATCTTATTCAAGGCATACTTTGCGCGGCCACAAAATTTCTGAGCTGCTTTTCAAAAACAGTGTGCACTTGTGTATCCAGTCCCAGTAATCATGATTTTGTGGCGGCGCCTTAGAAGTCACGCTAAGCTTCCACAATCACTCGAAAACCGCCCATCGTTCGAATTAAATTGCATTAAAATACGTCGGGATTGCAGTTTTCTCCATCTTTTTCGAAGGGTGACTTTGCGCGGCCACAAAATTTCTGAGATGCTTTTCAAAAACAGTGTGCTCATGGGTATCAGTCTAGTTTGCGCTTTAAAAGTCACGCCAATCTTCCAAAATCACTCGAAAACCGTCCATCGTTCGAATTAAATAGCGTTAAAAAAACACGATTTGCAGAATTCTCCGTCTTATTCAAGGCACACCTTCGCGGTCACAAAATTTCTGAGATGCTTTTCAAAAACAGTGTGCTCTTTGGTATCTAGTCCCAGTTATCACGATTTTGTGGCGGCGTTTTAAAGCTCACGCCAAGTTTCCAAAATCACTTGAACACCGCCCATCGTTCGAATTAAAGGGCATAAAATCTGTCAGGATTGCAGCATTCTCCATCCTTTTCAAGGCAGACTTTGCGCGACCACAAAATTTCTGAGCTGGTTTTCAAAAACAGTGTGCACTTGGGTATCCAGTCCCAGTAATCATGATTTTGTGGCGGCGCCTTAGAAGTCACGCTAAGCTTCCAAAATCACTCGAAACCGCCCATCGTTCGAATTAAATAGCGGTAAAATAAGTCAGGATTGCAGCATTCTCCATCGTATTCAAGGCAGACTTTGCGCGGCCACAAAATTTCTGAGCTGCTTTTCAAAAACAGTGTGCACTTGGGTATCCAGTCCCAGTAATCATGATTTTGTGGCGGCGCCATAGAAGTCACGCTGAGCTTCCAAAATCACTCGAAAACCGTCCATCGTTCGAAATAAATAGCGTTAAAATCAGTCAGGATTGCAGCATTCTCCATCTTATTCAAGGCATACTTTGCGCGACCACAAAATTTCTGAGCCGTTTTCAAAAACAGTGTGCTCTTGGGTATCTAGTCCCAGTTATCACGATTTTGTGGCGGCGTTTTAAAGCTCACGCCAAGTTTCCAAACTCACTTGAACACCGCCCATCGTTCGAATTAAAGGGCATAAAATCTGTCAGGATTGCAGCATTCTCCATCTTTTTCAAGAGTGACTTTGCGCGGCCACAAAATTTCTGAGATGCTTTTCAAAAACAGTGTGCTCTTTGGTATCCAGTCCCGGTAATCATGATTTTGTGGCGGCGCTTTTGAAGTCACGCGAAGCTTCCAAAATCACTCGAAAACCGCCCATCGTTCGAAATAAATAGCGTTAAAATCAGTCGGGATTCCAGCATTTTCCATCGTATTCAAGGCAGACTTTGCGCGGCCACAAAATTTCTGAGCTGCTTTTCAAAAACAGTGTGCTCATGGGTATCAGTCTAGTCTGCGCTTTAAAAGTCACGCCAATCTTCCAAAATCACTCGAAAACCGTCCATCGTTCGAATTAAATAGGGTTAAAAAAACACGATTTGCAGAATTCTCCGTCTTATTCAAGGCACACCTTCGCGGTCACAAAATTCCTGAGATGCTTTTCAAAAACAGTGTGCTCTTTGGTATCTAGTCCCAGTTATCACGATTTTGTGGCGGCGTTTTAAAGCTCACGCCAAGTTTCCAAAATCACTTGAACACCGCCCATCGTTCGAATTAAAGGGCATAAAATCTGTCAGGATTGCAGCATTCTCCATCCTTTCCAAGGCAGACTTTGCGCGACCACAAAATTTCTGAGATGCTTTTCAAAAACAGTGTGCACTTGAATATCCAGTCCCGGTAATCATGATTTTGTGGCGGCGCTTTTGAAGTCACGCGAAGCTTCCAAAATCACTCGAAAACCGCCCATCGTTCGAATTAAATACCGTTAAAATCAGTCGGGATTGCAGCATTTTCCATCGTATTCAAAGCAGACTTTGCGCGGCCACAAAATTTCTGAGCTGCTTTTCAAAAACAATGTGCTCTTGGGTATCTAGTCCCAGTTATGACGATTTTGTGGCGGCGTTTTAAAGCTCACGCCAAGTTTCCAAAATCACTTGAAAACCGCCCATCGTTCGAATTAAAGAGCATAAAATCTGTCAGGATTGCAGCATTCTCCATCTTATTCAAGGCTGACTTTGCGCAACCACAAAATTTCTGTGCTGGTTTTCAAAAACAGTGTGCACTTGGGTATCCAGTCCCAGTAATCATGATTTTGTGGCGGCGCTTTAGAAGTCACGCCAAGCTTCCAAAAACACTCGAAAACCACCCATCGTTCGAATTAAATAGCATTAAAATCAGTCAGGATTGCAACATTCTCCATCTTATTCAAGGCATACTTTGCGCGGCCACAAAATTTCTGAACTGCTTTTCAAAAACAGTGTGCACTTGGGTATCCAGTCCCAGTAATCATGATTTTGTGGCGGCGCCTTAGAAGTCACGCTAAGCTTCCAGAATCACTCGAAAACCGTCCATCCTTCGAATTAAATAGCGTTAAAATCAGTCAGGATTGCAGCATTCTCCATCTTATTCAAGGCATACTTTGCGCGGCCACAAAATTTCTGAGCTGCTTTTCAAAAACAGTGTGCTCTTGGGTATCTAGTCCCAGTTATCACGACTTTCTGACGGCGCTCTAGATGTCACGCCGAGCTTCCAAAATCACTTGAAAACCGCCCATCGTTCGAATTAAATAGCGTTAAAATCAGTCAGGATTTGCAGCATTTTCCATCTTATTCAAGGCATACTTTGCGCGGCCACAAAATTTCTGAGCTGCTTTTCAACAACAGTGTGCTCTTGCGTATCCAGTACCAGTAATCACGTTTTTGTGGCGGCGCTTTAGAAGTCACGCCAAGCTTCCAAAATCACTCGAAAACCGCCCATCGTTCGAATTAAATAACATTAAAATCACTCAGGATTGCAGCATTCTCCATCTTATTCAAGGCATACTTTGCGTGGCCACAAAATTTCTGAGCTGCTTTTCAAAAACAGTGTGCTCTTGGGTATCCAGTCCCAGTAATCACGACTTTGTGGCGGCGCTTTAAAGATGACGCCAAGCTTCCAAAATCACTCGAAAACCGTCCATCGTTAGAACTAAATAGCGTTAAATAAAATAAGTCAGGATTTGCAGCATTCTCCATCCTTTTCAAGGCATACTTTGCGCGGCCACAAAATTTCTGAGCTGCTTTTCAAAAATAGTGTGCTCTTTGGTATCTAGTCCCAGTTATCACGATTTTGTGGCGGCGTTTAAAGCTCACGCCAAGTTTCCAAAATCACTTGAACATCGCCCATCGTTCGAATTAAAGGGCATAAAATCTGTCAGGATTGCAGCATTCTCCATCCTTTCCAAGGCAGACTTTGCGCGACCACAAAATTTCTGAGATGCTTTTCAAAAACAGTGTGCACTTGGGTATCCAGTCCCAGTAATCATGATTTTGTGGCGACGCCTTAGAAGTCACGCTAAGCTTCCAAAATCACTCGAAACCGCCCATCGTTCGAATTAAATAGCGTTAAAATAAGTCAGGATTGCAGCATTCTCCATCTTATTCAAGGCATACTTTGCGCGGCCACAAAATTTCTGAGCTGCTTTTCAACAACAGTGTGCTCTTGCGTATCCAGTACCAGTAATCACGATTTTGTGGCGGCGTTTTAAAACTCACGCTAAGTTTCCAAAATCACTTGAACACTGCCCATCGTTCGAATTAAAGGGCATAAAATCTGTCAGGATTGCAGCATTCTCCATCCTTTTCAAGGCAGACTTTGCGCGACCACAAAATTTCTGAGCTGGTTTTCAAAAACAGTGTGCACTTGGGTATCCAGTCCCAGTAATCATGATTTTGTGGCGGCGCCTTAGAAGTCACGCTAAGCTTCCAAAATCACTCGAAACCGCCCATCGTTCGAATTAAATAGCGGTAAAATAAGTCAGGATTGCAGCATTCTCCATCGTATTCAAAGCAGACTTTGCGCGGCCACAAAATTTCTGAGCTGCTTTTCAAAAACAGTGTGCACTTGGGTATCCAGTCCCAGTAATCATGATTTTGTGGCGGCGCCATAGAAGTCACGCTGAGCTTCCAAAATCACTCGAAAACCGTCCATCGTTCGAAATAAATAGCGTTAAAATCAGTCAGGATTGCAGCATTCTCCATCTTATTCAAGGCATACTTTGCGCGACCACAAAATTTCTGAAGCCGTTTTCAAAAACAGTGTGCTCTTGGGTATCTAGTCCCAGTTATCACGATTTTGTGGCGGCGTTTTAAAGCTCACGCCAAGTTTCCAAACTCACTTGAACACCGCCCATCGTTCGAATTAAAGGGCATAAAATCTGTCAGGATTGCAGCATTCTCCATCTTTTTCAAGAGTGACTTTGCGCGGCCACAAAATTTCTGAGCTGCTTTTCAAAAACAGTGTGCTCTTTGGTATCCAGTCCCGGTAATCATGATTTTGTGGCGGCGCTTTTGAAGTCACGCGAAGCTTCCAAAATCACTCGAAAACCGCCCATCGTTCGAAATAAATAGCGTTAAAATCAGTCGGGATTGCAGCATTTTCCATCGTATTCAAGGCAGACTTTGCGCGGCCACAAAATTTCTGAGCTGCTTTTCAAAAACAGTGTGCTCATGGGTATCAGTCTAGTCTGCGCTTTAAAAGTCACGCCAATCTTCCAAAATCACTCGAAAACCGTCCATCGTTCGAATTAAATAGGGTTAAAAAAACACGATTTGCAGAATTCTCCGTCTTATTCAAGGCACACCTTCGCGGTCACAAAATTCCTGAGATGCTTTTCAAAAACAGTGTGCTCTTTGGTATCTAGTCCCAGTTATCACGATTTTGTGGCGGCGTTTTAAAGCTCACGCCAAGTTTCCAAAATCACTTGAACACCGCCCATCGTTCGAATTAAAGGGCATAAAATCTGTCAGGATTGCAGCATTCTCCATCCTTTCCAAGGCAGACTTTGCGCGACCACAAAATTTCTGAGATGCTTTTCAAAAACAGTGTGCACTTGAATATCCAGTCCCGGTAATCATGATTTTGTGGCGGCGCTTTTGAAGTCACGCCAAGCTTCCAAAAACACTCGAAAACCACCCATCGTTCGAATTAAATAGCATTAAAATCAGTCAGGATTGCAACATTCTCCATCTTATTCAAGGCATACTTTGCGCGGCCACAAAATTTCTGAACTGCTTTTCAAAAACAGTGTGCACTTGGGTATCCAGTCCCAGTAATCATGATTTTGTGGCGGCGCCTTAGAAGTCACGCTAAGCTTCCAGAATCACTCGAAAACCGTCCATCCTTCGAATTAAATAGCGTTAAAATCAGTCAGGATTGCAGCATTCTCCATCTTATTCAAGGCATACTTTGCGCGGCCACAAAATTTCTGAGCTGGTTTTCAAAAACAGTGTGCTCTTGGGTATCTAGTCCCAGTTATCACGACTTTCTGACGGCGCTCTAGATGTCACGCCGAGCTTCCAAAATCACTTGAAAACCGCCCATCGTTCGAATTAAATAGCGTTAAAATCAGTCAGGATTTGCAGCATTCTCCATCTTATTCAAGGCATACTTTGCGCGGCCACAAAATTTCTGAGCTGCTTTTCAACAACAGTGTGCTCTTGTGTATCCAGTCCCAGTAATCATGATTTTGTGGCGACGCCTTAGAAGTCACGCTAAGCTTCCAAAATCACTCGAAACCGCCCATCGTTCGAATTAAATAGCGGTAAAATAAGTCAGGATTGCAGCATTCTCCATCGTATTCAAGGCAGACTTTGCGCGGCCACAAAATTTCTGAGCTGCTTTTCAAAAACAGTGTGCACTTGGGTATCCAGTCCCAGTAATCATGATTTTGTGGCGGCGCCATAGAAGTCACGCTGAGCTTCCAAAATCACTCGAAAACCGTCCATCGTTCGAAATAAATAGCGTTAAAATCAGTCAGGATTGCAGCATTCTCCATCTTATTCAAGGCATACTTTGCGCGACCACAAAATTTTTGAGCCGTTTTCAAAAACAGTGTGCTCTTGGGTATCTAGTCCCAGTTATCACGATTTTGTGGCGGCGTTTTAAAGCTCACGCCAAGTTTCCAAACTCACTTGAACACCGCCCATCGTTCGAATTAAAGGGCATAAAATCTGTCAGGATTGCAGCATTCTCCATCTTTTTCAAGAGTGACTTTGCGCGGCCACAAAATTTCTGAAATGCTTTTCAAAAACAGTGTGCTCTTTGGTATCCAGTCCCGGTAATCATGATTTTGTGGCGGCGCTTTTGAAGTCACGCGAAGCTTCCAAAATCACTCGAAAACCGCCCATCGTTCGAATTAAATAGCGTTAAAATCAGTCGGGATTGCAGCATTTTCCATCGTATTCAAAGCAGACTTTGCGCGGCCACAAAATTTCTGAGCTGCTTTTCAAAAACAATGTGCTCTTGGGTATCTAGTCCCAGTTATGACGATTTTGTGGCGGCGTTTTAAAGCTCACGCCAAGTTTCCAAAATCACTTGAAAACCGCCCATCGTTCGAAATAAATAGCGTTAAAATCAGTCGGGATTGCAGCATTTTCCATCGTATTCAAGGCAGACTTTGCGCGGCCACAAAATTTCTGAGCTGCTTTTCAAAAACAGTGTGCTCATGGGTATCAGTCTAGTCTGCGCTTTAAAAGTCACGCCAATCTTCCAAAATCACTCGAAAACCGTCCATCGTTCGAATTAAATAGGGTTAAAAAAACACGATTTGCAGAATTCTCCGTCTTATTCAAGGCACACCTTCGCGGTCACAAAATTCCTGAGATGCTTTTCAAAAACAGTGTGCTCTTTGGTATCTAGTCCCAGTTATCACGATTTTGTGGCGGCGTTTTAAAGCTCACGCCAAGTTTCCAAAATCACTTGAACACCGCCCATCGTTCGAATTAAAGGGCATAAAATCTGTCAGGATTGCAGCATTCTCCATCCTTTCCAAGGCAGACTTTGCGCGACCACAAAATTTCTGAGATGCTTTTCAAAAACAGTGTGCACTTGAATATCCAGTCCCGGTAATCATGATTTTGTGGCGGCGCTTTTGAAGTCACGCGAAGCTTCCAAAATCACTCGAAAACCGCCCATCGTTCGAATTAAATAGCGTTAAAATCAGTCGGGATTGCAGCATTTTCCATCGTATTCAAAGCAGACTTTGCGCGGCCACAAAATTTCTGAGCTGCTTTTCAAAAACAATGTGCTCTTGGGTATCTAGTCCCAGTTATGACGATTTTGTGGCGGCGTTTTAAAGCTCACGCCAAGTTTCCAAAATCACTTGAAAACCGCCCATCGTTCGAATTAAAGAGCATAAAATCTGTCAGGATTGCAGCATTCTCCATCTTATTCAAGGCTGACTTTGCGCGACCACAAAATTTCTGTGCTGGTTTTCAAAAACAGTGTGCACTTGGGTATCCAGTCCCAGTAATCATGATTTTGTGGCGGCGCTTTAGAAGTCACGCCAAGCTTCCAAAAACACTCGAAAACCACCCATCGTTCGAATTAAATAGCATTAAAATCAGTCAGGATTGCAACATTCTCCATCTTATTCAAGGCATACTTTGCGCGGCCACAAAATTTCTGAGCTGCTTTTCAAAAACAGTGTGCTCTTGGGTATCTAGTCCCAGTTATCACGACTTTCTGACGGCGCTCTAGATGTCACGCCGAGCTTCCAAAATCACTTGAAAACCGCCCATCGTTCGAATTAAATAGCGTTAAAATCAGTCAGGATTTGCAGCATTCTCCATCTTATTCAAGGCATACTTTGCGCGGCCACAAAATTTCTGAGCTGCTTTTCAACAACAGTGTGCTCTTGCGTATCCAGTACCAGTAATCACGTTTTTGTGGCGGCGCTTTAGAAGTCACGCCAAGCTTCCAAAATCACTCGAAAACCGCCCATCGTTCGAATTAAATAACATTAAAATCACTCAGGATTGCAGCATTCTCCATCTTATTCAAGGCATACTTTGCGTGGCCACAAAATTTCTGAGCTGCTTTTCAAAAACAGTGTGCTCTTGGGTATCCAGTCCCAGTAATCACGACTTTGTGGCGGCGCTTTAAAGATGACGCCAAGCTTACAAAATCACTCGAAAACCGCCCATCGTTCGAATTAAATAGCATTAAAATCAGTCGGGATTGCAGCATTCTCCATCGTATTCAAGGCAGACTTTGCGCGGCCACAAAATTTCTGAGCTGCTTTTCAAAACAGTGTGCTCTTGGCCCTTTCTTGGGTATCCAGTACCAGTAATCACGATTTTGTAGCGGCGCTTTAAAGGTCACGCCAAGCCTCCAAAATCACTCGAAAACCGTCTAGTTCGAATTAGAGAGCATAAAATCTGTCAGGCTTGCAGCATTCTTCATCCTTTTCAAAGCAGACTTTGCGCGGCCACAAAATCTCTGAGCTGCTTTTCAAAAACAGTGTGCTCTTTGGTATCCAGTCCCAGTAATCATGATTTTGTGGCGGCGCTTTAGAAGTCACGCCAAGCCTCCAAAATCACTCGAAAGCCGTCCATCGTTCGAACTACATAGCATTAAAATCAGTCAGGATTGCAGCATTCTCCATCTTATTCAAGGCACACTTTGAGCGGCCACAAAATTTCTGAGCTGCTTTTCAAAAACAATGTGCTCTTTGGTATCCAGTCCCAGTAATCATGATTTTGTGGCGGCGCTTTAAAAGTCACGCCAAGCTTCCAAAAGCACTCGAAAACCGTCCATCGTTCGAATTAAATAGCGTTAAAATAAGACACGATTTGCAGCATTCTCCATCTTATTCAAGGCACACCTTCGCGGTCACAAAATTTCTGAGCTGCTTTTCAAAAACAGTGTGCTCTTTGGTATCCAGTCCCAGTAATCATGATTTTGTGGCGGCGTTTTAGAAGTCACGCCAAGCATCCAGAAACACTCGAAAACCGCCCATCGTTCGAATTAAAAAGCATTAAAATAAGTCACGATTTGCAGCATTCTCCATCTTATTCAAGGCACACCTTCGCGGTCACAAAATTTCTGAGATGCTTTTCAAAAACAGTGTGCTCTTTGGTATCCAGTCCCAGTAATCATGATTTTGTGGCGGCGCTTTAGAAGTCCACGAAGCTTACAAAAAAACTCGAAAACCGCCCATCGTTCGAATTAAATAGCATTAAAATCAGTCGGGATTGCAGCATTCTCCATCCTATTCAAGGCAGACTTTGCGCGGCCACAAAATTTCTGAGCTGCTTTTCAAAAACAGTGTGCTCATGGGTATCTAGTCCCAGTTATCACGATTTTGTGGCGGCGTTCTAAAGCTCACGCCAAGTTTCCAAAATCACTTGAACACCGCCCATCGTTCGAATTAAAGGGCATAAAATCTGTCAGGATTGCAGCATTCTCCATCCTTTTCAAGGCAGACTTTGCGCGACCACAAAATTTCTGAGCTGGTTTTCAAAAACAGTGTGCACTTGGGTATCCAGTCCCAGTAATCATGATTTTGTGGCGGTGCCTTAGAAGTCACGCTAAGCTACCAAAATCACTCGAAACCGCCCATCGTTCGAATTAAATAGCGGTAAAATAAGTCAGGATTGCAGCATTCTCCATCTTATTCAAGGCAGACTTTGCGCGGCCACAAAATTTCTGAGCTGCTTTTCAAAAACAGTGTGCACTTGGGTATCCAGTCCCAGTAATCATGATTTTGTGGCGGCGCCTTAGAAGTCACGCTAAGCTTCCAAAATCACTCGAAACCGCCCATCGTTCGAATTAAATAGCGGTAAAATAAGTCAGGATTGCAACATTCTTCATCGTCTTCAAGGCAGACTTTGCGCGGCCACAAAATTTTTGAGCTGCTTTTTAAAAACAGTGTGCACTTGGGTATCCAGTCCCAGTAATCATGATTTTGTGGCGGCGCCTTAGAAGTCACGCTAAGCTTCCAAAATCACTCGAAAACCGTCCATCGTTCGAATTAAATAGCGTTAAAATCAGTCAGGAATGCAGCATTCTCCATCTTATTCATTCATTCATTCATTCATTCATTCATTCATTCATTCTGAGAATTTATATAGCGCTTCTTCAAGATATCTACTCAGAGGCGCTCTCTGCACTAACTAACCGAAATGATGTTAAGTTAACAGTCATAGCGAGCCAAAAATAACAACAAGTTGCAAAATAAAACACAGTTAGCTGAAAGAGTCACCAGTGGCAAGCCCTCGCAAACACGTAGAGTTGACTATCAGATTCCCGCAGAGCTGGTAGATGGCGTGGTTGATCAGAGTCTCTGGTAGGTGGTAGATGACTCCCGTCCGGTTAATCGTTGAAGCTCCAGCAAGGATGCTCGTAGGAGAAGGCATTCGTCGCTTCTCGGTCGGTAGTTGGAAGCGCCGCCGTTGACAGCTGCAGTCGAGGTGAGTCCATGCGCTGACCCGCGTGAGCCGTCCTCCGGCGATGTAAATACCGGCTTGCAGCGGCGTACACGCACGGCGTATGGTACGACTCGGCTGTGCTGTCTGTGCATCATAGGGATGGTCGCTGATGCACTAACGTGGCCAACGCGACTTACAACAAAATCCCTCTAACCAGCGCAAAATCCTTGAGAAGTCCAACGAAAAGTCCAGTACGCGAGTCTAGAAGCAGAAAACTCCAAACTGTCTGAAACAACTGTGAAAATTCTGCGTTTTGATGAAATAATCCGTCGAAATGACAGAGAGGTCGGTAAACGACCGCATGGCCGCTGACCTGCGCAGAATATGTATACCTTCAAGGCATACTTTGCGCGGCCACAAAATTTCTGAGCTGCTTTTCAAAAACAGTGTGCTCTTGGGTATCTAGTCCCAGCTATCACGATTTTGTGTCGGCGTTTTAAAGCTCACGCCAAGTTTCCAAAATCACTTGAACACCGCCCATCGTTCGAATTAAAGGGCATAAAATCTGTCAGGAATGCAGCATTCTCCATCCTTTTCAAGGCAGACTTTGCGTGACCACAAAATTTCTGAGCTGGTTTTCAAAAACAGTGTGCACTTGTGTATCCAGTCCCAGTAATCATGATTTTGTGGCGGCGCCTTAGAAGTCACGCTAAGCTTCCAAAATCACTCGAAAACCGTCCATCGTTCGAATTAAATAGCGTTAAAATCAGTCAGGAATGCAGCATTCTCCATCTTATTCATTCATTCATTCATTCATTCATTCATTCATTCATTCTGAGAATTTATATAGCGCTTCTTCAAGATATCTACTCAGAGGCGCTCTCTGCACTAACTAACCGAAATGATGTTAAGTTAACAGTCATAGCGAGCCAAAAATAACAACAAGTTGCAAAATAAAACACAGTTAGCTGAAAGAGTCACCAGTGGCAAGCCCTCGCAAACACGTAGAGTTGACTATCAGATTCCCGCAGAGCTGGTAGATGGCGTGGTTGATCAGAGTCTCTGGTAGGTGGTAGATGACTCCCGTCCGGTTAATCGTTGAAGCTCCAGCAAGGATGCTCGTAGGAGAAGGCATTCGTCGCTTCTCGGTCGGTAGTTGGAAGCGCCGCCGTTGACAGCTGCAGTCGAGGTGAGTCCATGCGCTGACCCGCGTGAGCCGTCCTCCGGCGATGTAAATACCGGCTTGCAGCGGCGTACACGCACGGCGTATGGTACGACTCGGCTGTGCTGTCTGTGCATCATAGGGATGGTCGCTGATGCACTAACGTGGCCAACGCGACTTACAACAAAATCCCTCTAACCAGCGCAAAATCCTTGAGAAGTCCAACGAAAAGTCCAGTACGCGAGTCTAGAAGCAGAAAACTCCAAACTGTCTGAAACAACTGTGAAAATTCTGCGTTTTGATGAAATAATCCGTCGAAATGACAGAGAGGTCGGTAAACGACCGCATGGCCGCTGACCTGCGCAGAATATGTATACCTTCAAGGCATACTTTGCGCGGCCACAAAATTTCTGAGCTGCTTTTCAAAAACAGTGTGCTCTTGGGTATCTAGTCCCAGCTATCACGATTTTGTGTCGGCGTTTTAAAGCTCACGCCAAGTTTCCAAAATCACTTGAACACCGCCCATCGTTCGAATTAAAGGGCATAAAATCTGTCAGGAATGCAGCATTCTCCATCCTTTTCAAGGCAGACTTTGCGTGACCACAAAATTTCTGAGCTGGTTTTCAAAAACAGTGTGCACTTGTGTATCCAGTCCCAGTAATCATGATTTTGTGGCGGCGCCTTAGAAGTCACGCTAAGCTTCCAAAATCACTCGAAAACCGCCCATCGTTCGAATTAAATTGCATTAAAATACGTCGGGATTGCAGTTTTCTCCATCTTATTCAAGGGTGACTTTGCGCGGCCACAAAATTTCTGAGATGCTTTTCTAAAACAGTGTGCTCATGGGTATCTAGTCTGCGCATTAAAAGTCACGCCAAGCTTCCAAAATCACTCGAAAACCGTCCATCGTTCGAATTAAATAGCGTTAAAAAAGACACGATTTGCAGAATTCTCCATCTTATTCAAGGCACACCTTCGCGGTCCCAAAATTTCTGAGATGCTTTTCAAAAACAGTGTGCTCTTTGGTATATAGTCCTAGTTATCACGATTTTGTGGCGGCGTTTTAAAGCTCACGCCAAGCTTCCAAAATCACTCGAAACCGCCCATCGTTCGAATTAAATAGCGGTAAAATAAGTCAGGATTGCAGCATTCTCCATCTTATTCAAGGCATACTTTCCGCGGCCACAAAATTTCTGAGCTGCTTTTCAAAAACAGTGTGCTCTTGGGTATCTAGTCCCAGTTATCACGATTTTGTGGCGGCGTTTTAAAACTCACGCTAAGTTTCCAAAATCACTTGAACACCGCCCATCGTTCGAATTAAAGGGCATAAAATCTGTCAGGATTGCAGCATTCTCCATCCTTTTCAAAGCAGACTTTGCGCGACCACAAAATTTCTGAGCTGGCTTTCAAAAACAGTGTGCACTTAAGTATCCAGTCCCAGTAATCATGATTTTGTGGCGGTGCCTTAGAAGTCAATCTAAGCTTCCAAAATCACTCGAAACCGCCCATCGTTCGAATTAAATAGCGGTAAAATAAGTCAGGATTGCAGCATTCTCCATCGTATTCAAGGCAGACTTTGCGCGGCCACAAAATTTCTGAGCTGCTTTTCAAAAACAGTAGGCACTTAGGTATCCAGTCCCAGTAATCATGATTTTGTGGCGGCGCCATAGAAGTCACGCTAAGCTTCCAAAATCACTCGAAAACCGTCCATCGTTCGAATTAAATAGCGTTAAAATCAGTCAGGATTGCAGCATTCTCCATCTTATTCAAGGCATACTTTGCGCGACCACAAAATTTCTGAGCTGTTTTCAAAAACAGTGTGCTCTTGGGTATCTAGTCCCAGTTATCACGATTTTGTGGCGGCGTTTTAAAGCTCACGCCAAGTTTCCAAACTCACTTGAACACCGCCCATCGTTCGAATTAAAGGGCATAAAATCTGTCAGGATTGCAGCATTCTCCATCTTTTTCAAAATTTCTGAGATGCTTTTCAAAAACAGTGTGCTCTTTGGTATCCAGTACCGGTAATCATGATTTTGTGGCGGCGCTTTAGAAGTCACGCGAAGCTTCCAAAATCACTCGAAAACCGCCCATCGTTCGAATTAAATAGCGTTAAAATCAGTCGGGATTGCAGCATTTTCCATCGTATTCAAGGCAGACTTTGCGCGGCCACAAAATTTCTGAGCTGCTTTTCAAAAACAGTGTGCACTTGGGTATCCAGTCCCAGTAATCATGATTTTGTGGCGGCGCTTTAGAAGTCACGCTAAGCTTCCAAAATCACTCGAAAACCGCCCATCGTTCGAATTAAATAGCGGTAAAATAAGTCAGGATTGCAGCATTCTCCATCTTATTCAAGGCATACTTTGCGCGGCCACAAAATTTCTGAGCTGCTTTTCAAAAACAATGTGCTCTTGGGTATCTAGTCCCAGTTATGACGATTTTGTGGCGGCGTTTTAAAGCTCACGCCAAGTTTCCAAAATCACTTGAAAACCGCCCATCGTTCGAATTAAAGAGCATAAAATCTGTCAGGATTGCAGCATTCTCCATCTTATTCAAGGCATACTTTGCGCGACCACAAAATTTCTGTGCTGGTTTTCAAAAGGAATGGACACACGTGAAAGTTTTGAAAAATGCGAAAAACAATTAGGCCTATTTGATTGAATGCAATTTTTTCCAACACACCTTTGAGGTGTTGCAGCACAACTGAGCCGACTGACTCACATTAGTGCACTAATTAAGTACAATGTATGCTGGATAAACATAGACCTAGGCCTACTATAAAATTAAAGCATTGCAGCAATTTACTACACCGTATACTGAGTTGTGATTGTTTGCTTAAATTAAATTGTACATTCTTATAATGAACAATGACATAGTTGACGTATTTTATTTATTGTTTACGTACCCTAAAATAGGGTACGTTAAAATACGTACGTACCTTTCAAAAAATAGAATACGTATGGTACGTACCCTCGAGCTTTGCCAGTAATCATGATTTTGTGGCGGCGCTTTAGAAGTCACGCCAAGCTTCCAAAAACACTCGAAAAGCACCCATCGTTCGAATTAAATAGCATTAAAATCAGTCAGGATTGCAACATTCTCCATCTTATTCAAGGCATACTTTGCGCGGCCACAAAATTTCTGAGCTACTTTTCAAAAACAGTGTGCACTTGGGTATCCAGTCCCAGTAATCATGATTTTGTGGCGGCGCCTTAGAAGTCACGCCGAGCTTCCAAAATCACTCGAAAACCGCCCATCGTTCGAATAAATAGCGTTAAAATCAGTCAGGATTTGCAGCATTCTCCATCTTATTCAAGGCACACTTTGCGCGGCCACAAAATTTCTGAGCTGCTTTTAAAAAACAGCGTGCTCTTGGGTATCTCTTACCAGGAATCACGATTTTGTGGCGGCGCGTTGAAAGTCACGCCAAGCTTCCAAAATCACTCGAAAACCGCCCATCGTTCGATTTAAATAGCGTTAAAATAAGTCAGGATTTGCAGCATTCTCCATCTTATTCAAGGCATACTTTGCGCGGCCACAAAATTTCTGAGCTGCTTTTCAAAAACAGTGTGCACTTGTGTATCCAGTCCCAGTAATCATGATTTTGTGGCGGCGCCTTAGAAGTCACGCTAAGCTTCCACAATCACTCGAAAACCGCCCATCGTTCGAATTAAATTGCATTAAAATACGTCGGGATTGCAGTTTTCTCCATCTTTTTCGAAGGGTGACTTTGCGCGGCCACAAAATTTCTGAGATGCTTTTCAAAAACAGTGTGCTCATGGGTATCAGTCTAGTTTGCGCTTTAAAAGTCACGCCAATCTTCCAAAATCACTCGAAAACCGTCCATCGTTCGAATTAAATAGCGTTAAAAAAACACGATTTGCAGAATTCTCCGTCTTATTCAAGGCACACCTTCGCGGTCACAAAATTTCTGAGATGCTTTTCAAAAACAGTGTGCTCTTTGGTATCTAGTCCCAGTTATCACGATTTTGTGGCGGCGTTTTAAAGCTCACGCCAAGTTTCCAAAATCACTTGAACACCGCCCATCG
Source organism: Lumbricus rubellus (assembly GCA_945859605.1). NCBI lineage: Eukaryota > Metazoa > Annelida > Clitellata > Crassiclitellata > Lumbricidae > Lumbricus > Lumbricus rubellus. The sequence goes on along the minus strand of OX243820.1, from coordinate 9,348,463 downwards.
TTCGAATTAAAGGGCATAAAATCTGTCAGGATTGCAGCATTCTCCATCCTTTTCAAGGCAGACTTTGCGCGACCACAAAATTTCTGAGCTGGTTTTCAAAAACAGTGTGCACTTGGGTATCCAGTCCCAGTAATCATGATTTTGTGGCGGCGCCTTAGAAGTCACGCTAAGCTTCCAAAATCACTCGAAACCGCCCATCGTTCGAATTAAATAGCGGTAAAATAAGTCAGGATTGCAGCATTCTCCATCGTATTCAAGGCAGACTTTGCGCGGCCACAAAATTTCTGAGCTGCTTTTCAAAAACAGTGTGCACTTGGGTATCCAGTCCCAGTAATCATGATTTTGTGGCGGCGCCATAGAAGTCACGCTGAGCTTCCAAAATCACTCGAAAACCGTCCATCGTTCGAAATAAATAGCGTTAAAATCAGTCAGGATTGCAGCATTCTCCATCTTATTCAAGGCATACTTTGCGCGACCACAAAATTTCTGAGCCGTTTTCAAAAACAGTGTGCTCTTGGGTATCTAGTCCCAGTTATCACGATTTTGTGGCGGCGTTTTAAAGCTCACGCCAAGTTTCCAAACTCACTTGAACACCGCCCATCGTTCGAATTAAAGGGCATAAAATCTGTCAGGATTGCAGCATTCTCCATCTTTTTCAAGAGTGACTTTGCGCGGCCACAAAATTTCTGAGATGCTTTTCAAAAACAGTGTGCTCTTTGGTATCCAGTCCCGGTAATCATGATTTTGTGGCGGCGCTTTTGAAGTCACGCGAAGCTTCCAAAATCACTCGAAAACCGCCCATCGTTCGAAATAAATAGCGTTAAAATCAGTCGGGATTCCAGCATTTTCCATCGTATTCAAGGCAGACTTTGCGCGGCCACAAAATTTCTGAGCTGCTTTTCAAAAACAGTGTGCTCATGGGTATCAGTCTAGTCTGCGCTTTAAAAGTCACGCCAATCTTCCAAAATCACTCGAAAACCGTCCATCGTTCGAATTAAATAGGGTTAAAAAAACACGATTTGCAGAATTCTCCGTCTTATTCAAGGCACACCTTCGCGGTCACAAAATTCCTGAGATGCTTTTCAAAAACAGTGTGCTCTTTGGTATCTAGTCCCAGTTATCACGATTTTGTGGCGGCGTTTTAAAGCTCACGCCAAGTTTCCAAAATCACTTGAACACCGCCCATCGTTCGAATTAAAGGGCATAAAATCTGTCAGGATTGCAGCATTCTCCATCCTTTCCAAGGCAGACTTTGCGCGACCACAAAATTTCTGAGATGCTTTTCAAAAACAGTGTGCACTTGAATATCCAGTCCCGGTAATCATGATTTTGTGGCGGCGCTTTTGAAGTCACGCGAAGCTTCCAAAATCACTCGAAAACCGCCCATCGTTCGAATTAAATACCGTTAAAATCAGTCGGGATTGCAGCATTTTCCATCGTATTCAAAGCAGACTTTGCGCGGCCACAAAATTTCTGAGCTGCTTTTCAAAAACAATGTGCTCTTGGGTATCTAGTCCCAGTTATGACGATTTTGTGGCGGCGTTTTAAAGCTCACGCCAAGTTTCCAAAATCACTTGAAAACCGCCCATCGTTCGAATTAAAGAGCATAAAATCTGTCAGGATTGCAGCATTCTCCATCTTATTCAAGGCTGACTTTGCGCAACCACAAAATTTCTGTGCTGGTTTTCAAAAACAGTGTGCACTTGGGTATCCAGTCCCAGTAATCATGATTTTGTGGCGGCGCTTTAGAAGTCACGCCAAGCTTCCAAAAACACTCGAAAACCACCCATCGTTCGAATTAAATAGCATTAAAATCAGTCAGGATTGCAACATTCTCCATCTTATTCAAGGCATACTTTGCGCGGCCACAAAATTTCTGAACTGCTTTTCAAAAACAGTGTGCACTTGGGTATCCAGTCCCAGTAATCATGATTTTGTGGCGGCGCCTTAGAAGTCACGCTAAGCTTCCAGAATCACTCGAAAACCGTCCATCCTTCGAATTAAATAGCGTTAAAATCAGTCAGGATTGCAGCATTCTCCATCTTATTCAAGGCATACTTTGCGCGGCCACAAAATTTCTGAGCTGCTTTTCAAAAACAGTGTGCTCTTGGGTATCTAGTCCCAGTTATCACGACTTTCTGACGGCGCTCTAGATGTCACGCCGAGCTTCCAAAATCACTTGAAAACCGCCCATCGTTCGAATTAAATAGCGTTAAAATCAGTCAGGATTTGCAGCATTTTCCATCTTATTCAAGGCATACTTTGCGCGGCCACAAAATTTCTGAGCTGCTTTTCAACAACAGTGTGCTCTTGCGTATCCAGTACCAGTAATCACGTTTTTGTGGCGGCGCTTTAGAAGTCACGCCAAGCTTCCAAAATCACTCGAAAACCGCCCATCGTTCGAATTAAATAACATTAAAATCACTCAGGATTGCAGCATTCTCCATCTTATTCAAGGCATACTTTGCGCGGCCACAAAATTTCTGAGCTGCTTTTCAAAAACAGTGTGCTCTTGGGTATCCAGTCCCAGTAATCACGACTTTGTGGCGGCGCTTTAAAGATGACGCCAAGCTTCCAAAATCACTCGAAAACCGTCCATCGTTAGAACTAAATAGCGTTAAATAAAATAAGTCAGGATTTGCAGCATTCTCCATCCTTTTCAAGGCATACTTTGCGCGGCCACAAAATTTCTGAGCTGCTTTTCAAAAATAGTGTGCTCTTTGGTATCTAGTCCCAGTTATCACGATTTTGTGGCGGCGTTTTAAAGCTCACGCCAAGTTTCCAAAATCACTTGAACATCGCCCATCGTTCGAATTAAAGGGCATAAAATCTGTCAGGATTGCAGCATTCTCCATCCTTTCCAAGGCAGACTTTGCGCGACCACAAAATTTCTGAGATGCTTTTCAAAAACAGTGTGCACTTGGGTATCCAGTCCCAGTAATCATGATTTTGTGGCGACGCCTTAGAAGTCACGCTAAGCTTCCAAAATCACTCGAAACCGCCCATCGTTCGAATTAAATAGCGTTAAAATAAGTCAGGATTGCAGCATTCTCCATCTTATTCAAGGCATACTTTGCGCGGCCACAAAATTTCTGAGCTGCTTTTCAACAACAGTGTGCTCTTGCGTATCCAGTACCAGTAATCACGATTTTGTGGCGGCGTTTTAAAACTCACGCTAAGTTTCCAAAATCACTTGAACACTGCCCATCGTTCGAATTAAAGGGCATAAAATCTGTCAGGATTGCAGCATTCTCCATCCTTTTCAAGGCAGACTTTGCGCGACCACAAAATTTCTGAGCTGGTTTTCAAAAACAGTGTGCACTTGGGTATCCAGTCCCAGTAATCATGATTTTGTGGCGGCGCCTTAGAAGTCACGCTAAGCTTCCAAAATCACTCGAAACCGCCCATCGTTCGAATTAAATAGCGGTAAAATAAGTCAGGATTGCAGCATTCTCCATCGTATTCAAAGCAGACTTTGCGCGGCCACAAAATTTCTGAGCTGCTTTTCAAAAACAGTGTGCACTTGGGTATCCAGTCCCAGTAATCATGATTTTGTGGCGGCGCCATAGAAGTCACGCTGAGCTTCCAAAATCACTCGAAAACCGTCCATCGTTCGAAATAAATAGCGTTAAAATCAGTCAGGATTGCAGCATTCTCCATCTTATTCAAGGCATACTTTGCGCGACCACAAAATTTCTGAGCCGTTTTCAAAAACAGTGTGCTCTTGGGTATCTAGTCCCAGTTATCACGATTTTGTGGCGGCGTTTTAAAGCTCACGCCAAGTTTCCAAACTCACTTGAACACCGCCCATCGTTCGAATTAAAGGGCATAAAATCTGTCAGGATTGCAGCATTCTCCATCTTTTTCAAGAGTGACTTTGCGCGGCCACAAAATTTCTGAGCTGCTTTTCAAAAACAGTGTGCTCTTTGGTATCCAGTCCCGGTAATCATGATTTTGTGGCGGCGCTTTTGAAGTCACGCGAAGCTTCCAAAATCACTCGAAAACCGCCCATCGTTCGAAATAAATAGCGTTAAAATCAGTCGGGATTGCAGCATTTTCCATCGTATTCAAGGCAGACTTTGCGCGGCCACAAAATTTCTGAGCTGCTTTTCAAAAACAGTGTGCTCATGGGTATCAGTCTAGTCTGCGCTTTAAAAGTCACGCCAATCTTCCAAAATCACTCGAAAACCGTCCATCGTTCGAATTAAATAGGGTTAAAAAAACACGATTTGCAGAATTCTCCGTCTTATTCAAGGCACACCTTCGCGGTCACAAAATTCCTGAGATGCTTTTCAAAAACAGTGTGCTCTTTGGTATCTAGTCCCAGTTATCACGATTTTGTGGCGGCGTTTTAAAGCTCACGCCAAGTTTCCAAAATCACTTGAACACCGCCCATCGTTCGAATTAAAGGGCATAAAATCTGTCAGGATTGCAGCATTCTCCATCCTTTCCAAGGCAGACTTTGCGCGACCACAAAATTTCTGAGATGCTTTTCAAAAACAGTGTGCACTTGAATATCCAGTCCCGGTAATCATGATTTTGTGGCGGCGCTTTTGAAGTCACGCGAAGCTTTCAAAATCACTCGAAAACCGCCCATCGTTCGAATTAAATAGCGTTAAAATCAGTCGGGATTGCAGCATTTTCCATCGTATTCAAAGCAGACTTTGCGCGGCCACAAAATTTCTGAGCTGCTTTTCAAAAACAATGTGCTCTTGGGTATCTAGTCCCAGTAATCATGATTTTGTGGCGGCGCTTTAGAAGTCACGCCAAGCTTCCAAAAACACTCGAAAACCACCCATCGTTCGAATTAAATAGCATTAAAATCAGTCAGGATTGCAACATTCTCCATCTTATTCAAGGCATACTTTGCGCGGCCACAAAATTTCTGAACTGCTTTTCAAAAACAGTGTGCACTTGGGTATCCAGTCCCAGTAATCATGATTTTGTGGCGGCGCCTTAGAAGTCACGCTAAGCTTCCAGAATCACTCGAAAACCGTCCATCCTTCGAATTAAATAGCGTTAAAATCAGTCAGGATTGCAGCATTCTCCATCTTATTCAAGGCATACTTTGCGCGGCCACAAAATTTCTGAGCTGGTTTTCAAAAACAGTGTGCTCTTGGGTATCTAGTCCCAGTTATCACGACTTTCTGACGGCGCTCTAGATGTCACGCCGAGCTTCCAAAATCACTTGAAAACCGCCCATCGTTCGAATTAAATAGCGTTAAAATCAGTCAGGATTTGCAGCATTCTCCATCTTATTCAAGGCATACTTTGCGCGGCCACAAAATTTCTGAGCTGCTTTTCAACAACAGTGTGCTCTTGCGTATCCAGTACCAGTAATCACGATTTTGTGGCGGCGCTTTAGAAGTCACGCCAAGCTTCCAAAATCACTCGAAAACCGCCCATCGTTCGAATTAAATAACATTAAAATCACTCAGGATTGCAGCATTCTCCATCTTATTCAAGGCATACTTTGCGTGGCCACAAAATTTCTGAGCTGCTTTTCAAAAACAGTGTGCTCTTGGGTATCCAGTCCCAGTAATCACGACTTTGTGGCGGCGCTTTAAAGATGACGCCAAGCTTCCAAAATCACTCGAAAACCGTCCATCGTTAGAACTAAATAGCGTTAAATAAAATAAGTCAGGATTTGCAGCATTCTCCATCCTTTTCAAGGCATACTTTGCGCGGCCACAAAATTTCTGAGCTGCTTTTCAAAAATAGTGTGCTCTTTGGTATCTAGTCCCAGTTATCACGATTTTGTGGCGGCGTTTTAAAGCTCACGCCAAGTTTCCAAAATCACTTGAACATCGCCCATCGTTCGAATTAAAGGGCATAAAATCTGTCAGGATTGCAGCATTCTCCATCCTTTCCAAGGCAGACTTTGCGCGACCACAAAATTTCTGAGATGCTTTTCAAAAACAGTGTGCACTTGGGTATCCAGTCCCAGTAATCATGATTTTGTGGCGACGCCTTAGAAGTCACGCTAAGCTTCCAAAATCACTCGAAACCGCCCATCGTTCGAAATAAATAGCGTTAAAATAAGTCAGGATTGCAGCATTCTCCATCTTATTCAAGGCATACTTTGCGCGGCCACAAAATTTCTGAGCTGCTTTTCAAAAACAGTGTGCTCTTGTGTATCCAGTCCCAGTAATCATGATTTTGTGGCGACGCCTTAGAAGTCACGCTAAGCTTCCAAAATCACTCGAAACCGCCCATCGTTCGAATTAAATAGCGGTAAAATAAGTCAGGATTGCAGCATTCTCCATCGTATTCAAGGCAGACTTTGCGCGGCCACAAAATTTCTGAGCTGCTTTTCAAAAACAGTGTGCACTTGGGTATCCAGTCCCAGTAATCATGATTTTGTGGCGGCGCCATAGAAGTCACGCTGAGCTTCCAAAATCACTCGAAAACCGTCCATCGTTCGAAATAAATAGCGTTAAAATCAGTCAGGATTGCAGCATTCTCCATCTTATTCAAGGCATACTTTGCGCGACCACAAAATTTTTGAGCCGTTTTCAAAAACAGTGTGCTCTTGGGTATCTAGTCCCAGTTATCACGATTTTGTGGCGGCGTTTTAAAGCTCACGCCAAGTTTCCAAACTCACTTGAACACCGCCCATCGTTCGAATTAAAGGGCATAAAATCTGTCAGGATTGCAGCATTCTCCATCTTTTTCAAGAGTGACTTTGCGCGGCCACAAAATTTCTGAAATGCTTTTCAAAAACAGTGTGCTCTTTGGTATCCAGTCCCGGTAATCATGATTTTGTGGCGGCGCTTTTGAAGTCACGCGAAGCTTCCAAAATCACTCGAAAACCGCCCATCGTTCGAATTAAATAGCGTTAAAATCAGTCGGGATTGCAGCATTTTCCATCGTATTCAAAGCAGACTTTGCGCGGCCACAAAATTTCTGAGCTGCTTTTCAAAAACAATGTGCTCTTGGGTATCTAGTCCCAGTTATGACGATTTTGTGGCGGCGTTTTAAAGCTCACGCCAAGTTTCCAAAATCACTTGAAAACCGCCCATCGTTCGAAATAAATAGCGTTAAAATCAGTCGGGATTGCAGCATTTTCCATCGTATTCAAGGCAGACTTTGCGCGGCCACAAAATTTCTGAGCTGCTTTTCAAAAACAGTGTGCTCATGGGTATCAGTCTAGTCTGCGCTTTAAAAGTCACGCCAATCTTCCAAAATCACTCGAAAACCGTCCATCGTTCGAATTAAATAGGGTTAAAAAAACACGATTTGCAGAATTCTCCGTCTTATTCAAGGCACACCTTCGCGGTCACAAAATTCCTGAGATGCTTTTCAAAAACAGTGTGCTCTTTGGTATCTAGTCCCAGTTATCACGATTTTGTGGCGGCGTTTTAAAGCTCACGCCAAGTTTCCAAACTCACTTGAACACCGCCCATCGTTCGAATTAAAGGGCATAAAATCTGTCAGGATTGCAGCATTTTCCATCGTATTCAAGGCAGACTTTGCGCGGCCACAAAATTTCTGAGCTGCTTTTCAAAAACAGTGTGCACTTGAATATCCAGTCCCGGTAATCATGATTTTGTGGCGGCGCTTTTGAAGTCACGCGAAGCTTCCAAAATCACTCGAAAACCGCCCATCGTTCGAATTAAATAGCGTTAAAATCAGTCGGGATTGCAGCATTTTCCATCGTATTCAAAGCAGACTTTGCGCGGCCACAAAATTTCTGAGCTGCTTTTCAAAAACAATGTGCTCTTGGGTATCTAGTCCCAGTTATGACGATTTTGTGGCGGCGTTTTAAAGCTCACGCCAAGTTTCCAAAATCACTTGAAAACCGCCCATCGTTCGAATTAAAGAGCATAAAATCTGTCAGGATTGCAGCATTCTCCATCTTATTCAAGGCTGACTTTGCGCGACCACAAAATTTCTGTGCTGGTTTTCAAAAACAGTGTGCACTTGGGTATCCAGTCCCAGTAATCATGATTTTGTGGCGGCGCTTTAGAAGTCACGCCAAGCTTCCAAAAACACTCGAAAACCACCCATCGTTCGAATTAAATAGCATTAAAATCAGTCAGGATTGCAACATTCTCCATCTTATTCAAGGCATACTTTGCGCGGCCACAAAATTTCATTAAATAGCGTTAAAATCAGTCAGGATTTGCAGCATTCTCCATCTTATTCAAGGCATACTTTGCGCGGCCACAAAATTTCTGAGCTGCTTTTCAACAACAGTGTGCTCTTGCGTATCCAGTACCAGTAATCACGTTTTTGTGGCGGCGCTTTAGAAGTCACGCCAAGCTTCCAAAATCACTCGAAAACCGCCCATCGTTCGAATTAAATAACATTAAAATCACTCAGGATTGCAGCATTCTCCATCTTATTCAAGGCATACTTTGCGTGGCCACAAAATTTCTGAGCTGCTTTTCAAAAACAGTGTGCTCTTGGGTATCCAGTCCCAGTAATCACGACTTTGTGGCGGCGCTTTAAAGATGACGCCAAGCTTCCAAAATCACTCGAAAACCGTCCATCGTTAGAATTAAATAGCGTTAAATAAAATAAGTCAGGATTTGCAGCATTCTCCATCCTTTTCAAGGCATACTTTGCGCGGCCACAAAATTTCTGAGCTGCTTTTCAAAAATAGTGTGCATTTGGGTATCCAGTCCCAGTAATCATGATTTTGTGGCGGCGCTTTAGAAGTCACGCTAAGCTTCCAAAATCACTCGAAAACCGCCCATTCTCGAATTAAATAGCATTAAAATCAGTCGGGATTGCAGCATTCTCCATCTTATTCAAGGCATACCTTGCGCGGCCACAAAATTTCTGAGCTGCTTTTCAAAAACAGTGTGCTCTTGCGTATCCAGTACCAGTAATAACGATTTTGTGGCGGCGCTTTAAAGGTCACGCCAAGCTTCCAAAATCACTCGAAAACCGTCCATCGTTCGAATTAAAGAGCATAAAATTTGTCAGGATTGCAGCATTCTCCATCTTATTCAAGGCAGACTTTGCGCGGCCACAAAATTTCTGAACTGCTTTTCAAAAACAGTGTGCTCTTTGGTATCCAGTCCCAGTAATCATGATTTTGTGGCGGCGCTTTAAAAGTCACGATAAGCTTCCAAAATCACTCGAAAACCGTCCATCGTTCGAATTAAATAGCGTTAAAATAAGTCAGGATTTGCAGCATTCTCCATGTTATTCAAGGCATACTTTGCGCGGCCACAAAATTTCTGAGCTGCTTTTCAAAAACAGTGTGCTCTTTGGTATCCAGTCCCAGTAATCACGATTTTGTGGCGGCGCTTTAAAGCTCACGCCAAGTTTCCAAAATCACTCCAAAACCGTCCATCCTTCGAATCAAAGGGCATAAAATCTGTCAGGATTGCAGCATTCTCCATCCTTTTCAAGGCAGACTTTGCGCGACCTCAAAATTTCTGAGCTGCTTTTCAAAAACAGTGTGCTCTTGGGTATCCAGTCCCAGTAATCACGATTTTGTGGCAGCGCGTTAAGTTCCACTCGATAGCCAAGTGCTGCATGGGCAACAGCATGAGCGCCCGCAAACAGGGGTAAGAGGGGCACTTGCCCAACCCTGGAAAACCGACGTTTCATTTTTTGACTATATACTACTTTTTTCTTCACTCTAAAGCGCAAATGTTACTAACGATACACAAAGTAAAACTGAGAAATTTAAATTTAGTAGACTCTATGAAAAAATACTCGTGTTCTTATTATTCAAATTTGAATTTGTTTGCTCATGCTAAAACATTTTCCCGTAGCCATTGTGTTTTGCCCACTCCTGAAAAAATTTCTGCGGGCGCTAATGGGCAACAGCTTATTCACGAGCGCTGGTGCATATATTCTGTGGCCTATATTTGAGTGTTTCAGCGGTTTTCTGTTTATATGAGAAGAGCATACCTTAATTTGAAGCGTTTAGAAACGGGATTGATTGACGCAGCATAGCATATAGGGCCAGAGAACTTCCAAACGAACATTGCAGACATTCAAATCCACTGGCAGAAACTACATAAAAACCCGGTAGGCTACACGCAATTTCTACAATATACGTACAATACAATACAATTGTAATTTGATCACGCCCTCCTTACATAGTTCACAGGTGCACAATATGAAGCTGGACAGCCGTTAATGGGAGACATGGGGTAGACTGTAAAATTATGGTAAGTTTTCAGTTACTGTAAGTGCGAAAAATAGTCTCACTAAGAGACTTGCAAACATGAAGAGGTTGAAACTTTATTATAATTTTTCTAAGACACTTGCCAACACAGGGCTTTTTTAGCGTGCAGTTGTACACAAAATGTGCAGTTCTAAATGGATTTGTGCAGTTGTAAAAGTACTTATGTCCAGTGAAAAGTAGTTGAAAAGGCCATTTTCCTCCGATTGGGAGTAATTTACCATGGAGGATAGGAAAGAAAGGAAGGTGTTGTGCAGTTATAAAAATTCCTTAAAAACAGCCCTGTGCAGCCAACATGAAAACGTTGAGAATTTATTAGAATTTATCTAAGAGACTTGCGAACATGAAAACGTTGAGAATTTATGAGAATTTATCTAAGAGACTTAATTGCGAAAATGAAGACGTTAAGACTTTATTAGAATTTATCTACATTAAATTTCAATATAAAGTTCTAAATTACTGCGCAAATTTCTGCAAAAAAGATAAATAATCCAACAAAATGGCACATCTGCCGTCGATATACGACCAAGATGGCCAGAAATATGCGCAAAAACGCTGGTGCTGTTGCTGATGATGACAGAGATGAGGAAAAAGATGTATGCCTGCGAATTGAGTTGGCAGACAAGTTATAGCGACAATCTGCCTGTTTATTACAGCCACAGGCTCATAAATTCTGTATATTTGGCTATGAAAAATATGGATCATAAGACATATGCCTGCGAATTGCGTCATCAGACATGATATAGCAGCAATCTGTTTGTTTATTAAAGCTGTAAACTAAATTCCGTATAAATTATTTGGAGCACGAGGTCGCAAAATCTGATTTTAAATTTATTCGATTAGCGCACGTGATCTAGTAACACGAAACGGCTGTGGTCTCATTCTGCCAGTCACATACCCAGAATTCCGTGCATGGTCGTCGCTACGTCACTTAGGTCGTTTCCCCATAGATATATGGTTTCCCCAGTCTTTCATCAATCGAATTAATTTAATACTCTTGGTAGTCTATGATCGATTCACAGAACCAAAGACAGAGAGGACGATAGAGGAGCCTTAATCGTGTCTAATTCGAAGACGAGTTCAGAGCCGAGCTGATGGGTTCCGAATGATGGCGCTACACAACAGAAGTGTAGGCCTATTTAATCGCAGCGTGCCAGCAGTGTTTAGCTCCATGCAACCAATATTAAAGCAGGCCAAAAACATCGAATAGCCTAGTAGGCATAAAAAATTCCAAGAAATTTCCGAAACCGCAGATAGAGACAATATAAGATATAGGCTACTAGCCAATAGCAAGTCGTCAAAGAGCTGCACAGTAGGCCCTATTGCACTCGTTTCCACAGACCGTTTCGATTCTATAGACCTGTGTTGTGTAAGCTTATACGTATGGTCGTACAGTTCAGAACTTTTAAAAAGAATTTTTAGATCTGCACAACGACTTCTTCTTCTTTTCCGTCCTCCGTACTAAAGTTTTCTTTTTCAGATTTTCGTATGACTTTTTCTATTTGTTTTTCAATTCCGATGACTTTTTTATTACGACTAATGATGTCATGATGTTTATTCCTATAATGAAAATCATATAGGCCTAACGTCACTAAAGTGACTTTTGTAACCATCTGTAGCTGGATAGAAGTGCTATTACATGTGCACAAATCCATTTATAGAGCTGCATATTTTTGGCAAGAACTGCGCGTTAAAAAGCCTTGGTAGGCCTACAGTCTCGTAATCGTAATAGCGCATACCTATTCGTAATCGTAACTTCGCATTTCTGAAGCGACACTTTGAGGATAGCGGGCCTATAGGCCTATACAATGTAAGCGCATTTATCTGCAGATTACATTAACAAGCGCAGCGTGCGTCGAATCGCAAAGGTTATCCAGGGATAACAGCAGAAGATCCATGTCATTAGCCATAAATTCGCGCCCCATGCAGTTAGCTTCCGTACAATATTATGTATATATATATATACACATATGTATACATATATATAATTATATATTCTCGTGTGGTCTAAGCTAAGTGTAAGTTTATACTATAGTCTAGTCGTGCAGTGAAATTGCATGACGCTGCAGTCTGGGATATTTCTTTGACACGACTGAAATGAAAACCAGTCAAGATAGATGAGAGAAACAGATAGACAGATAGATGGACAGACAGACAGACAGACAGGCAGACAGACAGACAGACAGACAGAGACAGATAGAAAAGCAGAGGGAGATAGAGATATATACGTGCAGACAGGACAGTCATAGACAGCCAGACAGATAGAGAGAGAGAGAGAGAGAGACAGAGAAACAGACAGAGACAGAGACATACAGACAGTCAGACAGAGAGAGAAAGAGAGAGGCACAGACATAGACAGACAGACAGGGAAAAATATAGAGAAGAAAGAGACAGACAGAGAAAGAGAGAAATAGACAGAGAGAGGAAGAGGGAAAGACACACAGAGACGGAGAGACACACAACATTTAAGCTTGACGTTATAAACTATATTTTTTCTTTCACACGTCAACGACGGTCTATATAGGCATATATAATTATAGCGCCCCTTCAAGATACTACTCAGAGGTGCTCCAGATTACACCACGGACACTAAATAAGATTTTCACGCCGAAGCCCATTGCGAGTGAAAGACTTGCTCATGGTCCCTACGCGGCGGCTTGGGGTGGATTAAGACCTGCAACCTTCCGACTCCAAGGCACGGAACATATCCCTACACCACCGCACCCCAACTTCGACACTTTCATCCTCTAAAAGTGATCGAATAATGAGTCGAATTGTTGAGCCCCAAATGACAGAATATCATGCCATGCATGTTTAATATTATCATTATTCTCCCCGATTGGCTCCGCGGCGCACAATTTCTGGAGCCAGATCTGTTATGCATCTTTACCGAAATCTTAAAGAGCAAACTTTTGATAACAAAACTAGGCCCATGGATTTTTTAACGTGCAATTGTACACAAAATGCAGTGCAGTTTTAGATGAATCTGTGCGGTTGTAAAAGCAATCGTGTGCAGTGAAAAACAGTAGAAAAGGTCACTGCCATCTAATTGGGAGTGATTTACCATGGAGCACCAGAATGGGAAGAAGGGGGTTATGCAAATGGCAGTAAAAATACACTAATAAGTTGCACATTCTGTGGGTTTTGGTAATTTCAGGAAGAAAGACTAAAAAAGGCGTCAGATTTTCAAGCAGGCAACTTACATGTAGTACTTTATTGGAATTTCTTTGACGAATAACAAAAATTTCGAGCCAAAGGCCAGGGCACTAGATCGAACATTGCTGGCTGTGCAGTTATAAAAAAAATTCTGTAAAAGTCTCCTGCAAAACACTGTCAATATCATTCTCATGAAAGTCCATCGTTTCATCGTAGCCATTATTTAGTTTTTCTTCCTTTTTTAATATCTGTTTGCTTTCTCCCAAGACAGATATAATTGTCTCACTCAAGGTTTGCATGAGGTCAGGGCTTAAAGTGTGGCAGGACGGTCATGGACGGCGTCCATGCGCTTATTCTGAAATCTGACCGCCGTCCTGCCACTTATTGGCCATTACGGCCTGGAAAGGTAAGGGGCGTCCTGGCACTTCTTTTGGAAAGGTAAGAAGTGTCCAGGAACTTCTTCTGGAAAGGTAAGAAGTGTCCAGGCACTTCTTTGTTCGCACTTTAAGCACTGCATGAGGTCCTGATATCGGCCATAAGGATCAGAGAACATGGCATGGCGCTGCCAGGGCCCAGGCGCCACGCATACGTGTAACAAGGGACATGTTAGTCATTTCTGCAAATAGCAATATATAACCCTAATTACCTGGCATGTAAGTCTTACAATAATTATAATATCAAAGAGATTCTTATACGAACGAGAGCAGCACTATTTATTTTTCATGCCCTTCCTGGTCTCTGGATAACAACACGTGGTTCGGCCTTCGCCGAGTCAATATCCTGCATTAATGATGAGCGAACTGTAGTCAATGTTAGACCGTGTGCTGTTTTGGAGTTTTTTCATCATAAAATATGCATGTCGCCCGACTGCAGCAAGTTGGCGGGCAAATTACCCGTATTACTCTCGATATGAAAGTAAACTAGGCTATATAGCATTACATGCACGAAAGATAAATTGCTTGAACTCTCTGAGGCCACGGTATGATTTATAATGATGCAATGTTGATTCTCGATGATGGTATTGTTGGTATTGGCACTGCAGTGTTGTCAGAACTTCGTAATTTCAAGAATTAAATAAAGATGCATAATGTGCCTCTATAGGGCAGCATAAATTGCATATAGGCTAGACCTAATGAGAACATAGGCAATTGTCACAAAACTGGCTTCTGATGAACCTATTAATTTTTTACAAATTCTATGTAGGGTAATTTCCTATTCATTACATGTACCAGGGTGATATCCTACTGAAGTCTTTACACGCGTTCATTGTCAATATCTTGCATTAATGATGTGCGATCGGGTATAGTCGATATTAAGACCATATCAAACCTCCTTTGTACGGCAGGCGATATATAAATTTGCAATTACCAGGACGGTCTAATATCGACTACAGGTCGCACATCATTAATGCAAGATAAGTATTGGCTCAGCGAATGCCAAACCACGTATTACAGCCGCAGACTGTAGGAAGGTAACATCACTCATTGCAGCAAAGCATAGCAGTATATCGGCTGCTTGCAGCACACACATTATTGCTGATCATTGTCAACTGTTACAGTGTACACCATAAAGTACCCCACGACCGATTTACTGCTATAGTAAAACCCGATAATAAAAAAAACTAGGAAGCACCGCTAGGCCTACTACTGTTCAAAGCTTTTTTAACGTGCAGTTGTACACAAAATGTGCAGTTCTAAATGGATTTGTGCAGTTGAAAAAGCACTTCTGTAGCCTACAATTAAAACTGGCAAAAAAGGTAATTTCCTTCCGATTGGGAGTAATTTACCACGGAGGATGGAAAAGGAAAGAAGGAGTTGTGCAGTTATAAAAATTCATTAAAAACAACCCTGCTACTGTTAGTGCCGCCAATAATAAGAAGTCTTCATTTTAATGTTGATGTTTGTATATGCCTACATGTGTGCGCATCATTATATAAGCTTAGTTTTATATTTTGTTCCTCCTGATTTGAAGCAAAATATGTTGCATAATAATAATAATAATATTTTTTTATTTATTCAATAATCCGGTTGACACACCGTAACACAGTGGTTCCCAACCCGTGGCCCGCGGGCCAAAAGTGGCCCGCCAGGCCTACAAAAATGGCCCGCCAGGCCTAAAAAATGGCCCTTATCTCTCGAGGAATAAAAAAAATGTATGAAAAATTGACAATTTTGTCAGGATATAACACATAATTATTTTCTATTACAAATTATTTTATTTTGACGTCTATAAATAACATCAAACATTCTATTATGATTCAATTATAACAATTTTACATGCTTTTAGTTAAGTAAATTTTAGCATTGTGGCCCCCTAATGTCCTTTAACTATGAAAAAGTAGCCCGCTTGTCCTCCAACTTAGAAAAAGTGGCCCTAAGGTCCAAAAAGGTTGGGAACCACTGCCGTAACAGGTTGCAGTGTAGTCTACAGTTATGTATTTAGGCCTATTGTAATACTAACATCAATCTTAACTACCAGAACTTAATAGAACAGACAGCCTACAATAGGGCCTACATCTGCCCAAATAGCTGCCTACAAAGCACGTCCATATCCTACGGTGGCTTCGGGAATCGAACTCAGCTCCGCTCATCTCCATGCCAGTGTGCTATCCAATGCGCCATCATTTCTGCTGAAGACATTATTGTTTACTGTAGGCCTATAATAATTATTATAGTGAAAAAGATTGTTAGAGAAGATAGCCTTCTTGAGAACGCATGCAGACTCGTGCAGCTTCATCAGTGTTCTAATAATAATAAGCATTCCTAATGCTTCACGTGTGCATGTGTGCGCGCGTGTGTGTTGTGTTGTGTGCGTGCGTGTGTGTTATGTGTGTGTGTGTGTGTGTGCAACTGTGCATGTGTGTATGTGTGTGTGTGTGTGTGTGTGTGTGTATATGTGTGTGTGTATTTGTGTCTGTGTGTTGTGTGCATGCGTGTGTGTGTGTATGTGTGTGTGTATTTGTGTGTGTGTGTGTGTATGTGTGTGTGTATTTGTGTCTGTGTGTGTATGTGCGTGTGTGTGTGTGTATGTGCGTGTGTGTGTGTGTGTGCGTGCGTGTGTGTGTGTGTATATGTGTTGCGTGTGTGTGTGTGCGTGTGTGCGTGTGTGTATCGCTATGGGTTTTATTATGCCTATATTGTATAAGCATGTATATCAGAGTAATGTGATTGCATATAATGATGTTTGAGATATTTCATTTGCGAGTTTCATGGACAGCAAAGGTCACTGCTTATTGATGAATCGACATGGCTTCCCTTAATCAATATATATATATATATATATATATATATATATAACGAAAATTTTATATAATGCCTACGATGATAATATAAATATCATATATATATATATATAATGAAATGAATATAATGCCTACGATGATAATATAAATAAATTATATACGAGTATATTATATACATGCCTCTGCATAATTGCTTATTTGCTCAATTTGAAAGATCGAATTCCATAAATGTAGCAAATATATAATTATATAAACTCCATTTCGCTGCATATATGAGATCTTCCGCCTTGGGGCGTTGATCTGGCACAACAGTGGTGCCAGTCCTTTCCCCCACCTCAAGTGGATGGGGTGGGGCTAAAGAATATATAGTCGTGGCCTTTTGCTCCGAGGGACATCGGTGGGGACAGATGCTGCTGTTGTCCTGCGGAGTGAGGACAGCGAGACGGAAGGGACACGCTTTACTCATTAGGCGCTGAATTACGTCATCAGCGGTCGTTGGGGGGGGGGGGGTGGGTAGGGGACTAGACGACCGTGTGGATATCTTCTCTGTCTGTCTGTCTGTCTGTCTGTCTTTGGTTGTCTGTATGTGTCTGTCTCTGTTTTCCTTTGTCTTTGTTTGTCTGTTTTCATTTGTCTCTATGTCATGTCCCTTTGTCTTTGTCTGTCTGTACTCCGTCGGACTCTATCTTTCTGTCCTTGTCTTTGTCCGTCTCTGCCTGGTTTTTTCTATGCCTGCCTGTCTCCATACCGGTCTACGCATATCTCTTTCTCTATGTCTGACTCTGTCTGTATGTCTCTTTTTGTCTGTCGCTTTCTATATGCCTGTTTCTGTCTGTCTCTCTGTATGCGTGTTTCTGTCTGTCTCTGTCTGTATGTCTCTTTCTGCCTGTCTGTCTACCTTCATGTCTGTCTGTTAAGGGTAGTCTATTCACCGGTTGGGTGCAAATTCTATGACGGATGTACTTCATCTTGATCGCTGCGGTGTTGCTACTGATGGTTTTCCATTACTCTCTCCGTGGACTCTTTTAACAATGACCATTGTCTTGAACGCAACGGCGTCTGATGGTGCCATGTTTTTCACGGTGAATTCAAGCAGAGAAAAGATTAAGAAGATGACGAAGAAGAAGAGGGAAGAAAAGAGGAATAAGATGATGATGAAAATGAAGAAGTAGAAGAAGTAGAAGAAGAAGAGGAAGAAGAGGAAGAAGAGGACGGAGAAGAAGAGGACGAAGAAGAGAAAGAAGAAAAGGAAGAAGATGAGAAAGAAGAGGAGGGGTAGAGTAGAAAGGGGGAAGAAGAGTAGGAGGAGGAGAAAGAGTAGGAGACGGAGGAGGAGGATTGATAATTGAAGCAGAAGCTGGAGTGGATAAAGAGAAAACGAATACTATCCGAAGGTCATTAGCTTCCATGGCCACAGTCAGCCCAATCTGAAGTCTATTAGTATTATATAGACCACGAGAAAGCGATACCCACAAACTTACACGCATCATGCTTGTATATGTATATATGTATACATTATATACATATACTTATGTGCATTATGCGGATCGCGGTGGTGTAGTGGTATTTGAACGACACCTTGGAGCCGGAAGGTTGCAGAGTCGAATCCAACTCAATCCACCGCGTAAGGACCTTGGGCAAGTCCTTCACTCGCAATTGCTCATGCGCTTCGGCGTGAAACTCCGATTCAGCGACCGCGCTGCAATCTGGAGCGCTCCTGCGTAGTAATCTTGAATGGGCGCTATAACAAGTGCTCATGCATATTGTGTCCTGTTTGCGCGTTGTTGTAAAGTGTATTTTGCGGATTAGGATAACTTCCACGTCTTATGGTAATGTGTGTATTTAAAGCAGCTGCTGTACATATATATATATATATATATATATACAGTGTGTCGTGTGTCATGACGTCAATCATTTATGACGTGTCGATGACGTTAAATAAACCTGCCACCACTAAGCAAATTAATGTCAGAGCGTGACACTCCAGTTTGCGTATTCATGAAGGAGATTCAACTATAATTACTTGACACTAAGGAATTCTTGTAATACAAAGAACACTGCTTCTTTCTGTCCATCGCTTAATTAAAAGTCTAGGCCTATTATACTGACCAACGTATTTCCTTTGAGTGCAGACCAAAAACCCACAGTAGTTTATGTATGTATGTATGTATGTATGTATGTATGTATGTATGTATGTATGTATGTATGTATGTATGTATGTATGTATGTATGTATGTATGTATGTATGTATGTATGTATGTATGTATGTATGTATGTATGTATGTATGTATGTTTGTATGTATGTATGAGCACTTGTTATAGCGCCACTTCAAGAATCTACTCAGAGTAGATCCCAAATACAGCGCCGACACTAAATCGGAGTTTCACGCCGAAGCACATTAGCAATCACGAGTGAAAGACTTGCTGCTCAGTGTCTGCATACGCGACGGCTTGAGTTGGATTCAAACCTGCAACATTCCGGCTTCAAGGCACCAAGCATACCCCTACACCACCACGCACCACAATGGCCGAAACTTTACAAGTTCTTACAAGAAACTGTTGGAAACTTTTCTCAAAGGTTACATTAGCGGCAGCCATCACACAAATGGCTTTAGTTAAGTAGTGTCGCGATTTATAATTGGCTATAGTCGCTGAGGGACACGCAGAGTTATCTGGTCCTCGGGCGTTGTTCCATTATCATTCACAGATTACTGACGTGGAGAAAGTCTCTCCTCAAGGTATTCCTCCCGGACCAGATGACGCCGCGAGAGAGTCGCCCCGCGCTCGCCTCCACCACGCGGCCAATTAGTCGCAAAATGATGAATGGATGAACGCAGGGAGCGATGTCGTGCTACTGACATCTACTAATGATTAACCCCTCGGTGCCGGTGCCATGGCAACCCGGAAGAGGGGTAGGTCGAGACGTACCCTAAGGGCAGATCTCGGATGGAGATACTGATGCACGGAAGGGTTTCTTGGTGCACGGAAGAAGCTCGTATATTTTCTGGAATGGTGAGAAGAGAAAGGGGAAGAATCGAGACAGACTAAATCATGTTTATGCTTGTTTTATATTTATTTGATGCCTTTTAAAATTTATTTACTGCCGCAGAAAACAAAGCAGAATAGGCCACTAAGTACAAATGACAACTGTAGGCTACAGACACTGCGTAACAGGAAGCCGGTGTCCCGAAATAGAGTATCCCCGTACTAACCGTATCTCATCAGTGGAAGATAGGTTGAAAAAGGCACTTATAATATATGCGTGTATTTATTTTTCAAATTAACATCCATCTGTTTTGTTTTGAACAATGACACTAACAGGTAGGCCTATGTTTATTTCTACTAGATAATTTTGCTTTCTTTGGTATTTAGAGCACTTAGAACATTTAGAACGCTTAAAAACACTAGAGCCACTAAGTAAATTCGATTTACCTTGTCCTGAACATAAACAATTAGAGTCACTTTAAATTTTGATTACACCTAAAAAATTCAATTATACACATTTTTCAATAAAGGGGATATAGTGGTTTTTCGCCCGGGATAGTCTAGACCGGTATATTCCATTCGGGGGAGGGGTATATTAATTCATCCCTCCGATAGCTGTAAGGGGGATAGAATATCACGTGACACCGTCTCCGATGCACTGAACACCCCTCCACACCACTGCACCCCACAGGAGTTGTGAGAGTTGAATCTCACCAAAGCAAAAGACTTTATCACTAGCAGCGCTGGGCCCCTGAAAGCGCGGGCCCAAAGCGGCTGCATCGCTCGCCATGCCCTTAGGCCGGGCCTCTTTATCCATGCCCATTTCACCTGAACTGGTTGACTTCATATATTCAGGTGATTTTCCTCCTCTGCTCATTTCTGTAGGTGGATACGTTCCAGAATGTTCTTTTTTGTGTATATTTAATTTGTACCTGCATGTGCGTGGAAATTTACCTGGTCAGGCCTACGTACCATTGCATCGAGGCCTATAATACAAAATCGTAATGACCCTCTAGGTCTACGTTCCCCTTCCCCTTTATCCTTTTTCTGATTGGTAAGTCGTTCTCAAGGGCAGAATTTCCATTGATGCAGACTTGGTCGTCTGCATAGTACACGCGCCACTGCTGCAGCCATAATCTTCCCATTACGACCAACGGTTCTTTCACGTATCAGCTTAGCAGGCGACGTGTGCATGCATGCACGCTATCGGCGCCGCTGCCACACATAAAAGAAGTGATTGGAGTGGCGATTGAAGTGGCGATTGAAGAAGTGGCGATTGAAGAGAGTGTTGATTGAAGAAGTGGTGATTGAAGGGTTGGTTCCAAGTGGAATTTTCTCGCCTTTCAGAGGATTCATTTAAGCCGACCGCCAGCGACGACGACGACGACGTCGACGTTCTTTGACGAAACCAGTTAAAGGTGTATATAATTATATACATTGTGTCACATTTGTGTGTATATTATATATATGTATATATAAAATTGTATACATTGTGTATATATATTATATATGCATATATATAATTTATATATATATATTTAAATATATATACACACATATTATATACGTATGCAACTATACATAATATACATTGCACAGTAAATATTACATATATTATATGTAATATTTACTGTGCAATGTATATAATTAAATATGTATGTACAGTATAGTTGTATACATAGATATATAACCTATATATATATTATAAATCTATGTATACAATATATAGATACATATATATACATATATTACATATATATATATATATCCTCTACTGCTGCTGACAACGTGTGGCCAGTCCGAATGGTCACTTCCGGCCAGTCGACGTGTCTCTTTCCAAGACTAATTTATGCACACGTGACTGCTCCTATATATACCTCTGCTGCTGCTTCTGATGATGATGGTGATGATGGTGATGATGGTGATGACGATGATGATGATGAGGACGATGACGTAGCATCACCAGCATGTTGTACAATATTCCTTGCGTACCGTATACATTATAAGTGCACTTGTGAGATCAAGGGGCCGTCCACACTCTGACCTATATAGGCTACAGATATATATATATATATTTATATATATATATATATCGGATTATCGGTTATCGGCATTAAATGAATGGCTGATTGATTGATCACTATGAGCTGAAAATAATATTGATGTATACGTTAAAACCTCACTTCTGGTCGCCATGGAGATACATGTATATGTATATGTATATGTATATTAGGGTGGTTGCATCTCTAATAGAAAATTTTCAACTTGAGATGACATATTTCTCCAACCCGGCATTCCGTGCCACTTGGTCTAAAACTTATGTAACCCAAAAATTATGAGTATTGAAGAATATTTAGGACTTGCACAACGTCGTTGAAGTTTAGGATTTTATAAATAACTGTCATAATTTCGAGTATAAGTATTATTTACTTCAGATTTTTGGAATTATGGCTTTCTAACAGAAATACGTGATGATTTTTACTTAGGCACAGCTGAGACTAAATTATACAATGTTCTTGTCATCAGTGATTGATAATTATTTATTTTTATGAGCCTTTTAGTGGTAATTGATAAGTGAGGGAATTCCTGTGAACGATGATCCATTCACTGTTATGATCTTTTGCTAGCTACAATCTAAGTCATCATTGCACTACAGTATACACTATGCCTACACATAGTCTTACATGCATGTATAGTTTTGTATACTTTAGGCCTATTTTATATTATGCTGAATAGTATATCATACATAAAACAATTCTTTATTATACAGTTGCAAAGGGCCATGTAAACTGTTTGTGTTCCAAACGAAGCTATTCTTACTCTCATTTCCTGTTCAACCTGTTGTGCAACCATGTTTTCATCTTCACCAATTGAACATGCTCTGCTTGCTCATTGGTTAACTTGTTTCAAACAACGCCGTGCAAAATTATTATTAACATAATTAATAACTATACAGCATTAAAGGTACATTCTCAGAGTACTGATCCATCATCATAAATGTGGAAAACCTGACCTCAGGTACAGTATCACTCAGACTACTGAGCAGCTTCTTCTCATTTTGAACAAAGTCAAACCGTTGACAAAAGTTCCAACTCAAATGACTGAGCAGTGAGCACGTTTGGAAGCTGCAGACCGGCAAGGCTAAAAGAAGCTAACATCGGCTGTAAACCCCTCCATAACGGTAGCCTAAATGGATGACGAGAGCAATTTGCTGTTTGAAGATGTTGCTATTTCAAGACGAATACCCTCTTAGACTAGGCTACAGCAACGATTTGAGTAAGCATTGTATATGTATATGTATATGTATATATGGTTCTTCCAAGCCCTCCCATTCCGTTGGAAGGCGCCACTGCATTGATCGATACCTTGATTGATTGAATGATTGATTTATTGATTGAAGCCATGATTGATTGATTGATTGATTAATAGATAGATTGATTGGTTTCATATTTATTGCATTATCCCTTCTCGTTTATTTTTAGTAGGTGTTTGCATGAGCGCCCGCACATAGGGCAAAGGGGCACTTCACTTCTATTTATTTGTAAAACTACTACTTTTATTGATTTCTAGCACATTTTTGTGCACTGAAACACTATTGGCACTAGCGATACACAAAGTGAAATTGAGAAGTTCACGTTTAAATCTTTTAGAAACCGTTAAGATGTTATTAATTTCTAAATTTTATTTTTCAAGCTCTTGCTGAAAACATTTATCCGTGAATTTAATGTTTTGCCTTTCCCGACAAAATTTCTTCGGGGGCCCTTTGGTTGTTTTCTTCATCGTCGCTTATTTTCCCCAGGTGAACTATTGATCCAAATAGACGTTTTATTATTCGTAGATGATTGCTTTCTGATAGTCTGACTACAGATTGATTTCATATTTCTTGTAGGTGATTTTGTTCCTAATCGCTTACTTGTTTTCTACCACGTCGATTACATTGTATTTTTCCCACGTGAACTATCGATCCATATAGAAATTTTATTATTCCTAGGTGATCTCTTTCTGATCGTCTACGCCATCGATAGCAGACAGAGCTTCGAGGAGGCGGGTCGACTTCAGCAGCAAGTCTTCCAAGCCAAACTCGGTCAGTCGTCCTCCTCCTCCGTCTCCTCTCCCTCCACCCTCGGCGTCCACTCACGGGCCAGGATCAAGCAATTCGTCCCGATGGTCATCGTCGGCAACAAGACCGACCGTGACGCTGACCGCGTAGTGGACACGTCCGAGCTTCGCCTGCTCACCGACGCATTCCCAGGCAGCTGCGACGGCGTCGAAACGTCGGCCAAGCGTAACATCAACATCGAAGAGGTCTTCCTGAAACTCTTCTACCTGGCCAAGCTGCCCGTCGAGATGAGCCCGTCGCAGCACCGGCGCATCCAGCCGGGCAGCAGCTTCGTGTCGCTGCACAGCCCGCAGACGAGCCGGCGCCTGATGTCCCTTCGCCGGCGGCTGAGCGACGCCTACGGGGTCGTCGCGATGAATGCACGACGACCGAGCATACGGACGGACCTGCTGACCCTGCAGACGAGGCAGAACAAGCAGGCGGACGGAGGAGGCGGGGACCTCGACTTCGCGCGCAGGGATCTCGCGAAGTGCGTCGTCCAGTAGCGGAACTATTTATACCGAGAACTACGTGTGCAGGAGCACGGAAAATAGACCGCTAAGTCTGAAAGCATGAAACTGGGTTAGGATGAAGGTTGATCTGGGTCAGTGGCGGCGCCAGTATTTTAGTTTTTTCTGGGGGGATGAATATCCGGAAAAAATTCCATTTTATTCGCAAAAATTTATGATGACCATTTTTGTCATAGAGGGACCGGAGATTCTTAAGGAGGGGCCTGGTTTCGTGAAAAACTAAAGCGTGATAAGAGATTTGTAGGCCTATTGGAAGTGCATAACATTTTGATTTCTTACCATCAACAGCCTCAATTCCAGACAAATTGGAAGCAGAATTACTTTATTAATCAATAAAAAAAATGCTGGTAAACCCAGATAATATAGACACCCATCTCTGATTATACCGAAAGTGCAAACTTTCGACCGTCATACCTATAGTGTCAACCTCGTCTACGCAGCATCCGTGTTAATCGACTCTGCATGCGTGAACAGATTGGACTACCATGCAGAATTGCTAAATTCATTTAACGAATATCTCCTCTGTAGTCTGTAGAGCCGCCACTGGTCAGGACAGAGATCTATGAATTTGACAATCTGGCTCCCCGTTTAGTTTTTTTTAACATTCCCAATATATTTAATATTTATGCTTCAAATTTTTTTTATTCAACTGGTAGGCCTACCATTTTAGTTAGGCTACATTCATTTTGTGTGGTCTTGTTCAAATTAAATTTAATCCGTTTTTTTCATTTGACTATTGTTTTTTACGCTCTGAGATCATCCTTCCCAGTAAATCTCTCACTCGTCAAGGTTTGTCTGGTCTCAAAGTAGACTGGTAACCATAGCAACAAATTATAAAATGGACGCATTTTGGACCAAAAGTAGCGTGACAACGATAGTGACCAATTGTCGTTAGCCTAATGCATTCTGTTTTCAAAATTCACTGAAGCCATAGCAACCGATATCACCGTTAACAAAATGCACCATGGTCCCAAATTAGAATAGAAACCATGGTTGCTAAGCAACCAGAGCATTACCACCGTATCAACATCCTCTCTTCGTCCACTACGCTCGATCACGTGACATACACGGTCTACTTGTCCCGCTAGCACGGATTGCTTTTGATAAAAACTCGAGTATTCGCCTTTATGGATCCAGCTCTTTGGAATCAGTTCTCTCTCCATTGACATGTTCTTTGCTATTAACTGGAACCCGAAGCACATCTTTTTGCTGTCTCAAAACTATACTTTAAATATCTGGATCTTTCGCACTGGGAGCACCTCTGATTGGTCCGCACTGCGAGGGGTGCTTTATAAATTTATAGATACAATTATACAATACAAGCAAACAATCACGATTAAAGCTATAATACAATACATGGCAGTTTTCTGCTGGAGTGATACCATCGCAAAAAAACTATTTAGTAACCAACCATGGCTAACACTCACTAAGTGACCTATTTTCTTCCACAAGTAACCAATCACGGTCAACCCTTGATGACCTATTTCCTGCCGAATCAGCCTTTGGAACGCGACTACTCTTCTATTCTGAGTAGATGGATGCATAGTTCAACGATAGCTTAATAATATGGCAACAGAGTTCGTTGCCATCGGCAAAAATTTGTTTTGCATATTACAGTTCCTCTAATCTCCACTTCGTCGTCATTATTTTTAAGACGAGTACGTGGCGCCGGGAGTCATAAGCGTCTACAGCAGACAGAACTAATTAACTAGCAATCAGTAACCTCTGACTTTTCCTCTGCATGCCCGCCTGACCCTTTTAAATCTACTTGACTTGGAGGCAATTCTGACATTAATAATAAATCGTGTTCTTTCTCGCCAAGCGCTGCGAATAAACTGGTTCCCAAGACTTCGTTTGGTTGGGCGTTATAAACCTCACAATATATATATATATTTATTCAATAGGCCTTTACATAATTACAATGGCACTTATATATAATATGCTTATATATTTTATATAAACCCGGTGTATAAATATCAGCGCGCATTAGCAACAATCTTAGGCTATTCTTCATAATAATAATTATGGAGAATAATTATTTTACAATTTTTTTAATGCATAGGACGGGCCAAAGGCATTGAAAAGAAACGCAATTGGTACAGAAGTCAGACGTTTGGATTATACCACGTTTATATAGGCGGCCCTTAATGCATTCTACATCTCTGTGCAACAATCACTTTGGCATAATAGAATTGCATATTGTCTATTATAGCCTACCTGCATCAAATTTAGGCTATCGGTTAATCCTGGTCTGAAATTAAATCAGTTTCTCCACGTACAGAAAATCTTAATGACTTAATGCGAATTCACAAGTCCTAGAACTTAAACTTAAAACTGTCGTTTCCCAGCCACCCAGACTTCCAGGACTTCGCAGGTCAGAAGATCCGCTGGATTGGAGCAGATGTCTTTATCAAGTATCACAAAGTCCGCCTGATATCCTGGAAGGAGTTGACCAAGTTCATCCTCCTTCATGGTGGCGTAGGCACCGCCCTTTGTGTAGAGGTCGATTGCCTGACGTACGGACAGACATTCCTCTGGTCTGATTTCAACACAGAAAACGAACATAAATTTATTATCAGGGTTGCCTCAATCCAGCCACAAACCGGTTTTGCAAGGCACAAGTGAACCAGCGTGTGTTTTCTGGACACGCTTAAGAGTGCCATAAATCTCTCGACTCTTCTTTACCAGTAGTTTCTCAATCTCAACAGCTTACTAAACAAATCATTCAAAAGCCTGATAGTAGCCAGGAAACCAAAGTCAATGTGGACAATTTTACAACAATGTAAGTGAGGCATACAAAAGCCCGGGCACCTGACTAAGCCTGCATATTTAATAAGCCCAACCCTTCCTCATTAAAGAGTCCCCTAGCTAACTCCTTGACATAGCTGTGGAATCACATAGGCTGGCAGTAGATAGGTAGGCAGCAACACTAGCTGGTAATTACCACACAGGGTAGGTTATAATGTGATAAATGAACGTGTTAAAAAGTAGACGAAATGAAAGCATAACAGGTACGAACCGGGAAAAATTAGAATCTCGTGTGTTCGCATGATTTTAAAATTGTCAACTCTGCCAAAACATAGCACAACGGCTTGGAACAACCTCACATTGACATTACCGGAATACGTTGCTATTATCTGGAGATCTTGTGGTTGAAT
This sequence comes from Lumbricus rubellus, assembly GCA_945859605.1. NCBI lineage: Eukaryota > Metazoa > Annelida > Clitellata > Crassiclitellata > Lumbricidae > Lumbricus > Lumbricus rubellus. The sequence goes on along the minus strand of OX243820.1, from coordinate 9,321,144 downwards.
TTCGAAATATGGCATCGTAAATTCCTAACAGAGCACGTGGTGTTTCCACCGGAGCATCTGATCCACCAGCGCATGGAATACCTGAAACATGTCACCACACAGGTACATTTCTATGGCAAGAATGGTACAGAATGTACTCAAGGAAATAAAAGTCGTCCGAAGGAGATCTTAGTCTGGTTGCCAAAGGATCAGAGGTGGCAGAGTAGCTGTTAGGGTGTGTGGCATTTAGGCTGAGAATTGGAAGGTAGCATATCAGGTGAGTTACAGAAAGAAATCAGAGGTGCTCGAAAACAAATCACAAAGGTAGCTAAACTGGTTCCACAGGAACAGCACATTTCAATTTCAATTTTAAATTCAATTCCCGTGCAGGTTTTCAATTTCAATTCAATTTGAATTTATTTCATGAGCCAACCTGTACCTTTAGCGAGGTAAATAGAGCATAATCTTAACTGCATAGATAACCAACTAGTGGTTAAGAGGCTAACCCTTCTGAAGCAATGTTTTCCATGGATAGGCAAAATCCATCAGGGCAGGAGGTAAGAGATTTGGCAACCACCGAGCATCAGTTGTAACAAACTGTGGTTGGATGTTGGCAACCACTCCGCGCTTTTTCATACGATCCAGCAAATCAGATCGAAGAATCTAAAATAATTGGCTAACGATAACAATCAAATACTTGAATTGCTGGAGTGAATGGTACTACATAAATATATATATATATATATATATATATATATATATATATATATATATATATATAATACCAATGTATATATATACGCTATATAAATGCATTTAATGAATTTAATCAATATAATCCATTTCAGTCAAAACACCGCACATATACATACACAGTACACACATTTGGATTTTGGAATAATAAAATATTATAACTAAGACTTTGGTAAATCAGCCTTTCAATAGTATCACAGCACACGGTGATTGTATATAGTACAACTGGCTTTTACACTTTACAGCCTGAAGTTAGGCTGCTGTATTTAGCATATGGTTGTATTTTTTATTTAGCATATGATTGTATTTTTTATCAGAAAGCGATTATGACACCCTACACTACTTAGATTCTTTACATTGAAATAAAGTTTCTCGAATAATTCTTGTTAAGATACAATTGAGTAACCTGGCAGTGAGTGAAGATTGGTCTCTTTTCCGGTGAAACATTCGCATCTTCCAAGGCGTTGAGTGCATTCTCCGCTGCTTCATCTCCAATCACGTGGATCTCCAATCGATATCCAAGACTCGTCGCCTCCAGAACTTTCTGCGTCAACTCAGCCTGTTTACAATTAAAGGAACAAAGTCCAGTACTAGTCAGAATAGATTGCCTAGAGATGCAAATGGTAAAACATTATACAGAATAAATTATACATGGGCCCACCGCTGCAAAGTAATGATGAAAATTTATCACTACAACTTTACAGCTAATTTGTGACAGATTTCTATGCATTAGCCACTTTATGCAAAGTGCAGTGCGCATTACTTACAGACGAAAGGGTACCCCAATATACGGAACAAATAAGCTACAGATGAAAAAGTACAACACTATCAGAATACAATATAATTATACAGATGCAGATTAAAGTTGAATTTATCACAACAACTTTATAGTCCATTAAAAGGCATATTTTCGTGGTAATAATATGTGAAGTAACTATCATTCTGGCCTTTGAAGTCTTTTCTCTGGTGTTTGCTCACATCTCTAGCTAAAATCAATCTAATCATCAAAACAACAGGCGTTTTTAGATCTATGCAAAACCTGTGTTGTAATGTCAAATGATAAAAAGAAAACTTCAGTATGAAAACCGATAATGGTGTTAGAAAAAAATAGATTAGATATTCAGAGCAGACTGTATTGTGTATTGCATCAAAACAGGGTTATCAAAAGTTAACTTTAGAACCTCAAGCAATAATCAGCATGTTGAATAACTTAGTAGATTGTGGCCACTTAGCTAATAATCAACTTTACAAGCACATCTTATTAATAACATTCCAATTATGCCCTTGAAATGAAGAATAAATGGCACAGCTCAAACTCATTGAGTTAGCAACACTTAGAGGTCCTTAAAGGTTGCTATATGCATATAACCATAACCACACTCTTTTATTGAAACCAAAAGCAAGAGTTTAACAGACATAATAGGTCCCAAATAGAATATTGGCTAAAAGAGAGAGTCCTAAAAGGGAGTAGGCCCCGCTAACAAGCGTCACCATAGAATAAACAGTGAAGAGTGATAAGAAGGTAATCAGGATATAACTGAAAGTTCAGATGCGAAAACACAGATAAGAAAACAAAACAAAAACATATTTTTAAAAACTAATCAACTAATAATGCGCACGAGGCAAACTCAGCTAACCAGTGAAAATAGATCGACAGGCAATTGAACTCTAAATGAAAAGAAACTGTCAAAATTACCTACGCATAAACGAGTACTCCTAAATACTCAAGAATGCACAAATATGTCATTTGATAAGAAAAACATTCACCTGAGAATAATACAAGATTCCTTTGTTGTTTGTGGAGGAGCAATAGCACTGGCTGAGCGCCGCAGTGGATACTCCAAGTGCCCCATCGGCAAACAACTTCACTCTGTCACATGACAGATTTCTTCCATGCGACTCTTTGGCCGATGGAAAATTATCCCACCTTCTGGACTTGAAATAAGCTGAGAAGAAGATTCGAATTGGAAGCTTTCCTTGTTCCTCAAGTTGTCCGAATTCATTCCAGGTGTGTTCTTCACAGGCATGGGCACTGGTTATACCGTTCTTCACAAGATCAGAAACTGCATCCTCAATGTTTCTCAGCTTCTCCTCGGAACTCGCCTCCACCAGCGGCAAAATAATGTCCATGGCACACTCGGACAGCATTCCATTGATTTTTCCATGATTCGGATGATCAGCGGGATAGCGTTCGATTACACCTCCCTGTGGATCTTTTGACTCGTCGTTTATTTCTGATTAAAAATTAACAAGTAAAGTCACACCACTGTAAAATACCTTAAAATTCATGTGGCACAATTTAAAGAAATCAGTTGTGATATTATACTTTAATGCGATTGTATTAACTATCAGACATCACTGGAAATAGGAATATATCCAAAAAATTTGGGCTTCTTCCAAAGATCATGGTTGCAAAAACACAGAATCAGACAAAAAAATTAATTATATAAATATATCGGAGGTTTTAACCCATAAAATCCCTATAAATACTCCTACGAAAAGAAACCATGCAAATAGGCAGGTAAAAGGTACGCCGTGCAACAGCTTGATGGAGAGGGATAACAGTTTACTTGATGAATGTCAATGGCAACTGCTAACTAAGTACACTTGATATAAATATGAGATTGATATTCAGTTACTTACTTGCAAGGCATGACACATAAGTTACTTACTTGCAAGTAAGTTATACATAAGTTACTTACTTGCAAGCAAGTGATACATAAGTTACTTACTTGCAGGTGAGTGAAATTAAGTTAATTACTTGCCATACTTGCAACTGAGTCACACCAAAGAAAATTACTTGCAAGTGAGTGACATTAAGTGTCAATCACTTGCAACTTGCAAGCGAGTGACAGTTAAGTTAATTCATTACAAGTGAGATAAACTTATAAGTGTCAATTACTTGCAAGTGTCAACGCCTGACTGTTTACCACCGCATAGTGGCCACAGACTCGTTTCAGGTAAACAGGAACGTTCGGGCACACTTCGTCAATGTCATCTTTTGTCGGGAATCTTCCAATTTGATCCTGCTCCCAACCACGACCAACAATCCATTTCTTTTCCGGATGATCTCTGACGTAAGCCTGAACCCTCTCCTGCAAATCAGCCACAGACTGACAGCCGTTCAAGTTCAAGACGTTGAGAACTGAACCGTATTTTTCAACGTGGAGATGAGAATCGTGAAGTCCTGGAAGAACGAGCTTTCCATTGCAGTCCTTCCGCAATGCATCTGGAAAGTCGTTCAACGGAGGATTGCCTTTTCCCACGTTGGTAACGTATCCGTTTCCACTGTGGAATGTCATCCAAGAGTTGTCGTCACCAGACGACTCGTAGATCTTCGCATTGTAGAGCAACATTAATGAACTCATTTTGTCAGTTGACATCAACTGAAAATAAACATGATTTGAAAATCGTACTCCAGCTTAAAATTTTTACAAATGTCCATACAAACACGTCAAAATGAAAAGACAAACAGAGTGACAGACAAGCAGACAGGCATGGGTATAAATAAACTAGTAAACGGTCAGGCTGCCCTATCTGATAGACTAGTGTTGTGAGGCGGAAATCTTTCCCGGAAAGTTTCATATCTTTCCGGAAACTTTCGGAAACTTTACGACGTATCTTTCCGGAAACTTTCCAAAAAATTTCCGATATTTTTCTATCAATACAATATTACTAAATAACAATTTAAATCCATAAATATGCTTAAACATCAATCACTGTAAGCTATATTATATAGTCATTGCTAATTTTTCATTCAATAAACAACACTTATTGCTTAATGTTTAGTGTACACACGACAATACATTTAAGAAATAATTGCAATCAGACTTCACTGTTATTATGAAGAAAATTTTTATGATTTGGTCACCTAACTCTTCTTATTTTTTTACTTCTGAAAATATGAAACAAAAACAGCAATTGATTCAGTACACTATAGACACCAAATGTTTTAATAAGTACTTCAACAGATTAATTCCTACATATATACAATTATTTTATGCTTGAAATATGATGTTATTGGCAATGTCATTGCAGTGTGAGACTAATCTATTTTCAAATCTGCTTTCCTTGGTAAGCAGCAAAGAATATGTTTTGGTTTAAATTTTCTATCTATGAGTTGTTACCTTGAGTAAGCAGTGTATAGACAAGGAAAAGCCTTTTTTATTATCTTATGTAACATTATTTATTTATTTACTGTCCATAATTATTTTCTTTAATTTATTACTTCTGAATTCCCTTACATTCTTTCCTTACTTTCAAGGATTCAGCTAATTTACATCACCATTTAACTGTTGCAATATAATCCTAAATAGCACAGTGAAAGAAATAGTTGAGCAGGTTCAAAACAGCTGCCAAAATGTCAAATTGTCAGATATTCTGAACTGCTAATTAAAGCATTTAATAGTAATTTTAATTCTTTAAGGTGAACATTTCCCACATTGCCAATAAAAGGAACTTTAAAAACTCAAATTTTCGTATGTTTTCTGATAGGGAAAAAGTGACATTATGTGTTAGATGTATTTTTCGGTCTACGGAAAGTTTCCGGAAAGTTTCTGGGAAAATATCTTTCCGGAAAAGCTACATCACTATGATAGACCAACCTCACGTGTCAGTGCTCAACATAGATCAAGTGATTAACACTGTTTTTACTGACTTTCCTAAGCTTACAAACAGCTTATATTTTTGCAACATGACCTGTTTAAATCATAGATTTTGACCTACAAGCAGTTTCAAAACACGCACAGTCGACAATGCCTCAGTTCGGACTTCGTGCTTCCTCTGACTTTGCACCTCTCGAAGTCCGAACACAACATTCTAACAATATAGCCAATCTATATAGGCCCTACTACCTGTTACTGAAATTAGCCTACATACGCGTTTAAGACCAAGGCTAAGAGTGTTCAAAAGTCTCATTGCGGAAGTTACTTAAACGTTGCATGGTTTGTCTACATTGGCAATTTAGGATTTTAGATAGCAAAACGTCGTGTTTACATAGTGGGGCCTAATAAAGACAATAATAATAATAAATACAACGCATGGGCCTTTTAGTAATCAATTTTCAAATAGGAGTAAAAGTTACCTTTGCAAGAGTCACAAGTCCGGTTTTAAAGTCTGTATGTAATTGAATCGTGCCGACATCTGGGGATTGGAGGACTCCGAAACAAACTAATTAGTCTGCACTAATTTTATAATTTTTATTTTATTTCTTATATATCTATACAGATTGCACAAGCTTACAGCCTTCAGGCACAGTTTTAAAAATAAAATCTGTGGATTTTGTGCCCGAAAACAGACGTTGAACAATTTCTGAACGAACTGTTAATAAGAACCCTCAGACGTTTGGTTCCCGCGAATTCTCTTTGTGGGCGCTGTAGGCCTAAATCTCGAGATTACGATTAGGGCCTACGATCTATATGCCTGCCGGAATACCTATGAATTTCATGTTAATTTCTTGTGATTTCAATCGAAGCGATTGTTGGTTGTAGGTCCTACGCTGTAGGCCTAGTTGTGGAACTCACTGGAACTGAAACATTGGTGTAAACTGTAGGGGCGCTAGCAAGGCTGTTTTAAAGGAATTTTTAGAACTGCACAACCCACTTCTTTCCTTTCCCATGGTAGTCTAAATTTAATTACTTCCAATTGGAGGACAATGAGTCAATGCCCTTTTGTGCTATAGTTTTAGGCCTAACTGCACAGAAGTGCTTCTACAATAGACTAGGCCTACAACTGGACAAATAGGACCTACATAAATTTAGGCTACATTGTAGAACTGCGCATTTTGTGTACAACTGCACGTTAAACAAGCCCTGGGCGCTATAGGTTATAGAAAATTATTGGAAAATGGGACTTCTTAGGCTGTGGCGGCTGTAGCCGGTCTATGGCCCATAACAGCAACGTCGCAATCAAATTAGGGTTGCGTGGTTGAGGGCTAATGTTTGTGGTGGCGCAACAAAGGAACTTTCGAGGATTTTAAATGATTTCCTCATAGAACCTCAATAGCCTAGTCTATATTTTTAATAGAATTCAAAGATAACCGGCCTTAACGTGACAACGTATAGGCCTACGACTAGAGGCCTATGGCAATTTTAGTTGCCTATTGACTGCGTGGGAGAAGAAAGCGGCTGCCTTAAACGTGTTTTATCTGGCAAATTTCAACAATCAAGTGGTTGTAGGCTTGATCTGGGCTATGTGCAGCTTTCTTAGCCTAATCCTGCCCATAATTTATGACACTGATAAAAGTAGGCTAGCTATAGGCTATCAGGAAGAAATTTAAGAAAATAAGGTCTATAAATCTTGGTGTCTTTTCTTAAACATACACTAAGATTAGTACTTAGGCCAATATCTAGTCCTTCCTCTTATGGGGTGTTGGAGAGTCAAAATGGGCTATGTGGGGGGGGGCCCGGGAAAGAACGAGTGCCTGGATAATCGCCGAGTGTCCCAGCGCCGGGCAGGGTTGGTGGGTTGAGAAGATGTGCCCTTCCCGTTGTTTAAAATTTTTAGAATTTCCACACTCCAGTGGTAACATTGTAAACTGTCATAGGCCTACATTATGTCAAACCCGGGCCCAAACCAGTGACCAAACGCTTTGTAAATTCAACCTTGAAGCTGTTGGGTTAGTAGGCCTACCACAGCTTAATAAGTCAGTTTTGCCTTTGCCTAACTAATCCAGTTCGCACACAAACGATTAGGCTATTTGTAAATTTTGTAGACCTTAATCTCTGGCTTGCACGGTCCGAACTGAAGCGGTCTAGCTGGCACTCATTGAAATGGGTAGCGACAGTGCTTAAAGTGTGGAAAATAAGTGCCTGGACGCTCCTTACTTTGCAAAAAGTGCCTGTAGGCCTACGTACGCCCTTACCTTTTCAAGCTGTGGTGGCCAATAAGTGGCAGGACCGTCAGGACGGCGTTCATATTTTGAAATATGTGCATGGACGTCGTCCATGAACGTCCAGCCACACTTTAAGCCCTAGGTATCGACAGAGGTGGCAAGGGATTAGGCTATAGGCCTATATGGATACCACCGGCCAATTCATTGAAAAAACGAGCTACAGGTCTATGTCACTATGGAAAAAATGTTCAGTTACATTATTTTGCAAGTCAATAATTTGAGTTGGATCATTTTAAGCGTGTGCCTTGCAAAAATTAGGCCAAATGTAGGAAAGGGTGAACACGTTTCTGCATAGTAGGCTGATCGTATGGGCTAATAGCATTTTCAATGAACTGGTCACGTGTTTGCCAGTGGGCAACGTACGCCTTTTGAGGACCAAGTGTAGGCTATAGACCTAGGCTTAGACCTACGCAGACTGTGTTTAAAGGTTGATTTTAAACTTTCAGAAAAATAAGCTGCTATCTAGGCCTATAGGCTGACCTCTCTCGTCCTCAATAGCAGAAGAACTACGTAGCCTACGCTTTGACCGATGTAGTGTTACTTAACCAGACTGAACCGCATTTTGTCTATTATGTTGTAAAACGATACAGTCTTATAGACTTCAATTTCGCTTTGATGCTTTAAATGTTAGTTAACAACATTCTTTGATATTGTAAAATAGCACTGGATTTTACTTGAAACTGGATTTAACACAGCACACGCCTTATTGATTGATAAGTTGATTGCTCTGCTTTAGGCTATTTATCGGCCAGGACCCGTTTGACAAATATTCGGAAGATATATTATAGACCTAAGCGTGCAGCAAGAGACTTTGTGAGGCTCATGGGTCACCCACAACGGAACATAATAATTTTTTAATTACAAGTAAGCCTATTAAATTGACAATTTCCTCCTTGAGATAATAACTCTATTTTCCTGAATTGTCCAAGTTTGGCCTCGCGCTGCCCTTCCCCTCTATAGGCTACTTCTTGACTGACCACTTATGCTAGCTTCATCTTAACCCTTTAATGCCGGAGGGTATATGATTTCCCATACCATTTACGACCATCTCGGCATTAAAGGGTTACGATCCACAGGCCTATTCATTTTGAAGTATACGAATGATATAATTACGTTCTCCAGATCAGGGCAAGAAAAATAACTTATGAAAACCAGTCTTTCTCTAGATCAGGGGTCTCAAACACGCGGCCGCCGAGAGGGGGGGGGCAGGGGGGCAAATGCCCAGGGGCCCGGCGACCTTTAGGGGGCCCGGCTACACTGAAAATAAAAATAATAATTACTATTATTTATTATTATTTATTATATATTATTATTATTTTATTATTATTATTATCATTATTATATTTTAATATTATTTTAGGCCAATTACTATTATTAAACTGTCATTTGGGCTATAACCTAACGCGCCCAAGCAAATCAGAATATTGCACTAAATCGCGTTATAGAATGTCTGTTCAAAATAAATATTAAACAAACAAGTCTTCAGGTTTTTCTTGAAGAGTGATAAAGAAGATGATTTGCGCATAAAGTCTATTCAATAATATTCTCTCGGGTCATAAGTTGATTGCTGGCGGCGGCGGGCCCAAAATTGAAATTATTATCGAAATTGTAGAAAGGTTTGGTCTTGATGTTAGCACTCTGCCATCAGAGCTTGTGAGTGTAATGCGGAAGTTGGAAGATTTTTCAGCAAGTTCAAGCAAATTAAAAGTATTCAACCATCTGTCACGAAGTAAGACAGACTGAATGGTCTTGCAACTCTTGTAATCAGTAGTGGCGCCAGATGGGTTAGGGGGCTAAGCCTCCCAAAATGCTTTCGGTTTTTACATGTAAGCCTTAAATATTTTCACGTTTAGCCCCCCCCCCCCTAAAAATGCGAGATTTCCATGCGATTTCGACCAAATGACTAAAAAAAGGTCGTCGGAAATTGTGGCGGATGAAAATAGAAAAATTTCCAAAAGATTTAGACCAAATGACTAAAAAAAGGTCGCCAGAAATTTTGGCGGATGGAAATATGAAAATGGAAAATGTCCTCCGCGAGGATTCTGCCCCCCCCCCCAACCCCAAACTGAAATCCTGGTGCCGCCACTGCTTGCAATAGAATATGATCTTCCAAAGTAATTGACCAACGAGGATGTTTGAAACAATTTTGCTGCAGTTAAATGTAGAAAAAAGCTCTTTGATTTCCATAAATTAACTTTTTTTTCATAATATATATATAGCCTATAGCCTACATTATTTTACATTCGACCCACACCTTTGTTATTTCTGTTTTATTTAAAGTTGCTCATAAAGCCTAAAGATATTTTAGGGCCCGTGACTGCTCTGCCCAGGGGCCCGGAATTCCTGTCGGCGGGCCTGGCGGCCCGTGGACCCGAATAATGTGGCCCGCGAGAGCCATCTGGTTTTTTATTCTTTATTTTTTATTTAAAGAAAGAAATTGGTGAAAAAACCGAATTCTGCTGTTCTTTTGCGATTTGAATCAAGGTTCAAACTGTTTTCTTCTAAATTTTGCTTTGGATATTCAATCTGCAACAGCAGATGTGCAGATATAGAGTTATAGTGGGCCTTCAATGTAATACCATGCTGAAGCAGAAGTAGGCTAAGCCTACAATGAGGTTGATATTCCGTTATTCTACACTTTTCTATTACAAGAAAAATTCCAAAATCTGCATCTGCAGTAGGCCTACTGCAACACGCTAATGGCGATATTTGACAGTCATTACCTACATAAGAATTATTATGTGAACAGCGTTTTTATTAATTAATGAAGATGAATAAATCTCAAATGACACGCCTGACAGTTACGGGTGAATATGTGGAAGATGTAGGTGTAGCGGTTTAATAGGCTACCTATAGGCCTATACTCTGATTCTTCGCATCTCAAAAGATAAAACTAAACAACGATGTTCTCGTAGTTGGGAAACGTTGTCAGATGATGTGTATCGCTAATCACACCTGATCACCTCTGACACTACTCACTATGATACTTTAATATTTAAAGATGCTACACGCTTAGTTGTAGGTAGGCCTATTAGGCTTACTAAATGTGCTATTGATGCTTTTCATAGGCCCTATCTTTGTGACTCTGAGTTTTCAATTTTGTGTCTGTAGCCTACCATTCTGGTTAAACTGAAAGTAGGCCCCAACAATATTAGCTTAGGCCTAGGTGATTTTACAGGATTATATCATTATTATAGCATTGTAGGCCTAACCCTCACCTCATAGAAATAGTTTAATTTGCAAGATATAATTTCATGTTGCGGCCCGCGAGACACTGAAAATTTTCAAATTTGGCCCACACGATGACTTGAGTTTGAGACCCCTGCTCTAGATGTTTATAATGCTGCAACTCAACTTTATACATGTATTATAATATTGTTACTTTGCTAATTTCTCTAAGGGAAGAGTCAATTCTGGGGAGGAAATACCCCCTCCCAGAGGTGCATTTGAACAATAAGGTAGGCCTATTTGATGCAGCTGTTGCACCTCCAAAAGCCTCTCCGCAATCAACTAAAATTAATGACTATAATAAGAATCGGCCACTGTGACAAGAAAAAAACTCGACTATACTCAGCACAGTTTGTGGCGTCAAAACTCCTTGATAGTAACGCCACAGCTGGATGCCCACTCTGTACATAGCAGTTGTCAGCCGTAGACAGAGTGGTAGACAGAGTGGTAGAGTGGTACAGAGTGGTAGACAGAGTGGTAGACAGAGTGGTTGCACACGCTACACTTCAGATAATATGAGCGTACATGTATAAATGGATACAACAGCCGTTGACAGAAGCATGGCCAGTTATTCATTTGCACTTAGAATATCTTTCTATCATTCTCTCCCCCTTCTTTATCCCTCTCCTCTCTTCTTCACATTCCCTATATATCTGTCTGTCTCTCTGTCTGTCTCTCTGTCTGTCTCTCTCTCATTCTCTCCCCTTTCTCTCTTCCATTCTCTCTCTTTGTCTCTCTGTGTCTCTCTCTTTCTCTCTATCTCCTTCTCTCTAGTCTCCCTCTCTCTTCCTCATTATCTGTCTCTATCATTCTTTCTTTCTCTCACACCTGTTCTGTTCCATTCTTTCTCCACTTCTATTTCTGCCTTTTGTGTCTCTGCCTGTCTCTCTCTCTCTCATTCTTTCTGTCTCTCTCTGCATCTCTGTCTCTGTCTCTGTCTCTGTCTCTCTGCATCTCTGTCTGTCTCTCTCTGTGTGTCTTTGTTTCTGGATGTCCATCTGTCTCTGCTTCTGTGTCACCGCCCAACTGTCATGTACCTCGCCCCTCTATTAGCAGCACAATGCACTGAGCGCCCAAAGCAATCATAGTCTGGTGCAGGTGATGGTATCGGTGAACACGCGGCGCATCGTGTAACTGTCGTGCAGATACATCCATCATTGGATATATACAATAATTATACATAGGTATATCAAACGACAACAGGCCATAAAGACAGGCATACATACTGATAGGCAGACAGATAGGCAGACGGACAGACGGATGGACGCAGAGACAGGATAACTGACTGATAGGTTAATTGATATGTAAACATAGTGTCGCAACCACAGACATAGGCCTACATGTAGACGTTGATATACAGATAGACATACTCTAACACAACCATATAATTGTAGACACATACAACGTGATATAAAGACACGAGGATAGACTGGAAAGTCAGAGAGAGCGCGACAGTCAGCCACATAGACAGACAAACAGACATACGCTGTCAGACGGAAACAGAGAGTGTGTCGGACAGAGGAAGAGAGAGAAACAGACAGACATACATAGAGAGAGACAAAGAGACACACATACACACATAAAGAGAGACAGAGAGACAGACATACAGAGAGGCAGAGCGTTACAGTCAGATAGACAGTCATACAGACATAAAGAAAGAGACAGAAAGGAAGACAGAGAGCGTTAGATATCGTGCAATGCATGATTGAAATATAATGTTTCGATATAGTCTAACATGTTTTCATGTGGTTATAAACCACCTGGGACTACATACATGTACACGCTCGGCCATTGGCGCTGGCCGGCCAGAGAGGAGCCCCCGTTGGCCAACAGCCGAGTGACTGCTCTCTCACCTCTTCACTTATTATAGAGCCTGTCGATCTTCTGCTTTTCGATTTAACCGCGAATTAATTATCGAGTCAACATAGAAAGGATTTAATACTGGATTTATTCGGAGTTCTTGCCTGGCATGCATGCAGTCAGTAACTGTACAGTTGTTTAACTAATAGGACATTATCTGGTTAAACTGTTGACAAAGTTACGTTAAATAAGGATACAGATGTAGCCTATGCCCACAGGTAGAGATATTTACAGACACAGCTAGACATACAACTCTGTAGCCTACAGGTATAGCCTCTGTAGATTATAGACGTTTGCAGTACGGGCATAGATATTTACAAACGCATAGACTGACAAGAACAGACATCTGGACACATTTACTTACGAAGACACATAGGGCCTACACATAATATACAAACATAGACATTTACAGAAACATAGACGTAAAATAAGGCCTACACATAATATACAAACATAGACATTACAGAAACATAGACGTAAAATAAGGCATAGGTATCAGTATTCACAATATCGCATGCGCAATTTTATATAAATTCTATATAATTATACAGTTGTACACGGACAATTGTCGGACATAGACACAGACACTTACATGTAGCTAGTCAGGTGTAGATATTTACAGACACACCAACAGGTAGGCCTATATGCAGTAGGTGAGACTGTTGATTGGTTGTTTACTGCCGTTACTGACGGACGATACTGTTTGAGTGCATACTTGTATTCGTTTGACGGCAACCAGTTGGTCCACCATCACCTCCATTAGCAAGACATCTAAAAGCACAGCGGACGGATAATTATAATATAGACACGCGTCTTAATTGGATGTTGCATTTGGAAAGGTGAAGACCGAAGACAATAATTATTCTGTGCTGGAAGAGGAACTATGGTATTGGAGGAGGAAATGGATTGCCCGGCTCTGTCCTCCTCCGCCTCCGCCTCTTCTTCAGCGATGTCTCAATTAAACGGAAGCGATGGAAAGAAACCTCAGGTTCGACCCAGATCGATAGGGAAAGGAAATGAATTTTCAGTGGTGGCCACGATGATGAATGGTAAAATGGTTCCGTCCTTGTCGTCAGAAGATGGAGAAACGGACTCGGCGTCAAGTTCCGTCAAAGACCAATACAGTCCTTTGACGCTTTCCGTCAACTGGGATCCAACAGACGGTAATCGTAGCAATGGATTCGAACCTCAGCTGGACTTGGAAGCGAGGGATGGGAATGGATATCGCCGGAGTAACATTGATGGTGATGTGAATGACGTCAGATTGTCTGACGTCATTGTTGCTGAGCAACAAAATGGCGGCGATAAAGCGGAAGAGGAGGAAGAAGACGTGTACGGACATCTTGCGGAGCAGATACAACGTTATGATGAACATGTGCCGCTGCATAGATCCGTCTGCTGCGCACTATGCAGGTAAAGAAATAATTAATTATTATTAATAGATGAATAGAAAGACTGGATGGATGGATGGATGGATGGATGGATGGATGGATGGATGGATGGATGGATGGATGGATGGATGGATGGATGGATGGATGGATGGATGGATGGATGGATGGATGGATGGATGGATGGGTTTGGTGGATGGATGGATGGATAGACGGATGGAAGGAAGGATGGATGGATGAATGAATGATGGATGGATGGATGGATAAATGGATGGACGAATGAATGAATGAATGAATGAATGGATGGATGGATGAATGGATGGAAAGATGAATGGATGAATGGATGGATGGATGAATGGATGGATGGATGCATGGATGGACGTATTTTTTACGTCCACAGTGCCAGTCCCAAGTCTGGAGAGGTGGAAGAGGTCAATCGCTGTTATCACAGTGTCTTTAAACCGAAACTACTATGTCATGTAGCCTATAGCCTACATGTTTGACTGTACGTCCGCATATAAGCTCAACCAAGCATAGCCGTATACTGACGATTGTTATTTTATACCTATAGCGTTTTGCTTGCTGCAGGGTAAACTGTTGTTGAAATAAACGATTGTGCATTCATACATACGTCGCACATATTTATAGTGAAATCCCCAACAAAAATGATTTATTACAAGTCATAAACTTTAGAAGTTCGACTGTATGAATAGAAGTCTCATGGATGTCTGCAATATCGTTTAACGCAATCATCTTTAGCGTATCGATGTTAGGTTACGTCTTTATAAACGTGACTGTGTTGAATGCTGCTTTATCATGGGAAAATTTGCTGAAAACGAGTAATTTCTTTATTAATTATAATTTTATCGTCGTTAGAATCTTCATTTTAATTTTAACAATTTACTTAGGTCTATAATTCGTTCATTTGTCTACTTCAAGCCGAAGACCTCATGACAATTTAATGGTGATTAATGACTTAGCAGAGATGTTTGCTGGTCCACAGGATGAGAATACCTGTCATTAGGTGTTTTTCTGTTGACTGAGCTTTGTAGTGACGCTTCAAAAACCCTAATGAATAACTGCAGACGGGAGTATCTTATTATATTTCTAAAAGTTTGTCCTTCTGTCAAGTTCTGTGTGTATGTATTTGTCCCAAGAAAGGCTCTGAAACTTTGTAGCACTTGAATCAACATTATCCCTATTGCCCAAGACGGCCCTGAATATTATTATTGAGCTGGACACGTGAGCAGAAATTGCTACAAATGGTACACAAAGAACTACCAAAATTGAGAAGTCATGTACCGGTAATGACATTGTTTTAACCCTTTACCTTTTTGTCCCGAAAATATCCGCTCAAAACACGGGCTTAACAGAAAAAATGAACGGGTAAAGGGTTAATAAGTGTTCAAGGAATTTTTTTTAATGAAATTTGGCAGTCTAAAATTTTAAAGATAGCCCTGTAATAGAGAAGGCATTTAGTTGCCCAAAATAGTGTTTGTACAAATATTAACCTTAAGAGCATGGGCGTATTTAGGGAACTACGGTTATTCCCCCCCTACCCCCCAAAAAAACTTCCAATTTTTAAAAAATATTCTGTAATTTTCGAGCATAATTACTCATTCTTCTTATTTTCGTTCTCTGCCCTTAGGCAGGTTCGAATGTTTGACGTCTCCATTCAGTGAACCTCCCCAAATAGAAACCCCCCAAATTCTTCTCTGACTACACCCCGATGCAAAGTTAAGAGTTTAAGGAGTTTGACTGCTTTTTAAAGATAAGCCTAGGCTATAGAAATCCAGTAAGAAGTGAAGAAGGCTATATTTGAAATTACAATAGTTAGGCTACCATACAAGACTGTTACATTCCTATCGGTAATGATAAACACGTGGTTTAAGGTAACGTCGTAATACTTTTCACTTGTGTAACATATTATCTACATTGGGAGCAATTAATAATAATTATCTGATTTTATTGATGCAAACTGTGTCCGACAAAGCGCTAACTAGAATCCTGGGTGGTCTTAAATGAATCGTTTCATATCTCATGCAACCTATAGAGTTCAATTGTATGCTTATCATACTCTTAATCCAGTCAAGTCTAGTCTGTATAGGCCTACTTTAACATAGACATTATATAGAGTTTATGTTGTAGCATAATATGCCTGCTTGTTATTCGCGATGTAGGCCTACATGACATTGTAGGCTATATTGTATATTGTATAATGATAATGCGCCGTGTAATGTCGGTTAGGCTAAAGGGTCGAGCAAAATACGTCTGGGAAAGGTTTCAAACCGTAGTAAACAATTTAAAATTCAAAACCAAAGTCCGAAGAATTAGATGCGGCTACAGATGCGTGCATAAGTCTACGTGCCTAGTAATTTTCGCAATTTGACTCGCTACCTTAGAACTCTAATTAATTCCCTTTATCGTTACACATGCAACGCCGCTCTCCATAATATATCAAACAGTACTTTCGACCGTTCACAGTTAGTTACTGTAGGGCGTAGGCTATAGCTATATATAGAGGACAAGCACGATAGCTTTAAGATGGAGCATGGGCGTATTTAGAGCGGGTCGAACTAGTTAACGGTTTCAAACCCCGAATAAGTTATCTCCAAAAATGTCTTAGACTAATAATTATTACTTGTATTAATTAGTGATCTCCAAAAATGTTTTAGACTACCGTAATTGCGTGTATTTTGCGACATTATGTCCATTGGAAACCAACTCATGGAAAGAGATAAATATTTTCTGACTACACCTTAGAGACAGAGACAGAGACAGACAGACAGACAGACAGACAGACAGACAGACAGACAGACATAGAGACAGAGAAAGACAGAGACAGAGAAACAGAGAGATACAGAGGTTAGTAGGTTAACTCGGATCAATAAACATTCATTGTGTCTTTCATGTAACAATACGGCACGCAAGACTTAGCATAGCTGAGTTTGATGTTAATCCTATCGCCGCTATCGGCTTGAGTGTATGGACTATCAGGAGCCGAGAGTTGGACTACTTACTATAATTAAACTCCAACCGAAATGTGCAGGAGTTGACCGATTTAATATCAAGGTTGCTTTACACAATAAATTGTGTAGCTGGCGACACGAATGACAATCGTCGACGAACGATATCTCCGCTTTTGTCAACACAACGCACACAGTTCTGTATTCCAGACATGCATTGAATTCAGTTGATCTACACACACACGCACCGTAGAGCCCTGTATATAGCCTACGCTATGGCATAGATATGCCCTGACATCGGGAAGAGATGGCATGACTGAACATTTCGTGATAGCAGAACTACAAGGTTATCCAAAAGCAATGAAAAACTTCTGAAACTAGCCCTACGAGGGTACCATTAGGCCATATGCAGGGAAGTGGCGTAGCCAGAAATTTCTTATGGAGGTTTTATGGCCAGATGCTTGTTTTTTCTTATATAATTGGACAAATAACCTTTAAAAAATGTCTTTTCCTAAGCCAATGGGGGTTTATCCCCCAATCCCCCCTTGGGTATACGCCACTGGTGCAGGGATTTTCCGTCTTCATCATATAATCTACACTCTATAGCTACATTCACATGGGTCCCTCTCACAGGCATGCATTGCTTTGACCCTCAGGAGGAATTCCTACAGTGGCAATTATAGTGGAACGCCAGCGACTGCTGCTTGGCCAACTTGGGCATGAGCCAGTGGCTCTTAACCAACGTAGGCCTATAAGTTATAGGCCTACGTTGGTTAATGAGCCTAAAACTGCATTATTTTGCTGTTATAGGCTATAACAGCAAAATAATGCAGTTTTAGGCTCATTATTTACGATGAAAATATTGACGATGAGAGGCACTGTTTCTTTCTAGACTAGCCTATCTTAAGGTTTCACGAGAACAATATTATTGTTATTTCGGCCATTATATAAATTTTTTATAACAATAGTGCGCGTACGACCGACGATATAATATTTATATAGTGTAGGCCCTACACAGTTATGGCTTTATTCAATTGTTAATTTGAACTTGAAGTTAGGCCTGTAGTTAAGTGTCAGTAAATGTCATGCTTAAAAAGGGATAAGTCATAAGCTTCGTATTTATAATATAGGCCTACAATTAACTATGGGCCCGGAACCCTTAAAAGTCATCAGTCTAAATGTCTAATACTACTGTCATAATAATATAAAAAAACATACAATACGACTTTAAATTTTCCAGAGGACGACAAACAACAACATCCCTGGACATTTGCCTCCTCTGCTACTCTTCTCGGCGGGCCTGCTAGCTAAGGGGTCAACGTTATAAGACTGCGAAATATATATAATTATATATATGTACATGTAGGCCTAAGGGTTAGCGGTCTTCGCGTTGGTTATACCAGTATACCTGATACAATGACGCGTTAAATATTTACGACTTTAAAATTATCCAAAGAACGACAAACAAACAACGTAGGTGAATATCCTTATAATTCGGCGCGGACACCATGCACTGCGCTGGTTGATAGGCCTACGGCGTGCAGCTGCGCATTAATGCGGCGTCAAGGGCGTCTTGTCAAAGCGGCAAACCCTTTGATCTTGGATTTAGATACAAGAGGCATAATCTGGATAGGGGCTTATATTTGTTTACTTTATAACGCTTAACGATTTTGCTATGCCTCTGGGTTTTTTCCCTTAACTACCGGCCATTGCATGAATTATAAAAATTCTTAGATCTCGTGGAATTTACGTGTTGCATTTTCTAAATGATCTTTCTCTTCTCTTTGGTTTTTTATTCTTTATTAGAGTCTATGGTTTGCCTGGCAGTGTAAACAACATATATTATTTCGTCACACGTAACTGTAGTCCTAAGCCTATATAATTTTATAGGGTCTATTAGCCTACACATGCACTCGTGCACGCAGTAGGCTACCTAAGTCCAAAGACTAGGCCTACTATTCAAATAGAAATCCATGCACGTAGCCTATTACGTAAGCTCCATTGTTCGTTTCATTGTTACTTTGTTTTATTGATGCACTGTTTAACTGTAAAAATGTAAAATGTATGTATCTTGGGTTCAATAAATGAAATTGAATTGAAATTAAATGAATTGAATTGCGTAAGCTTACAAGTTTTACACGCCTGCGAATTTTTTTATTGTAGCGGGCCCCACAAAATCTCATAACAAGAATTGTAGGCTTAGGCTACATCATGTACTTAAGTACGCGTAAGCTATTGATAAAGTGTTAGTGATTTCCACAATCGACTGCATTACCGTCTTTGCGCACCGAAAATCCGGAAGTAGGTTGCTGCAGGAGGTGTGTGAAGGTTTGTGTCATTATGAAGATGAAGAACTGGCCCATGATTGCCATCCTTCATTTTGGTTTTGAACGAATTTGGTCAGACTATTAGGTCAAACAAACTATAATGTTAAACTGTTAGCTCAAACGAATTGGGTCAATCTATCTGATCGCGTGAATTAGGTCAGACCATTTGGTTAAAATGTTGGATCAAGCCAATTACATGTAGGTCAATCTATTAAGTGATATTTATTAGGTCAATCCATTAGGTCAATAGAACTGGGTCAATCTATCAGGTCAGGCGAATTAGGCCAGGCTAGAATTAGACATAGGCCTAGATAGTTTGCTTGCATTTGGCAATTCGTAGCGAAGTAGCCTAACCCGAATAAAGAGCCATACTGTAGGCCCAAAATGAATTTACGATAATATAAACACGCATACAAAACATGTAAATTATAAGTGTAAATGAACACACCATCTGTGAGCGTCCGTATGACCTCTCATCCCTGCTTTTTAGTGAATTAGGCCTAATCGAAATGGACCCTTTGTCAGTAGCCTAATATTGTCACCGCCACCCGTTTGAATGGGCGCCGCGCCATTTCTGATCATCTCCCTGTAGCCAACAGAGCGTCGTAGCCCGAGGTTTAACGAAGACCCCGACACTATTATTATTATTCCCGCCTGTTGGGCTTCATTGTGTCCTACGTCTGAGTTGCCGTTGGGTTAAACCTATAATTAAAGTTGAAGACTGGTGGTGATGAGTTGGTGACCACCCACCCATCTAACTACCAGTCACGTCATCCCAGGGAGAATATTGCGGGGGGGGTGCTGAGGGGTTCAACCTTTCCCATAGTCTTTCTCAAGGCCGTAGACAGGGGGTGTTTTGGGTGTTTGAACACCCCCCGAAATGGAAAATGCAGAAAAAATCTATTGCATTTTCTAGTTCGTGATGCAAAAAACCATGAAAAAGCCATGAAAACACCCCCCGAAATTAAATAATAGATTCAATTTGGATAAGAAAAAAAAGTAAAGTCATGCGCTTTCAACGACTAAAAAAGGTCATCAGAATTTTTACGTCGAAAATGGAAAATATTTCAAACATTTTGACCGGATGACTAAAAAAAAGGTCATCAGAAAATTTCGCCGATAAAAATGGAAATTTTTCAGGAAATTCAGCCTCCCCAAAACTTAAATCCTGGCCGCCACCGAAAACACCCCCCGAAATAAAATCCTGGCTACGGCCTTGGTCTTATGGTCCCATAGTAAAAGCGTTCTTTCATACCCCAACTTGGCTACTCCACGTAGATCATAGCCTGACTCCTACCCCAAGTTATTTTTCTACAATATTCTCAGTTTGTTGAACCTGGGTATATAATTATAATATACACATAATTATATAGGCCTATGTATATAAATATATTAACTCAATGAGTGTATGTATGCAAGAGTACATGTGCGTAGGCCGACGGATACCACAGTTTCACTTGGATAGTGTGCATCATTATTTATGCACGGTGTAAGCCTAATCATTCATTTTAAGACCTGAGGCAAAAATTCTGTTTGCTAACGAGACACATCAGCGAAACTGCCCTGGTAATGTGAGTTAATAGAATATAATGATATGCAAATTCTGTGACTGCATTGACGTGTTGTCTAGAGTTATTGATGGATTGACATGTTGATCAAAAGTGTCTGGTTTGATATGTAAATTAGAGGTCAGCCAGAAGTGGCTGTGTTGACGTGAGAATCGGATTTTAGAACTTCAACGTGAATGTTAAAGTTAGAAAATTTATGACCCAAGACGACATCAGTTCGTAATTATAATAATTGTAAACTACAAATTGCTAAAGCGTTAGTTCTACTCTATTTCGAAGCTCAATGCACCAGTCTGTTTACGTATGCCTATAGGCTGTAGGCTCAGCCTGTAGCCTATATTATATCAGAGTACATATAATATATATATATATAGTTGCTATTACTACGAGTGAAAATCTACTTCTCTTCTTCTTTCCTTCCGGCTGGAATTAATCCCTCGCAGGGGAGGGGTCAGCCATTAGGATCCGTTTTATGAAAATAATAATATAAAAATTTTTGGTAAATATAATGACTGAATGATTCATTTTAGGTAGACTTAGACTGTGCAGTCTCTATTATGCCTTGACATTTTGCGACGAAGTATCTGGAAAGAATAGAGACAAATTTATGGTTCACTCGTTGTAAAAAAAAGTCTGAATGTCTGATATACGACTATAATCACTCGACCTGCTTGTATTGTACATGTACATGGCTGGCTAATAGTCCTATAGGACGCTCTGCAATTCTTCTTCCGTCTTCTCTGTATTCTATCACCTGCTCTGATAGAGGGTCACGTCTTCTCTATAAATATTCTCCGCATACCCGTCTTTGCATATTGGTTTGTCATTGTAAGCGATACGACGTAGTTTGACCTACTTAGCTACTTAGACTGGTTCACTGCCTTTTAATTTCTTAGCTATGGTTGCTGTTACAACCAACCCGTGTTGTTTTGACCCCACCTTCCCCTACTTCTCAGTCTGGCTTGTCCCTTTGGTTCTTCTGTCTCTCAGCATCTGTTTGTCTGTCTGTCTATTTATCTGTCTGTTTTCTTACATGGTTTTGTACATGTTATTGGCACCCGTCTAAACATTTGCATACAATTGCATGCTTTAACGCTAGGGCGGATTCATGACGCTTAAAGCGTTTTAACATTGTCATATAATTATGTACAATCGTCATTTAGCCCTGAGTGTATCGGCAATTTTGATCATCAGTTGTTATGAAATCCTGGCACATGCACGCATACCGTTACAAAACCAGTAGCCTGCATAATGAGGTCTTGAGCTGGGTAAGGCTGAAGAAGGAACTGGGCAATTTTAAGAAAGAACTTAACAAGTCTGAAGAAGGGTCTGGACAAGTCTTAAGAAATTGTTTTATACAAAAACAAGCATCTGCATTTGCATAGGCCTACAATTGCCTAAATATTATAGGCTATAGCCTAAGACTTAGTGACGGAGTTGAGCGATATAAAACAACCTGGTATGACCGTATGACCAGGTGAACAACTGAACATACAATACACCAATCGACATAATTGTTTATCATTTCCTGCTTAATAGAATTATGTGATGATTATTATGTCTGTGTCATTAAGATTTGCTTTAAATTGTCTATCGATAACCTATAGCTATTTTCAATTACTGAACTGGACGTTGAGCGGCACACTAGAGGCAAAATGTCTGACTGTTATAACAACGTTCGTGCTTAAATTGGCTGAACATCAATTGGTTAGTTGGTTTGCTGTTGTTTAACATCACTCTATATGTCACAACAAAGATGATTAACATCGCCCTCCTCCTATCTCCAGGCTTGGGACTGGCACTCAACAGAAGTAAATGCAGTGGCGTAGTTATCAGCGTCGGCTTTTCTTGTGCATGAGACTTATTATTATAAGGGACAATCAATTGAAATTGAAGCCGGGCACGATTGACACCTTTGTAGTTGAATGACTTTTATTTGCTGCTCTATGAACTGCAGTCTTTCTTTATTCTTAATCAACTCCACTTGGGGCAGCAAGGTTAGCAGGCACAGGATTTTCGCAGGTACGTGAGAGAACCCATTATTAGTACACGGATGCATAGTCACAGATCAAGATCATTTCACAAAGAACCTAGGCCACAGACGCTTTGCCATTCAATAGTAGGGTCTACTCTTTGTGGTGATGAACACTAAACCAACGAGTCCACACGATTAACAGGCCACAGTTCAGTAGTTAACCTAGACTTAACACAGCAATTGACGATGTGTAGACGAGCAGACATTGTTCAGCAGACATTGTTGATCTGACATGAGACTTCTTTCAATTGGATTAGTTAAAACTTTATTATTCTCATTCTGATAATATACTTCGCCAAACATTTCAGTGTCACCCGCGTTGACAGTCACGTTTACATGCTCATATAATTGTGTTTAGGTTCTGTATCGACCCCGTAGGCATATCGCATGGGCGCCGACTCTGCGAGGCCCGTGAGTGCTCAGCACCACCAGAAATTGGCCATGCGAGGCCCGCCTATGCATGGGCACCACCAGAAATCAGCGAGCAAGATGTGCTTTTTAGGAGATTATTTCTCTGTTGGCATTGCTTAACTATGAAAATCATTCCGTCTTTTATAATTTTTTTAAATCTCAGTTAGTCTACCTTACTATACTACTCCAGTTTTACCCATTGCAGTAGTCTGAACACCATTGGTCTTCAGCCGATCAGCGAATACGAAGAAACACGGAACTCCTGCTTATTCGATTCGCTTCCGTCAATTTTTTTTTATTACGGACGAAGGCGATGATTTTAATAACATTTATTCCTTTTATTGAGCATGCTCCATAAAATTAATGTTCCTCACTGCGCGAGAGTCACCTCCCGGCATCACAAAAGCGGAATATTGTTTTGTCTGCGTTAACAAATCAGCCTTTACTAAATTGTCAAAACTTTTTGAACGACTATAATGAAAAACTATTTCTACCTATTAATATTGGTTCACTAAATAGTGGCTAATGTAGACAGAATTGTTTGATTTATTGTTCCAAGTTGAGTCTGTTGATCTAATTATATTAGGGGAGAGTGTTCCAAGATGTCCATCATGCAATTGCCCATGCTAACGAAGATTGTAGGCCTACTTTTCTTCTGTGTGGATTTAAAGAGAAGTAGGCTACATGTTGATCCAAAGAGTGATTTTTTTAGACAATTGGGAAGAACGTTTATTAAAGTCTTAAATCATGTCTTTAAGCAACGAAATAATAAGAAATTTTGATGAGATAACAGCTTCAATTTCACTACATGTATTTCAGTGTGGTTTTTCTAAAACAATGGCAAGGATGCTTTTCAAGTATTAAATCACGACTATGATGATCAATTTCGTCAATATGACAGCCTTATAGATGCTACCATTGCAGTGTGGCAATAAAAATATTAGAACATTTGGAGTAACATATCCCTCCTCTAAACCCCTATACCCTGCTCGGCGATGAGTGTTTCGGCGATCGTGCTTAGGCCGCGAATTCGTCCCCTAAAACCAGGACCAAGTCTCCGCCTATGAACAGAGGTAATTTTAACAACTCTCCCATCAAACAAGGGTCAAAAAATTGTCATTGATATATTGTCACAGGGACGAAACTGCAAACCTATCGCTGGAAAAAATCTGCAATGATTTCATCTCTAGCAACAGCCTTCGCAGACAGAAATTTGCACTGTTTAATACACTAGAAAGTTTAATGGAAAGGACATTTCGTTGTAAATCATTGTAACATATTATGGCTTTAGTAAATATAAAATTACACGATTAAGAATTGACACTGCAGTCTGCACGTGAGAAGGCCTATTTGAAATCTGATATCATAATTATTATAGGTCAGTAAGAAAACTAGAATTAGTAATTAGCCTAATACTGGATGGTGTTTTGTAGTACTGTAAAGTATTTTAAAGAAGCTTGAATAATAATCTCAATTAGTTTCCAGATCTCTGTTTTTTTTCTTCTAATTTTTACTCTGTGCTCTAGGCTAATCTCTACACAATGCTAATTTTGGCTCATGAACATGTTGGCTAATGTGGACAGATTTGTTTGATTTCTCGGGCAAAATTTAAGTTTGTTGACCTATTAAACGTATGGATATATTGTGACTAAATTATGATCATCCTAATTCTCTAGAGTTCTATTTTTGTTGTGCTTGATTGCAAGTTCTACTGTCAGAGGGAGTAATTTCATTACCTTTCATAGCCAAAAAGACCCCAAAACTTTTTCCCGCGCTGGCGCGCGGGTTTTCCGCACAACTTTGGGCACCCCCACTCTTTGCCTCAACTCGGCGCCTATGGGCATATGCCAAATATATTTATACATCGTATGAAATATTATACTTATGTGTGTACACTGTGTATTGTTGTATTCGTGGCAGCAGCTGTTATAACTGGTGAAGAATAGAGACGCCCTGAGGCCATTGTTAACACGACGTCTTTTATCTCCCTTTGTAAGCGATGTCAACCTTTTATGTACGTCTCATCCCGTCTCTCTCCCTCTCTGTCAATTCGCCAATGGGTTATGAAAAGCGCATGCGATCATTCTGTCTATAGCGTGTCTACTAGCCTACTTCGGTTGGTCTGTCAGTGTTTATAAATGTAGGCACCCCATTGCCACCAGAGAGAGAGAAAGAGACGTACACGCGTACGGAAGGACAGACAGCGCAGAGCCACCCAGACAGAGAAGGAGAGAGAGACAGACAGACAGACAGACAGAGACAGACAGACAGACAGAAACAGAGAGACAGAGACAGAGAGAGACAGAGAGAGAGAGGAAAGCAAAATAGAGAGACAGTCAGACAGACAGCGATGAAGAAAGGTGGATCTAAGCTAACATTCGAGTTAGACTAATCATGAGTTCCCTACAGGCTAGGCTACAGCACCTGTGGAAGATCATCATGAATTCATTTTGCATTATTCCTTATTTACAAGCACATCTACAGACATAATTATTATTTTATATTTTATGTCTTGCGTTGTGACCAACTTCGTTAGGCCTAATGCCTGAACAATATTATTGTCTGTTTAAGTTGCGTCCGTGTCGTTTAATTGATTAGTTGATTGATTGATGAATCGATTGATTGTTTGATTGAGTGATTGATTAGTTAATTGATTGATTGATAGATTGGTTGATTGATTAATTGATTGATTGATTGATTGGCCGCGAATGTAAAGAAAGTTCGAGTACCGTTTATTGATTGAGAAATTGATAGGTCGATAGGGAGGTAGCCAAAGTTAACACAGATGATTTACACAACGATTATATCATTGTTATTGGATACAACATGTATAATTTTATGTCTTGCACTTAAGACAATAATTATACATGCACCAGTTTCCATACTTAATACAAATTATACACTTATTTCTGGTATTATTGTTGATGATCTCTAATATTCATTGAGCCTATTGCATAAGATGCAGCAAAGCAGGGCTGTTTTTAAGGAATTTTTAGAACTGCACGACTCCTTCCTTCCTTTCCCATCCTCCATGGTAAATTACTTAAAATCGGACGACAGTGGCCTTTTTGCTAGTTTTAACTGTAGGCCTACTAGAAGTGCTTCTATAACTGCAAATTAATTTTTGTGCACAGCTGCACGTTAAAAAAAGTCCTGCAGCAAAGTTGCAAACTTCAGCCTATAGGCCTATCATCATGAACATCGAAGCCTACTCTAACGCTATGTTGGCCTACCGGTACGTAGGCTATGTGTGCAAATGCGCCTGTATGTATACACATTATTTTGTGTATGTAGGGCCTACGTTTTAATTGGCTGAAGTTTTGCCCCAGATGAGCACATGAGCATAGACGGCTATTATACCCGTCTATGCGGCCTATTGTGATTCGTTATTTACGCCCGGGATTTTTGCTTGTGCCATTATACCACACGCATCTCACGCGTAGCTAGGTATAAACGCTGTCTAAGTCAAGAATTGGTCTTCTATTCAACAGGAAAAAGGAGCAACGTCTTCGCAAGAGAATGCAAGAGCAGCGATCTTTCAGTTGTCCGGATTCGAGTGAAAATAATCCGACTAGCACAGAATACATCGATGAAGGTGCGTCTGCGTTTGGTGCAACAATATCAAACACTGAACTCGATCCGATGCTTTTACTAAGACCACCGGATACAGAAGATGGTGGATTCCAAGTGGGATATGATGACGAATCATCTTCCGATTCACCGCTCTACAAAGGGGTTAAAACGGACGAACTCTTTCTTCGCAACTCCTTTCAACGGATGGGTATAAACGGGGATGTTAGACCGATTCCAAACGGTAAAAACTCCGACCAATACAAGAAGGATAATTCTTGGGTTAAGATGAAAAATGGTTCCTCAACCAATTCGACGAACTCCTTGGATGACGAGAAAACGACATCGAGCCTCGACGACGCTAAGATGACCGAGCGAATCGAGAAGCCACGTAGGGCCAAGAGACGGGAACAGGAGTTGCCGGAGGAGAGACACGACCAAGAAAACGGGGGCGACGACCGAACTCCCGGATTTAAACGGCGCACTTCGATGCGTGGCGGCCGCACGGCGGGGTCTGATGGAAAACCGGTCAGTTCCATTCGAAGGATCGAATCTCTTAGACTTCCAAGAGAACCAACAAACGACCTCCTGCCAATCACCGATCCAGTTCTTCTCCAGAGACTGAGGGAGACTACCGGTCTACAGTCATCGGAGATTCGACTGTCGCAAAAGGTAAGATTATAGTTATTATGCATGAATTTACAGATAAGCCAAAACATGAACAGAGAAGGGAGCAGAAGCAGAGAAAGGCAGTGTAAGAATTGTGGAAAAATAACTGGGGGGCTGGACCATTATCCACTTGGAATCGGGGTGTGAAAGACAGACTTTAACATGGGGGCTCTAAGAAACCCCCCAACCCCCGGAAATTCTCACCCTGGAGAAAAGGCTAAACATTTTGCGTTCGCTCCAACATACATCCATGCATACATGCATACATGCACACATGCATACATACCCGCACACGCCCATACAATGGCATAGGCCTAAATACATACAATGTCATACAAACACACACATGCACGCATCCATCCATCCATCTATACATACATACATAGTTGCATACACATAGGTTATAAGAATGCACATGCCCACACGTGCCACGGTAGAAACTTATAGACGCGTGACGTGTCATTTGTGGCCTACATGTATATAATATAGACCCATGTTGCAAGTCAAGTGCGTATTATTTCACTTTGACAAGAACTAAGGAGTCTTTAAGGACACAGACTAAGGTGTCAAATATTATCCAGTAGGCTAAGACGACAATAAAGTAAATAAGTAAGTATGGCCTTTATTACTTCAGTTGCAGACGCACAATGGGACGACAAGAATAATATCACGACAAATAATAAAATATAAATTTAATAACACATGAAAATAATAATGAAAGATGATAATATAGGCCTACTGTAATACAATATAAATTTAATAACACATAGACATAAAAATGAAAGATGGTAATATGCTGTAAAGGTATGTAAAACAAAATTAATGTTGATAGGTAGGCCTAATAAGAAGTAATTGTTATTATAGTATAAAGCAGCTTCTAGCTGCTTTGCTTTAATTTAAGTAAATGTGCGCTATATTATACATGTAGCCTCAAATAAAGTCGCATGTTAAAAGTCTCTTTTAACATCGAGAACATTTAAAAACATTTCAACAGTAATACTGTGCATTAACAAAAGCTGCATAGAGTAGGGAAATGCCGTTAGAGACCTCCAGCCTTGAAGCTGCACGTAGATCTATATCCATATATTTTCATTCACGACTACATTAGGCTACCTACTGCTAGTGAATGATGGCCTTGAATTCCGTAGCTATTCTATTTGATACTCGCATTTCTAGATTGATTGCGAGATGTTAACGCTGTTGAAAATACAAACGACTAATAGAAGAATTATTGGCGAATATTATAAACCAAGTTGAACACATTGACTTTGCTACAATAAACGAACATAAATTTCACCAAACAAATGTGCGATGAGTAGACGTGGTGATTAAACTGTCACCATTTTGACGATATACATGTCACAGCACAAAAAAACCACCAAACGAGAAAACATAAATAATAATCTCATGAATGGTACATGTAGTGACATGTGAGACAGATATTTGGGTGTCTCATCTATCATAAGACGTAGGATGGGCAGCGGAAAATTACACCGTAAAATGTAATTGTAGCCTAGGCCTATACTCAAATTACATGGAGGAAATGTTATTGACTGACATAAAAATATATTTAAATGTAATTGACTGACATAAAAACTGCATCATACAATTTAGTTGAATTGATAATTATTTGGAAATTATTAGAAACAACGACGATACTTTTTACAAGTTGATGAAATCTAATTCATATTGCCGTGGTTTGGCTGGGGTCGAGCGCCTCTGAGTAGGTTTCTTGATGGGGTGCTATCTAAAATTTGAAATGAATGAAAACGAATGTAATTGGAATGCAAATTATAAGTTATTGTAGAATTTTGCTGGAAAAAGCAAATCAACGTCTGTCAGCTAATTTAATCAGTGCACGCCGATTGTCGTACAGCGACGTAAGTAGGCCAGGTGCAAATTGCCGCGCGGCGTCTGCACAGGTGATTGTCTGGACAGCACGTGACGTCTAGACGAGCGTACGTTAATTGTACAAGAAGGGAGTGGAAGTGAAGAAGGAGAGTTGCGTGTTGAGAGCCGTTGAGATAGGCTGTAAGAGTTGTTGTTGAGTTGCGATAGAGTAGACTGATGAAGATAGTAGTCGTGTAGTTGTTATGATAACGCAAGTGTAGTCATTGTTGTGTTGTTGCTGATCGTTTTACTTTATATCGGATTTTGGAGTATAATAAGAAGAGTTAAACACGTCGTCGTTGTTGGTTAACAAAACAGTGAAAGACTGTAGATTCTTTAACCTAGCCATTTAGCTAATGGAAACAGTTATCTAGGGATAGGCCTACGCTACCACGAACTTATACGAAGAAGCTTCCGAAGAGACTGAAGGTCACACGTAGAG
Organism: Lumbricus rubellus; assembly: GCA_945859605.1. Lineage (NCBI taxonomy): Eukaryota > Metazoa > Annelida > Clitellata > Crassiclitellata > Lumbricidae > Lumbricus > Lumbricus rubellus. Next base: position 9,291,166 of record OX243820.1, on the reverse strand, counting down.
AAGAAGAGGGATAAGACTTGTGACATTTGGTGTCGTTGCGGTGAGATAACGATCCAAGTTGCAGGATAACGATCGTAGTTACGAACGGTGGGATTCGTGCCAAGTTACGAACGGAGGGATTCTATTCAATCAACAGACGTTGTGGAGAAACGGACGCTGTGAATTTATCGAGGAGCCGAGCACACGGGAGAAGCAACGATACATCGAGCATCCGTACGACAGTGAGAAACGACAACACAACGACTACAAGGTAGAAAAACTTGCTTGTCTATTGAAGTGTGCATAAAGAATTGAAGTCAGTCAATTGCAAACATTTGAAGAGTAGTCTACTAATTTATCGAGCATCTGTAAAGTAAAGAAGTAAGATGGAGAAACTTACGGAGAAAAAGCAAGCAAATATTAAGAAAATGTCTACTGATAGACTGATAAAACTGCTAATTGAAGCAGATCTAGACGCAGAAGAAGTCGAACAGATGTCTAGGGAAGAATTGATGAGAAATTTAGCCGAGGTTTGGGCTAAGAAAGAAGAAGAAGAAGAAGGTGCTGTCGGAGGCGTTGCGGAGAAGCCAGTGGAGAAGCCTGAGGCACCGATGTCTATAGAGGCGTTGCTACAATTCATGATGATGAGTAGACAAGAAGAGAAGCAGAAAGAAGAGCAGCGCAGACAAGAGGAGAAAGAGCGTAAACAAGAAGAAAAAGAGAAAGAAGAGCAGCGCAGACAGAAAGAGAAAGAACGTAAGCAAGAAGAGAAAGAACTGCGACAACAAGAGATAGAAAAAGCAGAAAGGATGAGACAGCAAGAGATAGATATGCAGAAGCAGCAGTTCCAGCTTCAGTTAGAACAAATGAAATTAGATCGTGACGAAGCAGAACGACGAAGGATGGAGTTAATGATAGAATACGAAAAAGCAAGAAAAAGCGATGAAGAAATACGAAAACAGCAGATCGAAGACAAAAAGGCTCGTGAGGAAGAAAAGGAAAAGATGCGTTTACAAGAACTGGAGAGAGCAGAAGAAATTCGTCAGGAAGAATTTCAAGCTGGAAAAGACAATTTGGAAAAAGCAGAAAGAGAAAGAGAAGAGCAGATGCAGTTAGAACAAAAGAAACTTGCTATCAAGGAGGCTCAACTTAAAGAAATGGCCATTGAAAAAGAAGAACGCAGAAAGCAGTTAGAACTGTTGCAGCAGAAGATAGAACAAGAAGAACTGCGGAGAATCGAAGATCAAGATCGACTGAAGAAGAGAGACGAAGATGATCGTAAGAGCCGAGAAGTATCAGAACAGATTAGGCTCAGAGAAAGTGAGACAATGGTGTCCAAGATCAAGAAGATTGGTGATGCCATGAAGCATGTATTGCCTAAGATGCCGTATGATATGATGGAAGTGCCATTATATTTTGAGACCGTGGAGAATGCATTCAATAGCTTCGCTGTGGAAAAGCAGTACTGGGTGAAATTGTTGTTGCCATTGATGACCCCGAGAGCACGAACGGTATTGAATCGATTATCATTTGAGAATTTAGATAAATACGATGCAGTGAAAGAGCACTTGTTGAAGGAATTCAAGTTAACAGCTCGTGAGTACAGGTCAAGGTTTGCAGATGCCAAGAAGACAGCCGAAGAAACGTATACGATGTTCACGGCTAGGCTGAAGAACCTGTTGAATTATTATGTCCGAAGTAGACGAGTGGACAAAGACTACGAGAAGCTGTTTGATTTGTTAGTGGCGGATAAGCTGAAAGAATGTTTACCACCAGGTCCACTGCAGTTTGTCTTAGCAAAAGAGGGCACAGAATGCTTGGAAGCTAGTAATGTTGCAGATCTCGCAGATATACATGTAAACAATCGGATTGGTGTGATGTTCCAAGACAAACCGAAATTTGAAGCATGGGACAATAGTCCAAAGCAACCCAAGTGGAACAAGGATAGCAAAGACACCGGAAGCCAAGCCAAGAGTAATGATGCAAAGAAAGATGATTATTCTGGAAAGCAGTGGTCGCAAGATAAACAACAGTCAACGTGGGACAGACAAGCCTACAATCGAACTCCGCCGCTGGGACGCCCAACAGAAAGTAATGCATCTTACACGCCGTACAACAAGTGGGAGAACAAGGAGCAAAGAAGTTTTATCAAGAAGCGTTGCCACAATTGCAATTCTGATAAACACCTAATAAAACATTGCCAAGCACCAGGAGCGGCAAATCTGAGGAAGAACTTTAGCAGAAGTGCAGAAAATCTTCGAGTAAACCAGATACAAGTGATGAATGCACCAGACCAGTTTGAAGAATCGGACGATCGTGAAACAGAAGTGAAGTCGGTAATGAAGTGTACGCCGCAGTTCACCATACAGAAAGAAGCGATAAAGACTACTTCCATTGCAGAAATTTGTCGAGAAACAAAAAAGTAAAGAGGAGTGTCAACGCATAAAGAAGATATCGTTGCAGCATGTAAATGTGGAGATACGTGGGACTGATGGGCAGCCTGTGCAAGTTGAGGCGTTGATTGACTCGGGGACCGAGATACCAGTAATCAACGAGGAACTACTGAAAGGAACGACAGTAGAAGAAATCGGCAGAGTTCATTTGCAATGTGTAGCTGGAGAGCCGATTCCAGCTAAGTTGGTGAAAATCGAAGTGCGGATGAGCGGTCGTAACGAAGGAACAGCTACAAAGGACAGGACAATAAATATCGCGCCATATTTAACTTTAGTGTGTGCCAGCATTTCAGCAGAACTGTGTAAAGAAAATCCAGAAAAGTTCCTGCTACATCCAGAGATAATTGCAGAACTGAAAGAGGTTCCACCAATCAGTATATTGCAAGGAGAGCTACAAGCGAATGTGACTACAAGAGCACAAAGTCGGAGAGCAGAAGTCGAAGACGGAGAAGATGAAACGATAAACGAAAGTTCGCAAGAAGATGACACGGAAAGCGAAGATGAACTCAGCATCCAAGATGACGAAAGAACAACATCTGAGAACAATGAAACTGAAGAAGAGATGGCTGCATGTGAACGAAATGATAGTGAAGATTCCGGAAGCGACGCTGAACTGGAGACAAGTATGAGGGACTTGTTCACAGAGAATTCGAACGATGAAAGACAGCTGGAAGATGCGAAGAAATTCGAGGAGCAGCAGAGAAATGACGAGTCACTGAAATCGTGGTGGAGGATCGCTGAAGACCAAGGATCAGAGTTTAGCGTGGTGAATGGATTGCTGTATAAGAAGCATCAAATGCTGGATCAGCTTGTGTATCAGTTGGTGTTACCGAAAGAGAGAAGAATTCAAGTAATGGAATTAGCTCACGAGTCAGTATTTGGCGGACACTTGGGAGAAGAGAAGACACGAGAGAGAATCAAGTTGTCCTTTGTCTGGCCAAAGATGCGTCGAGACGTGGTGAAATTTTGTAAGTCCTGTGAGAAGTGTCAGCTGAAGGCACGAAGTTTGGTGATGGATCGAGTGCCGATTACACCAATTCCAAGGGAAGATGTGCCATTCCGACGGATGACTATGGACGTGGTAGGCCCAATAGAACCGAAGTCAGCAGCTGGGCATAAGTATTGCTTGTGCATAGTGGATTCATGTACAAGATGGCCGACAATCTTTTTGCTGAAGTCATTGACTGCTAAGGCTGTGTGCGAAGCTTTGATGAAGCTATTCATTGACGTGGGGGTGCCGTCTGTGATCACCAGCGACAGAGGCACAAATTTTACAGCCAGTCTCACAAGAGAATTTTTGAAATTGATGGGATGCTGTCCACGATTCGATTCACCAGGGCATCCTGAGGCAGCTGGATTAGTTGAGAGATGGAATCAGACGTTCAAGAAGATGGTGCATCATGTCATTGTGGAAAATCCAAGACAGTGGCATAAAATCATTCCGTTTACCGTATGGGCATTGAGAGAAGTTCCCAACGCAACGACAGGAGTGGCACCATATCTGCTGGTGTATGGAAAAATGCCAAGAGGACCATTAACTATCTTAAAGGAAAGCTGGACCAAAGAAATAAATCTACCGCCAAACATTGGAGTACAACCAGCAAAGTACCTGAAGAACTTAAGAGCAGACATGGAGAAAGCTTTGATATTTGCTGAGAATTGTGCAGAGGAAAAGCAAAAACAATACGCCAGTCAATACAACAAGAGGGCCAAGGATAAAGAATTCGAACCAGGAGAAAACGTCATCGTCCTGTATCCAACGTCAACCAATAAATTGATCTCACGATGGCATGGTCCATGTACAGTGCTACAAAGAAGATCCAAGTATTCGTATCTGGTGGACATGAATGAAAACGGCCGACGAATCGTCCATGCCAACAAAATGAGGAAGTTCATCGCAAGAACATTATCGTGTGGTCTCATCGTGGAAGAGGACGACGAATTTGGATCAGTGGTAGAGCTACCATTGAAAGAAGACCATGCAGAGACGACACAGAAATCGCTACAATTGGACTATGAACAGATCGGACATCTTACGAGCGAGCAACAGAAACAGCTACTGGATGTACTGAACCGATATGCAGACAGATTTTCGGACAAACCTGGATTATGTACATTGGTAGAACACGAAGTGGTGCTGAGACCAGACTTTCGAGAGAAGGAGTTCACGGCTTATCGAATACCGTTGATATACCGCGCAGAAGTGGACAAACAAATACAAGAGATGCTGAAAGCAAACATCATTCAGCCGTCGTCGAGCAGAATGGCAAGTCCGCTGGTCATCGTCAAGAAGAAGGACGGATCCTTGAGACTCGCGTGCGACTACAGGTACGTGAATTCATATACTGAAAATTGTCGATACCCCATGCCGATCGTCAACGATGTGCTGAGCAAAGTCGGGAAATCCAAGTTTATTTCCGTCTTGGACTGTCGCAGTGCTTACTGGACTTGTCCGGTGAAGAAATCCGACCAATGGAAAACCGCATTCGTTACCCATAATGGACTGTACGAATTTACACGTGTCCCTTTTGGAATGATTAACTCTGGACGGACTTTTGTAAAAGCCATAAACATGATTTTGCAACCGATTGATGCATTTACTGAACCCTATGTTGATGACATTGCAGTCCATTCTGATGATTGGAACATTCATTTGAAACATTTAGAATTGTTTTTGAAACAAATAAGACTGCATAATGTAACTTTGAACTTGAAGAAATGTGTGTTTGGTAAGAGTGAGGTGAAATTCATCGGTCACCTCATTGGTTCAGGGAAGAAGATGATGAATCCAGATAGGATTGACAGTTTGATTAATTTAAAAAACCCTGAAACGAAGAAGCAAGTGAAGCAAATGTTAGGATTCTTTGGTTTCTACAGACAATTTATTTGTAATTTTGCTGAGATTGCTAAACCATTGACAGATTTAACTAGCAAGCAGACACCTGAGAACATTGTTTGGACTGAGGACCACCAGAAATCTTTTGATTCTCTTAAAGAAATTGTTTTATCGAATGTTATTCTGTACATGTTCGAGGTTGGCAAACCATTTAATTTGTACTGTGATAGCAGTGATTTTGCTGTGGGGGCTGTGCTGTCACAAGTGGACGATGAGGGGATAGAACGTCCCGTTTCATTTATCAGCCAGAAGCTGACAGATACCCAGAGGAGATGGGCGACGATTGAGAAGGAAGCCTATGCAATCATATGGGCTTTAAACAAATTGAAAGAAATCATTATTGGTTCCAAGATTAATGTGTTCACTGATCATAATCCTTTAGTTTATTTGACTGAGTCAATGTCGAAGTTTGCTAAGTTAGTCAGATGGTCTTTATCATTGCAAAATTTTGACATTCTGTTGAACTATAAGAAAGGAAAGTTGAATGTAGTAGCAGACTGCTTATCGAGATTGTAGTATAAGGTATTTTGTGATTGCATTTAGTATAAGAATTGTTTGTATTTAGTTTAAGCATTATACGTTCGCTAATTTTTAAGATTATTTAGCTCTCTTCAAAAGAAAGGAAGGAGGTAATGTCAGCTAATTTAATCAGTGCACGCCGATTGTCGTACAGCGACGTAAGTAGGCCAGGTGCAAATTGCCGCGCGGCGTCTGCACAGGTGATTGTCTGGACAGCACGTGACGTCTAGACGAGCGTACGTTAATTGTACAAGAAGGGAGTGGAAGTGAAGAAGGAGAGTTGCGTGTTGAGAGCCGTTGAGATAGGCTGTAAGAGTTGTTGTTGAGTTGCGATAGAGTAGACTGATGAAGATAGTAGTCGTGTAGTTGTTATGATAACGCAAGTGTAGTCATTGTTGTGTTGTTGCTGATCGTTTTACTTTATATCGGATTTTGGAGTATAATAAGAAGAGTTAAACACGTCGTCGTTGTTGGTTAACAAAACAGTGAAAGACTGTAGATTCTTTAACCTAGCCATTTAGCTAATGGAAACAGTTATCTAGGGATAGGCCTACGCTACCACGAACTTATACGAAGAAGCTTCCGAAGAGACTGAAGGTCACACGTAGAGAAGAAGAGGGATAAGACTTGTGACAACGTCAGTGCCATCAAGTAGAACTAGGCTATTCAAATTAAGTGCCTATACGCACTGAAAGATTAAGAGAATCATGTCGTAGGTTGCAAAATAAGCCTTAGCCTATATAGGGCTTATTTTGCAAAATAAGCCTTATATAGGGCTTATTTTGCAACCTACGCATAATATGTGTTCTCCATCGTCACACATACTTATGAGATGGGTAATACATGATTCCCCTTCGACTTTCGAACGTCAACATACAATAGTTCTAATAAAAATAATCTATGACTAAGTAAAACATAACTGCATATGCACTGTGAATACCATCTGTGTGTGTGTGTGTCAGTCAGTGTTACCTCTTTCGGAATTCGACCTTCGGGCCATTTTGGAACGACATTCAAAATATTGTTAAGCTATTACTGAAAACCACGTCACAGCAATTAGCAAGGTTTCTACAGACGCGTAAAAAAAATTTGGCAAACAGTCTGAATATTCTCAATTGATGCATATGACCCCGAGGAGATATACTACTGAAAGGTCACGCGACCATGCCACCGTTTATTATTGAAAGGGGTATGGTAGCTCAAGAGTTTTTATTTTAGGACAAGCTTCTTACGAAGCGTTCTCAATGGATTTGTCGGACAAGACTCACACAATCAGAGTTTAAATATAGACAGTCATAGGGATCAGAAGTTTGCCTGATTCTCTTTGGCCTTGGCAAGGTAACGAAAGTTCAGAAAAAAACTAAAATTGAGCTGAACAATCAGTGAACATGTTAGATAGGTTGGGTGCGGCAGAGCAGGTGGAGCACTTTTGAAACTCAGAACAGTAGAACACACGTGAAAAACCAAAACATGCGATAGTCGAAAGTAAGTTGAATTAATTTACATTACAATCCATTGCATCTTCCCTCAATTAAAAGCTGCAGTGTAGACGACGTGGTCTCCAACAATGTTGACGCAATGTTGACTGGTCAAAAATAGGTGTCGATATTCATGAGAATAATTTATGTTGGACGCTTGTTCACTAGAGTGCTGCATCGTATTAAAGAATCATGCTTGCTTACCTTCTTAATTTAAAGACGAACAGCTTTGTGTTACGATCAGGACCAGAAGATGTTGAGTGTACTTCTGGCGAAAAAGGAACAGGAGCGTCAACTGAAGCTACGTCGAGAGTCAAGCTACTTGAGAAGAACCGACGAGAAACGCAACGCCAGCTGCACTTCATCATCTTCCTCATCATCGTCATCTGCCTCTTCACTTCGAAGGCAGTTCAGTCTGAATGAACCCCGAGGTCGAGATTATTACGTCGTCGAGTCAAAGCAGGCGCTCCAGTCGTCACGATCTCTGGCATGTATACTCCTGCAAAAATTTGTGCTTCTTTTGTATAGCTCCTTTTGGGGGCCTTCCAAAATATAGTTTGTGTGTATGTGCATCTGATCCTCCACCCTCCAATTCCCGGCCCAGACAACACCCGCCTTAGTAGCAGTGCCGCCCCTCTGATCCTATATAGTAACTCGACCTGGACCACCACGGTCTAGGCCTACTCTCTCGGACAACCCTTCTGACTCAACGCAGCGCTCGTGAATAAGCTGATGCCCCGCGCTTGGCTTTCAAGTAGCGCTTTAGAAATTTGGAGATTACGACTACGATTACGATAGTTCTGAAATATTTTTCTGTAAATTATTGTCTCAACGTAGGTTGAACATTCTTCAATGGTAGCCTATACGTTGGAATGGCTGCTTTTATTTTAAGTTAAAGCAGTAGCGTAGTAGTAGAATTTTTATGGTTTCCCATTGTTCCCGCAGGATTACCAATGCCAAGAAGCGAGCAGAGGGCGCCACCACTCTGGACAACAGCAACAACAACAACAACAACAACAACAACAACAACAACTTGGACAACACTGTTGCGATCCAGACAACGATCACGAGTGTTGCTCAAGATATTCCAAGAGTGCTGTTTCACCAAATGGCAAGGTGAACATATCGACAAATCGACTTAATCTCTTTTACGTTCACTAATTGATTATTAGTAATTATCGCTATTCGTTGGCTATAAACGTTTCGTAAAGCCAAAAGAATTTCGTCATTGCAGTCCATATTATATAATAATTGCCATAATATTACATGGTGTAATTGGTGTGTGTGTATGTGTGTATGTGGGTGTATGTATGTGTGTGTATGTGTGTATGTGTGTAGTGTGTATGTGTATATGTCTATGTGTGTATGTGCACTTGTTATATCGCCCCTTCAGGCTTCTACTCAGAGGCGCTCCCGACTGCAGGGCGGACACTGCATCGAAGTTTCACGCCGAAGCGCTGAGCAATTATTGTGAGTGAAGGACTTGCCCAAGGTCCCTACGCGCTGACTCGAGGCGGAATCGAACCTTCAAGCTTCCGGCTGCAAGGGCACGAACATACCCACTACACCACCGCGCCCCGCGTATTATTTACTCTCCTTACTGTACCGGTACTAAGTGTACTATGTTGATCCAAGAGTGCTGTTTCACCAATAGGCAAGGCTCAAGATACTAATTTTTTATCGTAATCATTGGTTATTTTTTGGCTGGCATGATCTGCACACATCTTAACATGTTCTTTAAACACTTTACCTTGGCAGGATCACGTGTGCAGTAGACAGCATTCCCGCGAAGACAGTTGCCATGGAGACGACGAGGAGCACAGATGCTGCGCAAGATACTCTGCGAGTCTAATGACGTCACCGACAGAGAAGGTATATCGAAGATATAGAGCTGCTACGTAACGAAATTCAATCAAATTATGAACATGGTTTGGCTAATGGTAACTTATCTGCATCGACGACGAATTATTGTGGTCTCGCTTGAAGTATTATAGTAGGTGCTCAACAATGTACAGAGTGGGCCAAAAAAGATTACTTTCTTGGACCACCCTCTAGTGGCTAGAGTTCTGAACTGTCAATTGACAGGTCGGGGAGTTAAAATTCCCCGCTACAGGATAGAAATTAGGTACGAGTGAGCCTACGCTGAGCCTGACCAATAAGACTACATTGGATGAGTTATGATAAGGTCATAATTATATGGGATGAAATGACGACATGAGATGGTTAGATGGCCATGCATATGATAGGACTAAATTCCATAATATAGAACATAATAGAACAGACATTTTATCCTACATCTCGTAAGCTGATTCTTACCATTTTTGTTGAGCATGCAGGGTCTTATAATACGAAAAGATGTAAACAAAACTTTGTGTCTTCGAAGTAAAGTCAGTGTATACAGTTCCGGGTATAGGCAGATAACTATTTACATTTGCAATGTATAAACTTAATGTTATGTAACGTACTGTAATGTTTCGGCACGTGTTGCGGTTCTTGATACCCTATTGAATTTGGATCTTTTTTAGAATCAACACTCAAAGAAACAGCTGCAACAAGCAATCGATAGGAAAAGGCAAGTGGTGAGTATAAAATAGAACTCAGAAATAACAGATCACTTACTGAGCAGCAAACAACCGCACAACTGCCTCGCTTGACATAACACTAGTCGAAACTCAGTTGACATTGTACATGTACATGTAGGTCTCAGCCGATATAATCATTGTCCTGTCTTAACTTCTGACATGATACAGCGTAGTGCTCTTGTGTAAGGCGGTGCCCAGCGTTTAGCTTTCAATATCACATGTAGCCTATTATGGAATGTAAAATTACGATAACAGCAGATGAATACCGTTCTTGAAATTTTCTGGGACGAATGAATGAGTAAGTAAATATAGGCCTACCAATATCGCTGACGCAATCAGATGGTATCTGGTAATGTATCTACGCGCTAGACATGATTGTAGGCTATCCTCTTTAGTTACTTGTATGAAGCTTGGAGCGTTCTAACTTCAGACGTTGTATCTTGCAATTGTTGCATTTTAGGAGCAGCATCTGAAGGAGCAGAAGCAGAAAACGGAGAATTATCTGACGCAGTTGAAAGAGAAGCGGGAACAGGAACAGCAGCGCGCTCTAGCGATGAGACAAGAAAAGACGAGACGACTCTCAGAAGTATGACTGGCTATAAATATATATATATATATATAAATAATTAAATGTGTGTGTGTGGGGGTGTGTGTGTGTGTGTGGGGTGGTGTAGGTGTGCAGGTGTGTAGGTGTCAATTTATAGGGAAGAACCCAGGCATGAAAACCCGCAAACAAATGGGAGAGCCATTCCATGTGGAGGAACATATGTCACTTATCACAGCAAATGCTCGTCTCTGAGTCAAGGCGCACCGTACACGAGGGCTAAAGGTACTCGTGTGGTCGCAGGACGTTGTTAGAAGATGTTCGTGGTGTCAGTTTTTGATATATATATATATATATATATATATATATATTAGCTGCAGTTTCAGCCTCTCTTGTCTGTTTCTGTACATTGTACAATGACTGACGGACTTTGATAAAGTGCTTCGTATTTCTTTGCAGAGGTCACGATTGCACAATCAACAAGCCAACCAGAAGCTAAAGGAAGTGAAGGAAAGCAAGAAAATGACAATGTGCGCACTCACTCATTCAGTCGTTTTAAAGTTTAAACGATATATTAACAGTCACAAACTTTGAACTTAAACATACTTTTTTCACTGAGTCCAAACTATATTTTAATAATCATAATAACAAGCCGTGATTTAACACCAAACGCCTTTTAAATGTATAAATGGTATGACTATCGGCTATTATAAACAATCTAAACTAATGTCGATAATATTTGTAGCATCCTGGCGTCAGGATGTGAAGATAAATTGTATAATGATAGTATGAAGATTATGATGATGACCACGACGACGATGAAGATGATGATGATGACGATTATTATGACACTCCCAAGGTTTGAAAAGACGTCCTCAGAGTAGCCTACTATTTTTCTTTAACCAAACTAAAAGGTTAATCGGGGTTCCTACACTGAACGCGTCTCTGTATCAGAGTCGCTTTACAAGTTTTGAAATACAATACAATGCTACTGCATTACTATTTCGGATTTTACGAATGTGTAACTGCACATGAGATTGTCGTATGTTGTAGGGAAGAATTGATGGCTGTACACGAGGAGAAGCAAGCACATCTGACAGCGGCTGAGTTGAAAGTTAGACAACTGCGAGAAAATGAAAAAGCGAAAATCGAGTAATTTTCTTTGTTTACTTTGTGGCTTTTCTTCAGACTTCAGATATATCATAATAAAATATTAATAATAATTGTTGAAGTTTCCTTTTCATCTGCAATCAATTGATCTTATATTTCGGCGACGTGGCATGAACCTTAGGCCTATGAATAAACATTGCAAAGCTAAAACGGTAAACATGATTCGCAATTCATGCCCCGCCTATACGCCCCCTAGAGAAATCGGCTATGACATAAGTGCACTGTATGATCATACAAATTAAAGGCTATCTTTTCCTGAGCGATTTCAACTCCTGCACTATTCATTTCCAAAGAGAATTCTGCATTCCAACGACGTTTCTAAGTTTTTACTGGTTTTAGTGTAGATTAAATAAATGTAAATCAATTATTTGAGATGTTGTTTTGTTTTGTAGAAGTGAAATTCAAAGAAAGTTGGAAAGATCTCAGCAGAAACAACAAGAACTCGAAGAAGAACTGAAAAAATGGCAGATTGAGTTATTGGAATACAGACAAATTGTTAGTTTTTACAAATCTCGTAAACACAAAAAGACCTATACAAGGTCCGATACATCATCATTATGTCATGCCAGCCAATCATTTCGGTTTATTGGTTCAAGATATAGCATGTCCAGAGTGCTATTTTACAAACGCTGATGATGAAGACGTCCAGTTATGACCCGTCACTGTTCTACGCAAAAGAGGAAAACAAGAAGCACAAAGGTTCTGATAGATATAGGGTTACCTATTTCCAAGTATTTTACTTGAAGAGGACGATGCCTGAGACGCTGATTTTGGAAGATCAATAATATGCGATGTCGCGTTATACTAGTCTTGTATTTATGCTTACAAATATTCTCCAGGTTTTACTGCATCTATTGTAATCAAGAGAAACCGTATAAAGCACCTAGGCCCTACGTGTACAATTGTACAGGGTGGGCCATAAAAAAAGACCCCCCTAGGTTTTTTGCCCATATTTTTGGCCAGAAGTAAGAATTTTGAAATGAAATTTTGCAGTCTTAAAGGCAATTCATATTTACACATGATGGCCAAATTTCATCTAAATAGTTCAAACAGAACAAAAGTTATATCACTTTTAGTGAGGGCACCCCCCGTTTTTTGACGATTCAAAAACGAAACGCTAAAAAATTAGGTTTTTTGCCAATATCTTGGCCAGAAGTAAGAATTTCGAAATGAAATTTTACAGGCTAAAAGACAATTCATATTTAAACAATCAGGCCGGATTTCATCAAAATATTTCAAACACAACACAAGTTATACCACTTTTAGCGAGACCACCCGCCGTTTTTGACAATTCAAAAACGAAACGCGACAAAAAGTAGCAAAAACACGATTTTATTAAGTCTCATCTCAAATAACTGTTGTCAAATGAACTTGGTAGTGCTTCACAACTTGTGTTCAATGTGCCCGCCACCAGTGCCAAAACTTCTTTTGAGTATCTTTGCAAAGTTCTTGATAGACCCCTGACTAATCTGACAGATTTCTTATTTACCAATTTGATTGTCATCTTGCTAAGTGACTTCTCAGTGACGTGGAGCTACGCTGGTACCCTGTTTCTGTTTTAAATAGTAATAATAATGATCATCTGGCATATGAAGGCTATTTGATAACAATTATCTGAGATGAGACTTAATAAAATCGTGTTTTTGATACTTTTTGCTGCGTTTCGTCTTTGAAATGTCAAAAAATGGGGGGGGAGGGTGGCCTTACTAAAAGTGATATAACTTTTCTTCTGTTTGAAATATTTCGATGAAATCTGACTATCATATGCAGATATGAATTGTCTTTAAGCCTGTAAAATTTCATTACGATATTCTTACTTTTGGTCAAGATATTGGCCAGAATAATTAGATTGAATTTTTATTACTTTTTGTTGCGTCGCGTTTTTGAATCGTCAAAAAATGGTGGGTGGCTTCACTAAAAGTGGTGTAACTCTTGTTCTGTTTGAAATAGTTTAATGAAATTTGGTCAACTGGTGTAAATATGAATTGTCTACAAGACTGTAAAATTTCATTTCAAAATTCTTTCTTTTGGTCAAGATATTGGCAAAAATCTTAGGGGGTCTTTTTTTGGCCCACCCTGTACATGTAAGTAGATAGTTAAAATAGGTGTAGGATTGTAGGTCTGTGTGGTTGGATCTGGAAATTTGTAGAGCGTCTCGTTCCGGCTAAAAAAGGCGCTGGATAAAGCAGCCGCTGCAGCCCAGAGAAAGCCCCTCCCACTTTCCGGCCACGAGAGTCAGCTGAAGGCTGGACACAGGAAGCCACACTACATCTCTTCCCCTACTATTTCCCTTCAACAGCAAATGACAATCGCCGCCGTGCATTCTAACAGACGACAGACAGACAGACAGGCCACTTATAGCTGGTCGGTCGATTTCTATCCACTTGCCTTTCACAAGACGTCCATCGCGTTTTGACATGAATTCATCGCTGATGATGAAGACGTCCAGTTATGACCCGTCACTTTCACGGTGACGTAGGATGATGGCTCGTTTATTATGCGCTCGATAGTTTCTCATTAAATCGTCAAAGAATTATTATAGTCGTGTAAAACATCTTGAAATGGACTGGACTTTCGGGGAGGAGACTAATGAACATGGCAGGAGATAGACAATTGTGGAAGATGCCGATCCATTCGTGCAGCCAACCGTCGCAGAGCGACGATGGCGAAATGACATGACATGACATGTAAAGCGATTGTTTTTTTGTTTTTTGTTGTTGTTGTCAGCAAGAGACGAACGCTCAGAGTCTTGCTCAGGCAGCGTTGGCGAGGAAGAGAGAGACTCTGGCTAAGGAACGAGAAGTGAAGGAGAGACAGCAGAAGGAGAATCTGACGAGGTTTCCAACTTCTTGCCTTCTCTATTACTCTGTCTGTCTGTCTGTTTGCATGTATGTGTCTTTTCGTCTTTCTCTTTCTCTGTCTGTGTAGGCCTATGTGTTTGTGTTTGTCTGTCTGTCTGTTTGTCTGCCTCTCTCTCACTTCTCTCTGTGTTTGTCTCTGTCTGTCTGTCTGTCTCTGTATGTCTCTGTCTGTCTTTGTCTGTCTCTGTCTCTGTCTTTGTCTCCGCTTCTGTCTCAGTCTCTGTATCCGTCTCTGTCTGTCTCTGCCTCTGTCTTTCTCTCCGTCTCTCTGTCTCTCTGTCTCTGTCTCTCTGTCTCTCCGTCTCTGTCTGTCTGTCTGTCTTTCTGTCTGTCTGTCTCTCTCTGTATTATGTATGAGTGTGTATCTGTCGTTGGCAGGATGTTGGAGCGGGAAAGCGAGTGGAGAGCAGGACTGGAAGCATCGATTCAATCGAAAGACGCCAGAAGCAAAATGATGCAGGAGGAAAAGGAGCAGATGATTAAGAGGGTCAGATTTGATATAATGCACCTTTCACGCCAAACCAATTATTATTTTCAATTCAACCTTTTGATAAGCTGAATTTAAATGGTGAGCGAATGACAATTTGACAGACAGAATGACTAGCTATTGTTGACTGACTAACTGAATGGACTGACTGACTGCAGGCTGGCTGGCTGACTAACTGACTGACTGACTGAACTGAATAGCTGGCTGGCTTGCTGACTAACATTGTCCAGCTGACTGACTTTAACAGGCTGACGGACTGACAAACGGAGCAACGGACCGACTGAATAACTTACCTACTTACTGACTGAATGGATGATCGAATGAGCGAATGAATAAATGAATGAATAAATGAATGAATGATAAACGTAAAACTGAGTCAATAGAGAAAGCATTGACCGATTGACTGACTGACTAGACACAGCGCTCGTGAATAAGCTTGCGCCCCGCGCTTGGCTTTCGAGTGGCGCTTAAGAAATTTGAAGATTACAATTACGATAATCATGTTGAAGAGGGTTCTTAAAACAAGGATTCTGATCGTCTCTCACTACAGTCTACATGTACATGTAGTTAAGCTACTCCCACGACACCCGTTATAACATTTCATAGATTTTTTAAATACTAGCGTAATTTTTAAATTATTCGATAATTTTCTTACTGCAATCCCTCTCACACACAGTGTAAAGCACTCGTGAACATGGGCGCCCGCAGAAATGTTTGCAGGAGGGGCAAAACTCGATGGTCACGGTTAAAGTTTTTTTATCGAGAGGTTGAAAATGCAAAGCAGGGAATTAAGAATATGGGTATTTTCATAGAGATTTCTTATTATAGGCTAAACCTCTCAGTTTCACTTTTTTAAAATTTTTATTATGAATAGGCCTACAATGTCTTTAGTGCAAAGAAATTTGTTAAATTCAAAAATTAGCAGTTAGAAAAATAGGTTTCAATTTTCCAGAGGGGAAAGTGCCCCCTCTTGCCTCTATGTGTGGGCGCCCATGCTCGTGAATGAAATGTCCTTGTGCTCGGCAAATAGCACTTAGCTATACGCGTATACCGCTTCAGCAGTTTTCAATTATTACGATATTCTCCTTTGACTGACAGTCTGTATCTAAATGTTTTTGTTTTGTAGTCACTGATATCTAAATGTTTTTGTTTTTGTAGTCACTGATATCTAAATGTTTTTGTTTTTATAGTCACTGATATCTAAATGTTTTTGTTTTGTAGTCACGTGAAGCGGCGTTGACCTCCCGTCGCATAAGACAGGAACTTCACCTTAACATCTCATTGACCGACCTTGACCTCATATTGACCCGACCCGAATAAGACATCCAACAGCCAATCACAGTTGCTCTGCATTTCTGCTATTCTCTTGTGTAACACCACTGCCTCAACTTTAGCCATATGAACAATTATATGTATTGCATTGTATTTGACCATTTATAAAGCGCCTCTTTCAGCAAAAGCCTTTAAGTAGGCTAACATTGCATCGCTATTGCGTCATACTCGACCGAATATATTCTTAGTTTAGTCTAACCCGACCCAGTTTACCTGGATACGAACCGTGACCTCATTGCATAGATTAAAATGGACACACCTGTCAGATATTTAAACGAACTGGCTTTTTCCATGCAGTCACTGCTTGAACTTAACACAATTAAAAAAACGGCCTCAGAGTGTTAATTGGATTGAATTAGGCTAACCGCAATCAATCAATTAATTATTATAATTATTATTATTATTATTATCATTATTTCTATTATTATTGTTTTTTTATATAGTGCACCTTCCAAGTAAACTACTCAGAAGCGCTCCCAGTCCAACAACGGCTAAAAATAAGGCTATAAATTTATTCTAGTAATAGGATCCTCCGTTATTCTCTCGCTTGTCTGTCGTCGAATAATTGTCGTTGTCACCGTGAATTTATTAGAACTGGTGTTAATTAAAATAATTTTAATCGCAATTATACGATTAAAATTCGATCAATTTGGTCAACGTTAGCCTAAGTAAAGCGTTAAAAACTGTAAAACTTTTGCGACTAACTTTGTTACTTTCTTTGTACAAAGAAAACGTCAAACGAACTGTTTGTGTTTATTCAATGAAAAAATTAACTTTGTCGCCATCTTGTATTTTCCGTCAGCATTTATTCCTACTTCAAATGCAAACTTGTCGCTTAAATTAAGTATATTAAGTAGCATATAGTATCTACTTAACTGTCAACAACTTCACTTCCTCATTCAAAGGATGTAGGCCTACCTTCTTCATACAAAGCGTGTGCCTTCCCCATACAGAGGGTTACCTTCTCCATACAAAGGGTTTACCTTCTTCATACAAAGGATGTACCTTCTTCATACAAATGAGGTTCCTTCGCCATACAAAGGGTATACCGTCCCGGGCGTCCCCGTAAAGAGGATGCAGGTTTTAAGGCTATAACTTCCCCCGTGCAAGCGATTACCTTCCGCATAAAAGCGGTTACCTTTCCCCATACAAAGGGCTTATCTTTTACATACAACGGGTGCACCTTCCCATACAAAGGGTGTACCTTCCCCATAAAAAGGTGCACCTTCCCCATACAGGGGTTTCCCTTTACCCGTATACAAATGATGTTTTCTGACCCAAGAAGTGCATCAGAATGGACACTAGATGACGCCACGAGGAGCGAAATAATAATTACGGGACATCGTTCAAAAATGGCTTGATTGCGTTAGTCATAAAATCTGACGTATGGCAGCATTGCCAAAGCGAACGTCCGAATAATATGACGTTCGCACGCACACTCCGCCACACAATAGAGACTTGATGATTAGTGAGTCTCATTAAACATGCATAGCTGCCGCCGCGGTTTCAGTCTCTGCCCAAAGGCAAGGCATGAGACATGATGATGAGGGGGAATCGTTATTACGATGATGTTAGTCAGATATGACTGACGAAAGATGAACGGCAGGCATGGGCCAATGTCTGGCTTCGAGCTACGAAAGAAATTGATTGTTTTCGTTGGAGTAGCTCCATGCGCCTGGAAGCGCAAATAAAGAGGCGCATGCGTAGCGTGATGAGATCTAGGGAGAGGGATGACTCCACGCTGGCAGGATGTCAGAAATGCTCAGTTTTGCATGTTTGAATCACTTCTGATGAAGTTCGTTGAAAAGTGCTTCGGCTGCAGGTTTTTTAAAAACTTGATTGCAGTACCAGCAACAAGTCTCGCGCGAAACGTTTGTTGGGTAGGCTACTTGTAAAAACGGTTGCAATGCTAATTCTACTGATTTGTCAGTAAAGACCCTGCAAGTAGCTTACTTGATAATAAGATGAAAAATTATATTAACGGGTGCATGTATTTATGTATGTGTAGGATAAATATATTATATAATATATATTATATAGAACTACAATATGTATACATAGGTCCAACGGCAGAATTTTAAGGGTTTCTTATTTATAATGGTGCACCTCGGAGGAAATTACAGATAGGCCTATGCATGTTTGACGCATGCATAGCAAATGGATTGACGATATCAATCAACCATGAGAATTTCCCCGGGGGAGGTGTGGGATTCGACACCCCAGTTTTTTTTGGACGTTATAGTGAAGTCCTCATTGCACCCCCTAAAATCCATATAAATCAACGTCTGATCTCCCACGCACGCCCCACCCACCCCGAAATTCTTCTGCAATTCTCATACTGTACAATGTGTGCATAGCGACATCCAATATCGCCCTTTTTGCCGGACCCTTGGCGGAAATGATAAATTGCCCCTTTAACAGTGGGGTTGTTTCGCAGCCACACATATAGCTAGGGTGGTTTCAGTACGGTACTTTAAAGGAAATGAGGACAATGTGGCCAATTATTATTTACATACACATTTCCGTTCTCCCTTATACATCCATAAGTTCTTTGAAAAAAACATACGTACATCCGACTATAATTATGGTTATGCTATACATGTAGAAACTCGAATCTTTTTTATCAATCCCAGAGTGGAGTTCATCGTGGTTACTACTTCTATTTTTATGGTCCTGTTGAATATGTATGACATGATTTGTAAGGCAATTGAAAATTATGAGTACTCAGTTGGAGTTTTCTTCGATCTCGCTAAGGCCTTTGATACGGTCGCTCATGATGCAATAACTGACAACTAGAGAATCAAAGGTGTGTTTGTCCTTGCGAAATAAATTATATTAAATCAGTTTTGTCTAAATTAATAGTGACCTTATGAATAATTTATATGGAACCAAACGGAAGGTTTAAAAAAGACTAGAATTCCAACTTCGTTGCAATCTGTCATCGTCTGATATATAATCATGATTAACCTACATATTTTCGGCTGTCCTGCCATTGTTGCAAATGCATCATTTTTTCCACATTAATTTTGTTGTCATATTTGTGCAACTCTGGTTGCAACAAAACAGAATTGAATTATATAGGCCTATAGGCTAAGCTTATGTGATAATGTGCGTATGTATATGTATGAATTCGGGTGGTCCAAAAAAGCTAATCCATTAACAATAAACGATTACTTTATTTTAATGGGACGACTTTACCATCCAATGTTTTTTTGTAAAGCCTGAACGTATAGGCGATTATCTCTTCCCGAACACGTCATAATTATAATGTCTAAGCTTATACACACTTTACACAGGCGCGTGAGTCTCACTCGCTCAATAGACGCGGATGACTTTATGCGGCATGCATCAGCCGTTCAGTTTCACACTATCTTCGTTATAACGCTCGGACTTCACCATACACATGTAGGATTATAGTCAACCAGACACTAATGCTGATCGCGCTGTCATAATATTGCACAGTTTTCAATCCATACTTGCACTGGACGACCTCTCATCAATGGACGAACGATCCTAAAAAAGTCGGACGTGTACGGTGAACATTAGCGAAAAATAAGTAAGCGATATGACTATATCTGACATCGAGAAAAAAGCTGTTAAAACGATTTCAAAACAGCGAGACTTTATGGCGTCGCCGTGATTTTGTGAGTGAATTATTGTTTGGATTGAATGTAAGCGCTGAGTTATTAACTGAGCGCTTATAGGAGATAAGCAGCTACAGCAGAACGAAGTTTCGACATGTCTTGTTATATTTTACCAGCAACGCCGTCGTTCATAAAGTACTCCTACTATCCGGCTCTGGTTCTGGGTAAGATAAACTTTCTTCTGTAATCGGTCTCAATATATAGGTTTGATGTAGGCCTAGGCTATTCTGTGCCAGGGGCGGATGCAGGGGGCCAATCCGGCCATGGGCCCCCCCATTTCAAACTGCCATGGAACGTGGCCCCCCATTTGGTTTGAAATTAGTAATAGGAACAGATGTGCAATAACATATTGTTCCCCCCCCATAAAGAAAATTGCATTGGAGGTGGCCCCCCATTTGGTTTTCTGGTAGATGACTAAAAATAGGTCATCAACTTTTTTGGCAGACGATAATACTTTTTTTCCATCCACTTTTTTGGGCGACCAACGACGAATTTTTTTCCCTGTCTCAAGATGAAAGAGTTTTGCTCCCGCCCCCCCCCTTGAAAGAGTTCTGTATCCGCCACCATTCTTCTGTGCTATTAGATTTTTAAAACTTTCAGTCAACAGAAGCTGTCTTTCTTTCTTTCTTTCTTAATTAAATTAATTAATTAATTGCTGCACCTGTACTTGGATATAGATACCTTTTTCAATCAATCAATCAATCATTTCAATCAATATGGATTTTGTTTGAGGAGATTTGGGGCGCGATGGTGTAGTGGTGGCGTCGTTGCCTTGGAGCCGTAAGGTTCGAGGTTCGAATCCACCTCGCCGCGTAAGGACCTTGGGCAAATCCTTCACTCAGCGCTTCGGCGTGAAACTCCGATGCAGTGTCCGCTCTGCATCGGGAGCGCCTCTGAATAGCGAGAGCTTGAAGGGGTTATTACAAGTGCACATAGGCTACATACATATAAATTATTAATTACACCGGTCAAATCTAGCAGCGTTCGTGAATATGCTGATGTCCTGCATTTGACATTTGAGTGGCCCTTTAGAAGTTTTGAGCTGCGATTGCCGTTAAAAATCATAATACGCAGAAGGTGTGAATCAATACTCGTTGGGTGCGAAACGGAAGTTAGACGTTTCAATTAGGGTTGTTGATTTAATCGCGTTAACGCGTGCGATTAACGCGTTAAAAAAATTTGCGATTAAAAATTTTAACGCATTAATCGTACACGTTAATTAGATTTGATTAAAATGGAATCAGAGGCAGAAAAACTCGTTTTAAACGTAAGGCTCATGCTTAAAACTTGTGATACATTCTTTGGCAAATATTCCAAAAAAGAAGTTGAGTAGGCTATTATGGTAACAATTCTTTGCTCAATTATCGCCTGCATGCGAACCAAAGCATACGTTAAACGCTAACGATGAGCCGTCGACATCGGCCGCATCGGATCGTCCACTAAGGTTGTTTCCTCACCGCGTCCGACTACATTAGTTGATCAATGGATCCAGGTTTCAAATGAAAAATGTTTACAGAAGGACAACTGAGACGAAGTTTCGCAAGAGCAGCCTCTTGTGAGAAATTGTGATTAAATAATGAGGTTCAATATAGACCTAGTAGACCTACTGTTGTTAATTAATAAGAGCATCCCTTGAACCGACCAATGTAAATAAACTTGCCTGCATATAGGCCCTACAATTGGCTGAATAAATAATTTATTTTTACAGTCAGAAACGGTTGTCTAATTTTCATATCATTTTAATTAAAGGTGGCTCAAATGAAAAAATTACGGATTTTGAGCAGTTGACTGATTTCAACAGTGTTTCAATTCTGTCTGTCATTCAAAACTGTTTAATAAACTAAATGCAGAAATTTAATAGGCCTAATCCAAAGGTTATTGAATATGTCTACAATAGAAAAAATGCATTTTTAAATTATGTGCTTCAGGTGTCCTTAGAAAATAGTAAGATTAATATATTTGACGAAAATGTATTGCGATTAATTTGCCGTTAATTGCAATTAAAAAAATTAATCGTGCGATTAATTTCGATTAAAATTTTTAATCGAACAACACCCTTAGTTTCAATCTGTTAGATATGTCCAGTGCAAGCTGATAGACTATGAAAGCAGATTTAAGATCACATTGAGTAATGAAATCGTATAGGAACTGGATTTGACTGATGCCTGAATAGATTTGAATTATAATCAAGAACTGTTAGAGTTCACAGAACTTAATTGGCAATGAATTAAAAAGCCGTGAATTCATCACAGGACCACCGCTACGGTAGGGACAGCAATTTATCTTGCGGTAAACCAGCTACAAAATCAATGACTGACTGAATGGCTGGCTGACTTATTGATTTACGAAATAAATGACTGACTGACTGACGAATTAAATGACTGACTGATTGGCTTACGAAATGAACGACTGAGTGCTGACTTGCGAAATAAATGAACGACTGGCTTGCGAAATAAATAACTTACTCACTGGATTTAAAAATAAATAATATAGGCTACTCACTGGATTTAAAAATAAATAACTTACTTACTGGATTTAAAAATAAATAATATACTCACTGGGTTTAAAAATAAATAACTTACTTACTGGATTTAAAAATAAATAATATACTCACTGGATTTAAAAATAAATAAAAAACTTGACCAATGATTGAATATTCTCTCAATTAATTGTTTGAAGGCAATTCGCCGTGCTGTGGCTCTGGTCCCTCATGTCCTCAATGCGACGTCCAGGGTGCAATGTGTCCTGGTCAGAAGCAGCTGTCCTCTGCGGCGATCCCCCACGGTCCGTCGGCCACAACGGCCACCGTCCTCGTTAACGGCGGAGGACCAGTGGATCCAGTTGGATCACCGATGCTCTTCCAGGCGCCTCCCAACTCCCTCTTCTATCCTCTCCTCGACGACATTCCCAGCATCGCCGCCCACCCCCTCGACATCTTTTCAACACGTCACGACTCGATGACGTCATTCACGGACAGCTCCAAACTTGGAATATGCCGCAGCTTCAGCATCTATGGCACCACTCCATCCCCATCCTCATCATCCTTGCCCTCTTCCACGTCTTCTCCAGGCTTCCGACGACTGTCCATGGCTCATCGATTCCATCGTCGAGCAAGGAGAAAGGAGACTGTATGCTCCGACGTTCCAGGTGACCTTAACCAGGTCGAGGGGGAGAGGCAGTACCCTCTGTACTGTTCGATGTGTAGGGTGAATCTAAACGCGCAGATCCAGGCCAGGCAGCATTACGGTGGAAAGCAGCATGCTCGTCGCTTGAGGATCTTGTCGAGGGCAAGGTCAGAGCGAGATGAAGGACGTCTGAAGGTCATGGCAAGGTCAGACGTTGAAGAAGTTCGAGGATCTACGACGACTGACTGGACTGGGAAACAGGTAGATCTCAATTCCGAGTAATTTTCAGTTTTTATCGATGGCCATATATTATCGTGTTCGCGCATAATATATCAACTCTCGAAAAGAAAATATTGTCTTGCATTGACCTGCATTTAAGTATGAATTTGGACATGTACAATGTACAATTGTACAAAGGGTGAGAATGACCGGGTGTAATTATAGATTTACTTTTAATATGATTCCGATGACTGGACATCATCTTGAAAGCGTTTTTCACTTCGTTTCTCGACTGCCATTGTTAAGACACGAAATCTTTTGAAAAACAAACATATACCGGTTTATACTCTAAATAAGAGAGACGGTTTGGTTCTCAGAACTAGCCATAAGAAAGAAATAAAGAACAGGCATTATGAAAACACGAACCGCGACGAAGTATTATTGTTATTTTCTGCGGCCAGAAAGCCAAGACATCTAATATATCGAGTCGTTGTTTGTAAAGCTACTGAGTGCGGTGAGTTGGCACGGACCGTGACACGATGCAATCATTAGGAGTGCCTCAGATAGTGACGTGATTGGCGAAGCGTTAAGGCGTCGAAGACAATTGAGACGGTGCCAGGAACAATGGTGCCAGCGTGACGTGCACTGACAATGTCGATCGCTGCTGCGTAATCTCATCCGCCAACGCACTCTTAATGGATGTCACCGCGTGGTTGATGGTGCGAAGCGAAATCAGGACCGGGTGAAAGCCTTCCGGAGAAGCGCTGTGATTGGTTGACGTTATGAGATGGGCACACATGTGATTGGTTCACGTGATGAGATGGGTGCACACGTGATTGGTTCACGTGATAGGACGGGCAGTTGGAATAGTAGGCATCTGAAATTATAACTGGTCATTAATTTTGAGAGCGTTTGCCACCGTTTAATTCATGAGAATTATGTTGACCTGTAATTTTACAAGTGCAGGCCATTAGCTTCTACACATTATGGGCAAGAGCACCCAGAAAGTTGACAGTTTTTTTTGGATGGCTATTTGGTCTTTAATTAAAAAAATTGCACTATAAAGCATTGATGATGCTAATTATAATTTATATAATTAATCAGAGTGAAACTGAGAAATTTACATTTATAAATGTCTGTGCAATATAAGACTTATGCCTACCCATGTTTTTAATTTCCTTCTTTACATTTCAAGCTGTGTATAAATAAATTAAATTTCAGGGCCTACCCGTGTTTTGCCCATTCCTTAACAAATCTCTGCCACCGTCAATTGTGCACTTCACGCTATTCGGAGACTGTAGTCCGGCTTTCAGAATATTTTCTTCTATCCAATTTTGACATGACAACAGGATACTAAATACTAATGATCGCTTAACAATGCTGTGGCAAAAATAGGGATGGGAGAACGCATTTTGCAGAGTTCCGGAACCCTTTTTGCAGGGTCCTGGAACCTTTTTTCAGGGTCCCGGAACCACTCTGCAGAGTCCTGGAACCACTTTTGCAGAGTCCCGGAATCACTTTTGCAGAGTCCTGGAACCACTTTTGATGGGTCCCGGAACCAATGTTGCAGAGTCCTGGAACCACTTTTACAGGATGCCTGAACCAATTTTTCAGGACACCGACGCTCCTCCTAAGTATTGCGCTACTCCTCCATACTCGGCGTTCCTGGATCCATAATGTGGACACAGTTAAGGGCGATTGGTTCGCCACGCATTGGTATCCATCGAGCTATCCAATAGCTGAGCCCGGGTCGCTACGTCCTTCATTGTCTTTTCGAAAGCCATTGTTCGAACGAACTATGCACACAATGGCACTCACTTCACTTTTTCATCCATGGACTCTACAGGGGACGATCGCATTAAGTGGGGTACGGTCTAGAAATGATTGCGTAACTAGTCTTGGGACTTCTGCTTCGATTCAGTGCACTACGTTCAGGATGCAATACAACATTGTTGCAAAGACCCTTGCTGGTATTTTATGGTATTATTGAGAACGTCTTAGTCGTCATTATTGTAATCATAAGTTTTATCATCATAATCGTCGTCGTCGCATGGGCGCCCGCACATAAGGGGAAGGGGGCACTTGCCCCTGGAAAATTGACACCTATTTTTGAACTACTACATAATGTGTTTTAACAAATTTCTTCGCATTAAATTAACCTTCTGTTTAGCATCAATTTGTTATTATTAACGTATTTCTAATCAATAAGAAAACTATAATATAAAAAAATGATGCACAAAATGAAACTCAGAAATTTGCATTGAGAAACCTCTCTGAAAATACCCATGTTCTAAATTTCCAGCTTTGGATTTTCAAGCTCTTGCCGCTAAAATGGTTAACTGTGATCATCGTAAATTTTTTGCCCCCTCCTGCAAAAATTTCTGCGGGGGCCCATGCGTCGTCGTCACCGCCATCATCGCCATCATCATCAGCATCATCAGCACCATCATTATCATCATCATCTGACGAAGTATTACCCAAAAAAACAGATTATTACCAGCCAGCCAACGCAGCTTCTCACGCCACCCATTGCGATTTACCACCACCCAAATCGCCTCCTTCGCACCATACACGGTCGACATAAAGAGCTAAGTACACAGACCCCTGAAGAGGAGCCGCGAACACCGCCACCACCACCACCACCACCACCGCCGCCGCCACCACCAGTGCCTGCCCGACCGAGTCGTCCATCTCATCACGGTCCATGTCCCACTCGTCGCCGCCGGTGCTGGCCAGCGACACCCCCACCAGACACCCCCACCAGACACCCCCACAAGACACCCCCACCAGACACCCCCACCAGACACGGTTCGACGCCATTCATCTCTAATCCTCGGCCAATTAATACCGGCCGAGGTGCGATTCGGACTAAATGCACTTCCGTCCATTAAGACATTAAGCATATCCGGACGAAATGCACAAATCGGTCACAGACAATGCGCAGCGCTCAGATTGCTGTTATGCTGCGAAGCAGGAGGAGTAGACCGCGAACGTTGCATATTTTCTATCTCTATGTTATTAGTATTTTCGTCGACTGCATACATACTTGTCATGTGGATTGTGCAGCTTGGTCGTTCGACTACTTTATGCATTCATAATGAGCCGTGTGCAGTGCAGAGATTAAGAGAGGGCCACATAGGGACGGAGAGACAGACGGGCAGGCAGACGGACGAACAGACATACACAGACAGACACACAGACAGACGGACCGGAACGACAGAGAGACAGACGGACGGATAAACAGACAGACATACAGACAGACATACACAGACAGACGGACCGAATTGACCAGACCGACAGAGAGATAGACGGACAGACAGACGGTCGGACGGACGGACGGACAGACAGACAGAGGCATGATAATAAGCAAGGACAGAAGGATGCTATCAATAATTAATTGCATACATGAATGAGAATATATTTTATGAACCAATGATAGCCAATATGCGGTAGACTTATGCACTTCCGCACATGAATGCAACTTATGTAATTGAAATATAATTGTCATGTATGATAAATATAAAGATATATATATATATATGTATATATAAGTTACAATGAATATAATATATTCATTGTATATATACATTTATATAGGCCCTATACATAATTATTATACATGACAATTATATTTCAATATTACATACACTGCATAGACACTCTGTAACAAAAGGTGAAGGTAGGCCTACATCTTACTAACGCGGTATCACATAAATAATATCTATATTAGCTATAATAGATATTATTTATGTGATACCGCGTTAGTAAGATGTAGGCCTACCTTCACCTTTTGTTACAGAGTGTCTATGCAGTGATCTCATTGTGCATTGACGTAATATGTCTATACTCAGTGCCGGCGCTAGCACCCCCCCCACGCCCTCGGCCGGGGGGGCCTCCGAGTTTGAGGGGCCTCCGAGTTTGAAAGGGGCCTCCAAATTTAGCTGGTCATTATGCCTATTTGTGACTGTATATTTATTAAGCTGGCGCATTTACT
The DNA here is from genome assembly GCA_945859605.1 of Lumbricus rubellus. Taxonomy (NCBI): domain Eukaryota; kingdom Metazoa; phylum Annelida; class Clitellata; order Crassiclitellata; family Lumbricidae; genus Lumbricus; species Lumbricus rubellus. The sequence continues at coordinate 9,263,883 of OX243820.1, read as the reverse complement.
TGAGGTTCCAGATCCAGTCTGGTGCATGCCTCAACTAACCAAATGGTACTGCCATACCAGACTTAATGCAAGTATCATAGGCCTACTGATTTTGGGTGTAAGTAAAGCCATTTAAACTAACTCAGGCAGTTTTGACCACTTTCTCAAACACAACGTTTGTAAATTATTGCTAATGGGATGAGACCTCAAAATAAAACCTGCGTGAGGCCCAAACATTAAAGCCTGTGTAGGGCAAAGGCGCCGAGTTGACCCGAAGAGTGGGGGTGCCCAAAAGAATGTGAGAATACGTGCGCGTGAGCGCGCGAAAAAATTTTTGACCCTTTTTTATAGAAAACTTAGGGCCTATTGAAATCACCACTGTTCATATAGGCGGAGACTTGTTCCTGGTTTGAAGGGACGAACTCGCACCCAAAGTATGATCGCCGAGAAGCACAGCGCCGAGCAGGGAAGGGGTTTGGGAACGGGATGTGCTCCTCCCCATTTTCGATATTTTTATTGTCACACTGCGATGGTAGAACTTTATGCTATTATTTTGACGTCATGACATCCTTGTCAAAATTTCCTGTTATCGAATTGCATAAAGACATGATTTAAAACTTCAATAAAATAATGTCCTTCCCAATTTAAATTTTTTTGATCATTCTTTGTGTTTGATGTAGCCTATTTCTCTTGGAATCCACACAGAAGAAAAGCACAATCTTCGTTTTCATGGGCGTCTTGGAGCACTCTCCCTCAATTAGGTCAACATACTCAAATTTTGCACAAGAAATCAGACAAATAGCCACTGTTTAGTGAGCCAATATTAACACTGTGGAATAGTTTTTCAAATAGTATTTCAAGGGTCGCAAAGGTTTGTCAGTCACTCATTCAATTGAGTAGAGCGGGGAGGAGACCCGACCGACGACTCCAATTGGAGCGTAGACTCGGAACCGACCTGGGCTGGCGAATCAAAGTCCACCGTGCCCACCTTCTCGTGGTGCGACCTGTTAGTAACCTTTCCGTATGGAAGGGTGAACGAACGGGCACGGATGGCAAACGGGGGGGGGGAAGGCAATGGCAAACCACCCCTTATCTTCTGCCAAGAAAATTGTCATGGTGTAAATGGTTGGATGAGGTACAGGAAAAGTCTGGCATGAGACTGGAGGAGCTAAGAGAGGCGACTAGGGAGAGGATCAACTGGAGAGGATACACCAGGGCTTTCGCCAGAGCTCCAGAAGCTGACGGCACCAGGTGACCAGGTGATTTCAAGTAGGTTTTAAAGACAAAACAATATCCCGCTTCTATGATGCTGGGAGGTGACTCTCGAGCACTGAAGAACACTATTGAGCATGGATACAATAATGGGCCTAAAGAAAGAATGTCATTCAAATCGTCGCCTTCGTCCGTAATAAAAAAATTACGGAAGCGGATCGAATAAGCAGGATTTCGGGGTTTCCTCCTCGTATTCGCTGATCGTCTTAGGACCAATGGAGTTCAGACTACCAGATGGGATAAAACTGGAGTAATTGTAAGGTAAACTAACTGAGATTTTAAAAAGTATACTCAAGATGGAATGATTTTTATAGATAAGCAATCCCAACAGAGAAAAAATATCTTAAAAGCACATCTTGCCGGCTGATTTCAGGTGGTGCCCATGCATAGGAGGGCCTCGCATGGCTAATTTCTGGTGGTGCTGAGCACTCACGGGCCTCGCAGAGTCGGCGCCCATGGTGTAGGGTACCAGATGTCCTTTGTAGACTACATGTCTGATCTCAAGTTTGCAAGGGGCCTCAAATGTAGCTAAATACCTTTCATGACTATTCATTGCTGAAACCACGCACAGAATAAATTATGTTTTAACGTAAAGCATACAAAATAATATTTCGGAAACCAATAGAGCAATTGTCCTTCACCCAAAGGGAGACTTTGGGGGTGTTGACAGAGGCACGGCCCCACAATTTGTGGTTGGAACGGAGTCCTTGTATTCCCAATATTTCAGAAATATTTCATATCATAAGTAGCTATCATCCACTGTCCATCAATAATGATCAATTTTGTTAAAATGACAGCCTATCAATGCTACCATTACAGTCAACTGGCAAATCGGACAAATCTAAAAAATGGAGATGGGACACTCTGAAGTCCTAGACCACGACTAACAGCATTGAAAAATGAGCAATTTTGTAAAGATGACAGCTTAAAATTCTACATTTACAGCGTGGAAATTCAAAAAAAATTAACAATTGGGAGGGGACATTTATTGAAGTCTTACACTATGTCTTTCAGCACTTATATTATGAATTTTTTTTGGTGAGATGACAGCTCAAGGTATGGGGGCCCCAATTTTTTTTTTGGGGGGGGCTCAGGTACCCTAGCGCCGGCACTGTCTATACTGCATGTATTGGCTACTTTTATATTATTATTAGGCCTACCATGCCATTGTTTATCGTAGGCCAATGAGTATAATTAATTTATGCACGCTTTGTGGCAATTTATTGAATGCATGGGCTTCAAAAAATAATATTTGTATGCGTAATTAGCTACTACAGAACTGTTACAGTATGGCAAATAGGCCTACCTACTAAAAAGACTTATCCCTCGGGCTACCAGGGAGGGGGTGGTATCCACCCCCCTAGGTGTTTCCCAAATCAAACTTTTTTCATTAGGAATAAAATTTTGACGTTTTAGGTAGCTGTAGAGGATTCATTTGCACACATTTTGAGCTAAAATGTGTGATGATATACCATACCATTCAAAAGTTATACCCGATAAACCCGAGGCACCAGGGGGGGTGGATACCACCCCCCCTTAGATTATCGGCTGTATCTTATCCGTCCTTTGACATGAAGAGACACCAATTACACCATTCTGTAGAGGGAATGTGGGGCTACATTTCCGTGCTCAGTGAGTTGTCTTTGGACAACCGGAAGTGCTCAAAATAAATTAAAATATAAATAAAGGTGTTTTATTTTCATAAACTTTTCATGTTTTTCCTATTACAAATTATTCATAATTTATTTTTTAAGAGAAATAAATTATGTCATTCTATAGAGAGCATTCAGGGCTATTTTGTGATACCAATTAATTTGACATTTGATGACCGGAAGTGCTCAAAATAAATTTAAATGTGTGAAAATGTTGGGTTCTTTTACAACGCAAACCGATAAGTCTGCGTAAACGTTTTTCAGCATGTTTTACATGTTTTTTCTCTATTTATTGTAACTAAAAATAACTTATTACTAGTTTTTATAGTTGAATATTGGACTTTATTATATGTAAACTATTTTTAATTAAATAAATTATGTTAAAAACACACAGAATCTAATATTTTCTTATGCGAAAGTATACAGGGTGGTCCAAAATAAATGGCACAATGATAAATTGATAGTACTTTACTCAGACCAATTCAAATATAACCGTGAAAATTCACAAAAACACAGCAATATTTATTATTTTTACTGTAACATTACATGCATGGATGGATTTTGTTACATAAAATGTTCAATGTGTCATCCTTGCTGCTCGACCACGCATTGAAGCCGACGACGCCATTGATCAATTGCGCGGTCAATGAAACGCTGTGACTGCTTGGTCCACTCTGTGACGATTGTTTCTTTCAACTGATCCACTGTGGTGAAACTTCTACGACGGTATACCATCTGTTGAAGGGCGCCCCAAACAGCGTAGTCGACTGGATTCAAGTCCGGGCTGTTTGGGGGCCACACGACCCCCAATGTTTCTGAGTTCGTAGATTCCAAATTAGACATCGGTCTTTCTCAGTTAAGCGTCCCATGATCACAATCTCTTATAAACAACAACTTCTTTACCATAAACTATGATAAACAACTCGATTATTACTTCTGATATTTCTGATCACTTTCTGAACTTTCTCCTCAAAATAAAGATATTATACTATTAGGTGACTTCAACATTGACCTCCTCAAAGTAAATATACATAAGCAAACTACTAATTTTTATAATTGCTTGTTAGCTCACCACTTCTTGCCCATCACAACTAGACCTACCAGAATAACGGATCATTCTGCGACTCTTATTGATCACATCTTCACCACTGCTTGGCCTCGCGTAGCTGCCTCCTCGATTATTACTTCTGATATTTCTGATCACTTGCCTACTTTTGTTCATTTAAATTGTGAAACTAAGCTACCCACTAAATCTGCAACAGATAATTGTAGAATAATTTCTAATGAGGGAATTAGCACCTTTCAAGAGGCGCTGTCCACTATCGATTGGTCCCCAATTACTCAGGCCTGTATTAACTATGACCCAAATAAAGCTTATGACGATTTCATGACTATTTATAAAGAGCTATATGATAGAGTTTTTCCGATTTCTGTCAGTAGAGGGCGGAAGGTCACTTTAAAAAACCCGTGGATGTCTCAAGGTCTTCTAAAATCCTGTAAAACTAAAAATTCGTTATACTTAAAATATATAAAAAATCCAAATGAAACTAATAGAAAGAAGTTTATCACATTCCGAAACAAATTCAAATCTATTAGAAAAAGAGCTGAAATAAATTATTATGCCGAAGAATTTTGTAAATGTAGTAATAACCTAAAGAAAACCTGGAATGTTATTCGCTCAGCTATTGGATTAACAAATAATGAATCGGTAATCAATTCCTTAAATTCTGACGGGGTTAAGATTGAGGATCCTGAAGAAATAGCCAATAAATTTAATAGCTACTTCACAGAAATTGCCCAAAATTTGGCAAAAAATATTCCTGATCCGCTCTCTCCACTTGAGAGTTATTTAAGCCCTCCTATTACCAACTCTTTCGGACTTGAAGATACAACTTCAGAGGAAATAATTAAACTGAACCAAACCATTCGTTTATCCCATAGTAAAGGTATTGATGATATTGATCCTTTTGTTGCATCCCCCTCCATTAATATTATTGCTCAACCACTATCTGAAATTGTCAATTGTTCCTTTAACACCGGTATTTTTCCTAGTGCTTTAAAAATTGCTAAAGTCGTACCTATTTTCAAAAGAGGTGAGAGGAGTGACGTAGCTAATTATAGACCAATCTCTGTACTTCCATATTTTGCTAAGATATTTGAAAAACTAATGTATAAAAGACTGAGTAGCTTTATTGAAAAATCTAGCATTTTATACCCATCTCAACATGGATTCCAGGCTGGTCACTCCCCCTCATTGCCTTTACTAAGTATTCAGGACAAAATATCTGAAGCAATTGAAAATAATGAATTTTCCCTTGGAGTGTTCTTTGACTTGGCCAAGGCTTTTGACACGGTGAGCCATGATATTTTACTTAAAAAACTGAATAATTATGGTATAAGAGGAGTCCAACATAAATGGTTTGCTAGTTACCTTGAAAATCGCTCACAAGTTGTTTACTGCAATGGTGCCTATTCAATGATGCGTTCTGTTCTGTTTGGCGTTCCACAAGGATCGAACCTTGGACCTTTATTATTTCTTCTTTTCATTAATGACCTTCCTAACGCATCCCCACTTATGTACTTCATCCTCTTTGCAGATGACACTAATATCTTTTATTCCCACAGCTCCCTTACCAGCCTTTATCAAATAGTGAATGGCCAACTTTCTCAAATTGCTAATTGGTTTCGTGCCAACAAACTATCATTAAACCTTGATAAAACTAATTACATTCTATTTAGGTCCCATAGAAAAATTTCTTTCACCAACGAAAATAATTTGTACATTGATGGCCATTCCATTAAACAAGAAATATCAACTAAATTCTTAGGTGTTGTGTTAGACCAGCATTTGTCTTGGAAAGATCATATTAAAGCTATCTCTTCTAAAATTGCCAAAAATATCGGTATTATAAAACGAGCTTCCTCCTTGTTACCTCCCCATGTTAGGTTAACCCTTTATTATACACTCATCTACCCATATCTTACCTACTGCAATATAATATGGGCTTCAACTTATAAATCCAATTTACAAAGGCTAACAATTCTACAGAAACGTGTTATTCGTTATGTGGCTAATGTTCCATACAATTCTCATACTCATCAGCTATTTCTGGAATTTAAATTACTAAAGATTGAACAAATTAGGACGGTTCAGATAGGTGAATTTATGTTTCGATATGAGCACAACTTGTTACCAGTAGCGTATAGACAAATGTTCTTCCGTGCCTCTGATTTTCATTCCTATTCCACAAGAAGTGCAAATTTGTATAGACAACCATTTGCTCATACTAACACTCGTTTATTTTCGATCAGATATACTGGTGCTAATATTTGGAACAGTATCCCCTCAGCTATAAGTCAATTACATGGTCTTCATATCTTCAAGAAACGCCTACGTTGTTATATTATCAATCGAACTGCTTGAATTATTGTGTTGAATTGGGTGTGTTAGTTAAGTGTTAGTTAAGTGTTAGTTAAGTGTTAGTTAAGTGTTAGTTAAGTGTTAGTTAAGTTGTGTTATCTATCCTCTATTAATAAGTTTCTGTCCTGATTAGCCTATATTTCTATTTCTGCAATCGTTTAAACCGGCTGTCATGTCCTGTATATTATGCCTTGCAATTCAATGATTACTGGGTGGCCCAATTAGCGGGATTTCCATCCCTTCCGGGTCTCCCCTTGATACCACTAAATATGTACAATTCCCTGTTCACTGCCTTGATTGTTATTTTTGGTGCGTATTCAGGAAATAAACTGATTTGATTTGATTTGATTTGAAACAATGATGAAGTCAATGATGACGTCAGAGAAAATATATATATATAAGTAAGAAAAATGGCATTAAACATTGAATTGTTATACTTATATCAAGAAACCTGTCACTGTGCAGTTTATTTTGGACCACCCTGTACATTTTGTGGAATCGACGGGTGCCTACGGTAAAAAATTCATAACTTCGGGGTGCTTTCATATATTTTAAACCTAAATATACCATTTTGTGCAGAAATGAATGCTGAATCCATAGGTGTATTACAAGTTATGATATCTCAAACCAAACCCAAAATCCAGGGGGGGTGGTAACCACCCCCCCTTGGTAGTCAGTGTTACAAAAAAGCTTGGTAGCCTGAGGGTTAATACGTTAATTGGCATAGCGAAAAACATTAGGCCTACTGGACAGTGATGAAGGTTTATGGGAATAGGCCTATTATTATGCCTGTTGCGTTAAAAGAACGACTTAGGCTATAGCAATGGCAGACAAAGTTGCGTGAAGATGGGAGAAGCTTGCAGCTTTGAGCAGACTGACGACTTAATAGTTTAGCGTCAATTAGGCTATTATAAATTATCGAAGATGGTGTTATAGATTACAAAAGACACAATGCGTTGATTCGCCATAATTATTAACCATTTAATTTTAAATTGTTTTGGTCATCAGTCATCAACAGAATCGGGATTAACTGCAGACGTCGTAGACGACGAAGAAGAGGAAGAGGCAAACATAATTGCAGACACAAAACCGGAAGTTGACAAGACACCGCAAGGAAATGACGTCACACAACGTATGCACGTCTTCGAAGGAATCAGTTGCGACATCTATTGTACGGTGTGCGCCGTGTCTTTCAACTCAGCGATTCAAGCAAAGCAACACTATCACGGCAAGAGTCACGCACGACGTCTGCGAAGGACATCTAGCGGTGGACGACAGCTGCAGCCACGATCATCGCAACAACGAAAATGTCTCAACGGTTTCATTGCGAAGCAGTTAGTCTCCTCAGTTTTATCATTAATAATCTATTTTTCCTATAATAATTACTAGTTTGTCTTACACGCTTATACTATTATAATTAGGCCTATAAATTATCGTCTTTGCTACAGTGGCGGCGCCAGGATTTCAGTTTGGTGAAGGGGTTGAAGTTGGTCCAGAAATATTCAGTTTTTCATTCGCAAAAATTTCTGACGACTTTTTTGTAGTCACTAGTTTGGTCTGAGTCTCAGGAAAATAGTTCATTTTCACCGTAAAAAACTATATATTTACTTTTTTAGTTTTCTGTCGTTTCATTGGTAAAAAAACTTTTCAAGATATTTCATTTTCCCTGTCCTCAAAAAGCTTGATGAACTGTTTTTTTTTGGGTGGGCAAAGATGAAAATATTTCATTTTCCTTATAAGAAACCCTGATGAACTTTTTGAAAGCTTAGCCCCCCTCTAACCCCGCTGGTGCCGCTACTGCTCTACTTAAAAAGTAAAACTTAAAATACGTCGACAAAGTATATCTATGCAGGTGCAGCCTATAAGCTTATGCCTTTAACTCTCGTTTAAACCACTGAATGGCTGCCATAACGGGGTGCTCTATGCCATCTATGGGCTATCATTGAAAGAACGCACTTTTCAGAAACACGCTGTATCCTTTCCGGTCGTCTATAATTAACTAAAATGGATACGACGTTGTTGTGACATAGTATATCCGGATGCATATCGACGCTTATTAACGGAAATAAACGCCGGACACAATAAATTTGTCAAAAACCATTTCCACGAAATTATTAGGGCCTATAGACTACCGGTCAGTCATTTCTCTCGCTGGTAAACATGTTTACTACAAGTGACAGTCATTTTTTTAACTTATTTGCTCAGATCATCGCGGTGGTAGGCTAAATCCATAGAGCGGATCACGAACACAATTACTAAATATTAGTCTTCCGACCGACAAACAAACAGACGGAATATGAATTTTTCCTTTCGGCTGACGATCATATTTACCAACCGTAATGACGGTGAACCCTCTTGTGAGATATTACGTCCCTGTTTTAATACACGTAGGCAAAGGATGCGTAGTGTGTTAATGACATTTGGGACGACGTCATCGATGTCGTCTGCTTTAGCATCTGTTGTGTTTGCCGCGCTCATGTAAGGAGTATGTATGCCCAGATGAGTCTCGACTGACGTAATTGGATTGACAACAGACGAATGATTGGGCGGATGACGTTCTCTGATCAAGGATCTACTGTTGGAGACGCGAAATATATTTATATGCTCCGTTTCTTTAGCTAGGCTATCATGATCCATCTTTTGTTCTTCAGGGTATTATTATACTCTCGCTCTCTCTTTCTTATTAAGGTCTGTTTGCGTTAGTCTTTTATCCGCTTCTGTCTGTAGGCTATATATAAACTTTGTAGGTGACTGTGTGTGTGTGTGTGTGTGTGTGTTGTGTGTGTGTGTGTGTGTGTGTGTGTGTGTGTGTGTGTGTTTGAACTTCTCTTATTTGTCTTGATGTCGTCTTTCTAGTCGTTTTCGGCTTTGTCTGTAATTTGAAGTTGAACTCTATAATAGTTCTTCTCTGAAATCTGTTTCTGATTCCTTTTCCATTTTGTTGAGAAAACAAAGAGATGAAAATAGAACTTCGTCTTCTCATTCGTTATAAGCCTATTATACTCTTTGATTCACTCGTTCATCTGTTTCTTATTTCCTGTCTCCCCTTTCCATCTGTCTCTCTTTCTGTCTGTCTGTCTGTCTCTCTAACTGTTTGTCTGTCTGTCTGCCTGTCTCTGACTGGTTCTCTGCTTGTCTGTCTATCTCTCTCATTTCCCGCTCTGTTTGACTGTCTGTGTGTCTATTTGGCTGTCTGTCTGTCTGCTTGCCTGTCTTCGTCTCTGTCTGTCTGTCTCTCTCACTGTCTCTGTCTCACTTTCCCTCTCTGTCTCGGTATCGGTCTCTGTCAGTATTTCTCTGTCTTTCCTAGTACCGTAGTGTCATAATAGCGGAAGTTGAAGCATCTATTTAACCCCTATAATAATTACACAGGTCTTTGTTTTTCTCTTCAAGTCTAATATCTTTATGTATCTCTCACTTTTCTCTGCCTGTCTCCCTATGTCTTTCTCTTCATCTTTACATCTTATAATTTACGTTGTAGTTCTAAAATGCTGCGTGTAATTTCTAATTCCCAACTGTTTTGTTTTCCTAATAATGTCTAGCAAGGATGCTCTTTACACGTCGTGTGTAATCTGCAATTCACGGCCAATTAATATTCCGTCAAGCAACCGAAGTGAAAATAAGCTCGTCATGCTGTCGCTAGCACCCAGTGGTAAGTAAACGACCATCTTACTCAATAAGTATTGCATTCATGCATTATCTTTTTTATAGAACTTTTCGATGATCTTGAACAAGTTCTTAAACCATCACAATAAAAATAAATAATTGTGGTGGTCTATTTATTAAGCTACATAGGGCCACATAGGCGTATACATGCACAATAGTACATAATTAGCCTACGTAGGCTACTATGTTCTCGCTACGACAAGTTGTACGAGATGCCAACAACAGCAAACAAATATCGTTCAAGCTTTTTAAAAAGTATTTATATAGCACCTCGTCAAGGAAACTAACTAACCTACTAAATACCTATCGTGGCATCTTGTATAACTGCAGCATGCATTGCGCATTGAATCACATTAAAATACGTTAGGTAAGCTTACATAATGGGACTATGGGGAGCATTATAGGCTACACCAGCGGTTCCCAACCCGTGGCCCGCGGGCCAAAAGTGGCCCGCCAGGCCTCAAAATATGGCCCTCGGCCCTCAAAGAATTCACAAAAATATATGACAAAAATTGACAATTTGGACAGGAAATAGCACATACCAATATTTTACAAATTATTCTATTTTGACGTCGGTAAATAACATCAAACATTCTATTTTGACTGAATTATAACAATTTCATGTGCTGTTAGTTAATTATATTTTAGCCTTGTGGCCCCTAATGTCCTTCAACTACGACAAAGTGGCCCTCGTATCCTCCAACTTAGAAAAAGTGGCCCCACAGTCAAAAAAGGTTGGGAACCACTGGGCTACACTGTATTATAAATAGGCTGCACCAATGCAGAACTTGTTGACGTGGGCTTCTTATTACAGATGACGTGCTTTCTAATCTGAACGATTCCATAATGAAGAATAATGGAATTGTGCATTAGTAATTATTGGACCGTATAATCAAAATGCTATATCAATATTGTACGCATTACATTATTATTATGGTCTATGTCCGCTTCCTACCTGAGACGCGTATTGCTAACGCTTCATCATATATCCGTCAGTTGCCTTCATTACTCCATATTTTCAGCAATTACTGCAAGTCTGCAACAGCATAAATTTTACATAGGGCGTATTATAGTATACAGTATATACTTGCATTGTTTAATGTTAAACATGGCAATTGCTAATTGTTTCCGACTGTGGTGGCTTTGGTAATGCGCATGCGTAGGAAGTTGATTCTGTGATTTGTTTAATTTCATGTGGAAGGAAATGACGTTGAGCAACGTACCGGATATAATTATTTACTAAGTTGTTTGTATATGTATAGTTGTATACACTGTGTCCGGAAAAAAGGGACCCATTTTGTAAATATGAAAATAAATAGTAAATATTAATCGATTTTCACAATTCAAAAACCGTTTTTATCCTAACATATTTCTCTAACAATTGTGAAAATATAAAAGTTCCAGTCCAAATAATGACGTCATTATGACGTCATTTGCACAAAAAGTCAAATTTAAGAGATAAATGCACAAAATCATCCACAATTTCAATATTTTTATGATGTAGTTTATCAATAATAAATGTAAGTTTAAGTTAATTTTTATATCTGCATTAATTTATGATCAAAGTGTACACCTTTCAGGGGCGGATCCAGGATTTCTGGTTAGGGGGGGCGTAAATACTACCAATCCAAAAACGTGAAGTTGTGAGTGCCGAAGGCACGAAGCCCGTCCCGACTAGGGGGTCTGGGGAGAGCGTCGTAAGCTCCCCCAGCGGGGTCTGGGGCGGAGCCCCAGCGATCAGCGCATTTTTGGCTGTGTCGACCTCAAATGGAGCCATTTTAGGCTCTCGTTTGTCAGCAATTTGTGAACGATAAAGTCGCGAAAACTTCAAGAATATGTCGTTTTTCAGTGTCGCAAGCTACCAGGATAACAATAAAAATCAAAATGTTATTGTAAAAGAGAAAGGTTTTGCTTTGTCTTTACCGTAAGCTGCCCCAGCGGGGTCTTCGACCAGCGCATTTTTGGCTGTGTCGACCTCAAATGGAGCCATTTTAGGCTCTCGTTTGTCAGCAATTTGTGAACGATAAAGTCGCGAAAACTTCAAGAATATGTCGTTTTTCAGTGTCGCAAGCTACCAGGATAACAATAAAAATCAAAATGTTATTGTAAAAGAGAAAGGTTTTGCTTTGTCTTTACCGTAAGCTGCCCCAGCGGGGTCTTCGACCAGCGCATTTTTGGCTGTGTCGACCTCAAATGGAGCCATTTTTAGGCAGTCATGGCCGGTCGTCCGTAACTGCATGGACGCCGTCGGACGGCGTCCATGCAGTCATGGATGACCGTGCTGGCCAAATAAGTCATAGGACGGCGTCCTGCCTCGAAAATAAGTGCCAGGACGCCGTCCATGACCGTCCCTGCCACACTTTGAGCCCTGGAGTAGGCCTAGTTTTATATCCTTGATTTGCTTTTGTCCATAATATCGGCAGCTGAACGCTTTCGGCAACTATAATCAGCACGACGAATTTCAAAATTATAATGATAATCATATGCCATCTTTTGAGATTTAGGCCTAAGATAGGCTTATGTCTTACCAACGGCAGTCGGCTTATTCGCGAATGATAAAACTGCTTATTTAAGCCGTTTTGACGGCGGACCACTCGACATAAAAATTATTTTTAAATTGACCAATTTCTATTTACGTAAATTTTGTCTGTACATGAACTTTGTGAACGACGTCACGTCAAAAGTCATTGGTCACGTGGGCAACGTCTGCTAGCAACTCAGGTAAGTAGGTAAGAGAGCTCCGGTAAGAGAACTCCATTCTGCCGGTCCAGCTACTTCAAGCATCCTATTCCGAAATTGCAATTATATTAGTTTTAGGTCAGTTCGGCAGGTTTAGGGGGGGCGTACGCCGGCTCCGCCCCCCTCTGAATCCGCGCCTGCCTTTGGCCTCAACGTAAGCTTCAAAACGGTGGCGCTAATAGCCAACAGCAGCATCGATAACCAGCGTATCAAAATCCTCCCCAGCAGGCATTAACAATTCGCTCTCACGGAGTTCTTCAATGTCTCTTGTCCTTGTCTTGTAGCATACACCTTCTCCTCCATCAGTCTCCAAATCTTATTATCAGCGGGATTTAAGCGGGCGGTCGTTTAGCGGCCAAAGATTAAGAGGAATGAAATCCTCAGTTAAACAGTTAAACATATTGACGAACTCAGTGAGCTGAAGCACCGTTTTGTTGAAATGTGTAGGCTATTGCTCCGAATACTCCCGGATATCAGGCACGACTTTTTTTTATAAAGTAGACAATCCCTTTAATAAGCTGCATTTATTTTCACTCCTGGTTCTATTAAATGGATTTCCGTTTTACCAAGAGCCAATATACCAACCGAAACCATGCATGACTGGCCGGCTATATGAACTTTAGTGCAAATGACGTCATTATGACGTCATCAGTGTGACTGGAACTTTTATTTTTTCACCAGTATTAGATAAATATGTCAGGATTAAAATGTTTTTTGAATTGTAAAAATCGATGAATGTTTACTATTTATTTTCATATTTACAAAATGGGTCCCTTTTTTTCCGGACACAGTGTACATCAAAATACGGTTAGGAATTTATTCAATAGAGGATATTCTTGCTTCTTAACTCGATTAACCTACGGTTTTCTTCAAGAAAATCTAAATTAGTTTTTATAATGGATTTATTTATTTGTCTTAGGCCAAAAATAAATAAAAAATAAACCAGTCAATCAATTAATCAATTAATCATTCAATAAAAACACTTTCAATTTTACTTTGTCTTAAAATTGTATTTGTAGCATAGGCTATTATATGTTACATATTATAATGTATTACCTGTTCATGTAGACTAAACTTATACATGTATAATTATGCTGATTTGTTATTAATCTATTGTGGTAAACTTTTAGGTGATCGAACAGAATATCAAGTCTAGAAAATCAATCACTGCCTGACTTTCGAGTTTGATCTTAAACCAAATCTGACCTACACCTGCCTGCCTGTCGATTCTGTTTTGACGAAGCAATTGTAAATTGTGGATTCTCGGAACTTAGCTTTCTTCGATCGGTGTTGAAGTCTCCCGACGATAATAGGCCTGTCTATAGAGTATAGACGATCGTATCTGTGAATTCGGACATCAGCGGATTAATTCGTGAAGAACCTGCTTGATTCTTTGGACACAGACATTGCAAAGAGACAGGGATCCAGCTTATTCACGAGCACGTTAGCGAGCAAAATAAGCTTACATTGGAAAAGATACCGTTTCCATGAAGAAACAAACGAGTGGGCCTGGAATGTGAAGGACATTTTGGCATGATAGATTTCAGACAGATAGAGCTGAGCATAGTTCAACCGAAATTTATTTTAATCGATTCAGTGATAATACATTCACAATGCGTAGTTCTAGAATTTAATAAGGCAGTATTAGTGGTGATCTGAGACCACCAAGAAAGATTGCACACAATATAGGATAATAAATATTGTTTATTTATCAATAGCATGTTAGCAAACCGCAACTTATTAGTTTGAAATTAACGCGAACAATAGCTAGGTCACAGATGCGTGAGCTTATCGCTAATCTTTGTTCGTTTCGAGGTTAGTAGGCTAAATCAATCAATCGAACAGAATTTATATAGCGCTCCTTCAGGACCCTATTCAGAGGCCCTCCCGTCCAACCCAGAGCGAAAAAGTCGTCGCCTGTTTTCTCATTAAATGGTCTTCGAGTGTACATTGTCTCAGCTAATGGTCTCAGTTGGTGGGTGTCCTGAGTGTGTGTGGGGGGGCGCGTGTGTATGTGTGTGTGTGTGTGTGTGTGTGTGTGTGTGTGCGATCCTGATGGTCTCCGTAATACTACTATGTGGTCTTAGCTGGTGGCTCCCTGCACAGACACCGACATACGTTTCGTAGCCTTGCGACTCTGCAGCGAAGCAAGGAACGTCTTCCTGTCGTCCAATGTCGGATCGACAAGCGCCAGAACAACGACACTCCCGTCGACCGCTCCAAGGACGACGGATGACCCTGACGTTGAACTCGCGATGACTTTGATCTCCGCGTGACCTTTGTAGTCGGCGATCTGCTTTCCGTCTGAGACTCGAAAGACCCGGATGGACCGACGACCCGAGTGGTAGTAGACGACATGTCTGTCGTCTGTTGTGAAGAGACTGATGGTGCTGAAGACACCTTCGGCCACCCTCGGGATGAGGGTACGCACGGTCGAACCCGTCTTCAGGTCGAGCAGCTCCAGCCCGCCGCGGTCCGGTGCGTAGAGGCCGAGGCTGCCGGAGCTGCAGGAGACCCCGTTCCAGCGCAGCACGGACCGGACACAGGTCTTTTTTTTGAGGTCAACAACGTTGCCTTTATCGTCGTCGATGAGGGCCACCAGGGGGCGCTTGCCCCCGGGGAGGGCAACGATGCGTAGGACCTCCTTGGGGTTGGGGTAGCGTGGGGTGATCGTGGACAGGCAGGTTCCGTTGGAGGTGTCGTGGAGGAGAAGAGTGGCACCGGGGGCGTCGGATTCAGTCGAGCCGCTGAGTATGACGAGGAGGAGACCATCGGGGGAGATGACGGAGTTCCTGTACCTGGCGTTCCTCAATCCGAAGTCGAACTGGAAGACGGTTCTACCAGATGGAACGGCACGGGCGATGCACAACCCGGAAAACCTCCCTCCTGCACCACCACCGCCACCTCCTCTTCCACCTTCTCCTTGTTCCCCTGCTCCTCCTCCAACCACGTCTCTTCTTCCCCTCCCAGAAGCAGGCAGCGATCGCTCCGATATCGCGATAACAATCGCCTCCACAACTCCAGGTTTCCCTTCCCCAACCTCCCCCATCGACACCTTCCTCTGCTGAGGTGTAGGCAGAAGAAGGAGCTGCTGGACGTCATCCTGTACGTCTGACCTCAACAACCGACCCGTGGGGATCTCCCAAATGTGTACCAGCCCCGACTCCGAGCTGATGACGAACCGAGCGTCCGATGTGACGATCGAGTGGGTCACTCGAGTCGTGTGCTGCCCGCAGACGAGACGCAGCATCACTCTGCCCGTCTCGAGGTTCCAGACCCCGACGCAGCTGCGGGTCGTTGTGGCGGCCAACGTTGCATCGGTCGATAGAGACAGCTCCTCGATCGACTTCTCCAGTCGATCGATGGCGTGAACCTCTTCCAGGATGTTCTCCAAGTTCCAGACCTACAATAAATAAATAAATAAATAAATAAATCATTCAATCAATTAGTCAATCAATCAATCATTTGGTCAATCAAAAGATCGATCGAGTATATCAGTCGATCAGTCAATCAATCAATCATTTGGTCAATCAAAAGATCGATCGAGTATATCAGTCGATCAGTCAATCAATCAATCAGTCAATCAAACAATCAATCAATCATGCTTCGATCAATTAATCGATCAGTCAATCAGTAAATCAATCAGTCAATCAATCAATAAGTCAGTCAGTCAATCAGTTAATCAATCAATCAACCAGCCAGCCAATCAATCAGTCAATCAGTCAATCAGTTAATCAATCAATCAATCAACCAGCCAATCAATCAGTCAATCAGTCAATCAATCGATCCATAAATCTGTCACTCAATCAAGTAATCAATCGGTCAATCAATTAATCAGTGGATTTATCAATCAATCGATAAATCATTCAATAGATCAATCGATCAATTAGTACATCAATCGATGAGTAAATTTGTCGATCAATCAATCGCTCTGTCAATCAATCTATCAATCAATCACATAATGAACGAAAAGTCGTTTACCTTGATCGATTTATCGATGGACGACGAGCTGATCTTGCTCTTCGAGATCGGATCTAGAGCCATGATCCGTCCGAAGTGAGCTCCGAGAGTCTTCACAAGATCCCCAGTCACAACGCTCCACACGTAGAGGTTGTGACGAACAGCAGCCACAACGAAGCGACTATCCTTCGTGGCGATGATCAAGTTGTTCATGCAGTTCTTGCTCGGAATGTTCCTCACACCTTCCGGTAATCGCAGGTGTAGCAACGAATCATTCCTCAGATTCCACAGCTTGTACCCGTAGGCAATCATGGCGATCAGGTACCTCTCATCGGGGGAGAGGTTCAGGGAGAAGATCCGGTCCGTGGCGGGTTCCTCCCGGAGGGTCCGAACGTACTTCCATCGATGGAAGTACCGTCTGTAGCAGACCACCTCATCGTCGCTGAGGGCGATGCAGGCGTAGGCGATGCGGCGATTGACGGAGAGGGCGATAGCGCTGTGGAAGGGGAAAGGTTTCGTCTGACTGTTGTGTATCTCCAGCGTCATATCCTCTTCCGTTTCCACGCCTGGAATGGGACGATCCGTCTTCCAGACGAGAAAGCGCTCCCCCGTCGCTCCGTCCAACTCCATGTGCGTTATGGAGATGTGCTCGTTGGCAGGAAGTATCCCGTTCGATAGGAAGCTTCCGGTTGTGGTAAAGCAGCGCCATTCCTGCGCCGTCCACATGACGAGCTGGGTGGCGCTGACGGCCACGCCGAGAATGTCCTGGTCGGCTCTGGCGACGTTCTTCAGCACCTGACATTCGCCCGTGAGGATGGCACACACGAGGATCTGGTTGTTGTTCGTGAAACTGACGGCGTATTTGTCGTCGGGAGATATGGCCAGACTCTGCATGATGCCCTGATTTGCATACATAGTACATACATAAGCACACATATACACACTCAAACATATGCAATAAATAAATAAGTAAATAGTTTAAGCACTCAATAAATCAATAAATCAACCAATGCACACACTTTCTATGACCACACTCAAATATGCTCACACAAGCAAAATTGCACCTAACGAAAACCATCTGTTTACGTTTCTGCATTATGTCTGAATCTTTTGTTTCTTTGTTCCATTCCTGTAAGTCAATCATCGTTTGTTTAGATTTCCGACCCTATATAAGAATGCCTAAAAGATTCCAATCGAGCAGAATGCTGTAAGTTCATACCTCTTCAACCTTACTTCGCAGCTTAATTTATAACAGACTTCGCAGTATTTTCGACACACTGTGTGCTTAAATAATCAAAACATTCAACACATAGGCCTACCAGTACCAAAAAACTGAATAAAGAACTTGAATAGTTAAAATCAAAATAACGCTATAAAATAATTATTATGCGCTTTATGGCGTGATGTAATGGTTGCTCGTCAACTGGCAAAGGCTATGGCCTCCTGTATGTGATCCGGTACTTACCTGAACGCCTGGTTCGACCTGTCTGAATACATCTCCGGTGCTAAGATGCCAAATGATGAAGATACTGGAAACTGAGACGAGGTATTTGGCGTCGGAGGTGACACCGATTCCAAACGGAGCGAAGGGATGACCTTCAAGGGAGTACTGAAGTGGACCACCAGGGGTGTGAAGGCAGTGATAGGAAGGAACAAGGGCGTTGACCGCCAGACCGTCACTGTCGCATTGTCTCAGTAGCAGCTGGATCTTAGGGCAGCTGTTGAAACACGGAAGCAGCCTACCGAGAACCTGAAATTGGAAAACACAAGCACCGGAATCATGCATCATGGTGCGTATATATGATGGCAATCACAGTTCAAGAGTAAGAGATAGCAAAAACTTAAAATTTAAGTTTAAAATAAATATTCAATATTTATTTTATTGTGTGAATAAAGTGACCAACGATGTTGCCTGACCTTGTTGATATCGAAAGGCTTCTCCTACTCTTTATAAAAGTTTATAAGTTTGATTAAGACACCGAATTAGCGATGACCATTATCTGCACGTGAACTTTCTAGTTGAAAAACTGGAAGCGACCATGGACTCCATACTTTCCTCGTTATAGTAGGGCCCGGGGATGTAGTGGTGGCGTCGTTGCCTTGAAGCTGGAAGGTTCGAGGTTCGAATCCACCTCGCCGCGTAGAGACCTTGTGCAAGTCCTTCACTCGCAATTGCTCAGCGCTTCGGCGTTAAACTCCGATGCAGTTTCCGCGCTGTAGTCGGGAGCGCCTCTGAGTAGCGATTGAGAGCTGGAAGGGGCGCTATAACAAGTGCTCATACAAACGAGAATTCGCTATTATCCATGGGCGCACTGTAGAAATTTAGCGATTACGATTACGATTATTAATTTACCATTTTATCCAGTTACATACAAATTAGGGTCAGGTCAAATTTAGGGTCAGGTGAGATAGCTTGAGCTGACCTGTGGTCCGAGCATATCCGGGTATCTGTTGAGGACAGAGGAGGACAGGCGAAGTGCATCAGCCAACAGCTTAACGTCTCTGTCATCGTTGACGCTGAGGACGTCTTCGAAGTCGGCCAGAACAGCCTGCAGTGGCATGCAACTCAGCTTTGCATGCAGCCATTTGAAGTTGAACAGCACCTCCTAGAAACATAATGTTATGCTTAAAATATTCAGTCAGAATTTGTGTATATTTATTGCACAAAAGAAGACGCTACAATCCATGACTCTGGGCATGGACCTGCACAATCAGCGGATCTGCAAAGGCTTACAATATTCATTATCATTTTTATTATTATTATCATTATTATTATTATACAAATACAATTATTATTAGTATACATGTATTATTATTTACAAAAACTGAGCTGGCTAGCGCAAGATCGTGACAAGTGGAAGATGATGGTGAAACATGCGATCGACACCAACGGGTGTTGAATTGAGCCCTCGGACTGAGATGATGATGATTATTATTAATATACAACTATTTCTATTTGTATTATTATTTCTGACATTTTGGTTCTATTGAAGTAATGAATAACACTGAATACCTGTATATTGTAGGTCCTATAATTAAAAATAAAAAGTGCTGTGTCGACTTTAATTCAGCACCAATGTCTTTCTAGGCACATTTGATCCGCCGAATCTTGACGTGTTCTAGCCTTCCTAATGTGAATGTTTAGTTCTCTGTATACGCCTCTGGGTAGGTTTTTATCCTTAGAGAGAGCTGAGGTACCTTGGGTAAAGTGATATTAGTATTAGTGATGTAAACAATAATTACAATAGTAACAAAGCATGATAAGATGATTGAGGGAGGGAGCCGAGAGGTTACTTACCCTGAAGAGTTCCTCATGGCGATGAGCCCGGACCAGATGGTGAGGCAGCTCACTGAGCTTCCGAAGGTTATACCGAACGACGGATCCCGTGTTGAGATGAACGAAGTGGAGAGGTTGTTCTGGAACCTTCCGATCACTCGTTCCACGAGACGACTCCAATCCGAAGCGCTGTCTCTGCAGCTCCGTGTACTGGAACGGCTTCTCCTTCCCACCGCCCCAGACCCCGAGAAAGTAGTCGGCCAGCAGGGAGTGCGTCTCCTCAACGAAGTTCAGGTTGCGGAAGTACCTCTCCACGGAAGCCTCGACGAACTGACGATGGTACCAGTTGATGACTGTCACACCATCCGCCTCCCTCTCGCAGAAGTAATGCGGAAGGTCGTTACGAATGCGGGTCCAGAGCAGCGGTGGGATGCGACGGACAGGTGGTACGTGGTACTGGTAGACGTCGTTGAGTACCTTCTCGTCCAACGACAGAAGGTCCTCGAGTTCCGCTTCGCTCAGTCCTCCCTTCGAGGCCGTGATGTAGCCGAGCGCGTGTGAGACGAGGATCCTACCGTGTTGGCCTTCGATGCGATCCAGGAGCTTCGCAATGCAGTCGTGGATGGTGTGGACGAGCACGGTAGTCTGTCGTGGCGAGTAGGAGTGCCACGAGCAGATTTCATCGAACACGAGCTTCACGTAGAGAGGAAGGTTGCATCTCTCGAGGGCCAACTGCACGATCGTCCACTGCGCCTCCGTCACGGTTCTCCGTCCGTCTTCAAGCCACGACCGTATGATGGAGCTGCCGAGGTTCTGACCAAGCGGTGTCACGATAACGTAGTTGTCAGCATCGTCAACCATCTTGCGGAAGGTCTCCATGATGCCCGCGTGGTTGGGGAGGGTGGAGACGACGATCTTGCAGTTGAGGGGCAGCGCGGCGGGAAGCCAGGCCAGCTGGTGGGCACCGTCCTCGGCGGACAGCTGGTCGAGGGAGTCGAGGAAGAGCATGAGAGGGCGGTCAGGAGTGGCTTTTTCGAGGAGGCTCTTGAAGTGGGCGATCACAGAGGATGGGTAGGAGGGGATTGTGTCACAGGTGAGGTCGTAGAAGATGCTGATCTGCTGGCAGATGCTCGTCAGAAGTGGAACGAGACTGGAACTGTCGGCCGAGGTTCCGAGGAACCGCAGAACCATGCAGATGTGATTGGCATCGGACAGCCATGTCTTCACCTGCCAGATACAACTGCATGTTGATTGTGAGTGGAGATCTGGAGAAGGAGCTGTATTAAGTATATATCGATTGGTTGGTTGATTGATTGATTGATTGATTGATTGATTGATTGATTGATTAAACTACTGATTGACTGATTAACTTATTGACCAACCGACTGATTGACTGACTGATTGATTTATTGATTTATTGATTTACTGACTGATTGATTGATTAATTTACCGATCGACCAACTGGCTTACTGACTGATTATTGGTCAACTAATTTATTGATTGATTGATTTACCGATTGACTAACTAATTGACCAACTGATTGATCGATCGAATGATTGACTAACTGGCTGACTGACTGATTGATTGATTGATTGATTGATTGATTGATTGATTGATTGATTGATTGATTGATTGATTGACTAACAAGAAAGCCACGCGGACGTCACAGGAATGAAAGCTGTATCAAATTCAAACTTTGAACTGCACAAATATTCATGTAGTGCCGCACCCTTTATGTTCTACTACTGCGCGCTAAAACCTCCCCGCTACAGTTAAAAACCGACTCACCTGACTGTAACCCTTTGCGAGCAGCGACGTCTTCCCACAACCGCTTTCTCCATACAGCAACAGCGGCTGCCTCGATCCTCCGGTCAGATACTTCCGAATCCTCGCTATGATCTCCTCCCTTCCCTGGAATATCTTACAGAAGTCCTTGCAAGCATGCAGGTGCTGAAGGGCCTCACTGTACACCCGATCGTTCGCTAGCCGGGTGTTCGCGTCGACGGCGCGGTCGACGAGGGCCGCCACGTTGGCGAAGAAGAGACCGCAGAACTGGCGGAGGTACTCGCGGTGGCTGTCCTGGTCGAGGCCATCTGCCCCCGACCAATCGACGGTGAAGCGGGCGATGCTCGACTCCGGGAGGCAGTCGGGTAGGATGTCGTCGCGAAGGACGGTGAGTAGGGAGGCGGCCTCAAGGTCGATGTCGCGCGACACCATGTCGATGAAGTTGCATGCGGATCGCAGTGCGGACGTGTTGACGTGCTCTATGCGACGGATGTAGGCGAGACAGTGGTCCTCCGGGTTCTTGGCGTTGATGATTCCCTGCCGAACCTCGCGCTCCGTCACTAAAACGAAAAACCGATGGCAAAAACAGCAAAATGCAATAGGCCTACAAAACATTGCAATATGGTACAGTATAGTATAGTACTGCAGTACTGTATTGTATATATAAATTTATAATTATAGCGCCTCTCACAGTGCACACCAGCCAGAGGCGATCCCAGTTCGTTAGACTAAGGGAGAAAAAAGTGCTGGCATATAGAACAGGATAATAGTACAGTGTATAGGGGCCTACTTTGCTTGGCACAATACATGAATACAATATATATAATGATCCGTTGTGCATAGCATTGCAATTATAGGCCTACTGCAGCAAAACAATACTTGCATTTTGTCAATCTCCCAACAACGCAATATTCTGTAAATGTACAGTATAGTTGTCCATACTTTCACAGCAGCAAAGAATTATGTTACATTATAATTACACATTCGTACACCGACTCAGAGGAGGGTGGAGTGAGTGAGCGGAGGTCAAAGATGACAGACCTGACATGAAGTAGTTGTGCATGTCTTCGTAGCTGATCCTTCCAGCGGTATGCAGGACTCTGGCCGCTATTCTCAGCATCCTCTGAAGACTGGACATGATGTCCCACCATGCGTTCTGGTCATGCTTCATTAGTCGCTGGTGTCGCTGGAAAAATTGGTTAACAGAATTGATTGTAAATAGAACTGGTAACAATTACAGCTGGTAAATAAAATAATTGTTAAACAGAATTTATAAATTAATACACCATGATTAAAAAAAGTAAGCCAAATTGTTTTTCAAATATCTCCAACGCCTGATAGCCTAATATATTTATCACGCTAAAATTTTCCAAAATATTTAGAGAATTGGACCAAGAATATGATTCGAAAATTTCATGAGATAAAGTTGAACTTGAACTGATAAGCTACCTTGTTATTGAAGTTGGTAAGTATGGTGCTGATCGGTTGTAGGATGTAAACAGGTGGAACAGAGTTCAAATCCTTCTTATACCATTGGTCAAGCAGGTCACTGTCCGAGTGGTCATCCTCGATGATTACCGCTCTCAGCATCTCGAACTCACTGGCCAGGATGGTCGACGGGATCGGACGGTAGCCATACTTCTGCCCGAGGAAGACCTACCACATCAAGAACACCAAAAAAGAAGAATAACTCCATTCCTTTCCATTTCACTTCATCTCATTATAATAATTATTCTACTGTGGTATTTAGTAGCATTCTAATTAGTTGTGGGGCGCGATGGTGCAGGGGTATGTTCGGTGCATTGGAGCCGGAAGGGTGTGGGTTCGAATCCGCCTCGAGGCTCGAGCCGCCACGTATAGGACCCTAGGCAGGTCCTTCACTCGCAATATTATATTATTGCTCATGCGCTTCGGCGTGAAACTCAGATTCAGTGTATGCGCTGTAGTCGGAAGCGCCTCTGAGTAGAACCTTGAAGGGCGCTACAACAAGTGTACATACATACATACATGCATAACATACATACATACATACATACATGCATACATACACACATACATACATACATGCATACATACATACATACATGCATACATACACACATACATACATACATGCATACATACATACATGCATGCATACATACATACATACATACATACATACATACATACATACATACATGCATACATACATGCATACATACACACATACATACATACATGCATACATACATACATACATACATACATACATACATACATACATACATACATACATACATACATACATGCATACATACATACATACATGCATACATACACACATACATACATACATACATGCATACATACATACATGCATACATACATACATACATACATACATACATACATACATGCATACATACATACATACATACATACATACATACATGCATACATACATACATACATACATACATACATACATGCATACATACATACATACATACATACATACATACATACATACATACATACATACATACATACATACATACATACATACATACAGTGCAAATATTACATGCACCTGAAAGTCGCTATACCACCTGTCAGCCTCTAAAGACCACAAGTGGTTTCTGGGTATGCAGGTCCACGTGTATGTGAACCCGCATCCCATTGATTGCCTTCCTTCTGTTCGGCGATGTAGTATTGACTTCTGAGGCTGGCGTTCTTACTTATCGATCCACTCGGTTGATTGGTAATCTAAGGCAAAGCCACCTCTGTCCAGAGTTATGATTATTTGCTTTGCTCTTCATCTGCTATTCATTCACTGAATGAAAACCGGTTTATTGCTGCTGTACCTCTCCAGCTGCTGACTGTGTAAACTGGTGGTGCTGTTGCATAGGGGTTAGCACGATGAAAGTCAGTCTACAGCCGGGTCTTCGATTCCCAGCTATAATAGGAGAGCACGTTGAGATATTGAATATCATGGGCGCCCGCACATAGGAGCAAAGGGCACCCTTGTAACAGTATGCCGTAATTATCAATATTGCCTTCCTGGATTCCTGGATAGATGACACCTATAATAGGTCTACTTTCTAACTGATACCTTTTGACTGTAATAAATTTCTTCGTGCTAAAGCTGGAACGATACTAATGATACACAAGCTATAACTGAGACAACTGCATCTAGAAACCTTTAAGAAAAATATCCTGCTTTGCGTTTTCAAGATCTTGCTGAAAAAATGATGTACGAACATTGTGGTTTGCCCTACCTGACAAAATCATATCTGCGGGAGCCCATGTTGAATAATAATAATAATTTTTATTATTATTATAGTTGCTGCGATTCACACACGTATATATATACACTGTGTCCGGAAAAAAAACAACCAGTTTTGTAAATATGAAAATAAATAGTAAATATTCATCGATTTTCACAATTCAAACACCATTTTAATCCTGACATATTTCTCTAACAATTGTGAAAATATAAAAGTTCCAGTCCAAATAATGACGTCATAATGACGTCATTTGCAAAAAAAGTCAAATTTAAGAGATAAATGCGCAAAATCATCCACAATTTCAATATTTTATCATGTAATTTATCAATAATAAATGTAAGTTTAATTTTATTTTTATATCTGAATTATGTCAGACTGCAATTTGTGGTCAAAGAGTACACCTTTGGCTTCAACATAAGCGTCAAAAGGGTCGCGCTAATACCCAACCGCAGCATCGATAACCAGCTTATCAAAACCTCCGAGGCGTTAACAATTCGCTTACGGAGTTCTTCAATGTCTCTTATCCTTGTCTTGTAGCCTGCACCTTCTCCTCCATCAATCTCCAACTCTTATTATCAGTGGGATTTAAGCGGGCGGCCGTTTTGCGGCCAAAGATTAAGATGAATGAATTCCGAGTCTTTTTAGTCAACAGATCAACAGATTCACGAACTCAGTGAGCTGAAGCGCTATTTTGTTGAAATGTGTAGGCTATTGTTCCGAATATTCTCGGATATCAGGCACCACTTTTTTATAGAGCAGACAATCCCTCTAATAAGCTGCATTTATTTTCACTTCTGGTTCTATTAAATGGATTTCCGTTTTACCAAAAGCCAATAATACCAACCGAACCATGCATGAATGGCCGACTATATGCATTTTGATGCAACTGACGTCATTATGACGTCATTATTTGGACTGGAACTTTTATATTTTCACAATTGTTAGAGAAATATGTCAGGATTAAAATGGTGTTTGAATTGTGAAAATCGATGAATATTTACTATTTATTTTCATATTTACAAAACTGGTTGTTTTTTTTCCGGACACAGTGTATATATACTAGCTGGGGTACCCGGCGTTGCCCGGGAAATTTAGGATTAGACCCGCTCAGGCCACAACCAAACCACACCCCACCTCCACCCAACCCCGTACCGCACCCCTTCCATCCGTTCCCGCTTCACCCCTCCACCCCATCCTCACCACACCCCCACCTCCACCCCAAAACCCCCACCCCCACCCCGTACACCCACACCTCCACCCGCCCCCGCTTCACACCTCCACCCCTCCACCTCACCCACCCCCACCCTCACCACACCCCGTTCACCCGCCCCATGCCACTCATTTCACCCACCCACACCACACCTCCACCCCACCTCGTACACCCCACCCCTTCCATCCGCCCCGCTTCACCCCTCCACGCCACCTCCACCCCATCCTCACCACACCCCCACCTCCACCCCAAAGCACCCCACCTCACCCACACACTGCACCCGACCCGCTTCACACCTCCACCCCTCCACCTCACCCCACTCCCAACCCTCACCACACCCCGTTCACCCGCCCCATGCCACCCTTTTCACCCACCCACACCACACCTCCACCCCACCTCCACCCCACTCCGTACACCCCACCCCTTCCATCCGCCCCCGCTTCACTTCTCCACGCCACCTCCACCCCATCCTCACCACACCCCCACCTCCACCCCAAAGCTTCCACCCCACCCCACCCACCCCTCCACCCGCCCCGCTTCACACCTCCACCCCTCCACCTCACCCCACCCCCACCCTCACCACACCCTCACCTTCACCCCACCTCCACTCCTCCACCCCACCTCCACCCCACACTCTCACCACATTCCCACCTCCACCCCCGAACCCCACCCCACCCCGTCCACCCCACCTCGTTCACCCGCCCCATCCCACCCCTTCCGCCCTCCACCTACCACCTCCACCCATCCTACACTCACCCCTACCCTCCACCCCACCACCCGAACCCCCAGCCCAAGCCAGCTCCCACCCCACCCCACACCCTCCACCAACACACCCCAAACTCACCCACCCGACAACACCCCACCACACTCTGACCTCTCCACCTGTACGCCACCCGTGAAATTAGGGTTTAATGGGACGAAGAGGGTGGGGAGGGAGCGGAGGGGAGCGATGGACGTGGGAGGGGAGGGGGAGGGGTAGGGGGTTGGGAGGGGTTGGGGAGGGTTTGGAAAGGGAGCGGAGGGAGGGGATGGGCAGGGGAGGGGAGGGAGAGGAGAGGGGAGGGGCAGGCGAAGGGGGAGGGTTGGCAGAGGGAAGGGGAGGGGTGGGTGAGGGGGTTGGGGAGGGGGAGGTAGGGAGGGATGGTTGAATGCTCTTTTCAGCCACAGCAACGCGTGGCCGGGTTCAGCTAGTTGACTATAATTATAGTAAGACTTTACAGCAAAGCGGATTGGAAGTTTATTTACATCAGCTGCGTTTATATAATGACCATGCAAGCGTTTAAAAAGGTGTTTAATAAACTTAGGGTTTTCGCCCCCACCGTGGCCCCTATGGTGGGGGAGATTCGCCAACAACTCCACTGGGTGGTTCCGATGGCCCTCTGTCTAGGTGCAAAGTTTGAAATCAATAGCTGCGTTTTATTGAAAAAAATTTGGGGGGTTTCGCCCCCCACCCTGGCCCCCATGGTTATAGAGAATCGCCAACCCCTCCACTGGGTGTCCGACGCCGAGACGGAGAGAGTAGTGAAGGTTTGGAGTGAAAAGGTCAAAAACTGTCGAAATGCATTCCGGTCAAACACACAGACAGACAGACAGACACACAGACAGACAGACAGACAGACAGACAGACAGACAGAATCCTCTCTTTATTAATATAGATATATTGTCTCAGTTATAGCTTGTGTATCATTAGTATCGTTCCAGCTTTAGCACGAAGATATATATATATATATACAAATTATACACGTATATATAGGCTATTCAATACATAATTATAATTTTGGAGCTTGGTGAACGGAGCTTACGCAGAAGTTGGGTCCGATGGACAGCCGTTGACAGTTGTTGATTTCATTCAGACAGAGTTCAGTCGTCATGTGATCGTCAGTCGCTTCGTCTCGAACTCCCCATCTCATGTCGACCACCTGTAAGAACACGATTATTGCATAACCAATTGCAACTGCATTGGGCGCCATACTCAAGCAGACAACTCAGTGGCGCTCCCGAATTAGAAGCTGTAGTATTGTCGATAGTTGACATTGGTGTCTTCTTCTAAGGATTCATTTTGGAACTTAAGTAGCTACTTTCCATTACCTGCACTGTAGCCTCGTGACATGTCTCTTTCACTGTCGTACTATCATCGTCTTAGTCATAGGCGTATTTATGGGGTTTAGGCCTACTGGTTTAACACATCCAGAAATAAATAACTTCCGATTTTTTAAAACTAATTCTGTGATACCTATTCTGCGACAATGTCCGTTAGAAGGTCACCCTTTCCTCAATTGAACCGCCATGAACTATTTCTTGCTGAGTCATCATCTTTTCTGTGAATCTCCAGTCTAATGGGTGGAAGTTATCAGCACCAAAGACAACCGCAAGAGGTAATCTGTCGGTCATTTTCTCTGTCTCGACATGCCGTTATGAAACCAATTCCTTCAGTTTAGCAAACTTTAGCTTAACCAGCGAGTTTGCTTCAGTCGATGTGTTTGTTCTACATGTAGGGCCTACAGCTAAGTTCACTAAGGGAATTAAGAGACATAACGAGTCGCTATAATATTCTGCGCATGTTCGTTCACTCAGAGTTCCATCTTATCTGATCGATGTGATATCGACATCCCACCTGAAATTCCAATCCATGCTTTTCACGACAGTACTCTTTGATCTTCGGATAGACATTCTCCATTAAAGCGTTTCGTTCAAGTGCCGTGTCTTTTGCAACAAAAAACACAGACAAAACTGCAAAACCATGTTCGTATAAAATGGCCAGTATGATGATGATGATGATGATGATGATGATGATGATGATGATGATGATGATGATGATGATGATGATGATGATGATGATGATGATGATGATGATGATGATGATGATGATGATGATGATGATGATGATGATGAGGATGATGATGATGATGATGATGAT
Organism: Lumbricus rubellus; assembly: GCA_945859605.1. NCBI lineage: Eukaryota > Metazoa > Annelida > Clitellata > Crassiclitellata > Lumbricidae > Lumbricus > Lumbricus rubellus. The sequence goes on along the minus strand of OX243820.1, from coordinate 9,234,736 downwards.
GATGATGATGATGATTATGATGATGATGATGATGATGATGATGATGATGATGATGATGATGATGATGATGATGATGATGATGATGAAATTTAAAAAATCCAATCCCGATTCCTGCTTTTTCCTTATTACTATCGTCTTTCCAATTTTCAAGAAAAATTCAACTAGACTTGATTAAGTCGTCTGTCAGCCTGTGGGTAATCTGGTCCAATGACTTCGATCGCTTCATTAGGCGCTATAACAATCCTTCAGATTACGCTTACGATTACCCGGGTATATAAGTATACCTGTGAACGTTGAGCTGGTGAAGATGCGGACGATCTTTGATCCGAGTTCCGGAAGTTCCTCCAATCCGCTGATCATCGCCTGAACGAGACGACTGTCCGTCTGGATGATTCCGCTTCCCACTGATCCAGAATCCACTTCCATGTCTTGATTCCAATGTCTTCTTCGAAACGATAATTCCGTGCAGTGTGATAACAGTTACTATCGCTTCGAATAATTATATTAGACCTATAATTATAGTTGCCATTCGGGAATTTAGGGCCGTAGGCCTATACGCTTAGATCTCATCTGGTCACCTGGTGCCGTCAGCTTCTGGACCTCTGGGCCTCTGGCGAAAGCCCTGATGTATCCTCTCCAATGTCTCCTCTCCCTAGTCGCCTCTCGTAGCTCCTCCAGTCTCATGCCAGACTTTTCCTGTACCTCATCCAACCATTTCTTAGATCTACCGTATGTAAATCGCGAATAAAGTCATGATTGTGCGGATCCGCAATATAAACCCTGGAATGTCTTTCCTTTGACTGGTTATTATAGTCTACGGTCAAAGTCAAATTGACATATGCTGTGACTGGAGTTTCCGTCCTCAATTTGTCTCTTCCACTGTTTCGCAAGCGCCTGAAGCTCGAAGCCTTTTAAGCATTCAACAATAATAATCATTTCACTTGTTCGGAATTTTAAAAAACGCGACTAAAGAGTTCGTTTCTTAAAGGGGCGCTTCAGGAATGTTAAAAATTGGAATGCAATTATACGGCTTAAATAAGGACGCAATGCTTATTATAGGCTACTGCCAACGTGCAGCAGCCGCAGCAGCAGCAGCAGCAGCAGCAGCAGCAGCAGTTCGACTGTGCATTTACGTCCACCGACATACACTGACGACAGGTGGCAGCACGATAAGAACAATCCGTTCGAACAGATATAATTATATTATATACGAACATGTATATATATACATATATAGTATTTATTATATACATAATATGGTGAACATGCAAGCCTATACAATATATTCAAATTTTCATTATGACAAGTGGACTCAAATCATTTTTTTCGGGCCGAAATTTTCTGACGACCATTTTTTTAGTCATCACCTAGGCCTAATTTCCTTGTTTCTTGTTGTCCGCGACAGTTAAAAAACCAATAGTTTTCGCAATTGTCGCCTTTTTTCTCTTCGATATTTAATTTGTCGCACATTTTGTTTACATTGAATTCTTTGTGAGGCGAGTATACGGCGTACGCGTGTACCCTCGTGTAGGCCTATAAGCTACAGCCCTGCGTTGGTGGCAGGGTTGTAGCGAGGTTCTTTGTGTGGATTGATCTTGCCACCAGCGCTTTATCCTAGATCAGCGGTTCCCAACCCGTGGCCCGCGGGCCAAAAGTGGCCCGCCATCTCTCGAAGAATTAACAAAAATACACGAAAAATTGACAATTTGGACAGGATAGAACACATATTTACTTTCTATTACAAATTATTTTATTTTGACTTCCACAAACAACATCAAACATTCTATTTTGGTTCATTTATATCAATTTTATATGCTTCTAGTTAATTAAATTTTAGCTTTGTGGCCCCCGAATGTTCTTAAACCAAGAAAAAGTGGCCCTTGTGCTCTCCAACTTAGAAAAAGTGGCCCTCAAGTCCAAAAAGGTTGGGAACCACTGTCCTAGATCTACAGGTCCCCGTTGAGCAGCAGCCGGAGCTCGACACAGGCAAGGTCTCAGGGCTGGTATCAATTAACGACCAGACCCCCTCCTGTCATGCCCTCTCGAGTCCAGATCGTCAAGGAGTCTTGCTCTGAGACTTGGTCTCAATCTTCACGTGAATCAGCGGGGCTGATAACCAACCGCCGGGACCATTTAGGATTCTGAAAAACCCATTAATTTTAAGTCCCATGGAGGATGCGACTGTCCCTCGCCTCATGCCCCCTACCACCGTCGCGCTGACACCTATGCATCGCTCACTTGGCTAGCCGATGCCCGAGAGATCACTTAGGCTAATTTATCGGTTTACAAAGGACTCTCTGTTTGGAGATTCTGCAGTCGACGGACAAACCTTTGAACAGAGGAAGTTCACTGGGTTCGCCGACCCGCGCACCCTGGCATACGAAGACTAAGAAGCCAGCGCCCTCCCCTGTAATTAACACCTCCCGCTGCTGCGAAACGGCCGTTGAGCTTGGTCAACCGCATCACCGACTGACCGCCCGTTGGGTCCACCATCTTTTCTACGCTCCGTTCGTCGGCGTTCAAACGAAGGCTCCCTGCTCCGCCGCCACTCGTAAAACTGGCATGCTATGAGGCGTCCGAGGATATCAGACACCGGACCAGATGGTCATTTAGGCTAACATGTCTGTTTATCTGTCGAGCGTCACAATGATAGGCCGATAGCAAAACATAGGCCTACAGACGGGAAGTCCCTGCGGGGAACGGACATTAGCCCCCCGGACATAAGCCCCCCGGACATTAGCCCCCCCGGACATTAGCCCCCCCGGACATTAGCCCCCCCCCCCCGAGATAGGACATTAGCCCCCAGTCATACATTGCACATTAGTTTAACATTGTGAGAATATGTTTAATATGCATATTATAAAACATTTAAAGGCATTTATTCTATATCTCATTGTGTAAAGTCTCTCATAAATGTAAAAAATGCAATTCTAAAGTTTGTGAATTTTAGATGAAGTTTAAAGATGATATACGATTTCTAAAAACTGACGTTAACAAACCTTCGTTGTAGCAAAAGCTGACACTAACCAGTAGGCCTAGTTACTGCATACCATTCCCAGTCGTTCATTTCTCTAATGTATTGATTCTAATTTTGAATTGACACGACGCTAATAATCCTACGAAGCTGAAACTAACTAACATTAACAAACCTTAGTTGCAGCACACTAAACAAATAGACTGTAGGCCTATAGGCCCTACATGCGATTCCCAGTCCCAGTCGTTCATTTCGAATACAAGTATATATGCCTACTGACACAATTAGAACCTAAATGACACTAAGAAGTTTCGTATGCATGCGAATGCCAGTGACAAGTCATCAGTTACGGGCCTTACGGCACTATTCGATGATTTTCACAAGAATGGTGGCTAATGTCCGGGGGGGGGGCTAATGTCCGGGGGGCTTATGTCCGGGGGGCTTTTGTCCGGGGGAGCTAATGTCCTACACTCGTCCCTGCAAGATACTTTACGAGAGAATTTCACGAACTTCGTAGAATTTATCTGATGTAGGCCTACGTAGTAGGCATGCATAGGCTTAAAGAAGCCAACCGAGTCCCTAGCTAAGACTTTCAGTGAAAGGTCTTTATTAAGGTTGTTAGACGCATAAACATAGGCCGAGTTATTTCAAGGTTCTCGTAAATGTAGAGTAGGCCTAGACAGTGGCGTAGCGAGCTATTTTTTCATGGGGGGCAGTTTAAAATGATGAAGTGGCTACCGTTGGCAATTAAAGCGCGCATCGGCATCGCGGGGTTACAAATATTCGGAGAGTCAGACAAGGAGTTAGACACACAACTCACACAGCTATAGGGTGGATGATGCTAATAGGCCTGAAAATACTAAATTTTACATACATACGTAGGCCTACCTACATACAGGGTGCGCAAAAAAGTAATCCTACGGTTTTTAGCCCATATCTTGGCCAAACATATGAATTTTTAAATGAAACTTTACAGTCTTAAAGGCAATTCATATCTACATACCATGCTTTAAATTTCAACAAGATATTTCAAGCAGAACAAAAGTTATAGGCCTACCACTTTTAGCCCACCGTTTTTTGACGATTCAAAAACGAAACGCAATTTTTTAAAGGTTTTTTGCTAATATCATGGCCAGAAGTAAGACTTTCAGAATGAATCTTTACAGATTTTAAGACAATTCATATTTACACATGATGGCCAGATTTCATCAAAATATTTCAAACACAACAAAAGTTATACCACTTTTAGTGAAGCCATAGACTATATATTTTTAGATTTTGGATGTGTTACAGTATTGGACATAATACGCATGCAAACCTCACTAGCTTGTCTGTCCCACAGTGCACTATAGTGGTAGGCTATGTCCCACTTTCCCATCACCCACCCTATAAGAAGTTGTACAGGAAGTTGTATAAAAAATAAAATAAGTCAGAAATTATATAACATTCTTTATCACTCGTAAAAGTAAAAAGTAAAACAAACGCAGGGATTGGGGGGCAGCTGGGGGGCAGCCCTTTCATTGGGGGTGGCGGCTGCCCTCTTGGCCCCCCGTAGTTTCGCCACTGGGCCTAGATAATTATTGCTATTGGATATTAGCCTACTGACAATTGAAAAGGCAAAGAGGTGACGATACGGTTTAAGGTGAGAATGGAAAATACTGACTGCAGATTAGCAAAATAGTTTGGATTAGGCTAACTTTGACTAAGGAAACGGGGGTGACCAAAGTCGTTGGATGTAACGGGTCCACCTGGATGTCTAGAATTTTTTATTTAGGCTTCTTGGTCAAAGAAAAGGGGCGTGACGAGTCTACCTTGATCGCTATTGGACATTATCATTAGGCCACGCCTACCGCGGCACGTAATGTCCGAATGCCCGACTGGACATGAATGATAGCCTATATCAGATGGCATTCGATATCCAGGCGCTTAGAGGATAACCCAAAGTAGGCTAACAATGTTAGACTTAATAGCCTATACGCGTTCCCGTGTACCCTAGCTTACTTTAATTTAGTAATAAAACATAGGCCTATTGTAGGCCTAACAGTACGTTACAATAGGCCTAGTGATCGAGGGAAAAGTGAAGGCGAAAAGAACAAGAGGAAGACCAAAACAGATGATGCTGAACTGGATGATGGAGGACGGTTACCAAAAACTCAAGGAGAAGTCACATCGGAGGATGGAGTGTCAACATTTTGCATTCGAACGTGCCTAGGGACAGGGAACCTGAAAAAGAAGAACAACAGTACGTTATACCTCTGTTATACTTCTGTTACATATAGCCTATACATGTTTTGGTCGGCCTATTCCCATTTTTGCTTTGATAAGTTAAACTTACTGATTACCCTGCTCTTCTAGATTTTGTCATTTTTATTTCGGAACAGCTCAGTAAACGCACCCTAACATTGATTAATTATGATTTTGAGGCGTGGTTATTTTGATCATGAATATGCATAAGTTGACAAACCTCGTTGTGACTTGCGAGTCGTGACAGGAATCGAAAAGTGCCTAGTTCGAAATGAGATTGTGGTGATTACAAAATCTTAAAGTTCACATAAAACATTTCTTTCAGAATCTCAAATTCAACGTGCAGAAGATGGAAACAGAGGGAAAAGAATCTGACAGCGTGGAAGAAGATTATTTTGTTAATTCGGACGGACGCCGAATTTTCTGCAAGTATTGGTATCCCGACGGTGCAGCGAAGGATCAACTTACGTACGCATAATAATATTATAGTCTATACCTGTTTTACAAACGAAGTGGTACTTAGGTTACTTATTATTAAACCTACATCGTGATATAATCAAATTGATTGTTAATTATAACGACAAAAGTTTCTCGTTGTCATGGATGAGATTCTTTGCAACTCCGTTCATTCATTCATTCATTCATTCATTCATTCATTCATTCATTCATTCATTCTGAGAATTTATATAGCGCCTCTTCAAGATACAAGTAACTACTCAGAGGCGCTCTTTGCGCTGGCCTGATGTTAAATGTAATTTCGACAGAATAAAAATAGTACATCAATTTGCAAAAATAAGGCACAATAAGAGCTCTGCAAGAAGAGTCACCGTTGGCTGGCACACACACACACACACACACACACACACACACACACACAGGTGGAACCAACCAACAGATTCGAGTCTGCAGCCGAGGGATGGTATGGATGGATGTTTAGAGTCTCTGGACGAGGTTGCGTCGATAGAGTAGAGCGACGACAGTTGACATCGCTCGCAAACACGGTGACGCTGCCAAGAGTTGATTTCTTGCTTCCTCGAGTTTTAAATAGGTTGGTCTAAGCTATTTATCATAAACATCACAAAGAACTTGACAACTGGAAAAAGGAAAATGTTGTCACAGACGTGAAACTACCCAGACAGTTAATTACTCCGATACTGTTAGATCTCCAGGCATATACTGTTTGCTTAGCGCAGTGTTTCGATGTTGTAGAGCCATAGTTTTTCTGTGCCATGGGGCTGGAGAACATTGTCAGCCGTATGAAAAAATAGCAACTGCTCTGACCAAAGAAGGAATGATGGCATTTGCTCATGACCATGGTTAGATTTTGTTTTAATGAATGGTGTCATGACTCTTTTGATGTCAAGGCCCCACTTAATATGGGCCAAATACTGTATTTGATTATTACAAGTAAGTAATTATGAGGAATTGTTTATTATGTCAAATATTTACCAGGAAAATAGGAAGTGATGACATTAGACAATCATAAGGTATTGAAATAATAATTATTCTCCTAGACAAAGGCTTTCCTGGCAAAGGCTCCCATGGTTGCTCGTGTAATATGAATGGCCATTCAATGCACTATGCGCATAATTTCAAGGAAAAGAACTTCAATGCATGGACAAAGTAAATGATGATGGTAGAAAGTTGTGAAGGTCTGAAAAAGGATTATGGACTGTCTAAACCTGAAATTGTTATATATAGCTTGAAAACTAGATGCTATATTAACTTTAAAGACTGGGTCGTACACTCTGGATGTTGTGGTGAATGTCACATGGGTTGACAATACTCCATAATTACGCCACTCAAAGGTACATTGCTTGCATATGGATAACTTAAGACCGTTTCCGCTACTTGGGTGTAAATGTGCTGCGTGAACATAACAAGAGTATAACAATGATAGCAATGAGACAATGGCGGATAGTCTTTCCATTTCAGCACTGAGCACTGTGTGTAATTGATTTTTCTTTGTCGTTGGCTTAGTTTCATGCATTGATACTAATGGCAAAATATCGGCAGTATTTGTAACATTGAATACATTTGGCAATTTTACATGAAGTTTGATATTGTTTAATAGATGTGATTTTTGTGCTCAGTTGGCCATGGAAAGAGCGAAGGAGACAGAGTACACATTGAAACGTTCGATACTTATGTAAATGATGTGATGAAACACTTGGACATAGTAAAGAAAAAACATCCAGAGCTGCCTTGCTACATCATTGGACATTCATTGGTAAGCTGATAGGCTAGTTGTCATTGGCTTAGTATGTGTGCAACACTGCGCATGTGTATATGTGTGTATGCGCATGGAAATTGTACATTGACTTTTTAGAAAATTTAAGCTGTGCTCGAACAGTTTTATCTAACAGATCTAAGCAGATGTGTCTTAAAGGTAGCCTAGTATAAAATATAAATCAGTGTGAAGGATTTGTGTATCCTTATTGTTGACTCTTTTGATGAGTTTTTACTTACTTGAACAGTGAACACCTTTTGTTTAATGGATCTTAACTAAATTTTTATGGCAGCTGTTGAAAAAAAACAGATTAGATTTTATTTTATTGAATTGTTCTGAAATATCTACAGGTTTATTTTGGATTTAGGGTAGAACTTTATGGATCAGATTTTAATTTAATTTTTAGACATTAAAGACCAAAGACTGAAATGAGGTGTTACATTGTATAATTATTATGTGGTAAAACGGTGCATTTGATCGTAGTACAAGTACTTGTATAAATTTTTAAAAAACGCTAATGTTATTCAGTTAGTATTTCAAACATATAAGTGTACACACAGTAAGATTTAGTGGTGATTTAGTGGTAACAGAATGATGATACAAAAGTTTAATATTTATTGATTTTTAGATGTTAACATGATGCTATTAAAAGATTTCAGATCTTTTTACATGATGCTGTTTATCAAAGACTGACAAGCTGTACTAAATCTTTATTTTAACGCATCAAGATATTTTAAAAATTCATTATTTCAATAAATCCATTTATTTCTGCATTTAGGGTGGAGCTATTGCCGTCAAAACTGGCTTAGATCATCCAGAGGCGTTTGAAGGAGTTGTGCTTATTGCACCTGCCATCATTGCAGACAGAAAAGCTGCCACACCGTTTAAGGTTAACATCTTCGAGTATATCAGTTGTTATTTGCAGCTATTTTATACAGTAGTTCGTGAACTTTGCAGTTTCCATAAATTGATGCGTGTTCTTTGCTGTCTGTTGTGTGTGATGCTTGTTTAAACTTTGAAGATAACATAAGCTCTGTATGGCCTTGGCCAAGTGATAAAAATTGTATGTTTGTTATATCTTCGTCTAAAGGTGAGCTTCTGGTCCCGCGGGCTCGCTTGGCTATTAAGCAGCGCCGTGCTTTCTCGGTCATGGGGCCTACTGTCTGGAATGACCTCCCGGTCACGCTTCGCTCACTACTTGTGGTCCATCCGGCTGCGTTCTACAAGTCCCTCAAGTCTTTTTTCTTTGTTCGTGGTTGGGCTGGGAGCGCCTCTGAGTAGTTTCTTGAAGGGGCGCTATATAAATGCTCTGAATGAATGAATGAATGAATGAATGAATGAATGAATGAATGAATGAAACTGGTGCAGATGTGCTGTCATTACACTGTGCTGAAAGTGACTGGGATACCAGTGCTAATAGTATATGTATGTATGAGTGTATGTATGTGCGATTGTGCGTATGTGTGTGTGTATATGTATGTGTGTAAACTGTGTATGTATGCATCCATAGTTGCATGCATATAATCGTACAAACATACCTACAGATAAATAATCACGAGTTTAATATATACCTGCATGGTCCTGCATAAATCAGCTGTACCAAATATTCGTAAAATAGTACTCCGAAGTCTTTTTTGTATTCGGCCAAATAGTGTATCCAAACCGAATACGAATGAGCTTGTTTTTTGTCGGACAAGAAGTGGCCATACAGTGGACACTGAAGAAAATGGAAAGAGGCGCTGTTGTCTTTGCAGACGGTAAGTGGTTTCTTAAAATGAGTAATATTATAGTGATATAACAATTATAGCGATATAACTTGTTAGGCGTATTGACATGCAGTAGAACATTTGGTTCCATGACATATGCATTCACTTTCTGTAATTAGACAACACTATGCATGTAAAACTGAAAATCCAGTTATACTTTCTTTTCTTAACGTAATTTGTTTGAATGCAGTTTTGTTAACCCTTTAATGTCGAGATGGTAGCAAATGGTATGGGAAATCCTATACCCTCCGGCATTAAGGGGTTAATGTATGCATCTTTATTTATAAATACTTATTTGCGCATGCGTGATGTTATAACCTACCATTGTTATTGTTTTATTTTAAAACTGAAGGTAATAGTTTTATGCGATGTAGTGCATGTGCGCTTTTCAGGTGAAAATAAGGGCTACTTACCTACTAAAAATGTAGATAGTATTCAGACTCTAAAAGGGCTGTGGAAGATGCATTTTTGGATTTTAGATCTGCTTTGCCGTGGCCTGTCGGTCATTTAACGCACTCTATGTTTAGACTACACTGTCATTACTGCGCTCCAAAAATAAAATTCAGTATTTATCGTTTGTCACAATAACCTGATTTGAAAATTCACAGCAAAGTTAGTAGATGTCGACCAACGGTTTTGGAGAACATTGACAAGATTCGATGCTAAGCAATTTTTTTAAATGTTGTGACAGAGAAAGTAAATGTGAGGCAGAAGAAAGAAGGCTGGCAAGCGAGATAGCGAAGTCTAAGCAACATGGAACACCATGCAAGAGACCAAAAGAAACACTACAGTTTCTTAAAAGAAAATTAAGGTATTTGGATTCTGGAGTTATATTTCTTAGATTCTGTTTCTGTTATGAAAGTCATTATGTCTTATACGTAGCCTACTACACCATTGAATATTCTGTAAATCAGAGAAGTTGCATATTTAACTCAAGGTTACGAGTTCTATGAAAAACGGTGATGAAGATGTTTGAAATTTATTAGAAAAATTTTTTTACCCTGGGTTACATCAGAAATGATATCCAGGGGAAAGAAAAGCTGGATTAGGCAGGTACACATGGTGATTAATTATGGACTAATGAATGAGTTGATTGGTGGACAAATGGAGAGAAAGCATGGACCGGGGAGAAAAGATCAAGAATGACAGATGAACGTGTAGTTTTCAGAGAAAAACAGTACTGGTATGTGCAGTTGACGTGAAGATGCGGGCTAAAAATTGAATTGCCGGACAAGAAGGGATCATTTATGTCAAAATGACTTGGAAAATGTTGCAAATGGTAAAAATGACAACTCTAAAGTTTATGTGTCACTCAGATGAAAAATCTTGGAAATGGCCCTGCAGTTCAATTACTTGTTCCATGAATAAACGCTCATGACGTTCTGTGGCTAATGTTTCTTATTTTCTGCTTGTGTTGTAGCAAGTTTCTTTCGAAGAATGCGGGAAACCTGCTGGGATCATTCTTCCAAGCGCCAACCAGGCTGGTAACAGCAGCACAATGCAATCTCTACATCTTCAGGCTGTCATACTTGCCTATAGCATATGGACACAGGAAGAACAAATCGCTGTCAAGATATCTATCCATTCATGCACTAAGTGCAACGAAGTTAACTACACGAACACTGGCAGCAGCTGCACCTACATCCACTGCACCAAGCAAGACTGCTCCAACATCTGCTGCCTCAAAACTCGATCGTCAGCACCTTTGGTGCAAGCACCTGCTTCACCAATTCTTGGTATTTCAGCACCTGCTGCACCAATTCTTGGTATTTCAGCACGCACCTGCTGCACCGACACCCGATATGCCAGCACCTTTGACTCAAGCACTTGCTGCACCAATTCTTGGTATTTCAGCACCTGCTGCACCAATTCTTGGTATTTCAGCACTTGCTGCACCAATTCTTGGTATTTCAGCACGCACCTGCTGCACCGACACCCGATATGCCAGCACCTTTGACTCAAGCACTTGCTGCACCAATTCTTGGCATTTCAGCACCTTTGATGCAAACACCAGCAAAAACAATGCGTGATGCACCAACATCTGCTGAACCCATACTTAATTGTTTCTCCCATTCATCCATTAATATCTGCGGTGTCGATTTCCTATCTTCTGACACACCAACTGACCCAATTCCGCAGCTGCAGTCAACACCCATTGGTCAAAATATTTTTGACACTCGCTCAATACAGCTTTCGAGATGAATGGTCATCAACGCGGTCATTCAGTGTTAAACAGGCCTTCCTGTGAAGGGCTTCTTTGCGCACATCATTACGAAACTCTTTTACATCGAATCAAGCAGCAAGAGATCGAAAATGCTGAGATGGAATGGCATAATTCAGAGCTGATGACGCACATTCAAGCCTTGGAAGCGGCTTCAAAGTCTTCATCGTCGTTCTTACATAAATTCTCTGCGAGTCGTCGGCCACTAGAGAAATTCAAAAACAGTTATCTGCTAAGAGTGAAAGCCTCTCTGTTCTTGGTCGGAGGACCGCTAACATCGGATCTGTGTAAGGACCTCTTCTTTAACTTATACGAGAATGAGCTGCCCCTGGACTGCAGCATAGATACCATAAGGGCCATCAACGAAAACAAACGCTGCTCGGATGCTGCTACTCTTAGCAAATGAGCAGTGTTTTAATTTTTTCAGTCTGGGTGGTTTCTCTTGTCTTGTCGTCAACCATCCTCGATCCGAGGGTTGGTCGCTTCATGAACAAGTTTTATCCATCTCCTCCTGTCTCTTGTCTCCATCAAAGTCCGATCGAAAGATGTGCCCATTCCATTCTCCGATGTTGACAACCCATCCCATCCTCAGCCTTCCTCGTGCTGGGTGATTTAGCTGGTCGCAATTGCTATGGAAGATCGTCGTCAAGCTACCGATTTATACGATAAAACTGAAATTTATAAAGGAATGTGTTCTGCAAATATATCCGCAGCGCAACGATGGTGCCAGGAATGATGTGTGGTGCAAATGCGTAGACAAAATTAATTCGGAACTGCGTTATTTGTTTGGAACGAGTCTGAGGAAACATGAATGGCTAGATATAGGATTGTGTTTTTTATTAGTTGATTCTATGACAATAATTGTTAACATTGTTGTTTAAAACGTTTCTTCGCTTTTTAATTTCTTTATAAAAAAAGTGGTTTTTTTAATTTTGCGTGTCGTTTTGTTAAGTTTATTATGTAATTTTATTTATCTATTTACTGTCTGCTATTATTTTCCTTGATTTTACTTTTGTGTGGTGTTCCTTACGTGTGCACTGTACTCTCAAGGATCCAGCTAACTAATGTCATTATTAATTGTTGAACATTATCATTTGAGAAATACATGCAGTAGGTCCATACAAGAAATAAAATTCCTAAGAGTTGTTGATGATGATGATGATGATGATGATGATGATGATGATGATGATGATGATAAGTCAGGCGCAGTGCATTGAACACATAATCAACCATAGAGCTATGAGAGTTGCCACTACTACGATTACTACTATTAAAGCCACTACTATTGCTGCTGCTATTATTACTAGCCTACTGCTGCTCCTACATGTATACAAGGCTCCGACGATCTCTAATGCATGATTATGTCTGTAATTGATATGAGAATCACTCGGGTATTCAATATGGAGTTTGTGTGTGTGAGAGAAGTAGGTAGGTAATTTGGTAGGTAGGTAGGTGGCTAGTTAGCTAGCTTACAGAGACATGACATAGATAGATAGATAGATAGGCAGACAGATAGATAGATAGATAGATAGATAGATAGATAGATAGATAGATAGATAGATAGATAGATAGATGACAGAGAGATAAAAAAGGATGAAACCCAAGAGTAGTTAGCGTTTGATGTGATGTTAATCGACAGTTTCGAGGTCGATTGAAGACACAACGTGTTGAGGGGTGCTAACAGTGAAGTAGGGGATTGCCTGCTCGGGCTCTGAAGTGGTGAGGGTTTCAGCCGATGTACCACCTAACGTGACACAGACACGTAAGGTGGACAGGCCCAGCAGGAACCCTGAAACCTTTTTACGTTTGTACAGTTTTTTGTACCCTAGTGCCCTCTTGTGAGTCTGTCTGGAAACAATAACTTATCTACTCAGAACCCAATGGCAAGTTGCCAGAATTTCAGATGGGTCTTGGTTGGCATTTTGATTTTGTTGAACAAGCTGATTTAGTCTTGGTTAACAGGGCCGGATTAAGGTATGTTCAACATGTTCGGCCGAACAGGGGCCCCCCCACTTTATGGGGCCCCCACACACGAGAAAACAAATTTTTAAAGGCAAAATTGGTATATTTTGACTAAATATTGACCTAACGACTGAAAAAAGGTAGTCAGATTTTCGGACGGGAAAAATTTGTATTACTGTAAAGAGATTTCGACCAAACGACTGAAAAAAGATTTCCAACAATTTTCCGAACAGGGCCCCCACATTTCTTAACCCTGCCCTGTGGGTTAACGTCTATTGCTTGATCATTTTACTGTGCCATGTAGTGCATTTGACTGGTCTTGATTGTTTTTGACTGGCTTCGATTGTATTTGACTGTCTTTGAATGTATTTGACTGGACTTATATTGTATTTGACTGGTCTTGATTGCATTTGACTGGTTTTGGTTGTCTATGACTGGTTTTGATTGTATTGATTGAATTTGACTGACTTTGAATTTATTTGACTGGACTTATATTGTATTTGACTGGTGTTGATTGTGAACGTTGCAGGTGTTCCTGGCGAAGGTGATGGCCTATGTGTGGCCACAGTTTGAAGTTGGTGACGCTCCGCCTGAATGGATATCAAGGGACCCTGTTATTGTTAGTTGAAAGACTATGTTATCAATCTATTGCAGTTTTGTTTTTTATCGATAATATTAATGATGTTGTTCATATTTAAGAATAAACCTACATGGCTAATAAATCACCAGTACGTTCCTAACCCATGGCTGTCTCATGCCTAGGTTAAAGGATGGGTCTTCCCTTTAAATGACATAGTTGTGACAAAAATATTTTATTAGTATGCCAATTGGTTAAGTGAGTGGTTTTGTTGCTTGATATGCTAAACAGGTTGTTTAAAAATATCTAGGTAATTGACAGTAAAGCTTATCAATGCTTGATCTTAGTATGATGTGTGTTATTTTTAAAATGCAGGTTAAGAATTTTCTTGAAGATCCTTTGATGTGGCATGGAGGTCTAAAGGCCAGGTGAAATAATTATGTGCAGTTAAACTTTCTTTCACACATTCATTAAGATTTCATTGTTCTTTCATTCTTTAGTTTTCATATATTACATTTTGATATTGTATATATCTATATAAATAAAAATGAAACTTTCCAATAGTTCGTAACACAATCACGCCGAAAGTTACGCACCGATTGTTGTGAAAATTTACCAAAACCTTCCATTCCAATAGCACCGTGTCTTAAGATTTTTTTCCCGAAAAAAACGCAATATTTTCCACAAAAAGTGAACTTTGCAATACGTTCCACCGCCATTTGCAAATTCAACCAAACCGCACGGTTGAAAATTTTCAGAATCGTCTTGACCCGAAACACAGTGACGAAACATGAATGCGAGTCGCAATATAATAATTTCCATTACGAAAGCGGCTTTTCAACATTCTTGGGCTCTATCCGCTGTCAGTAAGGAACGGTGCGAGAAAGGAGCGGAGGGAGCGGGACGAAGGGGGAGGGGAAGGGCGAGGGAAGTGGGAGGGGGAGGGGAGTGGGAAGGGGGAGGGGAGGAGAGGGGGAGGGGAGGTCTTTTCTGCCACAGCAACGCGTGGCCGGGTACAGCTAGTATATATATATATATATATATATATATATATTAGGGTGCATCAAAAATTTTTTTAATTAAAATTTCAGTTGTCTGGCATTTACTTATGTTACATTACCTTACAGAAACATTATGGTGAGAAAGAAAATTTAATACAAAAATATTTAGAGGTCCCCCCAGACCTTTGAAGTTTTGTTTGGTTTCCATTGCTTGTACTGTGGAAAACGTATTGTGGAAGACATGACAATTTTTCAGTCGATAGCCATCTCTAATTTGCATTAATAAAATAAACATATCAAATACTTCTAAACTGAAATAGAGTTCATTATAGTTCACTTAACAATACTGTCTGAAAGGTAGGACTGCTAAATATTTAATATTAATTTTAATTAATCGATTACGAAATTTGATTTAGGCTTAGAAATCAATGGAATCTATTGCTTTATTACACATTCGGTTTATTACTTGTACATAATTATCAAAGCCATTTCACATGCATTGCATTGCCTGCCATAAGGACCCAATTCGAATAATTCCGTACTCAGGTGCATGAGTCTGTGGTTTCTTTTTTGACCGGGCCCCAATGCAGAGTTCCGAGCTTTTTGAAGACAAGGTAGCGGGAGCTGAGAGACTGGTGACAGCAGTGCCAAATCATCTATGCTGCTGTGATTGCCTGACAGGGTAGAGCACTTTCTGCAATCTGGGTTTATGATCAAAGGCATATGCACGATGTACCATTGCAATCTAGCAGCACAAAGTGAGAGCCCATGATCTATTGTGTCAACACCAAGATTTTCAACAGCCAAGGAATTAGGCCTACCTAAACAAGTGATCACCTTAGCCAGTGAACAAGTTGAATTTCTATGTGACGAGCATCATGAGTTTGCTGAGTTATCACTTGTTTGCTTGTCTGCTTTGAAAAGTGAAGTGACCTTTAGAAGATCTGGTGCTCTACACAATGCATAATACAATAATACATGATGGCTGTGTTGACCTTAGCATTGCTCTTTGTGTGTCGCACATCGCAAAACTGTGTGATGCACTATAACCAATAACTCTCAAAGACCCAGAATGCATGCATTTGCAACCTTCATCACTCATGTATTTGCCACATGGTGTCTTACATGTAAGAAACCCTATGTGCACCTTGGAATGATGTACACCTGTACAAGCCGTTACTGGAGTATCAGGCTGTTGACAAGGTTATTTCTCAATTTGCAACTCGAGCACTACATGTAGAGTAAATCAACATCTTTGGCATCTTACTTACACGTGAGAAATTGGTTCTGAAATGCTGAAATGGTTCCTCTGGCATTATTCAGTGAGTGTGTACCTTTTGGAACGAGACACTCTAGCAGATGCCTTAATCAAGTTCAAACAATTACTTATTTGGAAGTCCAAATCAATCTATTGGGAAATGGTTGAATCCAAACCACGATTTCCATCATGTATTAATTTTTCAACACAACTGTGCCACAACGCTGTTCAAGTGAATCCGTGGTTCGCAATGTACCATCTTGAGTTTGATACCAGCTTTTTAACCTTCCTGTCAATGAGTGTTGTACGTCAGCTGCTTACGTTTCAAGTGCTGAAACTGTAGAGGCAGTGAGTGTTGTGAATGATGGGGCGGAACGAGGCGTCAAAGTAATGTAGGACTTTAATTGTCGAAGACACTCGATCAGACTGAGAAAAAAATCATCTAAAAACTAAGTGGCAAAAATGAAGTAACTAGGCCTATTACATATCTGCAACAGTTAACCACTCTTACAAGAGTACACTAGTCAAAAACTAGCACTGGTTAGTAGCTACATATTATATCAATATTTTATTTTTAATGGTCTGCTTTTCATATATTTGACATACAAATGTAATATGAGGTAATTCGAAATTCCATCCGTTTGAATAAATTTGTTTTTTTAAATGTTATTTCTAAATATTAATTAAAAACATTGTAGCAACATTGAATTTGATGTTTAACATTGTTCTAGTCATAGAGCCATTGAAATGAAGCAATTATGTTTAATTTCACACAAAGGATTTGCTCAAATTTGCACGTTCGGGTTTGTTAAAACCATTGTTTGAACACAGGGGTGGGGGACCTCTAAATATATGCAGATTTCAAAAATCTTTTCACCCAATTTAATCTTGATCACAATGGAACAAAACCCAAACCCAGACAGCTCGTTTTATATACTTCAAAATTGTGCAATGCATCTGTGATGCACCCTAATATACAGGGTGGGCCAAAAAAAGTGAGAACACCTTGTAGAATACGAGTTATTTACAAATATAATTCAATTAATTATGTTGTTTTCATATATTTTTGTTTGCCAAGTATTTAGCTAATCAGAAATCATGTTCAATGTGTCCTCCTTGCTTCTCAACGAGTTTTTCTAAGCGTCAACACCACTCGTTTATGCTACTGCATGTCAATAAAACGCTGTCCCAGATTTCTTCATTCTTCGAGGTTCGATTATTGCCAACTTGAGCTGCTCAACTGTGGTAAATTTTCGCCGAAGGTAGACTTTTTCTTGCAAAGCACCCCATATGGCATAATCTACTGTGTTTAAATCACAACTGTTCGGTGGCCACATGTCTGGCTCGATGAAGTTAACATTTTCCTGCCAAAGAAAGTTGATTGTATTTCTCGCTGTATGAGATGGAGCTCAATCTTGCTGCTGTAATGTCCAGTTATGGCGATCACATATCGCCTTGTCTCAGAACATGTCCACAATAGTATTCACCGTTTACTTTGGCGCCTGGTTCAACGAACACAATATTAGTTTTCCCCATTCTAGACACACAACATGATACCATGATACCGCGCGGCTGAAATGGTCACGTTCTCGTATGAGTCGACTTTCCTGAACTTACATTTTTCTTTGTTTCAATGGAATAAACAGTTAACTGGAGTGGCATCGGAGAATGTCTTTTCGTCTGTAAACCAGATGCTTCGATCGTACACTTCTCTCATTAGGAAACCGCTCAAATAGCTGCCGACTGCGTTGCAAGCGTTTCAAAGTGACATTTTCATTGAGCTTCTGCCCGATTACACTCTGGTACGTTTTGAGTTGTAAATTTTGCTTTAAAATGCGTTGAAATAAAAACATCATATAGCTAAAGAGGTAAGTAGGTGAATGAGCAAACAATTTAAGCTATTTTGGATACAGTGAAACAAGTTTTGATGCATTTATACTACTTTTTACGCGATGTTCTCACTTTTTTTGGCCCACCCTGTATATTTTAATGAGAAAAACAGGATGGCAAGACCACAATTCAGTTACAAGGAAGGGATAAGTTCTACAGGTAACACGAACGCCTGTTGAGAAGGAAACTATAGAGAGCTTCTGGGATTAAGTTTTTATCGTCTTTTGGTCATGTGGCCATTTGCAAAGGCTGTATTGACGCCTAATGAGCAGTGGAAACAAAACTTTTCAGAACATGGAATGGGTTCTTGCTAACAGACTCTAGTAATCTATTGCCAGACTTCACTTGCATGTAGACTTTGCCTCATGTGTATAATAAGAGAATCTTAATTTATTCATGAACGTTTCAACTTAAATCCCATTCACGAGTGTTTGTAGTAGATTGCATGTGCTGATGTTCTTTGTTCGTGTGTTTTTAGGTTTGCTGTTGTTGTACTAGGTGTCATGGAGGAAATCCAGAGAAGGGCTGCTGAAATCAAATGGCCGTTCTTTATTGTTCACGGCGATGCTGACAAAATCTGCGCAGTGGAAGGATCGCAAGTGTTGGTCGATCGGGCAAGCAGCAAAGTCAAGTCCTTGAAGGTGACTTCTTATCCTGATTTTGATTTCAAAATGGAGCAAGTGTCCAGCATCATCCTTATGCTTCTGTTAGTCCTTCACTGTGGAATGATCTTCCACTTATGGGACACGGTGGTGTAGTGGGTATGTTCATTGCCTTGCAGCCAGAGGGTTGCAGGCTCGAATCCACCTCAGGCCGCTATGTAAGGACCTTGGGCAAGTCCTAATCTTGCAATTACTGTGTGCTTCGGCGTGAAACTCCGGTTTAGTGTTTGCACTGTAATCGGGAGCACTTCTGAATAGAATTCTTGAAGGGTCGCTATAACAAGTGCCCATACAAAGAAACAAACGTATGGCTTGCTCTATGACATTAGCCGGATGTATTGCTGCCTTGCCCATTATCTTTTCATGTTTCATCTGGATTTTTGTACTGGGAGCGCCTCTGATTGAAGAGTAATGTGGAGGTGGAAACACTTTGGCTGTTGAATAAATTTACTAAGATCTTTTTCTTCATTTTAGATCTTTGAAGGCGCTTACCATCAGGTCCATTCAGAACCAAACGGACAGGGTGAAGAAGCCATCACAGATATCGTGGACTGGATAACAAGAGTTTGACCTGTCTATCAAGAGTTTGACCTGTCTAACTGCTCTCCGCCAGAAGTGTTATCTACAGACCTAATCGTATCCGATCCAGCTGATCTAATCTAATCTAAGTGGTGCTAGCAAAATTTGTGATTCTACCGTAACGATATTAATATGTAATGGTTAAAATTTGGCGTGCAGAAATTCTGATATTAGTGTGACGTAAGACTCCTCTGTCTTGTAGTGTAAAATACTCGTTATGAGCTCTGTTTTAGAGCTGAAGATTTTACAAATTTATGGGTAGTGGTCAGTAAATAATGTCAACCGTGGGACAATTTTTAAGGCTATGTAATTAAGACTCTGGATGTTTGAAAACTAGATTATGTAGTAAATTTCACCTCATTATACAGTAGTTGTGAGATTAGCACATCTTTACACAAACACCACCAAGGTGAGAATTGCAGAGTTGGGGTAGTGAGGGGTTTAACCCCTAGTCTTTCTTAGGACCCTGTAGTAATGTCTTAATTGTACACCCACCTCCACATAAATCAACGTCTGACTCTAGGTTATTTTTATACAATTCTGATACTGTTTGAGTGTTATGAGAATGTTCCAGGACTTTAAGCGACTCATAGTGTCCTATGCCTACACCCTGGGATTCTACCACAATCGTTCCTTACTAAACGTAAAACTGTTCTTTTTAGGCGCGCTGGAGTCTGGAGCCCCTCTGAGTAGTTTTTTTTTACTTGAGGGAGTGCTATATAGATGTCCGAATGAATGAATTAATGAATGGGGTGTGCAGTCCATGCGCATTTGCTCATTTATAGACATTTCGCAACAGGTGCATGTGGTTATTTTTTTTGTGTTTCATTGTTTTTGATAATTCACTCTTGTCCTGTAAAAATTAACGATCTGCTCAACTCTTGTCCAGACTTTAGGACCAACTGATCTTGGGATGTGATCTTTAGTTATCTCAGTGATTCTAGCATATATTTCGTTTCATGTTAATGTATGTATGCAAAATGGCAATGATGATTGTGATTCGTCGTGGTGACCGACCTCTTTACCCGTCGTATTGTGTGGAAGGCAGAAATTGCCTTCTGGCAATCCACCAAACTGCCTTTCAAGATGAGTTATTCGCAGTTTGGTAGCCAGAAGAAATATAACGGAACAAAATCCTCTGAAGATTTGTAGGTTCTATAATGGATGAATCAAACCAGGGGTTCATTAATCATTATGGCATGATGACAGTTATATTTTCCTGTGGGCCTATGTATATTTAATACATAATTATACAAATTATACATACATATATATACATATAGGCCTATTATGCACTATATAGGCTACAGATATGTTATATATGAAGAGTTTAATCTTGAAGCATTCAGTGCAATTTTGCAAGTTTTTTTCAATTGTGATCGTGATGCATGTATACTATGTATAGTAAATTAAGATTGCATTGTTTTCAGTATGGACTTTTGCATAAACACAGTGTCATGGATAAGAAAACATTCCGTGCTGCCTTTATATACATTGGTGAATCTCGAGGTTTCGATTTATCATTGTGAAGCCTTGAAATTAAGTGGCATAATTTTTTATGATTGTAATTTGACTATTTGTAAAATACAGTTACAATTGTGCTTCATGTTTGTTGAGCATATCAGTTTGAAATCCATTTGACGTTTTCCATATATTTTGACTGTCGGAAATATTAATGATAATAAATGTAATTTGACTATACCGTAATTGTATACAGTTACAGCTCTGCTGTCTGTTTGCTGAGCATGGGTGTGATGTGTGTGTGTGTGTGTGTGTGTGTGAGAGAGAGAGAGAGAGAGAGAGAGAGAGAGAGAGAGAGAGAGAGAGAGAGAGAGAGAGAGAAGCGAATTTTGATAACTTGTTGGCTCTCATGAATAAGCCGGTGCTCTGCTCTTATCTTTGCAGTGATACAT
The DNA here is from genome assembly GCA_945859605.1 of Lumbricus rubellus. Lineage (NCBI taxonomy): Eukaryota > Metazoa > Annelida > Clitellata > Crassiclitellata > Lumbricidae > Lumbricus > Lumbricus rubellus. Next base: position 9,213,459 of record OX243820.1, on the reverse strand, counting down.
GTAGATTTGTAGAATTTATGATTACAAGAGTGCTTTGAACTTTGCTGCAGAACTTTTCTTATGGATTTAGACATGTGAGCCTAAGTAGCACAGGACGAAGTTCATTTTGTCCTAATGAAAAGAAACCGTTTGCATATGTTGACGAGACTGTTCCAAATGAAAGTGTGACCTACAAAGTATTGTAGCACATAATTGTTTTCGTGCTGACTGGGGAAGAGAGGAATCTGTGTAGACTGCAGGCCTAGGCGTAATATAATAGTAATGTCGAAACTACTAAAGTGTAACTTAGAAGCTAAGCGCAGGGCACACATTTATTCATGGGTGCTGCGTCATATCAGAAGGGTTTCTTGATACACCAATTATAGTATTATTATAGTATATAGATGGATTCCCTTGGCAGCCAAGCGGATTTTTCTCCAGTGCAATGAACTTTAGAATGATCTTATATGCTATGCTATGCGATCCGACCTTGTAACGAGGAAATTTCACCACTTTAATTGCTGCCTGTGGTAGTGATAGGCTCAAGACAAGAGAAAGGAGGTGGTGATACTGATGATTGATCATCTTTGTTTTGACTCTTCTTTAGACATAAAATAAACCAATTAATGATCCTGGAGTAGGTCTTTCACTAAGATTTTCCATCAGCAGATTTACAATTCAACATGCCTCATCGTAGGTCTACAGCCTATAGTAGTCCTGAGAGATTTGAGAGGGTTCAAATGGTAAATTGACTCTGGAGTATATTTCATTGTGAATTGCCAGCTGAGCTGAAAGCTGCACTTCACAATCGTGCATTGATCTGGTTGATAGAAAGACTAGGCTACGGAATTTGATGATATATATATATATATCATCATCATCATCTCAGTCCATAGGCACAATGCCCGTTGGTGTCGATCGCATGTTTCACCACCATAACTCCGCCACAGGGGAACCTGTGCCAGTCCCAAGCCTGGAAAAAGGAGGAGGGTTGATCGGTAGGGTGCAGATACTACCGATCGTAAAAACAAAACACGACAGAAATCAATCGATATATATATATATATATATATAATTTAAGGTCGTTGGAATTAGCTCATTTCGAAGCCATAGGCTATAGGCCTAGCTAGCCTACTCCTGAGTAAATAGACAGATGCATCATGCAGCTCTCATGATTATTATTTTGTCATCACTTAATTGAGTAGCAACTATGATCTATTCGTTTTAGGGTTTGCAATTTGAGACTTGAATCAAAAATAGCCAGTAGGCCTATGTTATTTAGCCTATAGGTCTACTCTCTCTTAGCCTCTTAGGCCTACATGTTTAGCGACACTGCCATCAAAGATGATTAGTGTCACCCTCCTCCTTTTTCCTGGCTCTGGACTGGCACTGGTAAAGTGCAACCAGTGGCGGAGTTATGGTCCGAAAGGAAAGGATCATCGCACTGTTATTTATTACTGTGCTAAACCCACGAACTCACGAAGATTAACAGTACTTAGGCCTACCGTTCAGCAGAGTAGCGCGCCTTAAAAACAATAATATTGATGGTTGGGCGTGGCCGAGGTCGTTGGGCGTGGCTTTAAAACATGAATATGCATGAGTTGACAAGCCGCGTTGTGACTAGAATCCAAATAGTTCAAAACGAGTTTGTAGTAAGTTGTCACCGTGGGTTAAAGTTCATGCTACAAACGTTTCGTTTTATCTCATATATTCAACGTCCAGAAGATGGACACAGAGGGGAAAGAATCGGAAAACGTGGCAGAAGATTACTTTGTTAATTCCGATGGACACCGAATTTTCTGCAAGTACTGGTATCCCGACGGCGCTGCGAAGGATCAACTTAGGTACGCATACGTCAATGTTTTACGAAAGAACTGGTCCGTACGAACCTACATCGTGGTAGATCTAATTATGGTGACAAAAAGTTTTTCGTAGTTCTTTTTATTGGCGTGTAAACGGTATACATGTACAATCAGGGGGCGAAAATTTCTTACTTATATTTGCAGTGCCGTCAGCGTTGTCATTCCACGTCTTTTCCGTGAGGGTCGGTTAGGGCTCAGGTTAGGCATCGTGAGGGTCGGTTATGGTTAGTGTTAGGGTTAGTTTAGCCATTAGAAACTCTGGCGGATTGATGGCAAAAGACACTGTGTATTTTTCGCCCCCTGATAGTACATGATCGCCGTGTAAACTCTGCAGAGATCCTATTTGGTTCTTCGGGTTATAACAGCGGCGCCGCCAGGATTTTATTTCTGTACGCACAACTTGCACAAAATAATATGAAGCGAACAGCGATCGATACGAGCTTATATTCAGAGGCGGATTCAGGATTTCTGGTTAGGGGGGGGCGTAAATACCACCAATCCAATCCCATATATATATATATATACAGTGCTTACAGTGTAAAAAAAAGTGCCAGGACGCTGTATTGTAGGTCTAATTGGTCGTCAGTGGCGGCGCCGAAGGCGGGAAGTTGCGAGTGCCGAAGGCACGAAGCCCATCCCGACTAGGGGGTCTGGGGAGCGTCGTAAGCTACCCCAGCGGGGTCTGGGGCGGAGCCCCAGCGACCAGCGCATTTTTGGCTGTTTCGACCTTAAATGAAGCCATTTTTAGGCTCTTGTTTGCCAGCTATTTGTGAACGACAAAGTCGCGAAATTTTTAAGAATAAGTCGTTTTTCAGTGACGCAAGCTACCAGGATAACAATAAAAATCAAAATGTTATTGTAAAAGAGAAAGGTTTTGTCTTTACAGTAAGCTCCCCCAGCGGGGTCTGGGGGGCGGAGACCCAGCGACCAGCGCATTTTTGGCTGTGTCGACCTCAAATGGAGCCATTTTTAGGCAGTCATGTTGAACCTATATAATATATCTTTCTTTGGGCGCATAACGTATAGGTAGGATAGATCTATAGGATTCTCTCGTGGTAATATGGAAATTCAAACTGTCACCCAATAAATTTAGACCATGTGACAATTATAAAAAGTTTGCGCCCCTAGAAAAATTCCTGCGGACGCCCATGCTAAAGGCTTCAAATTATTACCCCTCCTAAACATTACACCCCCTGCAAACTGTAATTTGCATCAATCGTCGCATTTATTGGACAAAAATATCAGAAAAATAATCCCGCTTCTTGTTTTGGTCTGAAGATTTTCATCCGTTATCCCACTTCGTGGTTTCTTTTGTTATAAATATTTTCATCTGTAACTGAAATACTAAATCGCCGCTGAAGTTACATGGAGAAATGGCTTCGAGGCTATTATTTTTTCCGAGTAAAATATTGATAACAAACCACAGTGGGATGACGGATAAATCTATGCAAATCTAGTGTCCGGGGGTAATCTGAAACCGGTTACGGTACAAGTTACCGGGGGGTGATGTTTAGGAGGTGCAATTTGATACCTTTAGATCGGCATATTGCTATGCTATCGTCGCCTTGAAGCCGGAATTTTCCAGGTTCGAATCCACCTCGCCGCGTAAGGACCTTGGGCAAGTCCTTCACTCACAATAGCTCAGCGCCTCGGCCGGAGTAGAGAGCTTGAAGGGGCGCTATAACCAGTGGCGGATCCAGAACTCGTCCAAGGGGGGGGCAAAAATCTTAGAACCTGGGATGGGACAGGTGAAACAAATTTCGAAATTTGGTTGTTGGTCGAAAATAAATAGGGATCAGTTTTCGGCTGAAGTACTTTTCATCCGCCAAAAAAAGTTGATGAGGTTTTTTTAGTCATCTGGCAAATTTATTTTGGAGAAAATCATACCATTTCATCCGCCAAATAAGTTGATGACCTTTGTTTTACTCCTCCACTTGAAAACCGACTGGGGGGGCCACGTCCCATGCCATTTTCCGAATAGGTGGGGCAATATGCCATTACACCCATATGCATATTGCTAATTTCATACCAAATGGGGGGGCCACGTCCCATGGCAGTTTTAAATGGGGGGCCATGGCCGGATTGCCTTCCTGGATCCGCCCCTGGCTATAAAAAGGGCACATAAAAACACATACAAACAAAAATTAAATTAAATTTTTTAAAACGGTTTTACATCCAGGAATCCCTGGATCCATAGACCTCTAGGGTCTAGGCAGCTATAAGACGCTCGATGCCAAGATGGCTCTCTATTAGAGTGTAAGTAAGTAAGGAAGTAAGTATATTCTATAGATTATAAAATTTCAATAGAATTTAATCGCTTATAATAAATTTACAATTTGTGAAAAAAATTTTTTTGCCTTTCCGCGCTGTACGCACTTGCGTAAGTGCGTACGCCTAACGGCGCCCCTGGGTTATAAAGTGGGTGAATGTATGCAGCTGACCTAGTTGCCATAAATAGCACAAAATTTAATGATTTGGCAGTGGCTGCTGCCATTTACAAATTGCAGATAATGTTAGGATTATTTCGGGTGTGCTATTACATAATACGAGTAAAATGCAATATATTGTCATAGATGTGTTGACGTGTCACATAATGTTTCCACAAGCCACACAGTCAAGTAATTTCTGTGAAATTGATAAATCACATAACAAAATGAGCTCAGTACAGTGTTTTAATTTTGTAGATCCATTGTTTTTATTTGCCATGGTGCAGGAGAACATTGCCAGGCGTATGAACATGTAGCAGCTGCCTTGACCAAAGAAGGAATGCTGGCATTTGCTCATGACCATGGTTAGATAATAAAATGGTTTCATTGATTTTTTTGTCGTGATTCTTTTAAATTAATTAATGTCAAATTCTCACTCACTTTGGGCCTCCTTTTACAGACGACAGTGTGAGATTATAATTATAAGTTATGAATTGTTACAAATTGTTTGTTATGTCTAATATTTACCGAGAAAGTAAGAAGCGGTGACATTTAAGACAATCCTTAGGTATTGGAACAACTCTGCTAGACATAGTCGTTCAACCAAGACTCCCCATTGTTTGGGCGTGTATAGAAAATGCCAGTCGATAGAATCCCACGCGATGCACTACACTTAGGATTTGAAAGAAACAGCAAGAAAGGCAAACCTGGACTGTATATTATATATATCATGGGTAGACTAAAGTAAAGGAGGACATAAGAAAGAGGAGCACTGGACTTGACGAGTGACTGAGGATAGTGGAGATCATCCCTACCCTTTGCAACGAGAGGGCTGGCTGACATCAGATGCGTTGGTGTAGTGGTGGGATCGGTGCCTTGGTGCCAGTTTCGAATCCACCTTGCATGCGGTAAAATATTAGGTTTCATATTTTCGAATAGCTGTTTTTTATGCACAGTTGGCCATGGAAAGAGCGAAGGTGATAGAGTACACATTGAAACGTTCGATACTTATGTGAATGATGTGATGAGGCACTTGGATCTTGTGAAGAGAAAACATCCAGAATTGCCTTGCTACATCATTGGACATTCAATGGTAAGTTGAGATTTTTTTCCACTCACTTGGTATATAATATTATATATGTGCGGCGCGCATGAAAAACTGCGTACCTGTATTCATTCATTCATTCATTCATTCATTTTTAGAATTTATATAGCGCCTCTTCAAGAAACTACTCAGAGATGCTCCCAGCTCAGCCATGACTAAAGAAAACAGATTTGAGGGACTTGAGAAATCAAGATTGACTAGACAGGTGGAGGAGATGGAGGTTTGGGGGGAGGTCATTCCAGATTGACGGCCCCACAACCGAGAAGGCTCAGCGCTGTCTGGTAGCTAAGCGAGCCCGTGGAACAAGCAGTTGTCCCTTCGCAGAGAGCGAAGGGCCCGACGCGCTTCAATGTCAGAGACTGGACGACAGAGGACGCGCAAGCAAGATGGAGCACAGCCAAGGATACAGTGAGAAACAAGGGCAGCAATGTGGTATGTAAGCTTATATGTGTATGAAAATTTACAGTGCCTTTCAAGAAAGTTTCAGCAGTGCGGGCCATGTTTGATATAAGCAGGTGAGTTCGTCTTAACTTATAGCTCTAGCTGAGATGCTTCTCCTGAATTAGCTTGAAACTTTTGTGTTGTTTTTATCATAATACCCTTTTTATGAGTTTTTAATTCCTTGAACACCAATTGATTACTGGATTTTATATATTATGATAATGACTGATCGATTGTGAAACTTTAATTTTATTATATCAAATGTTTTTATTAAAATTAATTAGTTCTGATATATCCATTTATTGCTGCATTTAGGGTGGAGCTATTGCCGTCAAGACGGGCTTAGATCATCCAGACGCGTTTGCTGGAGTTGTGCTTATTGGACCTGCCATCACGGTAGACAGAGCGACTGCCACACCGTTTAAGGTTAGAGAACTTATGTCTTCTAGTGTCTTTAGGTCTGTGTTATTTGCTGCTTTTGTACACAGTAGATGTTGCACCTTGCAATTTCCATGAATTTCTGTATTATCTTTGTGGTTTGTTGAGCATGGAATTTGTTTAGCTTTGAAGATGACTGCGCCCCTGCCAGGTGATAACATCTCTTGTTTGAAGATTTCTTGTAAGATAATGCGTGTTTGTCAGTTTCGCTGGAAAATATTTACCCTCTTGCTTAGCACTCGATGGCAATGTTGAAATAATTTCAAATGGGGTCGATGCATTTCGATTTGCTGAAGGAACTGATTTTGACTTTGCAAAAGTCTCTAGGCCTATAATGGATCTCTTAAATTTGTACTGTGTCTCTTGGTCATTTTATATATTTGACTCATCCTGTTTTTATTTGCCCGGTCTTGATTGTATTTGACTGGTCTTGATTGTATTTGACAGGTCATGTTTGAATTTGATTGATTCGATTGCATTATAAACTGATTGACTGTTCTTGACTGGTCTTGATTTGGATTGTATAACGATTTATGTGACTGGTTTCAGTTGTATAATTTGACTGGTCTTGTTTGTGTTTGACTGATCTTAATTATATTTGACTGGTCTTGATTTTTGCAGATATTCTTGGCAAAGGCATTGGCCAACCTGTTTCCACAGTTTCAAGTTGGTCCTCTTAAACCTGAATGGATTTCAAGGGACCCTGCGATTGTTAGTTGAACGAATCTTTGGCAATCTATTGCAGTTTTGACCGATGAAAAATTAATGAAGAAGGAGCAGTTTAGAATTAAACTACATGGTAGTTTTTAGTTTATTTATGCCTGCAGAGGTACTTATGATTCTGAGTCTTGTTTTGGCTTTAGAATTTGTTTATTGCACAGTCACAAACTTTCATCAACAGGAATCATGAAAGGTTAAGAGCAATAACTGACCTTTATCCACTCTTTGCAGATTATTACTAACATATTAATAAATACTTGTGTTTGTTTCTTGACTAGTACTTAAATGATTGGGTGCTCTATGGTGTACTAATTAGTGTGCTGGAAAGTCAACCAAGAAGTCAGGGTTCAAATCCCCCTTGCCAGGACAGACATTTGTGCCGAGATATCTGCTCCACAACACAGTGCTCCCCTAACTAACTCAGCATTATTGTATTGTAAAGCACTTCTTACAGCAAGAGCCTTTCAGAAGCACTCCCAGTGAGTGAATAATGAATACACTATTACACTTAACATATGCTGTTTGTTTGAAAATGAGATGGTGAAGGAACATCCTCATATGCCAAGGCTAAGAAAATTAAGTCGCTAACACTTCTTAACCAATGTTTGCTCAAGGTATTGCTCTTCTCTTTTGTATGAAGCAGTTACAGCAAAGATGTTGCAGTGAAATAATCGTGCAGGTTTGTCCCTTGGTGTTGGAATTATTTCGTCTTTTTGTATGTTATGCAGTGCTTAAAAATGGTTTTACTATTTGATCTTGAGATGTGTTTTTTTTAATTGCAGGTTAAGAAGTATATTGAAGATCCTTTAGTGTGGCATGGAGGTCTAAAGGCAAGGTGATATAGTTATACATTTGACCTTCTTTTCATTCACTCATTCATTTATTTTTTACTCATTCTTTCACTTATTCATTCTTTCGCTTCTTCATACATTCTTTTCTTCCTGTGCATAATAAGAGGAATGTTAGTTCCATTCATGAGCCTTGCGGATTACTTACAAAAAGGTAATAATGTTCTTTGTGCATGTGTTTTTAGGTTTTCTGTTCTTATGCTAAATGTCTTTGAAGAAATTCAGCAAAGGGCTGCTGAAATCAAATGGCCATTCTTCATCATTCACGGCAGTGGAGATAGACTGTGCACAGTCGAAGGATCGCAATTGTTGGTCGATCGGGCAAGCAGCAAAGTCAAGTCCTTGAAGGTGATTGTCTATGCTAATTCTGATTTTAAAAGGGAGTTACAGCTTCATGGGTGCCCGCAAAAATTTTTGCAGGAGGGGCAAAACTCGATAATCACGTTTGAAATTCTTTGTAGCAAGGGGTTGAAAATGCAAAGCAGGTAATTATGAACAAATATGGGTATTTTCATAGAGGTTTCTTTTGGTAAATTGTTCAGTTCAACCTTTTTATGATTTTTATCATGAATATGGCCTCTTTATTTCAAAGAAATTTGTTAACAACAAAAAAGTAGTAGTTAGAAAAATTGGTTTAAACTTTCCAGGGGGTTCAAGTGCCCCTCTTGCCCTTATGTGCGGGCGCCCATGTAAAGCTTATGCCTGTGGGTTCTTTGCTTTGGAGAATGATCTTCCGTCTCAGACTCACTCTGTGATGTTAGCTGTGGGTTTGGCTGTCTCTGCTCCTTTTCTTAGGACTTCTTTTGCGGACCATTTACACTGGGAGCACCTTTGAGTAGGTGGTTCTGTGAGAGGATTTAGATATTTGTCAATGCAAAAGGGTGTAACACAATTTTTTGAGTGATTAACATATCATGCAGTTCATTACCAAATTATCTTCGCATTTAGTCGAGCTATTTATTAAGTCTAACAGCACCTTCAGGAAATCAGTAGTGAAACTTTTGAGTGTGTTCTTCATTGAGCAAACATTGACATATGAGCAATATGCCTCTGGGTAGTTTCCTTGAAGTGCCACTATATAGATTGCCAAATGAATGAATATATTTATGCAATGTGCTTGAGCAATATGTAATATGTTTGTGCAGTGTGAAAAATGTTTGTTTCAATACATAATATGTTTGTGAAATATGCAATTTGTTTGTGCATGTGCGCATTTACTAAATTGAAACACTTTGGCTGTTGAATGAATTTACTAAGTTCTTTCTCTTCATTTCAGATCTTCGAAGGCGCCTACCATCAGGTCCATTCTGAACCAAATGGACAGGGTGAAGAAGCCATCACAGATATCGTGGACTGGATAACAAGAGTTTGACCTGAATAACGGCTCTCAAACCTCTAGAGATGTCTTATCTACAGACCTAATCGTGTCCAATCCAGCTGATCTAATCTAACTGGTTCCTAGAAAATTGTGACTCTACCATAACGATATTAATCAGTAACGAGTTAAACTTTGCATGTAAAATGAGACCAGTGTGACGTAATGCTCCCATGTTCTTTATGGTAACATTATCAGCTCTTAGGTCTTTGAGCCATCAGGTCCATTGGGCTAATTTATGAATAGTGGTCCTTAACCCCTTTACCGGCTATCCCGATTATAGTCGTCGATTTTATATTCGATTATATGCTAGTCGGCTGGTAAAGGGATTAAATAATGTCAACTGAGAATTTTTAATTCAGATTCTGGAATTATTAAAAAGCAGATTTAAAAAATTAAATTTCACGTTAATCTGCAGAAATAAAAATTAAATTTCACATTAATCTGCAGAAGTATGAGATGATAATATCTGTTCGATTGAGTGTTATGAGAATGTTCCAGAACTATGATCGACTCTTGTTGGTACATAGAGTGTGATGTCTACACACTTTTGTTCCAGGGCTATTTTTAGTGTGCAGTTCTACACATAACCTGCAGTTCTAAATGGATTTGTGCAATTTTAGATGCACTTCTGTGCAGTTAGAAATATAGTAAGAAAAAGGTCTTTGCAATCCGATTGGGAGTAATTTATCATGGTGAATGGGAAGGGAAAGAATGGGCTGCATGTGCAGTTCTAAGAATTTCTTAAGAGAAGTCCTAGTTTGTTCATTTAAAGGCGTTGTGCAACAAGTGCATGCACTCATTCAGTTTCTATTATTTCTACCTTTGTTGTGCTTTTAACTTTAGCATTTTGTCCCACTTTCGTCCAGGACCTGGCCTTGGGATATCTGTAGTCATTTCTGCCAGAGTCATTCCGGCATTCATTTCGTTTCGCTGAAATGCTTCCATTCAAAATGGCAATGATGGTTGTGATTCGTTGTGATGACCTCTTTATTTGTATGGTGTGGAAGGCAGAAATTGCCTTCTGGCAATCCACCAAACTGCCTTTCAAGATGAGTTATTCGCAGTTCGGTAGCCAGAAGAAATATAGCAGAACCAAATACCCCAATGATTTGTACAATGGATGAATCAAACCAGAGGTTTATTATGGCACGATGACAGTTAAATTGGCCCATTTGTATGTATGTATATATGTATGTATGATATATATATATATACAGTATATATACGCTCTGGAATAGTGTGTATATATATATATTTGCATATATATATTTTATAAATGTATATATTTTTATATTTAGGCATTGCTTAATCTTGAAATGTCCATCTCAATGTTTGCATTGTAAGTTGTAGTCACTAATGGTAATTATAATCATAGCTTCATAGTAAATAGAGATGGCATTGTTCTTCAATAGAGATATTGGACACAGGTGCATGCACATTGCACACACAGTGTCTGATGCCATGGATAAGAGTGTATTATATATGGTGCCTTTTATCATAAAGCCTTGAAATGATGGTACATATTACATATGTAAAATGACTTTTACTTGTCATTTATGTGAGGACGTCCGCAAAGATGGGGGATGGGAAGCACCATCCAAAAGGTGGACTTAGGTGGTTAAGAGTAGGAGGGAGTGCTTTACATTAAATGCGCATGTCTGTGTGTAAATCTGTTACAAGAACTTTTTTAGTATGACTTACTACTACTGTTCACTGTCTTGATTTTTTTGTGTGTATTCAGAAAATAAACTGATTTGATTTGATTTGATTTGAAAGAAAATCTCCAATCAGAGAGAAAACTGTGTTGCGTCCTATTAGATCCCTAATAATTCACGCATTGGTACAAAAGTAGGGCCTACCATAGGGCTTACCCCCGCTGTGTAGTACTGTTGACCCAGAAAATCAATGGGCAGTGTTTAATCTAGACGTCTCTGGGGGGGGGGAAATTCCCCCCCCAGGATTGACATTTCCCCCCCCAGAAAATTTGACAAAATGATATTGGTTTTTAGTTACTATTTTCATCATTGTTTTATATGAAGTGTTATAATATACCGTGATGTTATTTACTATTATATGATTATAATGACATTATTTACTATTATTATATATGATACTATCATGTTGCAATGAGTATAACTTACTGTATATATTTGTATAAACACTATTTTTTGCACAACTAAAAACAGATATGAAATTCCCTCCAGAAAAATTTGACAAAATGATAATAGTTTTAGTTTCCTGTTTACATCATCGTATTACGTGAACTGTTATAATATACTGTAATACTATTTATTATTATATGGTTAATGGCTATAATGTAATTATTTACTATTATAATATATGACACAATCCTGCTAAAATGAGAATAACTTACTGCTAATATTTGTACAAATACTACTTTTGTACAACTGAATGACTTCTCACCAGTGGTATCCTTCAAATTTTAAACTGTAAAATTTCAAAATTTTTGTTCCTATTATTTGAACACATAATTATAGTAGAACCTAAAAACAACATCATTACTACACATGGTTTCTTGAATTTGGTACCGGTATAGTTTATTAGTTCTTGGTTGGTTTCAGAAAGTATGTCCTGGTCAGCAATTCAGGACCATCTTGGAAAACAGGGTTAAACTTATATAGTGCTGAAAAGTCAGCTTATAATTATAGGCTACTATTATATTCATGTCTGCATTTATTCATTAGAATAACTCAGCAACAGGAGAACTGAGCTGCTGAACTCGATACATAAAGATATTTTTATTGTAATTATAATCACATATATATATATATTGGAGCCTAAAACACATTTTTATCAGTACTAAATAGTCTAATGGAGTTATTTTGCTAAAATGGCACCTTAAAGGGTACCATTACAGTGTGGAAATAACCTCCCAAAATATTTGTTAAGTGTTGCTTATATCTATTGAAGTCCACTCTTATAAGCATTGAAAAGTACAGGCATTTTGATAAGATACATGTACTTAATAGTCTAATGGAGTTATTTTGCTAAAATGGCACCTTATAAGAGTACCATTACAGTGTGGAAATAACCCCCCCCCCAAAATATTTGTTAAGTGTTGCTTATATCTATTGAAGTCCACTCTTATCACCTCACCTGGTGCCGTCAGCTTCTGCAGCTCTGGCGATATCCCTGATGTATCCTCTCCAGTTGACCCTCTCCCTAGTCGCCTCTCTTAGCTCCTCCAGTCTCATGCCAGACTTTTCCTGTACCTCATCCAACCATTTCTTCCTTGGCCTTCCACATCTTCTCCTTCCCTCACCGCATGCCGTCATCAGCTCCTTTTCCAAACCATTAGATCTCATCACATGGCCGAAGTAGCTCAGTTTCCTCCAAGTTGCTGTTTGCTGCAGTGTCTCCTCCCTCTCTATTCCGAGCTCCACGCGCACCGATTCGTTAGTTCTCTTCTCCGTCCATGAAATCCTTAGCATCTTTCTCCAAATCCACATCTCACATGCATTGATTTTCTTTTCCATATCCCGTGTCTTTGTCCATGTCTCGCATCCATATAGGACCACTGGGAAGATCAGTGCTTTTACCAGTCTTTTCTTTGTTTCCCTGCTCACGTATTTATCCTTCCAAATCTTTTCCAGACCGTTCATTGCCGTTTTCCCCATTGTTACCCTCCTCCTTATTTTCATATCACTTCTTCCCTCCTTCTCTATCATAGATCCCAGGAATGTGAAGCTCGATACTACCTCTATCGTTTCTCCATCCACCTCAAAGTTTTCCCATGTTGCAGTTGTCATAACCTTTGTTTTCTTTACATTGAAGTATAGTCCCGCCTTTTCGCTTTCCTTCCTGACTCTTCTTATTAACTCGACTAGGTCGTCCCTCTTACCCGCCAATAATGTCGTATCATCGGCGTACCTCAGATTATTCAGTATTTTCCCCGCTATCCTTACCCCCTCTGTTGCCTCCTCCAATCCAGCTCTCCTCATAATTCTCTCGGCATACAGATTGAACAGGAAAGGGGACAAAATGCACCCCTGCCTCACTCCTTTCCTTATTTTAAATTTACTCGTATCTCCATATTCAGTTCTTATCACCGCCTCTTGATCCACATAAAGACCTTTTAGTAGTTTTACCAGATGTAGCGGTATTCCCATCTCAATCAATGTCTTCCACAGTAACGTATGGTCTATGCAATCAAACGCTTTGCTGTAGTCTATAAAACACATATGCACCTGTTGACCGTATTCCCTCTGTCTCTCCATAATCCACCTTATATTGGCGATGTGATCGCGCGTTCCTCGCGCCTTCCTGAATCCCGCTTGGTTGGCTGGTAATTCCCTTTCGATTGTCTTCTCCATTCTTTTGTGTATTATTTTGAGGAGTATTTTGCTCGTGTGCAATATCATCGCTATCGTTCGATAATTTTCACACTCTCTCGCGTCTCCTTTCTTGAATATTGGTATGAACACGGACCTTTTCCAGTCCTCCGGCCACTCCGCAGTTCTCCAGATTTGATTGCACAGTTTTGTAACTCTTATAGGCACTGAAAAGTAGGCCTACAGGCATTTTGTTAAGATGACACCTTAAAATGCTGCCATTGCAATGTGGAAATTCAAAAAGTTTCTGATGAGGCTTTGAAAAAGTACCGGTTTTTTGTTAAGATGGTACCTTAAAATGCAACCATTGCAATGTGGAAATTCAAAAAGTTTCTGATGAGGCTCTGAAAAAGTACAGGTATTTTGCTAAGATGGTACCTTAAAAATGCTACCATTGCAATGTGGAAATTCAAAAAGTTTCTGATGAGGCTCTAAAAAAGTACAGGTATTTTGCTAAGATGGTACCTTAAAAATGCAACCATTGCAATGTGGAAATTCAAAAAGTTTCTGATGAGGCTCTGAAAAAGTACAGGTATTTTGCTAAGATGGTACCTTAAAAATGCAACCATTGCAATGTGGAAATTCAAAAAGTTTCTGATGAGGCTCTGAAAAAGTACAGGTATTTTGCTAAGATGGTACCTTAAAAATGCTACCATTGCAATGTGGAAATTCAAAAAGTTTCTGATGGGGAGGGGGCACATCCCCCTCCCCATACGGGTCTCGGCGCTACGCGCCTCACGAGCGCCCTTCGGACGCTCGATTGTCTCCCCCCCCCAGAAACCTGAATTCCCCCCCAGCGGGTGGGGACTAGTCTACCCATTGATTCAATGGGTAGACTAGTCATTGGTATATTCTATTAGAGGAAGTTTGCTACTACACTATATGTTAAGGGTAATACTGTATGCATAGCGGAAGACATGCATACTGTAGTTGAGGTCTTTTTGATCGTGCTTGTGCTTTATTGGTATTGTGTACTGTATTATTATGCTGAGTTTTTGGATGTTGTGTTATATGCTTTGTCTTCTGAAGTTATACAACTTAATGCTGTACTTATAATATGGATAATGATATTATATAGAAATTGTCTGTATTAAACGGTGTCATACTAGATATGTGTAGGTGTTTCGTGTTTGCCTATGTGTGTGCGTGTGTGTGGATTTATATACAGGGTGGGCCAAAAAAGATCCCCTTAGACTGTAAAATTTTATTTCGAAATTCTTACTTCTGGCCAAGATATTAGCAAAAAAAGGGGTCTTTTTTGGCCTACCCTGTAGAGTGCATTGTGAGCAGTTCTTAACATTTGTGAATGACGACGACGATGGTGGTGGTGAAGTTGGTTAGTTTGATGACGTTTTGCGCTGCTTTTTAATGCTCAAAATGATCATCATGATGGTTTTGTAGATGGATGATGATGATGATGTTGATGGTGGTGGCGATAATGATGCTGATGACAATGATAGTGATGATTCTTATTATGACAATGATGATTTTGTAAACGTGTTGAAAGGCGATGATGATGGTGGTGTGGGTGATAGAGGTGTGGTGTGAGGTGTTGCTGCTGCTGCTGCTGCTGATGATGATGATGATGATGATGATGAAGAGGCTATTGATGGTGGTGATGATGATGAGGCTAGTGATTATGATGATGAGATGGTGGTAATGATGATGATGATGACGAGGCTATTGATGATGATGATGATGATGATGATGATGATGATGAGGAGGAGGAGCTATTGATGATGATGATGATGATGAAGAGGGTATTGATGATGATGAGATGGTGGTGGTCGTCATGATCATGATGATGATGATGATGATGATGAGATGTTGGTGGTCGTCGTCGTCATGATGATGATGATGATGATGTTTTGCTGGCAACCGTCTTATGCGACGCAGGTGGACGTCATGCATTATGAATCGATTGTGTGTGTGTGGGAGCGAGCGTTGCAGCGCCTGCCGAGTTGTTGGATGACATTCCCTTGGGGCAACCTCCTCTGCTGATGCTTCGGTTGCTGCTTCTGCTTCGGTTGCTGCAGGGGAAAAGCGATATTAATAGGAGGCCGAATAGAAACTCGCCAACGTTAATTTCTCACTCGCTCCGGTGAGAATCCGATCAGAAGTTAAAAAGAAACGGCAAGAAACGACCAACTGCATCCCCCCGCCTACCGTGTTCCCCGCCTACTCTGTTCCTCCTAATCAGTTTCCTCCTCCGCCGCCTTCTCGTCTCTTCTTCTCCGTCTCTTAATTCCTTCACCTGATTCTCGTCTTTCTCCTTTTTCTCCAACTTTTCTATTTTCCTTTCACCTCCTCCACGTCTTCCTCTCTTCTCATCCTTTTCATCTTTCTTCTCATCTCCTATTCTCTTCCATCTCCTCTTTCTCATTATTCTCCACTTCCGCTCAATCTCCTCCTCGTTCTACTTCTTTTTCTTCCACTTCTCATCCTCAAATGACGAAACGACTAAAAAAAAGGTCGTCCACTTTTCTGGCAGGGAAAAAGGTAGGTCGCTATGACCTATGTTTTTCAGAAAATTTTGACCAAATTAATGACTAAAAAAGGTCGTTAGAAAATTTCCTGGACGAAAATGGAAAATGTCACCGGCGCGCGACTCAGCCGTCCGCTCAAAATGTGGCGCCTCAGCTCGTTTGTCCCCCCCCCCCAACTTCTAGACCAAGTCTCCGCCTATTTTGTTCTTTTAGTGACCAAGAATTTATGCTGCACTTATGTTGACTCGTGTGGAGTGACATGGGTCTAATGAGGATGATTAGACATGTATGCCAAGTCACATGTGTATGATTAGGCCTAGATCATGTGGAGTCAGAAGAGAATGATTAGATCAAGGGGAGTTCAATTGGTCCACAGATGTCTGCCATCTTGGGGTAAATCAGGTCACGTGACCGAGCGTGACTTCTGGGAATCTCTTCCGGTTATCTAAATCCATCTCGGCATTCGTCTGTCAGGGAAGGTCAGCGTCATGTTTTCCCATGTCAGGGTCCTTCTCCACCCCCATACCCCCATTCCCATGTTCCCTGGCTGTGTCTACGCATATGAGATTCTATGCCAGCACGACATGTGTAGGCCCTACATGCCTATGTTCGACGCCCGAAATTTGATGCACACGCCATCTTCCGACGCGTGAAGACATCTCAAGTACAAACGAAAAGCAATATTTCGATCCAAGGGTCTACTTGTAACTTCTGTTGATTTAAACTTAATCATGGTTTTTGTCTCTAAGTCTATTATCGTTCGCTTTCACTGACTCGCGACGTACGCGCAGATTTACTGACTGACTGACTACTTCATTCATTTAATAATTCACTCACTCTCTCGCTCACCCAATCTCAGTCACTCACCCACCCAACCAACTCACCCGATATCACTTATTCACCCACTCACTCACTACCACTGCTACTGCTGCCACTGCTGCTGCTACTACTACTACAAGCCTATAGCCTACTACTACTAGGCCTACTGCTACTAGGCTACTACCACTACCACTACTACTATTGTAATTACTATTTATATTCTATTCATTTGTTCATTTACTAATTTATTAATTTATTAATTTGTTCATTTATTCATTTACTTATTTAATTTATCTACTAATTTATTTATTCGTTTATATAGACTTCACATAGATTTTCGTTTTACATTAGATTTGTACAGCGCGGGCAGAGAGTCACACGAGATATGATGCCGCAGAGCAGGACTCAGCAGGTGGTTGCATCTCTGCCGCCATTCCGGAAACGACATCTTAAGTCTTAAGTCCATTGTCTTATACTCAACCATCGATGGTTCTGCTGGTCTCACAAAATTTGTATGCTTTATATGCCAGAGACGTTCTTACACTGGCTTCCTGCTGTGGACAGGGTAATCTTCAAGATGCTCCCAAGTCAGATCTTTGATTACTATCATGATTAACGACATCACGAGGGTCTTACATGTATGCGGGGTGCTTTATTATTATTACACCGATGCACTTAAGTTAGCCCTACATGCACGATGCACAGTTAGAAAAATTACATATTGCATATCCACATTCATGCATACATGCATATATTTATACATACATAGCCTACATACTTGAGTGCATACATACAAATACGTGAGGCGCGGTGGTGCAGTGGTGGCGTCGTTGCCTTGGAGCCGGAAGGTTCGAGGTTCGAATCCACCTCGTCGCGCAAGGACCTTGGGCAAGTCCTTCACTCACAATTGCTCAGCGCTTCGGCGTGAAACTCCGATGCAGTGTCCGCTCTGCATTCGGGAGCGCCTCTGTGTCGAGAGAGCTTGAAGCGGCGCTATAACAAATGCACATACAAACAATACAAACATACAAACAATATATACATACAATGCATACATACATACGATGCATTGCGTAATTACGCAAACTATATGGTCGTATACATGCCCTTCTGGGTATGTCTCTTTGTCTCTCTCTCTCTCTCTCTCTCTCTCTCTCTCTCTCTCTCTCTCTCTCTCTCTCTCTCTCTCTCTCTCTCTCTCTCTCTCTCGTTGTTTGCTATCATCGTCGTCGTTGTATCCTTTTCGAGACGCGAAAGTATCACCGCATAGAAATCCGTTGAAAGGAATCGAGATGAGCAGAATTTGATTTTCGATAGACTCCGTCCATCCCTCCCTCCCCCATCTCATTCTTCAACCTCTGCAACCGCCGCCTTTACTGTTGATGCCACCACCATCACCGCCACCACATCCACTGAGGCAGTAAAGCGCCTGGCATTTAGCAGCGTCGCTCAACCGTAAGGACGCTCTTGTGCCACTCGAGCGTCGATACGCAATCAAATGCCATTGTCTGGAGTGGCTTTGTCTTCAGCGTGGAAGACAATGCAGCGTCGGCTAAGTGTTGTCTGCATGCCCGTCGGCTCTGTGATCCGCCACGCTTCGCTCTTAGTCGACGATCTGTTCGTCTATGGCCATCCGTAAACAGCTCAATAATCCGAGAGTGTATTTTTTCTTAGATAGATCCACAGCTTAGTCCGGGATGTAATGTTTCAAGTGGTTGCGGGTCTTTCACAGACTTTATAAGTGATGCCTGTCCTGACAATGATGTTTGCTGGACCCTTTAATATTATACCGAGGCTACTGACTTTGTAGAACTTATTTTCACTCACTTGTTTGCTATCTCCTTACTTATGAATATTTATTCATTTGTTAGGCCTCGTTGATCATCTCACTTCTTACCTACTTACCTGCTTATTTCCGTTCATACTTTTCTCACTTTTCTTGTGGGGCGCAATGGTGTAGTGGGTATGTTCGTCCTCTTACAGCCGGAGGCCCCCAAAGCCGCCGCGAAGGGACCTTGGGCAAGTCTTTCACTCGCAACTGCTCAGCGCTTCGGCGTGAAACTCAGATTCAGTGTCCGCGCTGTAGTCGGGAGCGCTTCTGAGTAAATATCTTAAAGAGGCGCTATGGCAAGTGCACATAGGCATGCACATAGAACATTAAGACGCATGTACGTATAGGCCTAACTAATTTCAGCAACGTGATGCTCAATGCATTAATTTTTGGAACATTAGAACAAGAAAAATGTGACACTGCCAAGCATTTATATATTAGGCATAAGATAATGGCATATAGTATTGAAATGTGATTCTGCAGATAATAATATACAGTATAGGCTATGCTACAGGCTACATGGTATATTAAGACATATTATAACATTAACATAACATATTAACATTACATATAGCATGCATTGATACATGAAACATTAACACGCATGCAGAACATCAGTGCACAAACATCAATAATAATCAAAAATCATGCAATAAGACATTGTGGGGCGCGGTGGTGCAGTGGTGCCGTGAAACCGGAAGGTTCTAGGTTCGAATCCACCCTCAAACCACCGCGTAGGGACCTTGGGCAAATCCTTCGCTCAGCGCTTCGGCGTGAAACTCCGATGCAGTGTCCGCTATGCATTCGGGAGCGCCTCTGAGTAGCGAGAGCTTGAAGGGGCGCTATAACAAATGCAGATACATACAAACATACATGTAGGCCTATTATAGCAACAATATTCACCACGTATTAACGCGATTGCACATGTGTATCTTATACAGTCGATTTTATCCCATATGATAAGCCAAGAACAGACAGATTGAAGCAAATGCCTCGAAGCTGCATGGATGAAGCCAAACGGATTAACACAAGATCGTCGTTGTCATCATCGGGTGATTAGATGAGTGTGTTGGGGATTCGGAGTTAAATACTCCAGGACCGAAGTACTGATGCGGTGGAAGGATGGATGCATGGGAGGAGGAGGAGGAGGAGGAGGAGGAGGAGGAGAAGAGGAAGTTTCATTTCGACGTCTGATCTATCTTGCGCACCATCAATCGGAGATTGATGGTGCGCCATTACCTGATCCTCAGATATATATATATATATTATATATATTGATGCATACATATATAGGCCTAATATATAATTATATATATACATTAATGCACACCAGCTTCATATATATATGATTAAATATATGCATATATATTAATGCATATATACTATATATATAAAGCTGGTGCGTGTTGACGCCGGGGGCGACCGAGAAGAAAACGACCTTATATAATATATATTGGAGCCATAAGCAAAGGAACTCGTCGGCAAGCTTTTATTGGGAAATAAACCTGAACAAAACCCATTTCGATTCTACACACAGATATAGGCCAATACACAGACGGTGCCGAATATATATATAGACCTATATCATGTATACATACAGTCTATTATGTGTGTAAATATATATATACATGTATATATATATATTGAAATATGATACAAACAGTATAATTATGCAGCATACACTGTATATTATACTACTACTACAATATGCAATTCATTCTTGTATATGTATAATGTAATGTATATTGTATATATTATATACAGTGACTATTATGTTGGACCAAAGAGTACACAGACATATACGATTATATATAATAAGTGTAATATATTGGTATATGTATGTATACTGTATGGTTGTATAGGGCCCAGACATGTATTTTTTATACATATACAATATACATGTATAATATACATATTATATGTATAAAGTATATAGGACTTTATTTGTATATCTGTCTTTCTGTGTCTATCGTTCTACTCCAATCTATATAAACAAATCCTACATTCACATATAGCTCATGCAATATGTATGATTACACATATAGATATATGTGAAACTCGTATACATATATAGCCTACTTGACACAAATATATATATTATAATAGTTATACAGAGTGGGCCATAAAAAGTTATCCCATACGGATTTTTGTTCAATATCTTGGCCAAAAATAAGAATTTTTCAAATCAAGTTTCACGGGCTTAGAGGTAATTCATATCTACGTACAGTAGACAAAATTTGTTATCAAAATATCATCAAAATATTGAAACAGTACACGAGTTATTTCACTTTTAACGAGCCCACTCACTGTGTTTTTAACGATCCGAAAACATAACACAACACAAAGTAACAAAAACAATTTTATTAAGTCACGTCTCAAATAATTGTTATCAAATGAACTTGATATTGCCACATAATCATAATTATTATACCAGTTAGAAAAGAAACATGCGCCAGCTTAGCAACAAGTCACTGTCACACTAATTGGCGGGATGACTATGAAGTTGCAAATAAAGAATTTTTCAGATTCAGATTTTGATATTAAAAGAGTAAATTGAAATTTAATTTTTTGTTGCGCTACGTTTTTTGATCGTCAAAAACTGAGCAGGCTCACCAAAAGTGATATGACTTTTGTTCTATTTGAAATATGTCCATGAAATTTGGTTATTGTGCTTATAGGTAGCCTATGAATTACCTTTAAGTCTTTAAACTTGATTTGAAAAATTCTTATATTGAGCCAAGATATTGACAAAAACCAAGAGGGATACTTTTATGGCCCACTCTGTAGTTCTAGTAATATACAGCCACATGCATAATACATAATTTATATCTATGTTCCCATGCATATATAGGGTTAAATGCCATCATTCTAAGGCCGCGGGTAATGCATTGTATCGATTATCCATAATGGAAATGCTACTTTTGCGGTATACGTTCATTTCTAAGCACTATGTGCCGCTACAATTCCACGCAATTACCGATTTATATAGGAGATAGAAAGGCGAACTCATAAAGCAATTTAGTATCTGGTGCAATGAATTATGAAAGTATGCGTTAATGTATACTTTATTGTCTTTATGTTTGTATATATAGAGCAACTGAACACTGTTACATGAATGGATGTGCTAATGTATATGAATGTGAGAATGTACGTATGTATGTATGTATGTATGTATGTATGTATGTATGTATGTATGTATGTATGTATGTATGTATGTATGTATGTATGTATGTATGTATGTATGTATGTATGTATGTATGTATGTATGTATGTATGTATGTATGTATGTATGTATGTATGTATGTATGTATGTATGTATGTATGTATGTATGTATGTACGTATGTACGTATGTACGTATGTACGTATGTACGTATGTACGTATGCACGCATGTACATGTATGTATGTACGTATGCACGTATGCACGTATGCACGTATGTACGTATGTAAATTATAGGGTGCACGTGTGCGTAGGACTGCGTTACTTTGACCTTTGCATCCACATGTATATACCTTTACTTTTACTTTTGCTGTTTCCTTTACTCTCACCTTTACGTTCACCATTCCATTCTTATACCCCGTAGATAATTGTTTCCAGTGCTCAACGACATCTTATATATATAATTATATATATACACAATAATATATATTTATATATATGTCTGTGAGGGCCTTCAACGACGCCCTCCTCCTTTTCCCAAGCACAGGCCTGGCATGCATTGCAAGAGTTAGGAAAGCAATGCCGGATGTCGAAAGATTCAGGTGAGCTACATATCCACGTCTCGTCTGATGTGGATCTGCAGGGGAGGAGAGGGGTTAATATACCGACTGCGTTTTATTGCTGCTGCTGTTGCTGCTGCTGGTGCTTTGGTCCATCGCTCGCTTAAGCTTAATTATGACGTATGGATCATCTGGATACCTGATGATGATGATGATGATGATGATGATGATGATGATGATGATGATGATGATGATGATGATGATGATGATGATAATGACGATGATGATGATGATGATGATGATGATGACGACGACAACTACGACGACGACGATGACGATGATGATGCTGGGCCAACGGGTTTCTGGTCCATCGTACAGTTGGTCGTATATCGGTCATTAACAGAATCTACCACATAAATATTTCATTGCGTTTTTTAGATGTGTCTTGAATTGTATATGCATTGTTTATTTTCGGATTGTATAGCATGCTGTGCTGCATTGTCGTTCATTGTGTTGTATTCCATTGTTTCCATTATGTTGTAGTTTATTGTTTTCCATTGTACTGCGTTGTGTTGTGTTGCATTGCTTTCCATTGTGCTGTATTGTATTGTCTGCATTGCATTGTATTTCATTGTTTTCCATTGTGCTGTATTGTATTGTCTGCAGTGCATTGTATTTCAATGTTTTGCATTGTGTTGTTTTGAATTGTTTTTCTACTGTGCTGTATAATATTGTTTCTATTGTGTTGTATTTAACTGAGATGTATTTTATTGTTTGAGTTAAAAAATTTGAATCTGACGATGCAGGTCAATGTTCACCCAACTTTCTGTTGGTATAGACTATATAGACGGTATGGTGTTTCTGTGTTTTATTGTATTGTATTGTATCGTATTGTACCGGTATTCGTATCTGACCATGCATTTATAAAGCGCTTACGACGTTACGTAAGTAAGCCTTTACTTGAATATATAGGTCTACCTTTAAGCTTATATTGGCTATAATATGCATATACCATAATTGAGAGTCAAATAAGCCTACATTTACACGAAGGCCTATTCATCTTTCTCAAGCGTACATGTTATTTCATATCTGTAGGCATAATAATTATTATTATAAAGATGGTTCAATCTATAAAATTAGGTATACGAAGATTTGAGGAAAATTTCCGTCAGAACTTGGGGCTGTTTTTCCGTTCTAATCGAATGCGGCAAATAAGTCGACTTCAAAGGTAGTTGTTCCCTTGGGACTTTCAGGTAATTCCAATAGAGGTTCACTCTATATCGATGCTGCAATTCCATCATCTTTGGATTCAGATGCTGGCGGGAATCGACGACAGCAGCTGCTGTAGCGAAGATCGCCGAAGAACAGCATCCTCAAAAATAATTTATACAGTCACAGGGGCGGATCCAGGGGCGGGCAATCCGTCTATGGCCCCCGTTTAAAATTGCATTTGACGTGCCCCCTCCTTTATTTGGTTTTTATAATACAAAGAGATTAATATGACCAGACGACTCAAAAAAAGGTAAAGGTACATTTTTCTGACATTTCGGCCGAATGACTAAAAAAAGTCATCAGATTTTTAGCAAAGACCACCGAAAGTTTTGCCCCCCCCCTTCCTTCGAAAATTTCTGTATCCGCCCCTGTACCATCAATATACACGTATAATCTACAAACGGTTTCGGAAGATGGCTGGCCGCGAGCGCGTCGGATATTGGAGACGCTTTCGATGCAGACTTCGCGATTTCAGCATTTCACCGCTCTGCTAAAATTAATATTATCTATTCACCAATTGGAATTCAATGCCGTTGATGTTCCTTGATGTTTTTCTTGTTGATGTTCCTTGATGCTTTTCTTCAGTTCTCTTCTCCCTGACGAACAAAACACGAACGTTGAAGAGAAATAAGACCAAGGCAAATTGTAAGGTGCACATACATATATTGGGGGCCCGGTATAGCGCATTGCATAACACAATGGCATGGAGAACAGGGGACCCGCATTCGAGCCCCGTAGAGCCAACGTAGGCTACTTTATGCATTAGCGCCGTGTATTTCAGGCTGTCTGTTCTGTTAGTAGGCCTACCGTTGTTCAGATGTCTTCTGTGATTTGTGTTCTTAATGAATTGTTACAATTGCATAGGCCTAACTGTGCACAGTAACCGGTTGCGGTCTGTCAACCGGATTGTTTCAGTAAAGAATAGGCCTATTATATCATTATCTCGCGGGGTCTCTCAAAGCAAAACACGCAATAGGCCTACATGTAAGTAGTCCTAAATTCAATATTTTTACTTGACTTTTACTTATTAGGCCTACGCCATAAATCTGGGCTGTTTTAAAAAAGGAATTTTTAGAACTGCACAACGCCTTCTTTTCCTTCCCATCCTCCATGGTAAATTAGTTCCAATTGGAGGGACAATGACCTTTTTTGCTAGTTTTAACTGTTCAAAAGTGCTTCTACAACTGCACAAATCCATTTAGAACTGCATATTTGTTAAATGTGTACAACTGCACGTTCGAAAAAGCCCTCCCATAAATAAATATCAGTGTCACAAACTTTCCAGTTTTTCAGGGTACCAAATCATATTGATTGAAGCCAATGGTTTGACCGCCAGACTCAGTCCGGGGTCCGGGTAAGGGGGGGGGACGAATTGTCTCCACCCTTCTAGGCCGCCATTCTTCTGCTTCGAGTGACTCCTCGCGTAGCAGACGTCATTCACCGATCGACATCCCTGGCTTTAAAAAAGATGGCGCTGCTGTGACGGAGGAGACTGCGGCCTCAACGTCATTGATGATCTTTGGTCGAAGAAGCCGGAAGTTGACTTGGGAGACGAGCGACGTCTGGTGTCCACAGTCAGCTAACAACTTCCTTAGTTCCTTCCATCCAATGAACGAACGCTCGAGCTGATCCCGGAAGCGGGAAAACCTGCACTGCGTGGAGTAAGTTCAAGGTGTGATGCGTACGGTTGGAAAAAGGTTTCGCTGTCTTCAGGTGTGGTAGTTAGCAGGGTTTAGGCAACACATTTCAACTGTATTTTGATAAACCATGCAATATAACTGCATTCTATATAATATACTTTACAATGTGACTATTTTATATACAATAAAGTACAAGTAAAGTACGTTTCCCAATACAATGCAATTACAATGCTGCTAATTAATCATGACGTCCTCGTTCTCACTACGACGATAATCTTGACTAATCATGACGTTCTTGTCTCTCTACGGCATCTGCCTTCACTAATCATGACGCTCTCTAAGACGATAATCTTGACTAATCTTGACTAATCATGTCGCTCATGTTCTCTCTAAGACGACAATCTTGACTAATCATGTCGCTCATGTTCTCTCTAAGACGACAATATTGACTAATCATGACGTTCTTGTCTTTCTACGACGTCTGCATGTCTTGACTAATCATGTCACTCTAAGACAACAATCTTGACTAATCATGACGTTCTTGTCTCTCTACGCCGTCTACGACATCTGCCTTCACTAATCATGACGCTCTCTAAGACGATAATCTTGACTAATCATGACGATCTTGTTGCTTTTTCAATACGACTTTCGTGCTCCATATATTGTGACAATCCTGCATGCCGTCCATGACGATATATACTCGAGACTTTTCGTGGATGATTGCCTTGAATGTCCTTCAACCTGATTGGCTCAGTAATGATCCGCTGGAGAGAGAGAGAGAGAGAGAGAGAGAGAGAGAGAGAGAGAGAGAGAGAGAAAAAGAGAGAGAGAGAGAGAGAGAGAGACAGAGACAGAGACAGAGACAGAGACAGAGACAGACAGACAGACAGAAAGAGAGAGAGACAGAGACAGAGACAGAGACAGAGACAGAGACAGAGACAGAGACAGAGAGAGAGAGAGAGAGAGAGAGAGAGAGAGAGAGAGAGAGAGAGAGAGAGAGACTCAAAATAATTATCTAGCGCAAGATCTTCTCGTCAACTCATCCACTGAGATTTCTTGATGACCTCTTCATGATACTGACGCGTCTAGTGCAGCTATTGCAATCACATCGCTCTAGACACACACGCACGTATGCACAAAAGCACACGCGCACAAACACGCACACGCACACACCCATGAACACACACACACACACACACACACATACACTCACATACGCATGCACATACACACCCACACGCACAAGCACATGCACAAACACGCACACGCATACACAAACACACACACACGAAGGTTTCCGCGTGCACACACATAGACCTACATACACACATGAATACCTACACAAAAACACACACACAGACACATGCAGGTATGCATTATGCATGCACACATGCATACGTGCAAGACACACACACAGACACACGCACACCTGCGCACACACTGCACAAACGCACATCCACACACACACACACACACACACGCACACACACACACGAAAGTAACACAACATCCAAACACGCTCCCGCGCACACGCTCACACAGACACACACTAATTTCCACACCGACATACACATTACACAATACACACTCACTCACCGTCGCTTGCATGCTACACTGCGTCAACAACTCGTCTATTTCCCTGCATCACTCTCCTCGTCCTCCTCTTCCCTCGCTCTACTCCTTCCTCCCTCTTCCTCGTCCTTCCCCTCCTCCTTCTCCTCCTCCTTCTCTTTCTCCTCCTCCTCATCCTTATCCTCCTCTCCTTCCTCCTCCTCCTCCTCCTCTTCCTCCTTCCTCCTCCTTCTCCTCTTCCTCCTCCTCCTCCTCCTCGTCCTCATCCTCGTCCTCCTCCTCTTCCTCCTTCTCTTCCTTCTCCTCCTGCTTCTCCTCCTCCTCTTTCCTTGCTCTACTCCTTTCTCCTCCTTCTCCTCTTCCTCCTCCTCCTTCTCCTCCTTCTCCTCCTCGTCCTCCTTCCTCCTTCCTTCTTCCTCCTTCCTCCTTCCTCCTTCCTCCTTCCTCCTTCCTCCTTCCTCCTTCTCCTCCTTTCTCCTCCTCCTCCTCCTCCTCCTCCTCCTCTTCATTTTCCTCTTCCTCCTCTTCTTCCTATTCTTCCTCTTCCTCCTCCCCTCCTCCTCATCCTCCTCTTCCTCCTCCCTTCGACCACGGCAGTGACTGCGACACCATCGTTTATTAGCCGCAGAAACTTGGTCGGGTGGTTGGGTGGAGCGCAACCAACACGTCGTGCCGAGTATCGCACCACGCTGCCATCCACACACTAGACTCTCTTCTTCTTCTGCTGCGGCTGCGACTGCGACTGAGGCGACGACGCTACAGAGACGGTCGTGGCATCAGTGGCGACTGCATTGGCGTGAAGAGTACAGACGTCGGAAGATGTCGTTACGAGCGACTAACGCAGACGCGCCATGTCCCATCATCATCTTCTGCACCTACACCACCACCACCACCACCGACACCACCACGACCGACACCACCACGGCTACTATCCTCAGCAACCGACATCATCTTCCTCACTCCATCCGTTCACACGCCGTGCCCGTGTCGTCGCCGCGCCTGGCGACAACCGCCGCCGAAGACATCATCATCGCTCTCTCTACGGTCGGGTGTCGTAGGCAATTGACCGGCGAGTGGCAAGTCAACGAGACTAATATTGACTAGCACCTCGTCGTCGTCGTCATCGTCGTCGTCGTCGTTGTCGTCGTCGTCGTCGTCGTAGTTTCGTGTGTATATACGATCACGGATACCTTAGCGTCCCTCCAACCTCCTCCCGTACTTCTCTTGTCCCCCTTCTTCGTCTCTTCTCCCTTCAGCGTGAGCCTCACCTTCAGTCGTGGACTTCGGTGGTGAAGTATAGGGACCTCGCAAGGAAAGAGA
>OX243820.1:9097751-9180251 GCA_945859605.1 Lumbricus rubellus | reverse complement strand
AAAAAACCCAGTCAGATGTGCAGCCTTGAAGGCTGTTGGTTGCTGGCCACAGCGGATGACAGCGGATGCCAAGTCAGCGCCTCCGCTGTCTGACCGTTCATCGGCTGACTGGTTGGATGATCTGAGGAGCGCAGCCGCAGGTGTTGGCTGCGGCTGGTCTGGCGTGTCGTTTGCACAGAGCGATCTGCTTAAACAGTATTATGGAAACGTTTTTTCTCTCGGGGATGATCCGGCTTAGTAGGGAACGATAAAGAAGACGGCTACATAGAGATGAAGCCAGGCTGTTGACGAGGGAGATTGATATTGAGGTGGAGTAGGAGGTGGAGGTGGAGGAGGAGGAGAAGAACGAGGAGGAGGAGGAGGAGAACGAGGACGAGGAGGAGGAAGAAGAGGAAGAGGAGGCGGAAGAGGAGGAGAGGAGGATGAAGAATAAGGAAGAGGAGGAGGAAGAAGAAGGAAGGAGCAAGGAGGAGGAGGAGGAAGAAGAAGAAGAGGAAGGAAGAGAATGACGACAAGGAGGAGGAGGGATGAGGAAGAAAGGAGAGGAGGGGAAGGAGGCAACAGAGGTTGGTAACAAATAAACTCGGGTAAAAAGGAGGATGCAGGTGGAAGATGATGAAAGGATTAAGTGAGGAAGACACAAGAGGGAGGATGAGGAGACGGAGAATGACAACGAGTTGGAAAGAGAAACTGATGAAGAAAAGGAAGATAGATAATAAAACGAGGTGAAGGACAGTATTATTGAGGAAATGGAAGAAAGGTTAAAATAGGAAGAAGAGGATTAATAACAGATGATAGACAGAGACAGTGCATGACAGACTATGAGTTTGGGAAAGAGGATGAGGAGGAAAAGAGAAAGAGGAGAAGAAAGTTGAGAAGAGGGAGAATAAGTTCGGCAAGGGAAGTTGAGAAAGGATCAACAGTGGTCGGGGTATATACGACCACAACCCACAATAGAATGATGACAATGATGATAATAACAATGACGACGTTGATTATGATGATTATGATGATGATGATAATGGTGGTGTTGGTGGTGGTGATGATGGTGATGATGATGATGAAGATGATGATAACGATGACGATAGCGACGATGACGACGATGATTATGATGATTTTGATGATGAAGATGATGAAGATGATGAAGATGGAGATGATGATGATGATGATTTTTGCTATTAGCAATGACTATTATAACGAACGATGATGATGTTGTTTTTAATGACGATGATGGTAGCGTTGTTGTTACGGATGATGATGACGATGATGATTCTTTTTAACGACGATAATGACAACTGATGATGATGATGTTGTTGTTGTGTAACGATGACCACAGTGGTAGTAATGATGGTCAGCATGACGTCAATGGACGAGAAAGGAACGAGATGACGTTGGTTGCATGCTTGGCTGCCGTTGGTTGAACCAAGGAGTGCCAGACTAATTATAACCTGTCACAACTCTGTCACCTGTCACTCTGTGACGATGAAAGACCGTGGCTGTCGCAAGATGGCGTTCGTGTCTGGTGACGTGAGTAACTAATGCAGTCTGTTACGAGTTGTAGACATAATGTGCGTAGTTACTTGTTAACATATTCAGTGATGCGAATTGACCGAATTACTGGTTAAAAGTCAACAGGAATATCAACAATAATTAACGACTTGATGTTTGAAAGTAGAAAATTGTATTATTATCATCATCATCATCTTCATTGTCATCATCATCATCATAGTCGTCGTCGTCATCATCGTCGTCATCATCATCATCATCATCATCATCATCATCATCATCATCATCATCATCATCATCATCATCATCATCATCATCATCATCATCATCATCATCATCATCATCATCATCATCATCATCATCATCATCACCCTCACCCTCACCATTACCATCACAATCATCATTATCACTTGAGTGCCCAAGGTATTTTTTGGTACACGAAGGCCGAAGGGGGGGTCCGCGCGGACCCAGCGTTTTCATGCTAATTGCTTGAGAAGGGATTGGATTATCGTTACAGAATTTAGTTTCATGTAATCCCAAATGAATTTGCAATCGATTGGTGTATCTTATATCACAATAGCACCATCTGGTGCAAAGTAATAGTGTAAAAATCTCGTGATACACATTTTATGCTTGCTTGCGTTATTTACCGAAGGAAGCCTATACGTCCGGCGCGGACCACAGCGTGTTCATGTTAGTATCTTGAGAAGGGATTGGAATATCGTTTCAGAATTTAGTTATATGTACTACCAAATGAATTTGCAATCGATTGATATATAATATATCACGATAGCACCACCTGGTATAAAATAATAGTTATTGATCAGTAACCATACACATTCATGACTAATAGCCGTTTATCTTGCGGTACCCTTAGTATACATGTATGCTGTGATTGTGAGGTACAGGGTTGGACAATACTAACTCAAAATATACCATTCTATGCTCAAATGGTTGGTCCAGGAATACCTAAAAGCATTTTCGCACATCCTTAGCCTTTAAAAAGTTATCCGGGAAAAAAGGCCTGGGGTCCGGTCGGACCCCCCCCCTTGGGCACTCGAGGGTTATGATGATAATTACGATAATAATCTTAGAAAAATAATTAATTATTGTCTGTTTAAGTTAGTCTGTGTCAGCTAAAGCACTTGCTATAAACGAATTGATTGATTAATTGGTTAATTGATTGATTAATTGATTGATTGATTGATTGATTGATTGATTGATATAGGCCTACACATATACATATCTTTGTATATAGTATATACGCATGCTATAAATATATTTATCATATATATTGATATGTAGGCCAATGCATCAAACAGAAAAATCGGCGGCACTGGTCAATGAAATAAAAAAAACTTACTCAACTCATGACGACCTCCTATATTCATTCATCCATTCGGAGTTCGGCCAACGACACTATATATATATGTGTGTGTGTATATATATATATATATATATATATATATATATATATATATATATAGGCTCTCATGAGTCTGTAACGGACGTTAAGTAGAAATGATGGCCTTGTTGGCTTAGGTCGACATCATAAATGTATGCATGCTGTTCGTTTTGCTTTCCTGTTGACGGTAGAACATGGAATTATTGTAACTGAAGCGAGTGGCAAAATGGCAGAACACGGAGGCACCACATTATATAATTAATATTATTATTATTATTATTATTATAAAACCAGTTTTGTTGACGGCATCAAACAACGACAAACATTCCAAAACAGGACAATTAGACAATAACGGTGAAAGTGGCGCTAATTGAAATGTAATTAACTGATGATATAAAATAGCCTATAGGCCCTAATACGCCGCCGGTCTGTTTGCCTGTCCGTCTATATGTACGTCTGTTTGTAAGCCTATGTCTGTCCGTCTGCCTGTATATGTCTGTCTCTCCTTCTCTATGTTCGTCTGTCCGTTTGTCCGTCTGTCTGTCTGTATGTCTGTATGTCTCTGTTAGTCTGTTTGCTCGTCTGTTTGTCCGTCTGTTCGTGATGTTGTCATCAACATTCATTCTTCCGTCAGTCAATCATTTCATCCGTACACATCTGTCTGACATTTCGTCCGTATGTCTGTCTGTCTGCAGGAATGAATGAGTAAAAAGGCTTTACTCTCACAACGCATCGAATCTGCGTTTTTCATAAGAATCGTAGTATTTCCTATAATTATTAGGGTAGGCGGGGGTAGGGACCAAAACGCCACCTCCCTCTCTGTTCCCCGCTGTGTTATGTAGTGACTGTTAATTCTGGGGTCTTTTTGTAACTTATTGATAATCGTCAGCCATTTGTATTTTGATGGTTTGGTTATTTTTTCTCAATAAAATTCATTTTCCTTGTGTCCATGTGTAAGAGTCTGCTGCCACTTTTGTTTTTTGATGTTTCCAAAATGCCCGGCACAGCCATTAAGACAACAATAAGTTGAAGGATTGCCATAATATCGAATAGCTTTGCGCAATAAATGTGTCTTTATTATATCAATATTTTATGATTTAGGCAATATCACAGGGTATACGATCAAGCGGGCGTGGCAAAACGCCCCGTATATTTCGCCTTGCTGTGAGGGCAAAATGCCCTACATGTGTTTGCATGTATTGCAAGTCCACACTTACAAAAGAATTTTTTCTTGTATTAAAAAGAATATAGAGAGGCTGTTCTAAGCATACCATCAGAATAAAATAGAGCACTGCTACCTTTCAAATTGCATTTAGGCTTTAGGAGTCACAGAGTTAATCAGAAAATACAGAAGGACATCAGGGAACGTTTGAGGCATCTTGTACTTAATTTCTTTTTACTCCATCCTCTTTGTAAAGTTATCGAAAACAATTGTGCTGTGTTTGAGACATTCAGCGCAAGATTCTACAATAATTTCAATCTTGAAATGCTATTACTCGCGTGGTCAATTCGAAGAAAAATCCCCGATAAAGTGGCGTTTTGCCACTCTATCCTATATATAGTTCGCAGATTTATTGAAGATGGTTTTACGATTGTGAACATATGCATAGGCTACCATAGGCTACCATTAGCGACATTCTGGGTATAGGTCTATACATGGATCCTTTGTTTGCAGTATAGAAAATAGAACTTGACATCACATGGAAATCGTCCATTGCTTCACGTTTGCTTCGAGCATGTTCGGAGTGCATTGGTTTTTGCTCACCGAAATATGAGTAGCTATAAAGCGCAGTGTATTTTGGGATCCGTGGTTAGGTCAAAGGTCAAAGGGCAAGGGTCAGTTCTAGAATCATTGCTCTCTACATAAGGTCGATTCTGATTATATCCCTAAAGCATAGTAGATGCAGAACGTCATCGGCCTATTATAATACACATGCCGAACAGCATAGGTCTAATTATAGTTTCGGTGTAACGACATTATATGATAGCAAGAATCATTAGTGTCACCCTCCTTCTTTACCCAGGCTTGGGACTGGCACTGTCGGATGCGAACAGTGGCGGTGTTTACACAGAACTCTTGTCAGCAGCTTATATGAGTTCATATATATGTATATATATGAGTTCATATATATATATATATATATATGAGTTCATATATATATTTATATAATATATATATATATATATATATACCAGCAGCCTCTGTAGTTGGCATCAATAACAGAAAAGGTCTGTACAATATATATATATACATATAATTATATATATATATATATATATGTGTGTGGGTACATATGTATATATTATCTTAGAGCGTCCGCGCTAGTCACCGGTTAATTCCCTTATATCCGGGTCTCTCGATCTCTGGCGGATCAGAGACAGACGGAAGTGACTGCAAATTCTGGAAAACATTTCGCTAATATAATCAGCGCTGACCCTATAGGTACATGTATGTACATTGTATGTACATTGTATGTATAGCGGTGATGGTTGGCGACACTGCAGTGTTATATATATACATGTATAAAACACACACATATATATATACGTGTGTATATATGTATATATATATGTGTATATGTTTATATATACTGGCAATGTTGCAGTGTATGATACGAAGAAAACATTCTGCATGTCTTCTCAGCCGATGTAGGCTACAAGAAGGATATTATTTCTCCATCTGTGACCGATGAACATTTCGAAAAATATATAGAGGGCCTGCATGTCGATCCCCGTGATTTTACGTTGCCGGTGTCGCGTGTTTCGGGTGGAGACTTTGTATCGGAGGGAGACTTTATTTCGTGACACCGGTCAAGAAAGATGGAATTTTTATTCCACGAGTGCTTTATGATGTACTTAACTGAACAAACAATATTTTTAAATCCTGTAATATCATACTGACTTTAATCTTTAATTCACTCAGCCTTCTTCTGGCGATTATTATTTTTCGTAATCCTAAGTCTAGACTGCAGCCTTTGTACCTTGGTGCGATTTTGTCAATGAGTCTTCAATAAAGACATAGTAATAACAGCAAAATTAATTCTTTAATTAATTAATTAATAAGTTAATTAATAAGTTAATTAATCCGTTTTAGGGACTGGTGCTGGTTAAAATAATTTTAATAGATTAATCTCTAAAATTTCATAGTCAATTATTATTAAATTTTGATAATTTGATTCACGTTAGGCTACGTAAGGGGTGACAACTGTAATGATTGTGGTCACTGAGTTCGTATTGTATTGTATTGCATTATATTGCATTGTATTGTATTTTATTGTATTGTAGAAAGTCATTTATAAAGCGCGACTTTTATCAAAGTTTTTCAGAAGCGCTCCCGACTTCGAGAGAAAAGGCAGGATTTGATTTGAGCTCAAAATAACTGCCAGAGAGAAGACGGATCAAACTGAAGGCGGTAGTCCATGACACGGAGAGGAACCCATGCAGGAAAAACATCTGGATTGAACCATGACAGTCCTAATGTGGGGAACAAAGAGGATCTAAAAGGATGCAGCGAACTGGCACAGAATTGAACGAAGCCAGAGATCACGTATATACACGTCTATTATACACTATTATGCAAAATCTAAATAAAATATTATACACTCTGGAGCAATTGATACTCAAAAACCAAACTAATAAATCTGAACTGTAGACGGCAGAGAGAGGTAGCCAGTAAAGTTGTTCAGTCACGAATGTTGAGATGTAGAGCGGCATTGAGAGCACAGACGGTAGACCTATATAGCAGGGCTGTTTTTAAGAAATTTTTAGAACTGCACAACTCATTCGTTTCCTTCCCATCCTCCATAGTAAATTACTTTCAATCGGTGAACAATGACCTTTTTTGCTAGTTTTAACTGAACAGAGGTGCTTCTACAACTGCACATATCCGTTTAGAACTGCACATTTTGTGTACAACTGCACGCTAAAAAAACTCTGACCTATACATGTAGAAGCAAAGCTATATAGACATAGATCTACCATCTCGTTCTTCATCATGCTTATAAGATTGCAACCAGCTGCGATGTGACAACTACAGGAGATCCTATTAAACGAATATTTGTACACAAAAGAATCTCTGTGAAAATAATCCGCCGGGAAACGGGTTGCGAAGTGTTCGGTTGGCAGTAAAATAAAATAACTGAAAGCTTTTACAGCGAACGTTGTTGCTGCGTCTTAAAGCGACGACTCGTTACATATATATATATATATATATATATATATATATATAATATACATAAATGTATATATATATACATAGCATATATATACACATATATATATACATAAATATATATATATACATAGCATATATATAATACATATATGTATATATATATTATATACACGGTTATTGAATTGAGTCTGCAGTGGATACCGAACAACTGTTACAGTACTGTAGTCTGTAGTCATAGGCGTAGGGGACATTTCAGCGCTGGGGGGGCAAAAGTTAGACTTTTGCCCGAAATTTTTTTTGTCATCCGGCCGAAATCTTTAAAAAAAATTCCGTTACGTTTGCCCGAAAATTTTTACGACCTTTTTTTAGTCATCCAGCCGAAATCTTCTGAAATTACCCGTTACTTTTTGCCCGAAAGGTCTGACGACCTTTTTTGTTCGGGCAAGTCTGATTTTTCGGGCAATAACACCCGGAAAATTTTTAAAAAGTAAACAAATTTTAAAACTTTTTATTTTTCCGGGCCTGCTTGCCCGAAAAATCAGACTTGCCCGAAATTTGGGGGGGCATTTGCCCCCCCTGGACTCCCGTCTCCTACGCCTATGTCTGTAGTCTGTAGCCACTGTCGTAAAAATGGTCCTCATTACTAAAGTGGAAAGAAACTTGACTATTATAGGAATGTTTCAATGCTCCATCTTACTCGTTCTCCCTCCATCTCTCTCTCTCTCTCTCTCTCTCTGTCTGTCTGTCTGTCTGTCTGTCTCTGTCTCTCTCTCTCTTCTCTCTCTCTCTCTCTCTCTCTCTCTCTCTCTCTCTCTCTCTCTCTCTCTCTCTCTCTCTTTCTCTCTCTCTCTCTCTCCTCTCTGTGTCTGTCTCTCTCTCTCTCCTCTCTGTGTATGTCTGTCTGTCTGTCTCTCTCTCTCATCTCTGTGTCTGTCTGTCTGTCTCTCTCTCCTCTCTGTGTCTGTCTGTCTCTGTCCGTCCTCTCTTTCCCCTATCTCCTCTCTGTCTGTCTGTCTGCCTGTCGCTTTCTCTTGCTCTATCTTTATCTATCTATCTCT
Organism: Lumbricus rubellus; assembly: GCA_945859605.1. Classification (NCBI taxonomy): domain Eukaryota; kingdom Metazoa; phylum Annelida; class Clitellata; order Crassiclitellata; family Lumbricidae; genus Lumbricus; species Lumbricus rubellus. Next base: position 9,172,108 of record OX243820.1, on the reverse strand, counting down.
TCGGAGGCCTATGATTGGTGCACTCTGTGAGAGGCGCTTTATAAATTTACAGATACAATTCAATGCAATATAATAAACGCGGCTGTTTATAATATGCCATTCGTATTTATTGGCAGAGCATAACGCTTCCTGTTCGATTGTCTCTACAGTCTACAGGTCTCTCGTGAACCTCCTCATCAGATCATTAAAACATTCTACAGTGTGCATTGCATAGAGAGGTATACACGAGCACGAGTCGTCGAGTATAATACTTTATGTTTCTGGTTTTATTGTTTTCAAATTTTGTTATTTTCTAATTTTACCTATGACAGTTGTTGTTACTCACCCTTTCGTCGCTCTGATGTGGCCATGAAAGTCGGTAGCTATTATACCTGTAGCTTGATTTATCACCAGCGCCAATATCGATAATGGTATGACAGACAGACAGACAGACACAGGTAGACAGGCAGACAGACAGACAGAGAGGCAAGCAGACAGGCAGACAGATAGACAGAGAGGCAAGCAGACAGGCAGACAGAGAGACAGACAGACAGCAAACAGGTAAACAGACAGCAACCCTCATAGCGAAATGATTTAATTAGAATAGCATAATAAAATTATATGCAAGTATAGGGCCTATAGGACTACATGTATTATAATAGCCTATCGCATTACATTGAACGCATTGCATTGCTTCGCATTGTTTTGCATTGCATCATATCGTATTACATCGCATTGTATCGCATTGCAACCAATCGCATTGCATTTTATTGCATCGCATGTCATGACTGATCGTATTTTGCATGTGTGGCGAAGCAGGATTTACATGAAATTGTTCCAATGTTCCAAAGTGTCGTGACTCGTGAGCTTTGGTTTTTAGACAGCCTATCAAATATAATATTGTTAGACTGACTGAAGTAGTATGCAAGCGCTCGTGAATAAGCTTGTGCCCTGCGTTTAGCTAGAGTGGCATTTTGGAAATTTGGAGTTTACGATTACGATTACAAGGAACGAACAACCACGATACGGATGTTGACTTTTGGCGGAGGGGGGGGGGGGTGGGCAGTGCGGAGGGAAAAGGGTCATTGGAGGAAGGGGAAACTGAAATCAAGACAAATGAGACGTCAGTTACTCCATGTGACTTTGCTACACTTAATCAACTTAATCATATTCATTATTTAACATCGAAGGAGCCAGACACATAGAAGCAGAGAGGGACAGAGAGAGAGACAGAGAGACGGAGAGACAGAGAGAGACACACACAGACAGAGAGACAGACAGAGAGAGACAGGGAGAGACACACAGAGAAAGACAGAGAGACAGAGAAAGAGACAGACAGACAGAAACAGAGAGATAGACACACACACACAGAAGACTTAGGGACACTCAGAGACATAGAAAAAGATAGAAAGAGACAAACGCAGAGCACGAGGTAGAAGGGCAGAAATAGAGACAGACAGACAGGCAGACAGACAGGCAGACAGACAGACAGACAGGCAGACAGACAGACAGACAGACAGGCAGACAGACAGACAGACAGACAGGCAGACAGACAGACAGACAGGCAGACAGACAGACAGATAGACAGACAGACAGACAGAGAAGCGTCGAGACACAGTACATGCCTGCTCTTGGTTTCATTCTCTCTTGTTCTCTGCACGTGACCGATGTCAAAGGTCGTGACCTCTCTCACATCCGCCGCCATTTTGTGTCTGACGATAAATCTCACAAGATTTTTAAGTTTTCGAGTGCACGTGACCTCTGACGTCGAATACCGAAGAATCACGTGATCGAGGCGCGAAAAGCTGTGAAACTTTTATCATCTCGCTGATTCTTAACAATAGTTGTTGTTGTCGCTGTTGTTGTTGTCGTCGTTGTTGCTGTTGATGATGTTGTTGTTGTTGTTGTTGTTGTTGTTGTTGTTGTTGTTGTTGTACCACATGTGGGCCTTGTAATAGTGATAAACGGATAGCGGTAGTCATATCATAGGTTGAGGTAGCAATGGTGGTGTTGGCAGTGCTTAAAGTGAAGAAAAATAAGTGCGTGGATAGTTTTACACTCTCCACCTTTTCAGTGTGCGCCGTCCAAATAAGTGGCAGGACGACATTCGGATTTGAAAATAAGTGCATGGACGCCGTCCATGACCGTCCCATTCACACTTTAAGTTTAAGCCCAGGTACCTGTTGGTGGGTTTTAGTAGCTTTTTGTACGAATGTCAATGTTGTGCGCATAGATGCAAATCAAGAAATACAGAACTGTTACAACAACAGATCGCCAGTAAATCTGAAGATGGTGCCTGATGGAGATGTGTTTGAAAGAGTTAATGTCCATACTTTCTAGATCAGTCTTAGAGGAGGAAGTGGGCCAAGTGGCTCGAACTTCTACTCTGTACCTTACACGTTGATCACACTAACCACTTGGATCCGTTTTCTGAAAGCATGAATATTGAATAAAACCAAATTTCAGCCAAAAATTCCGCTTCTTTGTAGAGGTGGTGGTGGTGGTAGTAGTAGTGGTAGTGGTGGTGGTGGTGGTGGTAATGGCGGCGGCGGCGGTAGCGGGGGTAGTGGTGGTGTCGGCGGCGGTGGTGGCATTGGTGGTATTGGGGTGTTGGTGGTATTGGTGGTATTGGTGGGAGTGGTATTGGTGGTAGTAGTAGTAATAGTAGCAGCAGCAACAGTATAGTAGTAGTAGCTTCAGTTTAACGAAACTGTTTGATGACAAAGATCAGTAGAGTGGCCCTCTCTTTTTATCAAGGCCTGAAACTGGCACCAATGTCAGAGTACAAACATCAGCGGATTTCTTTCCCGTTTCTTCTTCTTCACGCCCACGATTCGTATACATGCTTGGGTTCGTGTTTCATTATCTCAGTTCTCATTTTCCTGTGCCGTGGTAGTAGTATTTGCAGTTTAAGGTCACTGTGTGGTAACAAAGACCATTAGCGACGCCCTCCTCCTTTATTCAAGCTTGGGACTGGCACTGGCAGAGTGCAACCAGTGGCGGAGTTGCCTGTGTCGTGCTATCTGTTTTGCTGTTTTACATTCACGTTGCTTGAGGAGATTTACTATTTTTATATGGCACTCGTAGATATTGTTTACCGATTTCGCCTCTTACTCGATTCATTTCAAGACCTCTTCTATTCTGCCATGGTTCTGAGATCCGACACTAAACCTTCGTCAATAATTATTAGCCTCACATTTCAGACTCCGTAGAACTTCTTCAGCCGACACACTGTATGTATAACTATCTCTCGACACGCTAACAGTTCACCGTCTAAATACCAATCACTCCAAGCTTTCCTACTGTGTATACACTGTAGGCTACAGTCTGAGTCTACCCTACAAACCCTTTTAACTCGGTCTATATTGTATTGTATTGCATTGTATTGTATTGTATACTGTAGTGCATTGTATTGTAATGTATTGTATTGTAGTACATTGTATTGTATTGTGTTGCATTGTATTGCATTGTATTGTATTGTAATGCATTGTATTGTATTGTATTGTATTGCATTGCATTGTATTGTATCTATAAATTTAGCGCCTCTCGTAGTGCACACTAATCAACATAACGTGCATTGTACATAATTTATACGCTCGACCCTAAAGACACACTGAACTCATTCATTCATTCATTTATTAATTAATTCATTCACTGCGAGAATTTTTATAGCTCCGCTTTATGAATCAAGATAATATCTACTCAGAAAGGCGCTCTCTGCTCTGGTCCATAATATGATGTTAAATGTCATTACAATGAATGACTAATACATCAGCCATAGTAGAATAATGCACAGTAAGCTGGAAGGGTCACAATTACCGGACACTCACGCACGCACACACACACACACGCGCACACCCACACACACGGGCGCACAGTCAACACACACTGGTGAAGCCACCAATGGATTCCTTTGACAACTGTCAGAATCTGATGGCATAGATGGATGATCAAAGTCTCTGGACCAAGTTCCGTCAATAGGAATCCTATTTAGACTAAAATATGAACTCATGTCTACTCTTTGGGTAACTGTCTACCCTAATCAGACCAAAGTCACCCAATTGACTCATTCTACCCAATTGGGTAAAAGTCTCCACTACAGAGTTCAGACCTAATTAGCTCAAGCCATACCCCTTTGTGTAATTGTAATCGTAATTCCCATATTTCTAAAGCGCCGCTCGAAAGCCAGGCGCAGGGCACCAGCTTATTCACTAGCCCTGAATGAACCTCCCCTATACAGTACCAAAGCACTACTATTATACCCCCATTTGGTAACAGTCTACCCAATGAACTGAACCAACATATTGCGATCCAGACGGTCAGCAATTTTGAGGGGAAATGAAGCCAAAAACACGAAGACGTCTCCACATATATTTAATATCTTTTTTACGCCGGACCCGAAAGTCATCAGCGATGCATCTGTTCTACGGAAATGACCGAACATCCCTCGGGCAAGTCCGGAACTATTTTCCGGCGTTGTGATCTTATATTATGTCGCCGTGATTATTCCGCGGATTGGCACCGTTTCGGACCACGTCACCTAATGATAACTGACGGATGGTCATTTCTCGTTTATATTAATGACCAGTCCGGCAATCACGTTCGGTCCGTCGGTCGGTCGGTGGGTCGTGTGCCAGTGCCTGACCGACTTTTGACCGAGACTACTGAGAGCGCCGTCCTTAGGCTATCATAATTATAGACCTACATGTATAGCCGCTGTAGGTTGCTTTTGATATTATGGCAATCTTCATAATTTTCTAAGCCATGAAAAGTTGAAAATGTATATCTATCGTTGTTCAATTTATGTTTGCAATGAATGCGTTTGCTTTCCTAAAGTTTGCTTGCTGCATTATAAATTAATTTAGGCCTATAATTATCAGGACCGCACCATCTCAGCGTAATGGATATAGGCTACTATCTTCATAGGAATCACTGCTCAGAAACCCACCTACATGTAGCGGGATTGCAAGATCCATGTGCAACTGAATATGATATTAGAACTATTATAAATTTCCAATCATTGCATTCGTACACTGCTTTATTACATAGCCTATGTACACTTTTGATTTTCTTGATCCTTGATTAGTTGGTTGACAAATAAATTACTACATTTGTTTTTATTTGATGCTTTGTCTCAAGATATATACAGGGTGGGCCATAAAAAAGTAACCCCTACGGTTTTTAGCCAATATCTTGGCCAAATGTAAGAATTTCGAAATGAAATTTTACAGTCTTAAAGGCAATTCATATTTACACAGGATGGCCAGATTTCATCAAAATATTTCAAACATAACAAAAGTTATGCCACTTTTAGAGAGGCCACTCACCGTTTTTCGACGATTCAAAAAGTAAACGCAACAAAAACTAGGGTTTTTGCCAATATCTTGGTCAGAAGTACGACTTTCCAAATGAAATTTTACAGGCTTTAGGACAATTTATATATACACATGAAGGCCAGATTTCATCAAAATATTTCAAACACAACACAAGCTATACCACTTTTAGTGAGGCCACCCACTGTTTTTGACGATTCAACGACGAAACGCAAAAAGTAACAAAAACACAATTTTATTAAGTCTCATCTCAAATAACTGTTGTCAAATGAACTTGGTAGTGCTTCACAACTTGTGTTCAATGTGCCCACCACCAGTGCCATCACTTCTTTTGAGTCTTTGTGCAAAGTTCTTGATGTACCTGTTGATTAATCTGACAGATTCTTTATTTACCAATTTGATAGTCATCTTGCTAAGTGACTTCTCAGTGTCGCGCAGCTACGCTGGTACCCTGTTTCATTTTTAAATAGTAATAATAATGATCATCTGGCAATATCAAGGCTATCTGAGAGCAAATATTTTAGATGAGACTTAATAAAATTGTGTTTTTGCTACTTTTTGTTGCGTTACCCTTCTCAATCGTCAAAAAACAGGGGGTGGCCTCCCTGAAAGTGGTATAACTTATGTTCTTTTTGAAATATTTCAATGAAATCTGATCATCATGTGCAGATATGAATTGTATTTAAGACTGTAAAATTTCATTTTGATTTTCTTACTTTAGGCCAAGATATTGGCCAGAATAATGAGATTGGTGTTTTGTTACTTTTGTTGCGTCACGTTTTTGAATCGTTAAAAAACGGTGGGTGGACTCACTAAAAGTGATACAACTTTTGTTCTGTTTAAATATTTTGATGAAATCTGGCCATCATGTGTAAATATGAATTGTCTTTATGACTGCAAAATTTTATTTAGAAATTCTTACTTTTGGCCAAGATATGGGCAAAACACTGTAGGGGGTTACTTTTTTATGGCCCACCCTGTATATATATATATTGGCATTACGTTAACAGTTTCAAAGACTTTGAAGGTTTCGATTAGATTGGGGCGCCTCTGAGTAGTTTCATTGAAGAAGCGTTATACAAATGCACTTAATAAATGCATGAATAAATAAGTAAATAAATAAATATAATATATAGTGATCTGATAGTATACTTAAATGAACGTACATGTATAGCCTATTTGTATGTGTATAAAATCTATAAATGCAATGTGTGTGTGTGTGTGTGTGTGTGTGTGAGTGAGTGAGTGAGTGTGTGTGTGTGTGTGTGTGTGAGTGAGTGAGTGAGTGAGTGAGTGTGTGAAGGACGTGTAAAAACGTCTTGATGTATTGAAGCGGTGAAGTTAGTGATGAAAGCAAACCAATTCGTGGCGTTCACGCTCTCTCAGCTGCTCAAATAGAATTGTCACAATCGAACGATTTGGATGCTTATCAAGCCACAGATGAGTAGGTTTCGATGACCTCTGCCAGGGAAGGACACAGACAGACACACAGACATATGGACAGACACACAGACAGACACACAGACAGATGGACAGGCAGAAAGGTAATTTGGTAGACAGGTTGACAGACACCGAAAGCCTGGACAGATAGACAGAAAAAGGAAAGGCAGACAGACAGGCCAAGGGACAGAGACAGACATACCCATACAGGCAGACAGACAGGCAGACACTCAGATAGTTGGATAGACATGCACAGGGACAGACATACACATACACACAGACAGACACGTAGAAAGACAGAGGGAAATATAGGTATAGTCAGACAGTCATGCAGGCAGAGAGACATGCATAGAGACAAACACAGAGACTTACAAGCAGACAGGTATAGGTAGACAGACAGACAGATATGTAACTGCATGTGTTTATGTCAGACAGACAGACAAGACAAAAAGAAATGGAAGTGCCAGCTAGCAGGCAGGCAGGCAGGCAGGCAGGCAGGCAGGCAGGCAGGCAGGCAGGCAGGCAGGCAGGCAGGCAGGCAGGCAGGCAGGCAGGCAGGCAGGCATGCAGGCATGCAGGCAGGCAGGCATGCAGGCATGCAGGCAGGCATACTGTGTGCTCGGCAGACAGACAGATAGACAGACAGACAGAAAGGCTACGGACACGCGCACACGAGCAGGTATACAGAGAGAGACAACAAGACAGAGAGACAGAAAGAGTAGCAGGCATATACAGACAGACAAGCAGACAAATGAGCAGAAGTAAGAATACATCAAGACATCTGTGTAGACGTATCAGTGGACATCAGTCCATCTGGATATAATCGTCGTTGCTGGATAGAGGACAAAGGAGCGGCAGTGTGAGTGGGTCTTGATCCAAGGGATCATTCATTATTCGATCGCACCACTTAATAAAGACAAACGATTCGATTCGAACGACGCCAGAATAATCTCCTAAAGACGCAAAGCACTTCGCTTCAGACTAATATTATTTATACCGCAGCAGCTCAGCATTGTTGCCCACCACATAATATATTTTGCTATGGCCTTGGTCACGTATATTAATTATATGAATATATATATAGCTATAGGATATATGTATATAGATAGAGATATATTTTGTGGGGCGCGGTGATGTAGTGGTGGCGTCGTTGCCTTAGAGCCGAGGTTCGAATCCGATTCAGTGTCCGTTCTGCATTCTGGAGCGCCTCTGAGTAAGAGAGAGAGAGCTTGAAGGGGCGCTATAACAAGTGCACATGTATACAACAAACATACAAACAAATATGTGGTTGAGTCAGAACTATGTATAAGTTTATATACAATATATAATTTTATATTACTTTTGACCTTGCCTTGCGTGGTCTTATTACTCTGTTGAGTGTATAAATAATCTTAGTTTCGTCCTAACCTTGTTTTGACCATGACAGGTTAATTTTTCTGCTGCAAAAATACTGATCCTATTCTGTCCTTCTCTTGACCCTGACGTGTTGGTTCTGTTAGCCATAGACATAGCCTTGTGCCTACCTCAGGATAACACCTATAATTATACTATATTATTCGATTCTATTTTTGGATTCATAAAGCCCCTCTCACAGACTCACAGTACAACCTAATCAGAGGCGCTCCCAGTGCGAAGAACTCCTTAAAAAATAAAAGTATAGGCCATCACTATATACTACTATTGGCCTTGTTCTGACCTCATTTTGGCCAACTCTCATGACTCATATATAATATAGGACGGTTAATCCGGGACGTCTCAGCCTGTCTGCTACAGATGACGTCGCTGTCATCTATGCTTAAACCAACGAAGAAAAAACGGCTATATAGTGTATATACAATCGCAAGACAAAACTGCCAGAAGGAAACAGAAGCAAGTATATTGTATAATCCGATCCACTGTCGAGTGAACAGACATCACATGACACTGCATGCAGACAGGCTGTCAAAAAAATACACCAGCGCTTGCCCCAAGGTATACAAGCATATACCTAGAAATGTTTGATCTAATATCTTCCTATTCCTAAAACGATTTTCCCATGCATTATCTTCATATTACTATAACATTTTTCCTAATATCTTCATACTCATAGAACGGTTTTCCCCTAATATCTTCATATTCTAATAACTTTTCCTAATATCTTCATATTCATAGAACGTTTTTTCCTAATATATCCATATTCCTATAAGTTTTTTTTAATATCTTCATATTCCTAGAGCGTTTTTTCTATTATATCCAAATTCCTATGACGTTTTCCTGATATCTTTATATTCCTAAACGCTTTTTGTAATGTCTTCGTGTTCCTAGAACGTTTTCAATAATATCTTCATTTTCGCACAAGTTTCCTAGTCTCTTCGTATTTCCATAACGTTTCTCCTATAATATCTTCGTATTCCTATAACGTCTATCCTAACTATCCTAATATCTTCATATTCCTATGACGTTATCCTAATGTCCTCATACTTTCCTAGTCGCTATCATCACCATCGTCGTCGTCATCAGCATTATTGTCAGCATCAGATGTTAAGTATAGCATATGAATTTATATATAAGGCACCTCTTACAGTTTTGACTATGCAGACATTTTACAGCCGCGTGAGATCTTTGTTTTTGATTGAACAGTCGAGGAGGCTTCCAGACATCAAGCTACGTTTAATGTGAAGATATTTGTATGCGTATACCTATCTTTGCACATTTTTATAGTTCATCAAAACCTGTTTTGCTGCTTCTGACTATATCGAATATATCTTAAATCCTGCATTCGCCTGCCGGCTGTGCAATACATTAAATCATGTATTTGTGTACGGTATATACCCAGCTGACAGGGAGATGAGAATATTGATTCTTGCAGTCTTCGCGTATAAGTACTGCATGGGGTGGGAACTTTTGAGGTTGATACGAGAGTTATTAAAAATTCCGTGGATGCTTTTTCCGTTGCGCTGGTCTTCTTTCCCGCGACAGAAACTGCATCAACAAATCATCCATCTTCTACGATTCAACCTCCTTCTCACTCCATCTTCTCCAGGCCATCCGAAAAAGTCGTCGGAGCCGAGTCTCTCTTTCCACACAAACTGATCGGTGTTGATATAACGTTCTTCTTGTGTGTAGAGTTCGTTCCATGTGTTGTAGGCTATACCTTATAAGAGACGTCGGGATTCAATTTCGGTCGCCTAACTTAGGAATTAGTGTCAGTTTGTTGAGTTGAAATTTCCTTTTGGTTGCATTAGTGTATAGACTCGTTGTCGATTTTCTATGTCTAGCGTCATTGTCGCGTGTCTATATATACATGTACATGTATATATAATTATATATATATATATATATTATATATACATGTAGGCACGCGTCAATTACGCTAGATATATAGGGTGACACAAAAGTTCGTTCACCGTTTTCAAAATGCGTTATCTCAGTAACGGCTTCATATTTCTTGATAATATTTGGTCAGTTTATACATCAGTCAAATGAAAGATATTGGTACAAATTTGATTATGATCCGGTCCGTTTTCACAATTATTTATAAGAAAATGTAAAGAAGACCAGTTTTTGCGGAAAAACTGCATTCGTCAAATTTACACAGTAAAGAAAATGTGTACACGCCTATGACCTCGTATACAAGCATGACAAGACACTGTTGTTACCTATATAGGACATACACAGGCGTAGGTTATTAGCGCACAGTATCTCCTTTCTGCCTTAATGACTCTATCCGGCATAACTGGATAGTGTCTGAAGTGTCCCAACTGCTATCGATCTCCATTCTCCACGCTCGTTGGAGGTGACGCTTGAGCTGATCAACGTTCTTTGGCTCAGGATCTTTGTAAACGCTGAGAGATCAAATACTCAACAAGTTCTCAATCGGAGAGAGGTCCGGAGAGTTGGCTGGCCAATCCTTCTGCCACTTTATCGTCACGTACAGGTGATGTATAGCCTAACAGCGTGCGCCATCCTGCTCAACAAACAACTTTCGTTGCATGACACTGCCGTTTCATTTTCTCTATCGAACGCTCGCTTCACGACCTGCTCGAGAATTTTGGTGATGTATGTAGTACTGCGAGTTCAGTCTGGTACCATTTGGCACAAATTGAAGTTTAGTAAGACCCCTGGCAGTCATCCTAAGTAGTAGTTAATTGTGCCCTTTGGGGGTCTTTTATTATTTCCTGAGGGGGGTGCTCGGTAGTACAGTGGTTAGCGCGCTAGACTGTCGACCAAGAGGTCGGGGGTTCAATTCCCCGCCGGGGCAGAAATTTGTAACGAGATTTCTGTTCCTCTAGCCGACTCAGCTATGATGAGTACACGGTCAGTGGATGATGAGGGAGAGGATTGGCCACTGCCCTTTGAGGGTCTTTTATTATTTCCTGAGGGGGGTGCTCGGTAGTACAGTGGTTAGCGCGCTAGACTGTCGACCAAGAGGTCTTTTATTATTTCCTTCCTGATTCCTCCTCTTCTCCTTTGGGGTATTTTATTATTTTTCCTGATGCATAATTAATTACTTAGCTACCTTTTAAGAAGCCTGATATTGAAGATAAATTAAGTTTAAATGGTGCTAAAGGATAAGCTGGGGGTGTACCTATTAAAAGCCACGCAACAACCGGCCTATAACATCGTTGACACTTCACACAGAGCACAATACGATAGATCTTATGACACGCGGTGCAATGCGATAAAGTCTTATCCTACGCGGTGCAATTTGTTGAAAAATCGTCCTTCACCTCTGAATCTGTCCCCAAACTTCCGGTTCTGTCCCCAAGATAAATGTTTGTCCCGAGATAGACAACTTTACAGGACACGAAGACGCAAATAAACTTTTTTCTAAATTTTTTTTCTAAATTTGTTTCTAGGATTTTTTTTCTAGGTTTTTTTTTTCTCAGTTTTTTTTTCCTAGGTTTTTTTTCTAACTTTTTTTTCTAGGTTTTTTTTTTTTTTTTTTTTTTTTTTTTTTTTTTTTTTTTTTTTTTTTTTTTTTTTCTTTTTTTTTTTTTTAGTCATCCGTTCCAAAAAGTCAAGAATTTTGTTTTCTCGAATGTCTTTTTCTTCTTAGAACAGGCTGCGAATGTACAGTTTAACTTGTTAATAAAGCGTGTTCATAGAGAAGTAATGATTGCACAAGGGCTGTAATAGTAAATCAGTTTGCTAATAGTAGTAGTAAATTCACAATGATATCAAATCCTTATTGTCAATCCATGAATTGAAAGAATCATCATAGCCTAACCATTTAACCAAAGACCGATTTCCTCTTTTTCTTATAATCTTTTCTATTTTAAATGTATCTTGCGTTGTCGATTGTAACTCAGCTTCATAAAATGTCCCTTTTATTTCTTCTCCATGATAGTCAGATATTTTATAGGTTATAGGGTCTGTGTATTGGATTTGTGTTATAGTAAAAATTTCTTGTGTCCAACGATTTGTGTAGCCTTTCTCAAATGTCTTTTTCTTCTTAGAAATTCTTACTTTATCTCCTACCGAAAATTTAGGTTTAACAGTTTCAGGTACAGCATCACCATACAGATTCATCCACACAACCCATTCGTTTGCTTTAACACTCGCTTTAACAGGAGTCATTTTAATGGAAGAATGTCTTGTGTTGTTGTATAAACTAACCATATTATCTAAAACATCGATATATCTCTGAGTTGAATTTGCTGTAAAATACTTAAACATCTTTTCTTTTACTGTTCTATTGAACCTTTCCACAACACAACTTTTTTCTTCATTCTCAGTTGAGTATAACTGCATACCTAATGATTTTACCTGTTTATTATAGAATTCTGTTCCCTTATCGACCCAAAGTTTTTCACCCCTTCTTTTGCTCGTATTAAATATTTTAACGAAAGCATCTGCCACAGATTCTCCACGCTTATCTTTTATTGGAATAATCCATCCATATTTTGAAAAAATGTCAATAACACTTAACAAATATTTCACACCAGAATTAAATTTAGCAAAAGCCTGCATGTCAATCAAGTCAGCCGCCCAAATTCTGTCCACTCCCTGAACATAAACCACTCTCTTCCTAAACTTCCTGACTATAGGTTTATGCAATTCGTCAGCAAGTTCGTCTGTCCATCTCAGAGTTTTTTTTTCAACCCCATTCCAAAATGGGTCTTCGTCGATAATATTGGTTTTACTATAGATCGTTCAATTCGTTCGCGGAACGAAGGATTAGGTATATTATTTAATTCATCTATCATAGCTCTGTCAGCGACGTTTCTCCCTGCTGTATCAGTATGTTTAGCATAAGCCATGTCATGGCGGTAGGCTGCTGCATCAACCCTATCTACTGGTTTGCTCCAGTCTTTAGGTGTTCCATCACTATTCAATCGCAAATCCAGTCGAGTTCCTGGACCCGTGAAAGAATGTCCTGGAAGATGCATTTCCCCTGGGTACTTTGCCCATGGAAGTTTAATATTAGAAGTAGCAGAATTGAGAGCTGAGACCAAATCACCACCTGTAGCGGTGGACATTTTAGTAAACTGAGTTTTTCTAGCGCCACACTCAACGCACACACCCCTAAGCATAGGTCTACCATTCTTACTGACGACTCGTTGAACATCTTTAGATTCAGTTTGTCGCTTACATTTTACACAATACGAGTTGTGCTCCATTTTAATATAATATAATTAAAATGGAAGTCCAAGACCTATCGTGGAATGAAGAATCAAGTAAACGCTTTAACAGTCCTCTCCTACCAAGAAGCATCAGAGGTTTGATCGTCGGTAAGTCTCAATGCGGCAAGACAATATTACTACTTAATTTATTACTGAGACCTGGTTGGTTAGACTACGATAACCTGCAGATCTTCGGTAAATCACTTTCCCAACCAGAATACAAGATACTAAAGAAAGCATTCGAAGAGAAATTACCAAAGGAAGCAATTATAAGACTTTTTGATAATCGTGATGAGATAATGAAATTAAATGTATCACCGACCGCCGTTGTTGAGGAGATGTCTAAAAACATGGATAAGAAATCCGATATAGACTGCAAGTTCTATGAAACCTCTGAAGATGTTCCAGATCCACGAGACTTAAGTCGAGATAAGAAGAATCTCATGATTTTTGATGATTTACAGTTAGAGCGACAAAATAAATGCGAATCGTATTATATAAGAGGTAGGCATAGTAATGTAGACTGCTTTTACCTAGCACAAAATTATTTCAAGCTACCTAGACAAACTATAAGAGAGAATACCAACTTTATATGTCTATTCCCTCAAGACCTCAAGAATATTAACCACATATACAGCGATCATATAGGTGTAGATGATATGACTATTGAAGATTTTCGAAAACTATGCAAAACTGCGTGGGATGAAACGCATGGTTTTGTGGTTATAGACCTTACTAGTAAAACAAATAAGGGCAGGTACAGATCTGGATTAGATACATTTTACATTAAATAAAAGCAATAATAAAATGATAACAAAATTTAAGATTTTATATTCTAGGTTTAAAAATAGCTATCTAAAATGGAAACCCTTCTTGACGAAATTTTATCTAATACTCAAACGATTGCACGCAACACAGAAGCTAAAGAATCCTTTTGCATTTTGTTGAGCGAAAGGAACACACGAATTCGAACGAAATTTAATCCACTAATCGAACTGGACAAAAGTAAAACGTATGAAATGGCCCTTGTTAATCTTGAAACGTACTACAGTTTTCCCAATATAGACGAAACAAAAAATAAATTCGTATATTCGTCAGATAACGGTGTAACGTGGGAAGATTTAGACATTCCAACCGGTTGCTATGAAATCGAAGACTTAAACGATTACATACAAAGAATTTTGAAAGAAGAAGGTCATGGTCAATGTATAAAGTTGCGACCAAATAACAACACGTTAAAGGCGGTTTTGGAAATTGATGAGAACTATAAAGTTGATTTTACAGTACCAAATTCAATTAGCACCGTTCTAGGATTTCAGAGTCGTGTATACTCCGAAGGATATAACGAATCCGAGCACATAGTCGATATAAACAGCGTGAATAGTTTACGAGTTACGAGTGATGTAATAGGATCATCGTATGCCAACGGAACTACGGAGAACATAATTTATTCTTTCTTTCTATCGGTCGGGCCTGGTTACAAGATAATCGAATCTCCTCACAATCTCGTATATCTTCCAATAACGCTATACTCTATTTCATCGATGGAAACAAAACTAATAGACCAAAATGGAAAACTAATTAATTTAAGAGGTGAGGAATTGTCGATACGATTTCACATAAGAGAGGTTTAATTTAAAGTTTATATTTAATATAAGATGAGCACTTACGCTAAGGTCAAAGTTAATATTTCTGAAGGGCAAAAAGAGAAGATTAAGCGAGCTGTTCAAGTCGGAACTGGGGTGAGTATAAGACTTTCTCATGAAGATATAACTGGTGAGCATGTATTAGCTCTAAACCAGAGGCAAATTAACAAGTTAACTAAAGCGTATCAGAATGGAACTGGTGTGACAATTAAAATGGGTAAAAAGCAATTAGAAGACAATGCGAGAGTCGAAGGCGGATTTATTGGCGCTATTCTACCGTTCTTAGCAACAGCCGGAAAGTTTCTACTGTCTAGTGTTCTCCCGAGTTTAGCCACAGGAGCCTTAACAGGATTGGGTTCTGCAGCTGGTTCCAAAATTGTCGATAAAATTAGTGGATCTTCGATCTCACATCCGATAAGTGGATCTTCGATCTCACATCCGATAAGTGGATCTGGCGTGCTCTACGTTAAGAAAGGAGGAATATGCTGTAAGATAGTGCCTGCTGGGGAAGGTCTTTTTCTATCTCCGTGGAAAAAGGGTAGTTCGATATCGGGTCTGGTCTGTTTATGAAAAGAGGAGCAGGATATATCAGCGGTGAAGGTCTTATACTTGGTCCCAATTCACCATTTAAAAATATTCCTATTCTTGGAATGTTACTTTAAACAATCTCTTATATAAATGTCTGGATACGGTCACCCAATACACAAATTTATCACCAAACGGAAGCCTCGTGTGAGTACAATAATTTGGTTGCCTAAAGTGGTCACTCACGCTCCTGCAAGACAACGAGCAGGCGACAGATATGAGATTTTTGCTCAGCAAGCGATAACGATTGAACCAAAGACAAATATTACAGTAGATGTAGGCCTTGGAGTCCGAATGACCAGTGGAATGTGTCTAGTCTCTCTTAGACAGAAGTTGAAACAACTCAGACTGAGTCTTCAAGATGGTACTGTCCTAGAGGACGCAGAGGATATAATAATTACAATTCAAAACAACTCAGATTCACCAGTTACTATAAATGAAAAAGACTCAATTTGTTATGTTAATTACTACGATGCATAAATTGTATGTTTTATGTTTACGTTTTATGTTTACGTTTTACGTTACGTTTTAAACATTATACTTATAATAAGAAAATGTCACTACTGAAAATTAGTGATCCGCAAAAAGAGATTTTATTATCGAAGAGTTTTTAAAAACAAAAAAAAATATTAAACAAAACTTTCTCTCTGAGAGAATAGATGATCTTGGACTTCAACGAGAATTAACGAAAATCTACAAACCAATAGTCGACTCTCAATCGGCAATTTCAAAAGAACAAAACGCTTTGCTGTCGACAATAAAAGATAACTCTGCAGCAACATCACTCGCTCTAAAATCACTTCCAGATTCGTTGAAAACTATTCAATTTCCCCAGTATCCGTCTATAGAGGCGTACGATGACGATGACCCAGTAGAAGACATTAGAAGGTTAGAATTAGGAAATATTGCAGTTGAATACCTTAAAAAATATGCTTCTGATAAAAGACTTGTGGATACAACATTCGGATTAAGATCAAGAGATGGAAAATTCTACATCGGTGACAGCGAAGCCTCAATCCAAGGAAATGATATTACAGTTGGAACCACAACTTATCAAGGAACTCCAGGATTATGGGAATTGTTAACGTTAGCTAGTCCAAACAGTTCAATTTATGATAATCGTGATCTCGAAGAATACGCCGAGATTCTAATTAAAACGAATGCCATGAGTCAGCCAAATAAACCAAACAAGCCTAAATCGTCTAGAAGTGTAAAATATGCAAAGATAATAAAACCCATATGGGACGATTACATAAAGTTAAGAGGTAAAACAGGAAGCGGAATAATTACCATTCCTTCGGATCCAAATGAATTAGTAAAACAATTAGAGTTGCGAATATATAGCTACAAAGCGGGAAATACAGGAGTAAGAAATGAAATTGTAGGTATGACTGACGAGTTACTAAGACAAGGAGTGATAACCAAAGATGAATATAAAAAATTGATGATCTAATTAAAAATTGATGATCTAATTTAAAAATTGATGATATAGAAATGCTGGTCGTTGCGAGAAGAAGTTATAAAAAAGTACACGTTGTCGGTGGAGCAGGAATATTCGATTCCATTGCAGGATTTCTCAAGAGACTACTAACTTCGAATGCAGCCAAACAAATTGCGAGCACAGCTGTCAAAGAGATTGGGAGTGTTGCTAAGGATAAGGCTATCGACGTTGGAAAACGATTACTCAATAAGATACTCCCACCAACCACCGTTCAGCAGCCGATAACTCAGGAAACTAAAGTCATTCTAGCTAGATTACTAGGATCGAATCCGCAAATGACGGGAGGAGCTATTAGAATTCAAGATCTAGTAAAACGCTTAAACGGAGGTGGTTTGAAAATGGCAGCTTAAATTTATTTTGCTTAAAAATTTATTTTCTTATTTAAAAATATATGTATAATAAAATGCAATCCGATATTCTAAGATTCACAGAGCAACCATTGATCGATGAAGGTATCGAGCGATACGAATGGCATGAGTACGAACCTGTAGCGAGAACTAACCTTAACAGTTCTGGTGAAATAAGAATAAATATTGAATTACAGGACTTATATAGTCACCCAGCAGAGTCATATCTGCAATTCGAAGGAAGACTAATTAAAGCCGATGACACCGCATACGTTAACGCCGATTTAGTCGCTCTTACGAATAATGGGCTTATGTATCTATTCAGTCAAATATCCTATCAGTTATCTAATCAAGAAATCGAAACGCTATTTCATCCGGGTCAAGCTACAACGATGCTCGGTTTACTTACGTATCCAAACGATTTTCAGTTGACTCAAGGCTTAAATCAGCTGTGGTATAAAGACACTGCAGCGACTGCTGTTATTGCGGACAACCCCGGCTTTGCCACTAGACAAAGCTTTCTCATTCGCAAACCAAACACTAAAGGAATGTTCAGCTTTATTGTTCCGTTGAAGCATATTTTTGGGTTTTGCGACGATTACGACAAGATTATTTACGGTTTTAAACAGACGCTGACTTTAGTTCGTAAAGCTGACGATGATGCCATATTCCGAGATAACGCTGCAGCTGCTGGAAAAGTTGCGATAAACAAAATTTCATGGTTTATTCCGCACGTTATTCCTTCCGATATGGAACGAATGCAGTTGTATAAGACGATTGAATCAAAATTAACGTTGCCAGTTGCGTATAGAGCTCGTCAATGCGACACAATAACGGTTCCTCAGTCGACAAGTTTCAGTTGGCGTCTTAGCGTAAAAACATCACCGGAGAAACCTAGATATATCATCGTAGGATTTCAGACGGACCGTAGCGGTAATCAGGAAAGTAATCCGTCGCTATTTAATCACTGCGATCTCAAGAACATTTATGTGATGATGAATCAAGAAAGATATCCAGCTGTCGACCATAACCTGTCGTTTCCTAATCAACAATTCTCCAGAGCGTACAGAGACGCGTCCTCCTTTAGTCAAAAATTCTATGGTATGGATAAGTTGATTACACAAGGAAATATAACACCTGTTGATTATAAAGAATTATATCCGTTGTTCGTGTTCGATGTAAGCAAACAATCCGAGCGTTTGAAATCGTCAGTCGTTGATATACAAATTAAGGCTCTTTTCAATGCAGCAGTGCCAGCCGACACCGAAGCGTATGCTGTCGTAATTTCAGATAGGTTGCTGCAGTTCCAATCGGATGGACAGAAAATGAGTGTAGTGTATGGAAAATTGATTTAAAGAATACTTATATATTATGAAGCTACCAGAGCTTAGAATGTTAGCCAAGCATCACGATGTTACAGGCACTTCGCATCTCAACAAACCTCAAATGATAGCTGTACTGATTGAAAAGAATATTCTTCCGACGGACTACAAGTCTGTGTCATATCGACATGACACGTTGGGTAGTATCAGGAAACAACCGAGAAGAGTAGATATTATAGATCGAGAGACTGGCGTTGTTAGCTCGTATCCATCGATGTATAAAGCTGCTAAGGCGTATGGTCAGAGTGCTGGCATCATAGCTTATCATAACGGAAATGTCTGGAGAGATAGATACGAAATTAAAGTGTATGAGAGATAGATACATGTATGAAATTGAAGTGTTCGAATATGGATATTAATATTTTTGCGTGGTAAAAATAAAATGGATTTAAAGAAAAGTAGTTTAAGAAACATGAACCATGTTGAACACTTGCTCGACTCATCGGTTCCTGACATTAAGGTTCCTACGCTTACCCCCACACCTGGTAAATACAAACCAGTAGCGCCTAAGAGAAAATACAAAAATAGGGTTAGAGCTAAATTAAATGATTTTGCGGATTGGTTACTTAGTTATGTACCTGAACGAGATAATAAAGCAGTTAACGAAAAACTAGAATCGTTGAAGTCAACTGTTTCCAGGATATTTGATAAAATTAAAATTCTAGAAACGGCGTCGGCTATTAAAGGATTCACGAAGCAGTATAGAATAGATGGAATTAATGGAATGGATGCCTCGTCGTTTCTTAATTTCGTCAGACCGCAGGTAGTAAATCTGTTATCGAGTAATCGCCAAACAAAGGTTAATCTAGTTCTTACTTGTACTATGGAACGAGTAGATATGAAATCTGGAATAGTGACTTCTGAGGATATACCATTCGTTTCCAGGGCAGAAGTTATTTTAGAAGCAACCGACTTGAATGAAATATACAGCAGAAAGAAAGACAAAATCATGGAGTCTATTGCTAGTTTTCAGATGCAAGGAAGTAATTGGAGATTTAAAGCCGTTGTAAAATTAGATATAAATACGGTAAAATATACACCCTTAAGAGGTAGTTCTTACATTCCGCTTCCCGACTTTTTAGCTAATAAAAAGGCTATTATAAATATGAAAAACGACGATGAAGAATGCTTCAAATGGTGTATCACTAGAGCTTTGAATCCGGTGGATGACCATCCGGAAAAAATAACGAAAGCTTTGAAAGAACAATCGAAAAAACTTAATTGGAGTGGTATTGAGTTTCCGGTAGCGACTGATGCTAATGTGATAGGTAAATTTGAGAGAAATAATAATATTAGTGTTAATATATTTGGTTACGAAAAACATGTCTATCCGCTTTATCTGTCTAACTGTGAAAGCAATATTTGTGTAGATCTATTGCTTATTTCCAACGGAGAACGGAAACATTATTGCTGGATAAAGAATTTTAACCGATTGATGACGTTCCGAACAGCAAATTCGCATTATTCAGCGCACTATTGTAAAAGGTGTATGAATGGTTTCACAACGACAGAAGCGCTTAACAACCATAATGAGTACTGCAAACACCATAACGCACAAAAAATAGAAATGCCAGAAAAAGGAACTATGTTAAGTTTTAAAAATTATAACAATTCTATGAGGGTTCCGTTTATAGTGTACGCAGATTTTGAGTCTTTTGTAAAACCGATCGATACATGCCAACCAAATCCAGAGTTGTCGTACACTAATAAATATCAAAAGCATATTCCTAGCTCCTTTTGTTACCACATAAAATGTTTCGACGATAGTGTATATTCTCAAGATCCTGTGACGTTTACGGCTGAAAGCGAAGATGATGATGTTGGTCAAATATTTGTAGATAAACTAGAAGAGAATATAAAACAAATATATAATCAATTTAAATTCCCTAAGAAGATGATATTTACAGAAGAGGACAAGAAGTGTTTTGATGGAGCTACTATATGCCATATCTGTGAAAAACCGTTGGGCGAAGACCGAGTGAGAGATCACTGTCATCTTAGCGGTAAATTTAGAGGGGCTGCTCATAACATTTGTAATGTAAACTATAAAGTCCCCAAGTTTTTCCCTGTAGTGTTTCATAATCTTTCCGGGTACGATTGTCATCTGTTCATTAAGAAACTGAGAGGTAATAATGGAGAGAAAATTAATTGCATACCTAATAACGAGGAAAAGTATATATCTTTTAGCAGAGAGGTCGTTGTTGATAAGTTTGTAAATAAAGAGGGAAAAGAGATTACCGTCAAGCGACAACTGCGTTTTATCGACAGTTTTAAATTTATGGCTTCTAGTCTTGATGCTTTATCGAGGAACCTAAGCAAAGACCAGTGTAAAAATATTGGGAAACGATATACTGGAAAGAAGCTCGATCTTTTGCTGAGAAAAGGCATATATCCTTATGACTACGTCGATTCATTTACTACCTTTAATGAAACCGAACTACCACCAAAATCCGCATTCTATTCTAAGCTAAATGATTCGAATATTAGCGATGAAGACTACGAGCATGCAAAAACGGTATGGAAGGAATTTGGATGCAAAACATTCAGAGAATATCACGATTTATACAACGTTTCGGATGTTCTGTTACTTGCCGATGTTTTCGAAAACTTTAGAGATGTGTGTATGAAGAACTATACGCTTGACCCTGCATGGTATTTTACATCTCCTGGTTTAGCCTGGGATGCCGCTTTAAAATTGACAGGCGTGAAATTGGAGTTATTGAATGATTATGATATGATTCTGATGCTTAGGCAAGGGATGAGAGGAGGAGTGAGCACAATATCAAATCGTTACGGGAAAGCGAATAATAAATATATGAGCGATTTCAATAGTAACGAAAATTCTACATTTATTACTTACCTGGATGCGAATAATCTATATGGATGGGCTATGATCAAAAATTTACCTACTCACGGGTTCAAATGGATGAACGAAGATGAATTAAATAATTGGAGAAGTATTCCATGCATATTGGAAGTTGATTTGGAATATCCTAAAGAGTTACACGACCTGCATAACGATTTTCCGTTAGCCCCCGAAAGCATTGAGATTAACAAAGTCAAAAAGTTAATTCCAAACTTAAACCTTAAAAAGAAGTATGTGCTGCATTACGATAATCTGAAGCTGTATGAGAGCTTGGGTTTGAAAATAACAAAAGTGCATAGAGGTGTACTATTCGAAGAAAGTGATTGGTTGAAAAAGTATATCGATTTAAATACAGCTCTTAGAACGAAAGCTACTAATGACTTTGAGAAAGACTTTTTCAAGTTAATGAATAACAGTGTCTTTGGAAAAACTTGTGAGAACATTGAAAATCGTGTTGATGTAGAGTTAGTGTGTCAAGAGGAGAGGGCTATTGAACTAGCCGCTAAACCTAATTATGAGAGATGTACTATTTTCGATGAAAATCTAATAGCCGTTCACATGAAAAAAACTAAATTGTACTATAATAAACCTATATATCTTGGCATGTGTATATTAGACTTGAGCAAAACGTTGATGTATGAATTTCATTACAATTACATCAAGGATAAATACGGAAATAGAGCTAAATTATTATTTACCGATACAGATTCTTTGACATACGAAATTAAAACTGAAGACTTTTACTCAGATATCGCAGGCGATATTAAGACTCGATTCGACACGAGTGAATACCCGAGAGATCATCCATCTGGTATTGAGGTTGGAGTAAATAAAAAAGTTATTGGAATGTTCAAGGATGAAGCTAGTGGGAAACAGATAAAAGAATTTATTGGACTCAGAGCAAAGTTGTATTCTTATAAGATGGCTGCTGGAGATGAGCACAAGAAATGTAAAGGTATTAAGAAGAATGTTGTCCAGAAAACTATTACTCACGAAGATTATAAAGACTGTTTATTTACTAAAAAAGAACAACAACGAACGATGAATGTTATTAGATCTTATCATCACGATATTTATACAGAAGAAATTAATAAAGTTGCATTATCTGCAGATGACGATAAACGGGTAATAATGGAGGATGGAATTCATACTTTGGCATATGGTCACTACTCGTTGAAAATTTTTAATTAATGTTTATATTAAATAAATGAGCGTCAAACAAATCGATGTTTGTGGAGTAGTGCTACCGAATATTGCTTTATCGAATTTTGAATTATTGGATGCCGCGAAGAAGCTGAATATTCCGAATTTTAGAGGCGTTTTCGTGCGAGACGAGCTGCCGAATAAACCTAGACGGATTGAATGTGGGATATTGAATCTAGACGATTCTAAAGGAACCGGTCAGCATTGGTGCGCTTTCTTAAAGAGCGGTAATGAGAAAATATATTTCGATAGTTACGGCCTTCCTCCCCCTCTGGAACTGATAAAGTATTTACGCCGTCCAGTGTTATATAACAGTGAGCGAATACAGCCGGATAACGAAGTGTTTTGCGGCCATTTGTGTCTGTATGTCTTAAAGAAGACGATGAACGATGGAATGAATTTCCAAGAAGTTATAAACGGCTTGCATTAAAAATTATTATATATAAATATATATATAAAATGCCTATCGATAAATTTGGTCACACCGCTGCTGGAGGAACATCACGAAGAGTAATCGCTGGAGGTGTTACTCTTAGCCAAGTAAATGCTAATTTTCTTCGATTGGATGGGACAAATCTGCCGACTGGAAATTTAAAAATGAATGGACATGTGATAAAAGGTCTCCCAGTAACGAATACTTCGACAGCCGGAATGGATGAAGCTTTAAGTAGGGGACAAGCCATTGATTTGATAACGAATCACAACGATTCTCCGTCTAACGATAATCATTTGACGAATAAGAAATACGTTGATGAACAAGTTACAAAGTACGTCGATAAATCTCTGAAAAAGTGTCGTGCTGGGTATATTCCTCCCTTGGAAGCTGATGTAAGTGTAACAGGATTCGTTGCTAGCGCCAGTTCTTGTTTTGCCGGAAGCAAAGCCTACCATGCTTTCACTAATCTCACTGACGATGTTAACGCAGCTTGGGTTTCGGGTGAAGATGAAACTGTTTGGTTACAAATTAAATGTCCTGAGCCAGTTAAAATTTGGAGAATTGCGTTGAAAACCGTATCTGTATCTTATTGGAATTTATCCGCTAGCAATGATGGAGCAGTGTTTGCACACTTACATACATCTTCAACTCCTTCAGAGACTATTCCGACATTTTTTAATATTTCTACTACGGATGCGTATCAATATTACAGAGTTAGAGTACTGGCAAAGGATAACGATCTTCCACGAGGGATTCAGGTAATGCAATTATATGTATACGATGACTAATCTGCATTAAAAATTATTATTATATATAAAATGCCTGTCGATAAATTCGGTCACACCGATGTTGGTTCATCACAAAGAGTAATCGCTGGAGGTGTCACTCTTAGTCAAGTAAATGCTAGTTTTCTTCGATTGGATGGAGCAAACATCGCGACTGGAAATCTAAAAATGGGTGGTCACAAAATTAAAGGACTGCCCACAACGAAGCCTTTGACAGCAGGAATGGATGAGGCCTTAAGTTGGGGTCAAGCCATTGATTTGATAACGAATCACGAAGATTCTCCGTCCAACGATAATCATTTGACGAATAAGAAATACGTTGATGAACAAGTTGCATCGAAGGTGGCTAAGACTGGTGATACAATGACTGGTGATCTAATCTTAAACGTTGGCTCCGATCGTCTGCGTTCAATGGGTTGTAAGGACTTGAGAGGACAAAATAAAGAATTCACTATTTTCTTAGGTAGTATACGAAATAAACTACAATGTTCGTTAAACAATCCTATTACATTACAATCGATGGATGGATTTCGTTTTAGAATAAACAATGAAATCATGTTAGAGATGGTTAAGTCACTCGATGGCACTCCTCCGTCTAAAATAAATGTGTATAAGTCCATCTTTATGCATGATGCTTACATTACAGGACTACACGAACCCAACAACGTCAGCGATGCAGCTACGAAGCAGTATGTAGATTCTATCTCAATCGGTCCCGCGCTTAGCATTCATTCTTTAACTTGGCAATTCTTAATCGCTAAAACTCACACAAGAGTTACTTTCGATAGTGTAAGATTCAAAACCGATGGTGTTATAAGTGCGGGAATGACCCGTTTCACTCCCGGTAAAGCCGGATACTATTTCGTTTCGACGTACATAGAATTTGGTAACAGTAGTACCGCTCCTGGTAACGTCTACCTGTATAGAAATGGGGCGAATTACATGCAAATTGCGGGCGGAGGGGGAACGGGAGCTGCGTTTAACAATTCAACCGGTAGTTGCATAATTTTCGTAACCAATACCGATTTTCTCGAGATATTCGCTTATTCGCACATCGCACTAAATATATTAGCTAGAGACTTTTCGGCAGTATTCTTACGACCTTAATTTCCTTGCTGATCGAAATAATAAAAGACTTCCAAAGGGCGGTGACCAATCCTCTCCCTCGCCGTCTCATCATCCACTGACCGTGTACTCATCATAGCTGAGTCGGCTAGAGGAACAGAAATCTCGTTACAAATTTCTGCCCCGGCGGGGAATTGAACCCCCGACCTCTTGGTCGACAGTCTAGCGCGCTATCCACTGTACTACCGAGCACCCCCCTCAGGAAATAATAAAAGACCCCCAAAGGGCACAATTAACTACTACTATCCTACCCCAAACAATCACAAAAGGACTAAACTTCATCTTTGGAGCAGGCGAAACGTACATGTATAGGCTTGCGCATTCTATGCTGGATAGAGTCAGTGCCGTCATTAAGCAGAAAGGAGACACTGTACGCTAATAGCCTACGTCTGTGTATGTCCTATTATAGGTAACAACAGTGTCTTGTCACGCTTGTATACGAGGCTAGGCGTGTACACATTTTTTTTACTGTGTAAATTTGATGAACGCAGTTTTTCCGCAAAAACTGGTCGTCTTTACATTTTCTTATAAATAATTGTGAAAACGGACCGGATCATAATCAAATTTGTACCAATATCTTTCATTTGAATGATGTATACACTGACCAAATATTATAAGGATATATGAAGCCGTTACTGAGATAACGCATTTTGAAAACGGTGAACGAACTTTTGTGTCACCCTATATATATATATATATATATGTCCAGGGTCATTGTCGGTTGCCAAAGTCCAGAGTCATTGACGATGATGATGTTGATGATGATTATGATGATGATGCTGCTGCTGCTGCTGCTGATGATGTTTCCTTCCGTCATCATCCTCATCATCGTTGTCGTCATCATCCTCATCATCATCATCGTCCTTATCGTCGTCGTCATCATTATCATTATGTATGTGGCGACGTCTGGACGGTCTGGTTGTCTTACTGTCTGCTTATTATACAGGTAGACCAGTCTGTCCTTTGCCTGTCTACCTGTCTGCTCGTCTGGCGGGCTGCCCATCTGTCTGTGTAGGATATACATGTCTGTCTACCTATCTGCCTTTGACCAATCGTCTGTGATAGGCAGATGTGCATATATTATATTTTTGAAGCAATCAGCGATCCATACGCACAAAGAGACTGATGTCTGCATTATCTGTAGAGCTCATATAATTATTGTAAACCTGCATTTGTACTGTATCATTTGAGTCCATGATATTGCCAGGTAGCAGGTCCGGTGTCATTTGACGAATCGATGAAAAATAAGGCAAATTACATCAGACGCAGCGACGTGTTTACTTCTCGGAAATTCATACATGCGCTCGTCTGGTTCTAGGACGAATTTATTAATAGACTCTGTTTTCTCTCTCAATTTGACGAAGACAGCACGGCTGCCCTATACACAATGGACATCATCGCAATTAAGTTCTAAAATCTACCTGTCGTTGCAAATTGATTTTATTAGTTAGTTCGGTGGAACCGCGAGTCGCCGAGTCACAGAGCGCTCTCTGCAGTGTGAGCGGGTTTTGATTCGCATATAGCGGTCGTGTACATGTAACTATCTCCTAAAGATTTAGTTGTCGTGCTAGAGCAGCTATAGAGCAATAGTTTTCAGCCGGGGGTTCCGTTGTAGTTTGATTTTAAAGTTTTAACGCATCAACTAAATTCACCCTGGGTCTTTACCAGGATCCTTTCTTGCTAAACTTTAAACTGTTCTTTTGGGGCGCGCTGCAGTCGTGAGCCCTCCGAGTAGTTTTTTTCTCTCGAAGGGGCGCTATATAAAATTATAAATTTCCGAATTAATGAATGAATGAATATCCAAAGACATGCAGCAGATCAACTGCAATTACTATTACAATTTTTATTACGCTCATGATTATTAAAATGTCTGTGTGTTTAATTATTCAGGAGAGCTAATGATCCGTCGAGGTGACAGCTACCAGCGCGTCCGATCAAGATCGACGGCCAACTTCCGGTGTCTGGCGGAAGTCGGTTCAGTCCAGAGAGCTACAGGGTCCAACGTTGTGATCGTCGTCGAGTGGACGAAGGACAATGAGGTTCTTGACCCTCGTAGGGACAGTCGATTGGTCAGCCAACAGAGTGGACAGCTACTGACCATCAGTAATGTATCGTCGACGGACAGCGGGATCTACAGATGCACCGTTCGAATGGGAGAGGAGATCGGCATCGCTAGCGTGGAGCTGGTCGTAGAAGGTCAGTGTCTATCTATACGGTTCAAAATGCATATCTTACTTACTTAGATCTACTCATTTATAAACATAACCATAAATTTTATTGAATCCAAGTAACAGTAATGATGTGGAGAAAAGCTAGTTACAGTATAAAAAACTGACTGATAACAAGAGAATGAATGTTTAATTGTATATACTCATGTATGCGTAGGCCTTATATGTATGGATGAATGTATAAATATATGCAAAGAATTAATAACAGCCTACAAGAGACAGGCAGACAGACACGCAGACAGAGGGGCAGAGAGAGAGACAGACAGAGAGGCAGAGACGGCAGACAAAGAGAGAGAGATAAAGAGAGGGACAGACAGACAGAGGGTGAGAGAGGGGGGAGAGAGAGATACACACACACAGACAGAGACAGAGACAGAGTTATGATCTTGGTGATCAATGTATTGTATATACTCGCATGGGATATGCTAAATTATGCAAGCTGTAGAAGTTGTGCATTAGATGGAACCATAGGACATAGTTTGCAGGAATCGACGGTGTTATTTCGGTCAAAACGCAGAGCTTTATAGATGGGACACAATTATATTAGGCCTATAACGCCAATTCCAGGACAATAACAATTATAATAGAATTAGTTTATAAGATAAACGCCTTGAAATCTGATTTTGAAACTTACCAAGATAGCTTATAATTGATTCATGTAGAACCGAGAACAGCTTGCTTTATTAAAAACCAGTTCGTTTTGAGAGCACTAATATAAAATTATATAGACCAAAACGACACATTTAATATAATATAATATAATTTAATAATATCTGCGGGACTAAAAGGAAATTAACGTGACAAACGAATGATAATAATTTTAATGCTGTTTGCAGGGCAGACGTACAAACGCAGATAAACCCACATACACACAACGATACATAAATGCATATTATATACAGTTTATATAAGCATATAGGCTTTATATATATCTACACAAATATGCTTGTCTTGAAACAAGCGCACCAGATATATCTGTATATATCTATAGACATGATAGATCTATGCATATATTTATGTATCCTCTATATATGACCTAATCTCGTTTGCGTATGAGGCGCCATTATAGCCGCCTTACCGCTATCGAGGATCGGTCTTCGGTCAATTTCCGCTTTTAATGCGCATGCTCATTATAGTGTGGCGCCATAAAATCCGCAGCGACGAAGGAGGAGGGCACTAAGTTAAATCTGCCCTCTACCTCTTCTTCTTCGAAGAAAGAAACCTGGGGACAAAGGGGGGGTTGAAGGGGGGAGTTGCGGCCGCCGTTAATGCCTTCTCCACCTGCGGAGACTACGACTGCATTGCGGACCTGGAAAGGGGAATAAAGGTTCGCATGCGCACTCAACCTCTGCTCCCTCTTTCGTCTTATTGGTCTGGGATTCCGATCGTAAATACATGCGGGGATACTAGGCACTGGCTTCCATGCCGCCAAACATTCGTCTGCGTGCGGTCCGATGGACGGAAGGACAGCTGTGATAATTATCGTGGCAACCTCCATGCACGAATCGCCGTATAAACTCTGATTTGCATCAGGATATGGATCAGTCGTCATGACCTAATTCTCACTCTGCTGCCAGCGACTCTTCTTTGCTTATTTTCGGTCATATTTGGAGTTCAGCAGCTTGGGCTGTTTTAAAGGATATTTTAGAACTGCACAACTCCTTCTTTCCTTTCCCATCATCCACGGTAAATTACTTCCAATCGGAGGACAATGATCGTTTTTGCTAGTTTTAACTGTACAGAAGTACTTATACAGCTGCACATTTTGTGCACAACTGCACGTTAAAAAAGCCCTGAAGTTCAGCGCTCATGGATAGTACATGAAAGTGCCAGGAGCACTGTGCTTTCGAGTGGCGCTTTAGAAGTTTGAAGCTCACAGTATTACAATTACGATTTAAAGTTGCCATGCTATTCCCCGTATTGTAGCAGTTTCAGTTTAAAACGACATTGTGTGATAACAAGATCATTAGCGTCGCCCTCCTCTGTTACCAAGGCTTGGGACTGGCACTGTCAAGAGTTGGAACAATGGCGGAGTTCTCCCACATACATTGTGCAAATCTACGGGGTATACCCTAACATGAGTTACATGAGCGTCGGCGATAAAGAAACCTGATACAATCTAAGAATAGGTGTATCTGCATATAATTAATAAAAGCAGCTATATATAACCTATTCTTAGATTGACTTATAGGACATACATGTAGATACATGTCATAGAAATCTATAAATAAAGGTGTTATGTTTGTATGCCTGTCATGTGATTGAGCTAGAACACTAAGTGCTGTCTGGAGGAATACAATGGAATGGCCCTTCACCTGTTGATGACGTCATTGAGCTAGAACATGCACTCTGATTACTACTGTCAATCGCCATATACATCATTTAGGGAACTCCTTCCGAATAACATGCTGTTTTGCCTGTATAGCCTATATTGGAAAATCCATTAAGTTTAACTGCTTCTCTGGTCTATTAATTACTAGTGGAAGTCGTTTATTGACATGACAACAAAAACATGAAATCACAGTTTAACTGCAGTCAGTACAAACTCAATAATAATCTTCAATTATTAGCTATAGCCATTTCAATATTATCGTTGAACGCGCGCTACAAGACGAGACTATGGCAGGCTGGCAGGCAGGCAGGCAGGCAGGCAGGCAGGCAGGCAGGCAGGCAGGCAGACAGGCAGGAAGACAGGCAGGCAGGCAGGTAAAATTATTTTCAATGCTGTCAGCAATTACATTCTGACTGACACTGCATGCATGCAACGGACAAGAGAAACAACGACGTTCTTGTATAATAGTACAGTTCTGTCTCTTTCTCATCTCTAGAATTTCTTTTCTTAAGCCTTTTTCTTTTGTCTTTTGTCTTTTGTCTTTTGGTCTTCTGTCTTTTCTCTTTTGTCTGTTGTCTTGTCTCTATTGTCTTTTGTCTTTTGTCTTGTCTCTCTTGTCTTTTGTCTTTTGTCTTTTGTCTTTTGTCTTTTGTTTTTTGGTCTTCTGTCTTTTGTCTTTTGTCGTTTGTCTTTTGTCTTTTGTCTTTTGTCTTTTGTCTTTTGTTTTTTGGTCTTTTGGTCTTCTGTCTTTTCTCTTTTGTCTGTTGTCTTGTCTCTATTGTCTTTTGTCTTTTGTCTTGTCTCTCTTGTCTTTTGTCTTTTGTCTTTTGTCTTTTGTCTTTTGTTTTTTGGTCTTCTGTCTTTTGTCTTTTGTCGTTTGTCTTTTGTCTTTTGTCTTTTGTCTTTTGTCTTTTGTCTTTTGTCTTTTGTCTTTTGTTTTTTGGTCTTCTGTCTTTTGTCTTTTGTCGTTTGTCTTTTGTCTTTTGTCTTTTGTCTTTTGTCTTTTGTCTTTTGTCTTTTGTCTTTTGTTTTTTGGTCTTCTGTCTTCTGTCTTTTCTCTTTTGTTTTTGTCTTTTCTCTTTCTTCGTCCACCAATCTGTCTTTCTTTTTCTGTCGCTTCCGCATGCTCTTTGTCTGTCGACGTTTCTCATTGTCTTACAGGGGGGACTTATGCGGTCCATTTGCCGCCAAATGACAGCGCCTCGAGCAGGTGCGATAGCGCATCGCAGATAATGAGCCGATCAGTTGAAAAGGCAATCCGAAAGCTGAAATGAATAGTGTGGGTGGTATGGAGGCGTTTATCAGAAAACCGTAATGTTCCAAGCATAATAGAGGAAGTAGAAAAAAGGAAGGGGATGGGTAGATCAGAAGGGCACTCGCCTCGATAGAAACGGTGGTACATATTATTGCCGATATGTTATACGCCCGCCGCCGCCCGCCGCCGCCGGGCAAAACGATTCCTTCAATTACGCGCAGTGATTTCGAATACGCTCCTATGATTGGTCCGATGCACACGCACCTCACCCCACCCACCCCACCCCACCCACTCACCCACCCCACCTCACCCACCCCAACCACCCACCCCCTTCACCAACTCACCCAACCCACCCACCCCACCGTCCCAGCATCCAATGATCTAATTCTACTCAGCCTCTGCAGCGGCTGTCAGCGGCTGAATCTGAAACCGCTTTTCGCTTAGACACAAACACATCATTCGTGCTTCTGCTTGATCGTTTCTCCTTACGGCGATAGCGTCATGTGCTCGTGAAGTTGCTGCCAAAAGGTTACTGGTGATGATGATATGAGGATGATGATGATGAGGAGGAGGAGGAGGAGGAGGAGCAGGAGGAGCAGAAGGAGGGACGATGATGATGATGATGAACATGAGTATGATGATGATGATGAGGAGAAGCAGGAGGAAGAGGAGGAGGAGGAGGAGGGACGATGATGATGACGATGAGGATGATGATGATGAGGAAGAGGATGTTGATGATGATGATGACGATGATGATGATGAGGAGGAGGATGATGGTGATGATGATGATGACGACGACGACGACGACGATGATGATGATGATGATGATGATGATGATGAGGATGAGTATGAGGAGGAAGAGGATGTTGATGATGATGACGATGATGATGAGGAAGATGATGACGACGACGACGACGATGATGATGATGATGATGCTTCAGGTTGCGGTTTCTGCTGCTAGAGGCGGCAGTTGAGGCGTATGAAGCTGGAAGAGATTTATAGGAAATGACAAAGCAGAACTATTGTCCGAAATGGATGACACTCACGAGAGGAATGATCGGGAAATGAGAAAAGAAATCGACAAAAGAAGAAGAAGAATAGAAAGAACAAAAAGACTCTGTATAAGAATTTGTGCATGTATGTATGTATGTATGTATGTATGTATGTATGTATGTATGTATGTATGTATGTATGTATGTATGTATGTATGTATGTATGTATGTATGTATGTATGTATGTATGTATGTATGTATGTATGTATGTATGTATGTATGTATGTATGTATGTATGTATGTATGTATGTATGTATGTATGTATGTATGCGTGTGTGTGTATGTATGTATGTATGTATGTATGTATGTATGTATGTATGTATGTATGTATGTATGTATGTATGTATGTATGTATGTATGTATGTATGTATGTATGTATGTATGTATGTATGTATGTATGTATGTATGTATGTATGTATGTATGTATGTATGTATGTATGTATGTATGTATGTATGCGTGCGTGTATGTATGTATGTATGTATGTATGTATGTATGTATGTATGTATGTATGTATGTATGTATGTGTGTGTGTGTATGTGTGTATGTATGTATGTATGTATGTATGTATGTATGTATGTATGTATGTATGTATGTATGTATGTATGTATGTATGTATGTATGTATGTATGTATGTATGTATGTATGTATGTATGTATGTATGTATGTATGTATGTGTGTGTGTGTATGTATGTGTGTATGTACTATGTAGGCTATGTATTTATGTGTGCATGTATGTATGTACATACATGTATGCTTGTATGCATATATACATATGTACGCGATTGCGATGTAAATGCATGAATGTTGGCATATAATTTATGTATGATGTATGTCATGTATGTAATGTGTACATGCATTCTAAAAGGCCTAGCCCAATTGTAAATTTTTCTCCTCTCGACCGCCTGCACGCCATTGTGTTTTATAATAGGCTGCAGATAGGCTAATGCCGCTAATGTATTCAATGCATGAACATGTGACACATGTGTATCTGGAATCATAGGCGTCTACCAGTCTGTGTATTTGTCATTTTGAACAAAACTCTATATTATATTTCTGTCAACGCCAACTAGTCTTAATGGAAGCGTACCTGAGACGCTGTGAAAGGCGCTCGCTGTGAAAGGCGCTATAGAAACGTCACAGCCCTGTCTTTACCTTCGAACGTCGCTATCATCGTATTTCGTCACCGTTCTCAAATTACCTTCTTCGATTTTTTCGTCTTTCCGTTTATATATCCGATGGCTGGTGACCTTTTTCTTCTTTACATTCTCCAGGTGCTTGTTCTTCAACTTTCCATTCTATTCTTGTTTTTCTGCCTGTTCTTATCCGCTCCTTCTCTTCCTCATCTGTCTGTCTGTCTCTGTTTCCTCTCTGCCTCCTCTACATTCCTGCATTCCCCATAGGACCAACATTGTCTGTCTCTACATGTCTTTGTCTCTGTCTCTGTTTCTCTCCGTCTCTGTCTATCTCTGTCTGTCTCTGTCTGTCCCTCTCTCTGTCCCTCCCTTTCTGTCTCTCTGCCTCCTTCTCTCTGCCCCCTTCTCTACTATATCATTCTTGCACTCTCCCACAGTACCCACATTCTCTCCCCACCGCTTCCCTCTCTCCTCTAATCCCTCCCTCTTCGCCTCTCTCTCTCTTTTCACCTCTCTCTCTCTCTCTCTCTCTCTCTCTCTCTCTCTCTCTATATATATATATATATATATATATATATATATATATATATCTCTATATATATATATATATATATATGTCTCTCTCTCTATATATATATATATATATATATATATATATATATATCTCTCTCTCTCTTCCCTAATCCCTCTTCTTCCCTCTCAGCATTCCTCTCGCTTTCCTTCACCGCTTTCTTCTTCTTCTTCCACCATCCGTGCATCAGGCACCGTCGTCGAATCCCGCAGATGACCGAACGAACACAAGCAGCTACAGCTACTGCTGTGGTTCTGATTAATACGCAACATCGTTCGCACCATTAACTCCTCAACAAAACCATTCTTCTCCACCGCCTTCACAACCTCTACACTCTCATTCCTTTCTTCCATTCCATCCCTACCTGCCTGCCTGTCTGCCCTTCCTGCCTACATCCCTACCTCCCTGTCTCCCTGTCTCCCTGCCTCCCTTCCACCTTCCCCTCTCTCTGTCTCTCTCTCTCTCTACCTGTCTCTGTCTACCTGTCTGTCTGTTTGTCTGTCTTTCTGTTTGCCTGTCTGTCTGTTTGCTTGTCTCTCTGTCTGTCTGTCTCTCTCCTACTTCCTCTCTCTTCCATCCATCTCTCCATCCCTCTCCCTATCCCTCACCCTCTCCCTATCCCTCACCCTCTCCCTATCCCTCACCCTCTCCCTATCCCTCTCCCTCTTTCTCTCCCTCTCCCTCTCCTCTCTGAGACATTAGTCTCTCCTTCTCCACCCGTATCAGACGACCATCTTGACCGTTTATGGACGCGTCCGTCCTCTAAGGTCCTGTAACTGCAGATGCCGGACATCTAAAAGGGACCACTCCGAATAACGATGTCTGGTACATGTACATCCAAAGCGTGGTCACGAAAGCAGTTCTATGCATGGGGGTTTCCATTACGAGGGTTTTCCCCATGCATAGGGTTATAAAATATCAAGTCAAATCAAATCAAAATGCACTTTAATGTTCGTCAATCTTCAAACGAGGATAATAATTATTTAACACAATAATAATTATGCACCAGGGAGTCAGGGACAACAGAAAAAAACGAATTTAGGAGCACACTTTTATACGCTTTAGAACAGGGTCGCCTAATTATAAAAACAGTATCAAACCAGTAGAGTGGCAGCAAAAAATATGTTTAGCAAAATAAAGTAGGCCCTACACTTGTGCACCATAATATTTTATAAGAGAGTAAATTTTCAAATATACACAGACATGCCGATCTTCCAAAATCCTAATTATAGGGTTTCATTGCATATGATAGAGAGCCATGTGGATAAGATTACCAATATAAATTTAAATTGTATACGTATTTTCATGAGATGACCTTTTAGTATACTTTTCCACAATTTCAAGAAGCCTACTTAGGATAAGTCTAAACATTTCGGAAATAATTATTGATTATTTTGGGATTTGACAATGACACCTGGGAACCCCAATATTATAGGGCAGTCTGGTAGCCCCATTATTCTTGTATCGTCAGAGGCGGTTATGACTCGAAATCGCCACACAAATTAGATTATACGATAATTCAAGTTCTTCACGATACCACGCAAAATCTTTTTCTATCAACTGTTGCCATCTCGACAGCATCAAGATGCTTGAATATAAATTCGCATTGCTATGGTGCGTCCTCCGTGGGCGTCTTTGCCCCAGAAATAGATCACCCCACCCCACGGTCTCTGTGGTGGGTTGCGGGTGGGTGGGTGGGGGGGGGGTGCCCAGAACGTGAGGAGCCGACTTCGTGAATAATGAAGAGCTGTTGATGGTCATCTGATCGAATTAAAGCTCCGCCATCGGTAAGCGATGTGCACAGCTGATGTGCACAGCCGAAGCAGCAGTCTGGCCGTTCATCGGCTGACTGCGTCGTAGGAGGAGGAGGAGAAGGAGGAGGAGGAGGAGGAGGAGGAGAGGGGGAAGAGGAGGAGGAGGACGACGACGACGATGAGCCAGATGGTTGAACCGTGAAGAATCGGCGCGAAGTTCCATCAATATTGTATGATCATTTAGCGCTGATTTCCTTTACGGGGAAAGAGAGACGGAGAGGGATTGTGGTAGGGACGGAGAAGGACATGTAGAGAGACAAAGACAGAGAGGTAGAGAGAAAGAGGTAGAGGTAGGGATATAGGCAGATACAAAGATAGAGAGGCAGAGAGAAAGAGATAGGCTTAGAGACAGTGATAGAGGCAAGGGCAGAGGTATGCATACTATAGATTGATTTAGGCAGAGAGACAGAGAAAGAGAGAAAGAGATAGAGACAGAGACAGAGACGGTGAGAGAAGCAAGGACAGAGATATAAATAGAGAGATATAGGCAGAGAGACAGAGACAGAGAGACAGAGGTTGAGACAGAGGCAGGTACAGAGATAGAAGCAAGGACAGAGATATGCATGCAGAGAGACATAGATAGAGGTAGAGATAGAGAGAGAGACAGAGACAGAGGTAATGTACGTTCAAGGGGTCATGGGTGGCGGGCAGAGGAAGATTCAGAGATAGAGGCAGTGGCAATGGCAGATAT
Organism: Lumbricus rubellus; assembly: GCA_945859605.1. Lineage (NCBI taxonomy): Eukaryota > Metazoa > Annelida > Clitellata > Crassiclitellata > Lumbricidae > Lumbricus > Lumbricus rubellus. Next base: position 9,135,798 of record OX243820.1, on the reverse strand, counting down.
GTAGCGAGACAGAGGCAGAGAGAGACAAAGACAGAGGTAGAGACAGAGCTAAAGGCAAGGACAGAGACAGTTAGTTAGACAGAGAGACAGCGACATAAATAGGTGCAGGATGAAAGACAGACAGACAGACATATAGACAGACAGATAGACAGACGAGAAAGGAGACAGAGCCAGATATGCAGAGACATAAAGACAGGGGCATAGAGATATTCCCTGCAGAAGACAAACAGAAATATACCGACTCGAAGCACAGAGGTATACAAACAGAGACAGACAGAAACAGATAAAGACAGTGAGACATGGGAAGACAGACAGTTACTGTAGCCTAGAGTCCTAGACGTCCTAAACTAACTTAACACTGATCAAATATTAGGTAGTCTTTAGACACCTTTAAGTCCTTTTGTACTGATGCTATAAAATCCACGATTTCTATCCACTCACTAATTTATTATTCCTTTTAAATTTTCAACAACTTCTTGCTGTTTACGGCAGCGTTGGGTATTATGGTCAAAGAATCTCAATCTTTTCCCTACGTCCCTCTTTTCAGTGCATGAGGGAGTGGGACATCACCGCTTTGTGGGGCAAAAGGTTATACTACCTTCCTATCAAGGGCTTACAGTTTATTTGCGTATTGCAGACACGCCCTAAAGATATCGCGCTTAAAGTAGGCACTTTCTGCTATTTTCACCAAATTACACAGGCTTATCTATCGTCTAATTGTCAATTAGTTATTTAATTACTTAACTATTCACCTAATCAATTCGTCCATTCATTCACAACATTTATTTGGCGCCCGTCCAGGATAGTTACTCAGAGCCTGTGAAAGAGGCGTTCCCAGTCCAGAACATAGTTTAGGACACTTAAAACAATGAGTCACCGTAAGTTTTGATTACAGCATAAATTCTTCAATTAATTAATTAAACGCATTTTTCGATAAAGGGAATACAATGGCTTATCCCCCCTCGGATAGTCTAGACCAGTAAATTCCATCCGGGGGAGATTAATTTATCCCCCGGATAGCTTTAAGGGGTATAGAATATCACGTGACACCTACCTATATTAGGCCCTACTTTGTCTTAATTGGAGGTAGTCATTTATACTTTCACTGGCTTACTTAACGAACCCGTATTGATCTTAGCTGCTACTAGTCCTATGCCTTACCTGCGATTGAAAAAACAGACATGTGCGGCCATTTGAAGAATCACTGGTCCGGTTTGTACAGGCAATAATAATTATTGTAACCTATATCCTATACAGCCGGTTAATACGTCTGAGAACACCTGCACTGAATACAGACCCAGAGTGTTCTATATATGCATGGTTTCTGATGTTCCCAGGTGATAATATATATATATATATATATATACAATTTATACATATACAATTATTACACAAATACATAATACATATATATCTACATGTTGTCTGGTCGTAGGCTAATAATTGAAGTCACAGGTGATGTACTTAGGAGACGGTGACCGACTGGTTAATTGAGCCGATCCGTCTGTAAAGCAGAGAGTATCGGGTTCGATGTCATAGCATTTGATGTTCGCAGCTGCACAGTGTCTCCGATTGAAGCATGTTAGCAGCAGCAGAGGTAGTAGTGATAGTAGAAACAGTATCAGTAGTTACAGGCGCTTTTTTGCTTTATTTTAGTTTTTTTTGTTTTTCTATAGCGCCCCTTCAAGCTCACTACTCAGAGGCGCTCCGGACCACAGAACGGACACTGTGCGGTATCGGAGTTTCACGCTGAAGCGCCCGAGCAATTGCAAGTGAAAGACTTCTTCAAGGTGACTTGAGGCTGAATTCGAACCTATAACCTTACGGCTCCTAGGCACCGAACATAACCTCGACACCACCGCGCCGCATGGTGTATTTGGGGTTATGCATGGTGTATTTGGGGTTATGCATGGTGTATTTGGGGTTATGCATGGTGTATTTGGGGTTATGCATGGTGTATTTGGGCGGAAGCGATCAATGTTCGCCAGATCCCTGAGAGGGAAGACCCGGACGCATATAGGCATTCCGTACCCGATTTCGTAGCATTGTCAGCCTTAAGCGCCTTTTCATTGGCCGATCCCATATTATGAATAGTCATAGCCAGTGACATCATTAGGCGCGTTTTGTTTACAGACTTTGCGATGGCAATATCAATAATCTTAGACTATTATGTTTAATAACTCGCAGCCTTTGGGTCCATTAGGCCTAGTAGGCCTATATGGCAGTTACCTGCCAAGATTTAAAAAGTGCTTTAATAAATAGATAGCCTACACCAAACAGTTTTGCATATAATGGGATAAAGCTGCGTTGCGTGATTTATTATTGTGCTGATATGCTTTGTAATTAAACTGTTTTTAGCTCCATGTAGCCTATTGCAGGCTGTCTGTTCAGCTATTATAGTTAAGATTTATTTATTCTGTAATCTGAGTTCCTGCAAACTGTTTCAACTGTAACCCATTGCGGTCTTTCAACCAAATTGTTGAATAGACGAAAATTATTATAATACTGCCTCACCCAAAAATGTAAACACCCGAAATTAGTTTGATAATTGTATTTAAAATATAAGCAACTGGCAGGTAGGTCAAGCTGTAACTGTTGGGACTTGCTATGTCTGAATCGTCACAAGTTGTGATTAGATTATTAGACTATAGGTTGCGGTCTGTCATTGTCAACCGTATTGCTGAAGAAGGATAATATTATTTATTGATGAGCAATGATAACAGAGTAACACTGATGTTTTTAGCAAATGCCTTTCAATTATGTAAAGCCATAAGGCTACTTGCATTCATATTAATGCTTTTATTGGTAGGCCTGCTTGGGCTATTCATAATTCAGCAGTAACGTTCACTCTTACAGGGCTGTTTTAATTAATTTTTTGAACTGCATAACGCCACAACCCCTTCTTGCCTTTCCCATCCTCCATGGTAAATTACTTTCAATGACTTTTTTGCTAGTTTTTAACTGTAGGCCTACAGAAGTGTTTCTACAAATCTATTCCTCTCAGGAAGTCAGAACGTGGAATTAGAAGGTCTGTGAACGTGGATGCAAAGGGTTCTGATTCATGATTCAAAATAATCAAATTTGAACAATTTGAATGAAGATAACCGTCACACATCTTAATAAAACGTATTTAGGCCTATATGCAATTGCGCATAGACTACACATAGGTTTAAATTTAGGATGATTTTCACTAGAACTGAGATTGACATGAACTACTGTACTTAAGCTCGAGATATTACTGGTTGTCGAACAGTAGGCATGGAAGATGAGACAGTTCACGAAAACTGTATAGATCTCGACATAGTGCTTTTAAAGTTACAATTGGGAATGTGTGGAACACTAATTTCAACTGGCGCGAATTTAAGCTACTCAAGTCTAGTAAAATCTAATGTAATGACTTCTGTAGCGCAGGTTAGATTTTTGGTATCGCAGAAGGCGGTTGATTCAACGAAGCAGACGCCTGATGCATCACATAGGCCTAGCTGCTTTTGAGCACAGCGTATTATTGAAGCGATGAGTTGGTCGATGACATATTCGCTGGCACGCACGTAACAACGCGCAAATTTGCATTTTAGTTTTGCTCTACCTTCACACTTTCGATTAATTCACTATCGAATGGAAACTCATTATAACTTTAAGCGCACCGCAATCGACCATTTTCCCCCGTATGCCAACAACAGCAGCAACAACAGCGCACGAGAAGGCACGAACCACGTCATTGGTTATGAATATTCATAATCTGGAACCGGCCAATGAAAAAGCGTTATGGCCTGCAATGCTACCAAATCGGGTACGGAATGCCTATATGCGACCCGGACTGCTTCAGAAGATGACAACCAACCACCTGTTTCTGTACCTAATGGATGATGCTCTAACTCCAGTCATGGAAACATCTTAAAGGCCGCCACCGCCAACGCACAGAATGCATCTGTTTCTGTGGTTAATTATCAGTCTGTGGTTTCTGATCAGCGTTGTCTGCATAATACATGCAGCTGCTGCTGCTGCTGCTTCCATGGTATAGAGCATAAACCGACAGGAGGAAGGAGCATCACCGGCATACTGTATGTGCTCGCAATCATTAGCTGCAGGCGACGTGGCAGTTGTGCTAATGTCGTGCTATTAGGTTGTAATTCATTCAAAGGTGTACATGTATTATACACGTAATATCTTGGTTAGACGTTGTGTGTTTCCTTCTGCTCTGCTGCTCTTCCTCGTTAGACTTGCAAGAGGTTGTAATGATTATTGTGTCTTTGCCTATCATCATTATCATTATCGTCGTCGTCGTCGTCGTCGTCATCAGTGTAAGTAGTCCACTGCATAATGCATTTCCTGCGCTTCGGTCGAGAAACAATTTAACGAGGCTCCGTCTTTTTCAGTCGGAGAGCATTAGTGCACGCATGCAGTCTGTCTGCCGGTCTGACTGTCTGTATGTGTGTCTGCCGGTCTGACTGTCTGTATGTGTGTCTGTCTGTCTGCCTGTATCCCTGTCTGTATGTTTCTCTGTCTCTGTCTCATTCTCTCATTGTCTCTCTGTCTATCTATTTCTCACTGTCTCTATATCTGTCTCTGTCTCTGTCTCTGTCCCTCTCATTTTCTCTGTCTCTGCCTTTCTTTTTCTAGTTATCTATCTGTTACTGTATCTGTATCCGTCTGTTTGTTTGTCTGTCTGCTTGTATGTCTGTCTGTCAATCTGTCTGTCTATCTGTCTGCCTGCCTGTCTGTCTGTTTTTCTGTTTGTCTGTCTGTCTTTTTTCTCCCTCCTAGCGCCAATCCAATGAGGCCACGAGCCCGGAAAACATTAGAACGTGGATAGTGGTCGTAAACTGCTTTGGAGTATTCTGCCCTTCTCTCTCCACGACATGTCTCTCTATCTCTCTCTTTTTCTCTTTCTCTCTGTCTCTCTCTGTCTCTCTGTCTGTCTGTCTGTCTCTCTCTGTCTGTCTGTCTGTCTGTCTGTCTCTCTCTCTCTGTTTTCGCTGACGAGCAGAAACAACCCGTCTCCTCCATTCTGATGACTCAACGATAGTGTTGTTGTTGTTCAAACACAAAACCATTTATAGACAAATAACGATGGTCTATTTAGCGCATTTATACAAGTCAACATGAAAGCTTTTCCAACTGTTCTAATGGTTGCTAACTGTTTCTAACTGGTCTAATGCCAACATGCCGTCAACCGCTGAGGCCTTATAACTATGTTGACGAAGAAAATAATAATTGTGTATTATGGCACCTGCTTACATTGTAGCCTATATCTGCGTAATGTCTTTGTGACACGCTTCTGAAAGTTTTTTATGCCGGCGTGTATAGCAAGCGTGCAACATTTAAATTAAATCTATTGAAATAACAATGCTATTTTCCGTTTAACCGTAACCAAGGTGAGAATTGTCGAGGGAGGCATGAGGGGGGGCAACTCCATTCTTTCTTGGAGCCCCATGGTAAAGTCTCTTTTTCACCCCAGTTCCAAGTGGATCATAGTACGACCCTCCATTTATTTTTCCACAATTCTCACACTTATCGTGACCAACCAGAAACGAATCACTCATATCGTGAGTTTTTTGTATTTTACTTGTTTCAGTATAAGTGCGACATCTTTCTTGAACCGTTACCATGATTGTCTGTCAAAAGCTCTTGTGAGAATAGTTGTCCATGGAAGAAAACGTCTTTATCTCTGCCTGTGGTGTACTATTATATTGCATGTGCAATTCGGAAATTTCTACCAAAGCGTTGAGCGTAGGCTATACGACGTGTTATCGTTGCGCTCTGGGGACTGCAGAATGAGGGCCGTTATTTGAAGCAGAAACCATTTGCGTCTATAGCATCATCTATTGTTCATCAACAATACCATCATCATCATCGTCGTCGTCGTCGTCGTCGTCATCATCATCATCATCATCAATACCATCCTCATCATCATCAACAAAGATGCTGATGTGTTGGTGTCAGTGGGCCAAGGCGTTGATGCGTGGACATTAGGGATTTAAACGGTCGTGGTATCGATGCTGGTCACGGCCTTGCATTATAATGAATCAGCGCATCAAACATCTTAATATGTTTATTCTTTGCGTTCACCGTAGCATCATCTTCTGCGCTTCTTCTGCAGTCGATGCAGGCAAAACTGTTGGCCGTTAATTTGATATTGGAACGAACACAGGTGGTTAATGGCCACTCATGACGATGATCCAAAGCGGTGATAGAAGTACAGGCGATGTAGGGAGATTAATACGCTCTAAGATCTTCCACTTTTATGTCGACTAACACTTAAGGTCCGACTCGAAGCGAAAACGAAACAAGCTCTGGTCTAAGCAGATTGGCAACAAGACTAATGTTGACAAATTAAATAGATGCGCCATGGTATAGGCTTAAGTTATATCAGTTGCCTAAAAAAGAAAATTTTAAAGCTCAGGTTAACTAATTCCGTAATTGCAGTCAATGAGTCAATTAGGATGGCTATGTTTTTTAAATAATGTTACCTATCAGGTTTCAACAAGCTTTCAGACAAAGCGGCAGGAAAACACGAGACAGAGAAAAATTAGCATTTTATGATGACTAAGAAAAAGGTTATCAGATTTCAAATAATTAACCGGAGTTGCAACGAGTTTAAAACTTTTTGGGAGAAAAGACTAAAAAGCAAAGGTCATCAGATTTTTTGGCGTAATGACCAACGAACTTTTTTTACTCAAGACCAAAACTTTTTTTATCACTCCTTCAGAATTTTTTTTATCCGCCCCTGACTTTATTATTATTTGTGTGCATAAAGGAAACTCCTGCAACGAAGTCCAAGTGTACACTGTACAGTTGACCATATACGTTGAAGGATACGTCTGTAATTAAAAGAATAAAATAAAGACAATGTGGATGAATGAGCCGATCAGGTCGCTGGCCCACGCGAATCCGGTTTCATAAAATATTCAGAAGACTGGGCAGATGGTTTTTATGCCGTCAAAAAACAACAGAGATTACTTTGCTTGTATATCATGTACAACATTGTAGGCTACATGAATGTACAGTGACCATTAAGACTGTGGAGAGTTGTAGAACTTTAGAAGCTGATAGCTGCTTAGTTCGTTATCATCGGCTTTACAATTACATTATTCCGTATTACATCACAAAGTGCATTCTGGTGTCCCACAGGACCCACTGTCATTGATGCTTTAGAAGTTTAGACAGTTAATTACTAGGTTTTTTACCCATAATATAAAGCCATTCTTTTATGATGTGCCTGGGTCGAGAGCGCCTCCGAATGGGCTTCTTGAAGGGCTCAATATCAGATTTATATTGACTGATTTGTTGATTTACTGGCTGATCGACTGTTCATACTGATGGATCGATTGAGTGATTGGTAAATTTTTTATAAATTCATTTATGTATTTATTGATCTAATGATCGATCGATCGATTGATTGATAAATCGGCTGATTGACTGAATGATTGATGGATTGGATGAATCGATGGATTGACGGATCTATGGATAGATTGATCGATTGATTGGTTTATTGATTTACTGATTGACTGATTTAACGGTACATTGATTGATTTTATTTGATTGGTCGATTGATCGAGTGATTTATTAATTGATTGATCGATTGATTGACTGAATCTCTCTCTCTCTCTCTCTCTCTCTCTCTCTCTCAGTTCCTTTGGTTCTTTTCAGAACATTGGTCGACAAGATTTCGCCATCCCCTGCGGTTGCCTGCGGTCTCCTCTGCTTTGTCTCAGTTGATTCCCATTGCAGTCAGGTCTTCACTAAATGTACTCTTCCACGTCTTCTTTGGTCGTCCTCTGCTTCTTCTTCTTCCACTCTCCGGTCTCCACGCCAGTACCCTCTTTGCCGGTCTGTTTGCAGGCATACGTAGTATATGTCCACCCATTCTTCTTCTTCTCCTCTCCACGGTAATCTCCAAGTATTGATTGATTGAATGGCTGATCGAATTACTGATTGATTCACTGATTAATTTATCGATTGGTGGTTGATTTATCGATTAATTTATTGATTGATTGATCAATAATCAATCCATTGATTGATTTACACCGTTCTATAATTTCTCCACAGATGTTCCTGATCCTCCAGTCTCAGTTCAGCTGACGGAATGTGACGGTCGAGTCGTTCAACTTGAATGGCGACTCATCACCGAAAACTATTCTCCCGTCATTCAATTCGTCATCGAATACAACACATCGTTTCGTCCGGACGTATGGCAAGTCGCGAAGACGCAATTGCCACGCGACAGGACTTACCAACGGATCGCCCTCTCGCCGTGGGGCAACTACTCGTTCCGCGTCATTGCCCAGAACGCCGTCGGGGCGAGTCAGCCGAGCGCCCCGACGGCCACCGTCTGCTCGACGCCCCCTGAAGTGCCCCATATCAACCCCCGAGGGGTGTGTACGCGCAACGAAATGCCCTACGCGCTGGTCGTCACATGGGATGTGAGTTTGTGATTTCATCGATTTCTATTCTATTTCGATAATTGATTGATTTGAATGATTATCGATCGAACTCTGAGTAACGTCGGTCTTACCATTTTCTGAAGCCAACTCTTGTTGCTGAAGGGCGATGAGATAATCATGGACAGCACTGCGTGGATTTATGGATGGGATGGATGGGCGGATGGGATGGATGGGTGGATGGGATGGGTGGGTGGATGAATGGATGGGTGGGTGGATGGATTGGTGGCTGAATGAACGGATAGTAAGAAAGAGAATTAAAAAGAGACGTGTCAGAAATAGAGACAGAGATGCAGTAGAGGTGGAATGAGATAGAAAGCACTGATGAGTGAGAGTGAGAGACAGATAGACAGAGCCAGACAGAGTGAGAGATTGAGTGAGAGTTACACAGAGAGAGAGACAGACGGACAGACAGACAGACACAGACAGAGACAGAGACAGAGACAGAGACAGAGACAGAGACAGAGACAGAGACAGAGACAGAGGCAGAGGCAGAGGCAGAAAGAGACAGAGACAAAGATAGACACACAGAGAGAGACAGACAGAGCGAGAGCGAGAGCGAGCCATCGAGAGTTGTCACGTATACTGAGAGATCTAGGAATAAGCTTTTGATGAAGTCTATAATATAAGAGAATCGTCGCAGCACGACCACCCGACTTCATAAACCGGTTTTCTATATATGAACGGTCGCGTATAGACTACTATGGTCAGTGATGAGATGAGAAATGACTTCCTGCTTCTTTATCGTCTCCCGGACCGTCCTCTGCCTTTGTGATAAGTAAGCAAAATCCATCCACCTGCGATGCATCCACATCTATACATACAGATGACTTTCTATACATCCATGCATAGATTATAATGACCACATCCATGCATAATTATATGTTTGTATGTTTGTATGTGCACTTGTCATAGCGCCCCTTAAAGCTCTCTACTCAGAGGCGCTTCCGAATGCAGAGCGGACACTGCATCGGAGTTTCACGCCGAAGCGCTGAGAAATTGTGAGTGAAGGACTTGCCCAAGGTCTTTACGCGGCGAGGTGGATTCAAACCTCGAATAGTTGACCCTCGGAATAGTGGACCCAAACCATTTCTGCCCTGATTTGTGTTCTTGTGAATTGTTTCAATTGAATAACTCCTACTACTCCTCTTCCTCCTCCTCTTCCTCCTCCTCTTCCTCTCCTCTTCTTTTTCTTCATTATCTTCCTCTTCATGCTCCTCCTCCTCCTCCTCTTCTGCCTCCTCCTCTTTTTTGTTTCTCCTCCTCTTCTTCTTCTCCTCCTCCTCCTCTTCGTCTTCCTCTTCTTCCTCCTCCTCTTCCTGCTTTTCTTCCTCCCCTTATCATCTTCTTCCTCCTCTTCCTCTTCTTCTTCCTTTTCTTCCTTCTCTTCCTCTTCTTTGTCCTCTTCTTCGTCCTCTTCCTCCTTTTCCTCGTCCTCCTTGTCCTCCTCGTCCTCCTCTTCTTCTTCCTCCGCCTCTTCCTTTTCATTCTCCTCTTCCTCCTCCTCCTCCTCCTCCACTTCATTCTCCTCTTCTTCCTTTTCTTCCTCCTCTTTCTTCTCATTCTCCTCCTCCTCCTCTTCCTCTTCCTCCTCCTCCTCCTCCTCTTCTTCCTCCTCTTCGTCCTCCTCCTTCTTTTGTGAATTGTTTCAGTTGCATAACTCCTCTCACTCCTCTTCCTTCTCTTCCTCCTCCTCATCTCCTCGTCTTTTTCTACATTATCTTTCTCTTCATATTCCTTCTCTTCTTCTTCTACCTCCTCTTCCTTTTCCTCCTTCTCTTCATCCTCCTCCTCTTCTTCTTCCTCTTCTTCCTCCTCTTCCTGCTCTTCTTCCTCCTCCTTATCTTCTTCTTCCTCCTCTTCCTCTTCTTCCTCGTCTTCTTTCTCCTTTTCCTCCTCTTTCTCCTCTTCTTCTTCCACCTTCTCCTCTTACTCCTCCTCTTCTTCCTTTTTTCGTCCTCCTCTTCCTCCTCCTCTTTCTCCTGTATGCATTACTCAGTCCCATCCGTCATAACCGCCATCATAACTTCTCCTGCTTCTACATTGCCTTGCGTTACTATAGCGCCTTTTCTACCCACGATTCTTTAACGTGTATTCAATATGTTCATGCACATGTGGCCTGCTCTGCAGCCAATGCCAGAGGAGGAACACAACGCCCCTGGCTTCCTCTACATCGTCCGATGGCGAAAGCACGAGGCCCAACCCGAAGAGTACGTCGACACGGTCGTCGAGAAGTCGTCGAGTACGTTCCGCATTGACGGGCAGCCAGTCTACACCCCGTACGAGATCCTCGTTATCGCTCGCAATCAAGTGGGGGATGCCGTCTCACCGCCACGAATGGTCATTGGATACTCAGGAGAGGACGGTAAATACATATTTTGTTTTGTATGTTTTTATGTGCATTGTGCACTTGATATAGCGCCCCTTCGTGCTCACTACTCAGAGGTGCTCCCGACTATATATACAGAGCGGACAGAGCCAACGACTTTGGCTGTTATGACTGGTTAAATTGGCTGGATAGTAGCTCATAGTAGCTGAATAGTAGCTCATAAGTTCTTCGTAATTGTCGTTGTGAGTTCCAAAGACGTAAGCTTACTCTTTGCTTCTACGTTGTGCTCTCTTTCTCCTCTCAAAATCGGTTTCCTAATATGGTTAAGATTGTTTCTGTTAGTCTTAGGGGTTATGCACATGATGTCGAATACCGTATAAGTACTGTGATTTAGGGTTACAGAGGAGGGTAATAATAGTTACAGCGAATTATTGTTACATTCGATTTTTATCTTCACTCTCTGTATACCGTAACACTCATGAGCCTATAATACATACAGAGGCATACATTAAAGCGAACAGATAAACTGGCATGCAAGAAAACAGAAATGAGAAATACAGGTATTTAACCCGAGAGATGCATACAGGCGGATAGGCACAGAGGCAGGCAGACAGACAGACATACATACATACAGAAAGGAGATTCTAGACGTGCAGTTGAACATACACAGATGGCAATAAAGACAGGCAGAGTGAGTGTGTGGACATTCAGGCGCAGACATTGACACTGGCGTCCGAAATTTATAGACATCTGAAATATAGATGAAGCCAAGAGGTAGGAGGGTGGTTGTTGAACGAGACGTGTCATCAGGAGAGGGTGGTGGGTGGGAGTGGGGTAGGGGAGGGAAGTGACACGTGACGCGAGGATCTTGCAGAGCCAAGAAGAGTCATTTAATGATGAGTTAAAGCGCAGTGAAGGAACGTTGAAGTATCAATACACAGAGTAAGCTTATATAATATACAGTCTGTCACTATAGGAAGAGAGAGGAAAGTACAGACGACAGCAGTGGAATATATATGAAAAGGCAAAACATATAAATTGATGGATATACTGCATGGGATTCGCTGTTATAAAAAGGAGTTCTCATGCTCTCTTCGTCTCTCTCTGTTTATCTCTCTCTATAATATAATATATGTTTGTCTACAACTCGTTCTCTCTCCATTAATTTTACGTTTATCCTTTCATGGGCCTACTGTATCTGTCTATCTGTCTGTCTGTCTGTCTCTCTATCTGTCTGTCCGTCCTTCCATCCATACATCCATCCTTTCATTTATCCGTACATCTATCCATTTACACATTTATCCATCTATCCGTCTATTCATTTATCCTTCCATCCATCAATCCACCTATAATTTATCATCTGTCTCCATGTTATGTTATACCTTTGTCATAATTCTACTGTTATCCTCATAATTATAACAAAGGCCTTTTAAAACTCTGTTGCTAGTATGCTAATTACTGAATCAAAGAATCCATATTTATCGGAATGGTAACTAATTGATTGTATATCCATTTGATAGATGTCAATCCACTTTCCTTCAGCTCAAGGATCCGCTATCGTATATTAAAATATCAAAGGCAATCGCAGCTAAGATATTCTAAAATATGGCGCAAGTAGCTTTAGCGAAAGTTATGAACATAAAAACCCAATGTCGGTGACATACACCAGGCGGTAATCGAGATGAAAGTCTGGTCACCCAACCACCATATATGCCGAGGCAAAGTGACTGAAGTCGGCAACATATCGGCTATCTCCATTGACTCGTTCTTTGTTACTAACTGGTACCCGAGTCACATCCTTTCGCCGTCTCAAAACTATTTTCTTTTCTCTGGGACTATTGCACTGATTGGTCTGCCCTGTGAGCGGCGCTTTATAAATTTACAGATACAAATACAATTCAACACTTAAAACCAAGGTCTGCTTTATCCCACGACGATGGTTTAATGGACTGTGGAATAAAGTGAACTGATTTTTACGACGAAACCGAACAAATCCTGCAGCGGCACAACATCAGCACCGCCGTTACATTCACTTATTTCACTTATTCATGTTCTCCTTTCCGGGATGAGCGAACGAAACACGACACGATCGAACACACTCCGAATCAAGTCCAGCAATGTACCGATTAATATTTAAAAGCACCCGGAACATTCTTTCTTCTTTGACTCGGGCGCTGTCCACATAATCCCCGGCTAAGCCCCGACGCCGCGCGCGTCCTAATAATGATATCACGGAAATTGACCGCTTGCCCGGGAATCAATGGCCGCCCGTGCCACCGAGCAGTTCCGAACATCAACGGAATCATCCGACAGTATACATGTACGGACTCTAAATACATAATACACGGTCGCTGCTACAGTCGGCTGCTCCGTGCCAGTTAGCGTCATCAGAGCGAGCCCTAAGCGAGCGGAACGACTGTGGGTAGCCGTGCAAAAACGGTCCATGAAGCTACTTATTATTTCATCTCAGGCGTTCAGTCTCGAATTACACTCTCGGTGGCGGTGGATGGATCTCGCTTGAAGTTTCCTTTGAATGGGCGACGTGCACGTCCATAGGTCTCACCATAAATAACCGCAAGTGTAACGAGCAATCGACAGCCCGTCGGTCGGTCGGTCGGTCGGTCGACCAGGCAGGCAAGCGGAAGGATCGCCGCCGTCGTCGGCCGGGAGAGAGGCGGTCGATCAGAGGAGGACGGCAGACGCCACGCACGCACCTAAGGCTGCTATTATTTTCACCGTCGACGAAAACCGTTTCGTTGCGGACTCGGTTGGATCCCTGCGGACGCGAGTATCTTGTCGAGGGCGGCGAAGCTCAAAAGACTGCAGCAGCAGCAGCAGCAGCAGCAGCAGTGCTACAGTGGACGACAACGACGACGATGACGATGATGCATAAAGGAGGAAGAAGCTTAACCGATTTTCAGTAAATACACAGCAGACACGAACGACAGTCGACGCTTCTTGCGTTCTGTTCGTCGGTGGCGGAAGAAACAAAAGAATTGATCGTGAAATATGAGATGCCTCTAAAATCCTATATGTCTCTCTCTGTCTGTGTCTGTGTCTGTGTCTGTGGGGGACGGGTGGGGTGACATATTCAGGGCCCGGCGACCCTTATGGGCCCGGACTAGGTAGCTATATTGAAAGTTTATGATAAAATTTTATGCCTTTTAAATATTATTTTTAAATAAAAAAATTATTATTTAAAAGACGAATTTCATAAACTTTCAATAAGTATTATTTTTAGATAAATTATTATTTAAAAGGCATATTTAATAAACTTTCAACATAGCTACCTAGTCCGGGCCCACAAGGGTCGCCGGGCCCTGGGTACGTTGACTCCGCCATTGCACGCACTCTGACAGTATACCAGTCTAAATCCTGGATAATAGGCGACGCTAATGATATTCGTTATCACACAGTGTTGAAAACAGAAACTACTACTTCTATTATACAGGGTGCGAAATTTCGAAATTTTTACTTTTGGCCAAGATATTGGCAAAAAACCTATGGGGGGGGGGGTCTTTTTTGGCGCACCCTGTAGACACATGTTTTTTTTTCTAATTCAATACTCCTGCTTCTTGTCCATGGCGTTGCATATAATTATGGTCAAACACGGCGACTGTTGGAAAGCTTTTGAGTTCATGCAATACAATGCAATACAATACAATGCAATACAATGGATGTGTAATCTGATAATGCCATCCTTATCGAGTCGTCTGGCAAAAATCAACAACCGTATAGACATTGGTCTGAAGGAGTCTGAAGGTTCAGCTAAAGACGGCACTCGAACCTACGCTGATGCCCTGCTTTCAAGGGGAGAATCACGGAAATTAGGATTGATGATCACGATTCGGTTGAAGAGTTGCGAACATGATGAGATACATAGCCTACAGGGTGCGTCAAAAAAATCACCCTAGATTTTTTGCCGATTCCTTGGCCAGAAGTAAAAATTTCGAAATTCTTTCTTCTGGCCAAGATATTGGCAAAAAATCTAGGGTGTTTTTTGGCGCACCTGTAGACCATTATAGTCCATAATAGGAAGTTCTAGGTGGAGGAAGTAACGATAATTATTATTGTGAATGTACGCGGAGAAACAACAGTATCTCTTTACTGTGATTCTACATAGTCATGGCAACATTTGCCATGGTAACCATTGCCATGGCAACTAGAGAAAAGCGCATTTCAATTCAATTCAATTCAATTCAATTCGAATACGTTTTATTGGCACCACGTATAACCGCATCAACAATTCGCCTGACCACAGCATTTCGCCTGTGTGTCTGCATGTACATTATAATTATAATTATAAAATTATATGTATGTCTGTCACATGTTTGTCAGTCTATGTGTCTGCCAATCTGTCTGTCTGTTTGTCTCTCTGTCCGTCCGACAATCTGTCTGTCTGTTTGTCTGTCTGTCCGTCCGTCTGTCTGTCAGTCAGTAAATCATTCAGTCAATCAGTCTTTCTGTATGTCTATCTGTCTGTCTTCCCGGCTGTCTGTTTGTCTGTTTGTCCATCCGTCCGTTCGTCCGTCTGTCAGTCAGTCAGTCAGTCAGTCAGTCAGTCAGTCAGTCAGTCAGTCAGTCAGTCAGTCAATCAGTCAGTTTTTCTGTCTCTCTGTCTGTCTGTCTGTTTGCTTGTCTGTCTATCTATCTGTCTGACTGTCTGTTTGTTTGTCCATCCATCTGTCTGTCAACCAGTCAGACAGTCAGTCAGTCAGTCAGTCAATCAGTTAGTCAGTCTGTCTGCCCAATCGTATGTCCGTCCTTCCGTCCGCCCTTCCGTCCGTCCGTCCGTCCGTCATGATGACCTGACCCCTGCGCACTCTTTCGCCGGCGGCAGCGTACGCTTCAATTTCTTACGTGCCCAGTCGCCGAGAAAATCCCATCTCCGCCGGCGCTTTAATCTGCTTCCTTATACGGACCGTTCAGTCGTGAAATATTAAAAGTCCGGACAGCAGAGCAGAGCAAAGCTCCGCCGCCATATTGCCACTCCGTCGACGGTTGATGCTGCATGCGGCCGGCCTCCGTCGTGGCTTCCATTAACGGCTCTGACAATACGCGACGACTCTATATATCCGCCAACCTAACGCATGACCCACTCGCTTCCGTCGTCCACCGTCGCTCACTCTCCCCCATTGCCCCCGATTGATATATGTCTGGCTACGTGTCGTTCTGTGTCAGTCCCAATGTCTGTTTGGATGTAGTCCTATGTCTTTGTGTGAGCTTAAATGTACGCTGATGATGTAGCCGTTAACGTGGTGATGCTTAACGTGTTGTTTTTATACACGGTGCGGTGTGCTGGGATGACTTTTGGATGACTCTGTGCATGTATCGATGTATGTATCGGTGTGTGTGTATATAATTATATATGTGTTTATGCATCGTCTGATTGTGTGTCTCTGTCTCTGTCTCTGTCTGTCTGTTTAAGTGTCTCTGTTTCTGTGTTTCACTGTCTCTGTTTCTGCTTCTGTCTCTGTTTCTGCTTCTGCCTCTTTCTCCCTCTCTGTCTCTGACTCTTTCTATGTCTCTGTCTCCTCTTTTGTCTCTTTCTCCTTTTCTGTCTGTCTGTTTTTACTTCTGTCTTTTCTCCGTATATATATGCATCTCCTTTTTTCAATACAATAGACTACAGCCGCTGCACAATACAAAGACAGGTAAACATCAATGAGAAAGTCCGGTAACTAAATCAGACCTATTGACATCGACTTTTTTTTCCCCCTATACGAACCATGTTGTTGAGAATACAATAATAATTATAGATATCATTCTTAGCTTTCCTTTGTATAATAGGGCGTTGACCAGTTTTTCCTTTTTACCATCGTAAATGTACCAATTATATATTTACCGCTGAACATTGTATATCTTCGTGCGAACTCGAATAAGCTCTCCAGCAGAGCTTTATGTTGATGGTGCCTCTAATAGAAGAAGGTAAAAGACACTTTCTCCGTCGGCTTGTATTCTGCATTGTTCGGCCAAACCTTCCTCGTCTCCGAAGACCTATTTTGCAGCAGACGGAAAACGGACTTAGATTGGACTGTTCACGACACCCTGGCGGCGCACTGCAGCTGCAGGGGAGTGGCCTGGCAACGACCATGTCTTCTCTATACTCTATTGCTAATTCTACGGTAAAAAAGCACCATGACTACAGAGTACAGACACACGCAGACACACAGGCGTATGCTACTCGTGCACACCCACACGCACTCCAAAGACACACACACACACACACATACATAATTATTCCTTTGAATTCTAACATGTTATTATTCTTATCATAATAATATTATAATATTATAATATTCTTATTCTAATAATCTATTATTTCAATATAATATCATTGTAATTATATGTTTATATATATATCATTCTTATCTTATAATATTCTAATATTCTTATTTTATAACATTCTAATATTAATACGTGTGCAGTGTGCGTTGGTGGCAACTTAGACGCGAATTTCTGCATCGTCGAAAGCTAGATATTCTTCATCTGTAAGACTGGATTCAATTTACTCATCCAATTGACTTCAAAGCCGAAAGACATCACAATCGATTGATCGACTGACAGACTGACAGACGCACAGACACACACATAGGCCTACACACAAACACACATAGACACAGACAGATAGACACACAGACAGAATGTGGCAATCAGACAGACAGAGAGAGAGAGAGAGAAATACACATAGACAGAAGACAAGCAGCTATACAGACAGATATAGACAGACAGAAAGAAAGATAGACAACAGATACATAATAGTTATAGACATAAAGACACACAGACAGACTGACTATGACAAGTAGACAGACCTTGTAATCTATTTGGCCGCATGCTATTCGTTGAAATAACTTAACAGTTATACGTGAGATGCTTAAAAGACGTCATAAGCTTATACATTGTGTAGACAGATGAATGTGCATGCATGCATACAATTTGCAGAAAATTGTCTTTAGAAGTTTTTGTTCTATAATTATATCTCTTGGTAAAGTCAACGTCACCTGACAATGTCATCTGACAATGGCATCTGACAATGTCATCTGACAATGTCATCTGACAATGTCATCTGACAATGTCATCTGACAATGTCACCTGACAATGTCATCTGACAATGTCATCTGACAATGTCATCTGACAATGGCATCTGACAATGTCATCTGACAATGTCATCTGACAATGTCATCTGACAATGTCATCTGACAATGTCACGTGTCTTTGTTGTCTAACCTTGCGCCTGCATGTGGCAGGTGCGACCCTGTCATCAAGGGTCATGTCAAATGTCACCAGAGGTCATGTTAAATGTCACCAGAGGTCATGTTAAATGTCACGCGGTGCAACAATGTCCGGTGGGCTAACAAATAACGTGTCTTGGGCATTATACGTCCGGCTCTATATACATATTTAATGTCGGCGTCGCGTTTTCAACCACCCAAAGAAACAGCTTCTTCGACTTTAATCTCATATATTTTCTGCTACATGAGACGCGGTGGTTCAGTGTGCATGTTCGTTGCGTTGCAGCCGGATGGTTGCAGATTCGAATCCATCTCAAACCGCCTCGTTGGGACCTTGGGCAAGTCCTTCACTCGCAATTGCTCAAGCGCTTCGGCGTGAAACTCCGATTCAGTGCCCGCGCTGTAGTTGGGAGTGCTTTTGAGTAGGCATCTTGAAGGTGCACATACAAACAATGACTCATGGTGCTATGGAAGTCAAACGCGAGCATCAATCCTCGTGACCATGCAGCTGTGAAAGCCAGAGTTCTCGATGGACTATTACGTGTAGTTATGGCTGGTGTTGCGACCTGGAATGGACTCCTATAATATTAAATATACAATGTACTCTTCGTCAAATGCCTATTGGTCTCTCTGTTTAATTTTCACTGTTCCTAAGACTTCTATTCGAAAGAGGTTGGACTTGAGTAGTCAACCTGAAAAAGATGCAAAACAAAATTGCTGTGATAAACTAAACAAATATAAGTAGGGCATACACTGGTCCACACCGACTGGTGTATAATATAATATTATTAACCAGCAACAATTGATTCATGTCCTGTATGATATTTATATATATATATATATATATAATACATATATACGCCCACACATATTTGTATATATATGTATATATAATATGCATATATGCAACATAAAACAATAATGTCAACACACGGTTAAGAATCGTTTGAAGAAACTGTAACCTTATAATTGTTCTTCTCGTCTGCCGGTCATACATAGATGCATGCAGCATTTTCTCATATATAACTTCCAGTGTTTGCAGTTTCCTCCTCCTCCTCCTCCTCATCGTCGTCGTCGTCCTCGTCTTCTCCTACAAATTGGACATTGACTTCAAAGCCGTCGCCGCTTCCACTAATTTGCCGATCAAAGTCGCCTTCACGCGTGTCATCCGGGGATATTTGCAGATCTCCAATGGGTCAATTGGGTTAACCCTTGAATTGCGTGTACACAGGGTCAATTGGATTAACCATTCGACGGCCGCCCCGTGCACTGCATCAGCAGAGGAAACATGCGCCGATATATTCGCGCCGCAAACGTTACATTTTTGTGATCCTTCAGCGGGATGCGTGGCTTATTATTATTGATAGGCACGTGTACGCATGCGCTGTGCTTCGTCTTGGTCGCCATGGCAACTGTTGCCTTGACAACGATTGGTCGTGATGTCACAAAAGGACTTTAACAGTGCAAACAACGGAGTTAACGACCACGGCTGAGGCGAATGAATGGAAGGAGGTTAATTGTTTCACGTAATCTCCATTCTTTGATAGCGGATTCCATGGGCGTATTTAGGGAGATTATAGGTTCCATCCCGACCATTAAAAATGATTTCCGAATAATTGTAGAACTGATTTCGTGTATTTTGCGACCATATATACATTGGAATCACCTCCATCCCAATGATGGAAACCCTCGAATTTTTTTTCATGGGTACGCCCCTGACGGTTCATCATTAAAAAGGAATCATAAGAAGACGAACTTTACTTTACAACGGCTTGTAACTTACAAAGGAGATACCTTGAGCAATGACCAAGGTAGAACAATAAACTATGCGTGTAAGTCAGAAAAGGAGAATGGTGTGGAAATGTGGAGTACTCAAGGCTAGCCTAAGAGATACCGTAGACAGGAGGTGGTAGCGACTTAATTTGCTCAGTTTCGTCATATTAAGGTTAGCAGATTATGCAGGTGCAAAGGCTATAGCCCTTTCCCTTGCTCTTCCATCGTCAGTGTAATCGTCACAGCTGAGCTCTGGCTCGGTATACAGAGATGGAGCTGAATCCTCAAAACAATTATCTTCCCTGATCTTGAACTGACCATTTTGTTGACCGTCTATAACCTGCTGCTGACAATCTGAGTTATAAGGAAAGAATGTCAATGAACTGTCAAACCTCAAATAATAATTTGCAGAGACACGTCATCTTTTATTTAGTCATGTGGCATTTTGGCATACCAGTGTATAAACTATAGATCTAATTATAGGCCCTTATTCATGAAAAAATGCCACAAACAATTTGTGAGCTCCTTCCGGTAAATGCGCGGCATGATCAAGTGACTTATACCAATGTATATACGACTTCAAATAGGCTATCATCAAACACTCCTGAAAATGAGCTGTATGAAATATGAATGAGAGTTTCACGACACAGAATATAATTTCAAATGTTGCAGAAGAAAATAATCATTACGGACGGAGTTGAATGAAGAAATATAATTTGGTAGACAATGGACAGAGACAATAAATGAATTCGATGGGAAAACGTCATTTCCTCGCGAATCTAAGACAATCAGCAGGTGATGGAAAAACGATTCCAATCTATTGCCTGGAATATAGCCTACTTGGATCGGGTGTAGTATACAATACATGCGTGATAGTTCAATTGT
The DNA here is from genome assembly GCA_945859605.1 of Lumbricus rubellus. NCBI lineage: Eukaryota > Metazoa > Annelida > Clitellata > Crassiclitellata > Lumbricidae > Lumbricus > Lumbricus rubellus. The sequence goes on along the minus strand of OX243820.1, from coordinate 9,115,138 downwards.
GATCTGTTTTGTGATCGATTAGTGCTATAGCGAGTATCTTTATCCAAGCGCCAACGGCCGCGGCTATTCAACGGAAGCACGACATACTCATTAGGAAGTGAGTCACGACCGATTCCACAAGTAGTTGTGAAGGCTAAGCGTCTAACACAATCGGACCTCGACGAATCTACATTGTAGAGTCTACAACTGCAGTCACGAACACATCTCTCTCGGGTGATTATGTAGGCTATTTACCCACCACCGTCGTCGTCAGTGTAGCCGGAATATCTAATATCCGGCGACAAGAAATCGCGCTTGACAGGTACGCGAATCTTCTAATGCGTGCAACACCTGCGTCGCCGTTTGCCTCCGCGGCTGTAGATCCTTTCGGTCAATTACGCCGCAAATAGGGTTTTCTATCGGCGAGTTAAACCGTGCGAAATGGGGGGGGGGGAGAGGATGGTTCGGCTGCTTATCAAAGCGCAAAGGCAGGTGACTTTACCGGAGATGTAGGCCGGTGTCACGTGATATTCTATACCCACCATAAAGCTATCCGGAGGATGAATTAATCTATCCCTCCCCGGATGGAATATACCGGTATGGACTATCCGGAGAGGGGGGAGGGTAAACCATTCTAGCCCCTTTATTGAAAAATGTGTATAGGCCTAATTGAAGAGTTTGCTGTAATCAAAATTTAAAGTGACTCTGATTGTTTTAAGTGTCATAAACAATGCTCAGAGCAAGGCAACTCGAATTTATATAGTGGTTATGAGTGTTCTTAAGCGTTCTAAATGCTTTAAGTGCTCTAAAACAAAGAGCAAGCAAAGTTATCTAGTAGGAATAAACATACCTAGTAGTGTCATTGTTCATAGAAATACAATAGGCTACAGCCGCTGCATGATAAAAAAAGTTCAAAGAATTTTTGGCAGGTCATATGAAGGTGCATGGTCACGATTAAAATAGGCAATAAGTCAAATGACCTGTCGTGACCTATGGTAGCGCTGCCACTATCTGCTAAACAGAAGGTTTATGGAGCATTAGTGGAGTCCCAGTGCAGACTATTGCATACCGTTTTGGAGAAGTCTGTCATTCTACACACCCGAATATAATAGTTCAGCCAAACTGCACATCATATTATCATAGTCTGATGATTGTGTTTAGTCACTATAATTATAAAATCACGAGGAACTGTGTATATACTTTCTTTCATGGAGCCGAACCTTCCAGATATAACTCGTGCCTACTACAGGGCCTAGTCGTCATTTGGTGGGTGCTCGCATATAATTACTTATTACAGGTATTTTTTTTTATTCAGTGCCATCAGTTGCTCCGCAACACTTTCGTTTGGACACAAACAAAGCCGTCACCGACAAAACAGCCGACTTCATTTGGACGGCTGTGAACACTGGTCCATGGATTATCAAGGGATTCTTCAGAGGATATAAGGTCGGTCTTGATAAATTTCATTTAGAATCGATAGGCATTTGTTGGAAATTAGTCTATTGGGCGATTTAGTTAGAGCCTTAGAGGCATGCATGTAGGCATTGTTTGATTGGTGAGGTGTGAGCGAGGACAAGCAGTGCTTGATTTGAGAAGTATCACCGGTCAAAGCAGTCATACGGTCTCACATTTACTATGATCTTACATTTGCTACCGTCTTACATTCACTGTGGTCTTACAGTTACTATACATATGCTACCATCAACTACGGTCTTACATTAACTACGGTCTTACAGTAACTACGGTCTTACATTTACTACGATCTTACATTTACTACATATACGGTTCTACATTAACTACGGTCTTACAATTATTATACTGTCTTACAATTACTACAGTCTCACAATTACTACAGTCCTGCAATTACTACAGTCTTACAATTACTACAGTCTTACAATTACTACAGTCTTACAATTTCTACAGTCTTGCAATTACTACAGTCTTACAATTACTACAGTCTTACAATTACTACAGTCTTTCAATTACTACAGTCTTACAATTACTACGGTTCTATATTACTTAGGTCTTAGATTCAGTGGGTCTCACTAAATGCTAAGTTTCACAGTCACTATGGTCTTACAAATTAGCTACGGTCTTACATTTACTAAAATCGTCGATTGATGATTCATGCATTTTTCACCCTCCCTCTTCCCCTTCCAGATTCAGTTCTGGAAGACGGACGACCCATCGACGATCCGAGAGCACAGCATCATCTACCGGGAACCTGGCCCCTGCTGGGCGCCTCCCCCTAACAGCCGACACAAACGGGAGGCGAGTCTCGGTCACGTCTACAACCTCTGGCCGTTCACCAACATCACCGCACAGATACGAGTGCTGAACGCCAGATACGAAGGTCCGCCAAGCCAATCGATTACATTCAGCACGAGGGAAGGAGGTAAGTAGATGAGTAGGGTTGCCACCTGTCCCGATTTCTGCGGGACTGTCCCGATTCTCAGCACAAATGTCCCGCGTCCCGGTCAGACCATGGTCGGGACGCCTAATGTCCCGTTTTTTTGCTAATTCGTCATTTTATTTTGAAAAACAAATTTTATTAAACGTAAAAAATAGAAATATAACTTAAGCACAGCGAATTCACCAATACTTATTTATGCAGCCGCTGCAGCGCAGACTGCGCAGTATAGAGTACACGCTGGCGCTGGCAGCAGTGACTATCACTAATGACGTCAGAGCATATGTGAATCACAGAAATATCGTCTGACTTGTATAGCGAAATTAACCCAAGAACTTGAAAGTTGTGAAAAGTGTGCGTAAACAGCGAAAATGCGATAAATAAACTTAATGTCTCAAGATAAATCTGACGAATCTGCCACAAGCGCCAGCGAGGCACTCTCGGAAGATTCTGAATCTGATTTCTCTCAGAAAAACAGTGTCAGTGACCCGAGCCATGACTGTGTTTCAAATGTTGCCGAATGTGGTGATGGTAATTAGGGGACCCCACCACGTAAGAAACTGAAACGATTCAAACGAATGGTGCGTTATAATCAGGGCTCGGGAAGTGAATTTCAGTACTGAACTTGGTCCACTTGGAAGTTGGAACAGTGAACTGTTTTTGCATTTGTGAAACTTTGTTTTCATTGTTAATGACACTTAATCATAATGTCGTATATACAAAATAACTGATTGCTTTCGTTGTTTTCATTGTGCTCTGAGCAGCCCTGTGCGTCTGTTCGAGGCTTCGTGAAAAAAACTTAAAATTTACGAGAAGGACCTCAAGGATGTCAAGGAACATAAAATTATAACTTTCTCATTAATTCTGAAAATTTCCATGGACTCCCCGGTCCTCTGGAGTTGCATTTTACGAGGAAATTATGACGGGAGGGAAGTAGAAAATTGGAAATTGGAATGGGTGTCGGATGTCCCGACTTTTGTTGGGTAAAAGGTGGCAACCCCATAGATGAGAGACTGCGGGTATGAGCACAGTTTGCACTCAAAGACCCCATGAGTCATCAGGTCAAGGTCATTGAGTGCTAGGTGGTTCAGAACCGTAAGTTAACTATCTATTTCTGAGCTGCTCTTCAACAACAGTGTGCTTTTGGGTATCCAGTCCCAGTAATCAAGATTTTGCGGCGGCGCTTTTAAAGTCACGCCAAGCTTCCAAAATTGCTCGAAAACCGTCCATCGTTCGAATTACATAGCATTAAAATCAGTCATGATTGCAGCATTCTCGATCTGATTCAAGGCAGACTTTGCGCGGCCACAAAATTTATGAACTGCTTTTCAAAAACAATGTGCTCTTCGGTATCCAGTCCCAGTAATCAAGATTTTGTGGCGACGCTTTAAAAGTCACGCTACGCTTCCAAAATCACTCGAAAACTGTCTATCTTTCGAATTACATATAGCATTGAAATCAGTTAGGATTGCAGCATTCTCGATGGCTTTTTAGGCAAACCTTAGACGACCACAAAATTTCTGAGCTGCTTTTCAAACACAGTGAGCTCTTGGGTATCCATTCCCAGTAATCACGATTTTGTGGCGGCGCTTTTAAAGTCACGCCAAGCTTCCAAAATCATTCGAAAACCGTCCATCGTTCGAATTACATAGCATTGAAATCAGTTAGGATTGCAGCATTCTCCATCTTATTCAAGGCAGACTTTGCGTGGCCACAAAATTTCTGAGCCGCTCCTCAAAAACAGTGTGCTCATGGATATCCAGTAGGGTGGAGTGAAAATTTTTTTCTCACCAATCGTTTCGTAATAGTGACCAAAAGTTGACCACATGTCAGAGGACTAATAATGCTCAAAGAAATTATAATTTTACATTGCGTCTTCTGCCCTCTACCGGCAGTTTAATATGTCAAAATTTCAAAAATTTTCCAAAAATTTACATTTTCTTACATAGAATTTTTATTCCTTCAATTATCTGCATCGATTGCAATTTTGTCTATAAAGCCCATTCATTTCAGCATATAATGAGGTATTATTTGTTAAAAAATTCCAGACGGTAACGAAGTTATAAATTTTTTACGAAATTAGAGTTTGCAACATGTCGCGACATCATAGAAATAGCTAAAAACAGTATAACTTTTGTATCCGTTGACCAATTTTTATGATTTTGGCGTCATTTTATCAGAATTTACATAGGCTAGCTAAAAACATACTGACTCATTTGATACATAACTAGAAAACATTTCAGCAAGCATTGAAATCAGATTTTGTTTACTAAATTGTCTTATTTTAACGCCCACAGAGTTCTCAGTCTGAATTTGCAGTAATCATTTAAAGCGAGTCACTTTGTGCGGTATTCGCTTTTAGTGTTAAACGTTGGCATAATCATTCTGGCAGCGTTTCTTGCTCTGATAAAGCCGTCTCGGGATTTTTGTCCGACAACAGTCTGGGATGCTTCGGTTACGGCTTTCACACATCTTTCCACTGCTTGAGTGTGGCAGGGAAAACGTGGGAAATCGATAACAGGTGCTTCTTCACTGCAAACATATCTTTCCAAATCACTTTGAGACAACGATTTGGTAGCTGGAGGCTCTGTCACAAAAGATGTTTGCCAGTCGATGAGCTCAGTATAGTCTGTAGCCTCAAAATTCAAAGGCGGAATTTGGAAAACTCGTATACGTACATTTCTTTGGTTACATGTTCGAGCTCTTAAGATACGTCTGAGTCCAAGCTCCCTTACATGCTGTCGGTCATCTGTAAGCATGGCAAGAATAAGGTTCTCCGGGTGAGCAAAATAACTATTGTGCTGAATGACTCGGTCAACAATAGCTCTCATTGGCTCGCTCAAGTATCTAGATTTATGAATTGTCAGCCACAAGTGTTTTGCTCCGTCTTTGCATGAAGGCTTTGATTTGATGGTAAACCACATGGGTGCATAAACTTTCATTATGAATTCTGCTACAATTTTAAGAGCATCACATGGTTCTTCAGTGCTGACATAGAGACGCAATACTCGGTTAGCGAGTGTAATCCAACGAGACATAACGAGCCTTCCTGGTTCACGATTTGACAGAGCTTCATCACAGTGGCCACTCTTAACAGCAAGGCAGATATCGTTCAAATATTGTTGATCGGTGCTCAAGTCACGGATGTCAAGAGCAGGAAACTCGCACTCAATTTTTTTAAATTGAGCCACTGGGAGTGTTTCACACTTTGCTAACAACTTTCCGACAGGTCCTGAGAAGCTTCTTGGTCCTGTGGTGCTCCCGTCTAGCTTCTCGAACAGATGTCTTAGTGGCAGCTCGTTTCCGTGCAGGAGGCACACAAACCAATGGAGAGGACGATTGACATGTTCTTCAATGAGACGTATTGCACCACCTTTCTTCCCTGTATTTACTGCTGTGCCGTCACATCCAATGGCGATAAGGTTATCAGTGTTCATGCTATTCTCCTGTAAGAAATTCATAATGCTCTCCTTCATGTTCGCAGAAGAGCCAGTTAAAGTTGTTACGTGGCCTAAGAAACTTGTACCTGGCTCTAAAACCAACGAGACGTGTTCTTCTACTTTCACTCTGCGATGCAATTTTCCGTTCACATTCTCATGAACTAAGGTTCTGTCCTTTCGACCATCAAAGTAAATGCCAAACGGATCAACACTCACAGCCATGTTGGCACTTCCTGCTTGAACACAACTTCGATATTTCTTTCTTTCTCTCCTAATTTTGTTCCTGTCAATGACTTCACGGCACTCATCGGGAGTTATAATTCCATAATCCTGTAGCACACCGGATGTGATTTCTGCAACTACCCGATCTGATATGGCATATCGATCGGAAGCTTTGGCCACATTCGGCAGGTTTCGTCTCTGTTGCGATGATGTGAGACGATATTTTTTGCATTTATAGCCTGCTTCGTCGCGATCGCTGTCCGATGATGAAGGACTTTCATCGACTGCTATGGATGCAGAGAAAGTAGCTGCATCAGAAGCTTCGGATTCAACTTTGTATTTCTCTTGCAAATCCCGTTCTCTGGCCTTTCGAAATTCTTTATTGACTAGTGCCTTTGTAGCTGGACCATCCACTGGTCCGATCATCATTTTCCGTTTTGTTCTTTGGTCCTGCAGGAATTGTTGTTCTGGAAGAGGAACTTTCATAGCTTTGTCACAAGTGCACGACGAGAATGTAAGACACTTGCACGAAGCTATATCAAAAAGAGAAGCCTTGGCCTCCTCTTTGAAGTCCGTCGTCCTTGCTTCATAACCTGCATTACGTTTGACTAAAGGATACCTAACAAGTTTCAGGTATTTGTCATGATGAAAGCGAATTAGCTGGACAACCCGTGTTGTAGTCACAGTGGGAATGGAAGCTCGAAGCCATATATCTCTGATCTTAGTTGACAGTGTAACGGATATTTCAGGAAAGGTTGGTTCCCTTTTGGATGTTGCATTAGACTTTAACTCGTGTCTAATCCACATGTACTCCATCAAGACATCCTCGACCATCGGCAAGAAGTTACATTTCAATCTTCTTGGAGCACCAAAGATTGGACAAACGGGAGGCAATCTTAATCTTGATGTCATTCTTTTCTGATTGGTTTTACTGTTATCAATAAACTGTCACTAGAAGTAAAGACATTAGAGCATGTTACACTAATATGAAATGAAGTTTGTAGGTACAATTCATTTCACATAGCCTACAGTGCATTAGGTGAGTTGTGGGCTGTAAGCGTCTAGCTTGAAATGGTACCTCTGTCGTTACATCCAAGTTATAAAACTCAATTGTGCTGGAGAATCTCCTAGATTTGTATTGACTAATAGCTGGGTACATCCAATTCAAACAAAATTAATTAACACACACAATGCCTGGAAATATTTCAAAAGCAGGAGACCATTAAATTCTGATTTGGATACGTATTTTATGAACTTACAACCTCTCGAAAATATTTATTTCAAGCAAAATAACTCAGAAAAATTGCCATTTTTTAACAGGAATTATGTATTACAAAGATGTTACCGCCGGTAGAGGGCAGAAGACGCAAAGTAAAATCATAATTTCTTTGAGAATTAGGCCTACTCTCCTTTGACATGCTGGCAGCTTTTGATCACTGTTTTAAAAAGATTCCTGGGGAAGAAATCTAATTTATATGATTGCTGAAATGTTTTCTAGTTATGTACTGTTTTTTTTACAATAGCCAAATGTTATTGAGAAAGGAAGGGTCAATCCAGCCTCAGCGGGTCCATACGACCTTTTTGGATTGACCCTTTGACTTATGCACCGATCACTCGAAAGTCATTGAATTTGTACTGATTACTGCTCTTTTGTACGTGTTTGATGCTTTGTCAATAAACGGCTTACTTACTTATTATGTATCAAATGAGTCTTTAGCTAGCCTATGTAAATTCTGATCAAATGACACAAAAATCATAAAAATTGGTCAACGGATGCAAAAGTTATACTGTTTTTAGCTATTTCTATGATGTCGCGACATGTCGTAAACTCTAATTTTGTAAAAAATTAATAACTTCGTTACCATTTGGAATTTTTTAACAAATAATACCTCATTATATGCTGAATTGAAGAGGCTTTATAGACAAAATTGCAATCGATGCAGATAGTTGAAGGAATAAAAATTCTATGCAAAAAAATGTAAATTTTAGGAAAAATTATGAAATTTTGACATATTAAACTGCCGGTAGAGGGCAGAAGACGCAATGTAAAATTATAATTTCTTTGAGCATTATTAGTTCTCTGACATGTGGTCAGCTTTTGGTCACTATTACGAAAAGATTGGTGAGAAAAATGTTTTTTTTGCTGTTTTCACTCCACCCTAATATCCAGTCCCAGTTATCACGATTTTGTGGCGGCGCTTTAAAAGTCAGGCCAAGCTTTCATTCGAAAATCACTCGAAAACCGTCCATCGTTCGAATTACATTGAAATCAGTCAGGATTGCAGCATTCTCGATTTTATTCAAGGCAGACTTTGCGCTGCCTCAAAAGTTCTGAGCTACTCCTCAAAAACATTGTGCTCGTGGGTATCCAGTCCCAGTAATCACGATTTTGTGGCGGTGCTTTAAGCCTCCAGTCGATATCTCTGGACAATCTTTCTGGAAAAGACGTAGCGCATAGTTATTGTGTAAACGGTTATAATATCATAATAATTATGATACTACTGCTCATATTATGAGCATTAGCCACAAGCGCATAGCATGCACCATTGTGCCATAGAGTGTGGAATTACAGAGAGTAGCTTCCCGAGACTTAGAGTGTCTCAAATAAATCGATGACGTCAAGCCAAGGACGTGGACTGGTTAATCTGCCCTCCTTCCAATCCCGATTAGGTCTTGTCCTCCGGTCAGAAGTGTTGACAAAAACGGATCAAAACCGAGACAGCGGCTGACATAAACACGTGGACCGACACAACTGCGACGCCGCAGAACTATGAAGTATATAATAGATAACTAGTGTTGTGTATATGTATATAGCTTATATATATATATGACTTGCATATATATATATATACATGTATATATAGCTTATATACTATTTCGGTGGTTTAATAGAGTGAGATGTTCAATCTGCAGAGTGTCTCGTTTTGCCTACATCCATCTTGTGGACATATGCCGAAGAAAATTCGCTCTAAAAGCCCGAGGCACCATTCCTATATTGAACGCTAAAAAGAAGATTCTACACATGCACAAACACAAACACACACAAAAACACACACACAGCCATCCAATGCGATTCCACGGCGCATAATGCCATCATCCCCCGTTGTATAAAAATTTATAGTATATATAGGCCTATAATGATAATATTATAATATGCATCTGTTATATGATATAAGCTTACACTGTATTATTATGTAAGCTTATAGTCCAAACTCTAATGGCGAAGAACTGCGTGCCATGTACAGTGTACACTGTACAGTAACCGCATAAAAGGTACGGTACCGGTACGCATATAGGCATTCCGTACCCGATTTCGTAGCATTGCAAGCCATAACGCTTTTTCATTGGCCGGTTCCAGGTTATGAATATTCATAACCAATGACGTGTTTAGTGCCTTCTCGTGCGCTGTTGTCGCTGTTGTTGTTAGCATACGTGGAAAAAATGGCCGATTGCTGTGCGCATAAAGTTATAAGGAGTTTCCATTCGATAGTGAAGTAATCTAAGTGTGAAGGTAGACTTCTAATCAGAGCAAAAATAAAATGCAAAGGTTACGCGTTCTTACGTGCGTGCCAGCGAATATATCATCCACCAACTCATCGCTTCAATAATACGCTGTGGTCAACAGCTATGGGCCTATGCGATGCATCAGGCGTCTGCTTCGTTGAACCAACCGCCTTCTGCGATACCAAAAATCAAAACCGCGCTACAGAAGTCATTACATCAGATTTTACTAGACTTCAGTTGCCTAAATTCGCACAAGTTGAAATTAGTGTTCCACAATCCACACATTCTTAATTGTAACTTTAAAAGCTCTAGGTTTTATTCAGTTTTCGTGAACTGTCTCATTTTCCATGCCTAGGCCTACTGTTCGACAACCAGTAATATTTCGGGCTTAGGTACAGTAGGCCTAGGTCATGTCAATCTCAGTTCTAGTGAAAATCATCTTAAATTTTAAACCTATGTGTAGTCCATGCGCAATTGCATATAGGCCTAGATACGTTTTATTAAGATGTGTGACGGTTATCTTCATTCAAGATATTCAAATTTGATTATTTTGAATCATGAATCAGAACCCTTTGCATCCACGTTCACAGTCCTTCTAATTCCACGTTCTGACTTCTTGACAGGCATGGATTTATAGAAGCACCTCTGTACAGTTAAAAACTAGCAAAAAGGTCATTGTCCTCCGATTGGAAGTAATTTATCATGGTGGATGGGAAAGGAAAGAAGGGGTTGTGGCGTTATGCAGCTCTAAAAATTCCTTAAACAGTCCTGTTAGAGTGAACGTTACTGCTGAATTATGAATAGCCTAAGTAGGCCTGCCAATAAAAGCATTGATATGAATGCAAGTAGCCTAATGGCTTTACATAATAAAAAGGCATTTGCTAAAAACATCAGTGTTACTCTGTTATCATTGCTCATCAATAAATAATATTATCTTTATTCAACAATACGGTTGACAGGCCGCAACCTATAGTATAATGACAAAGTAGCGAAGTCCCAACATTTACAGCTTGACCTACCTGCCAATTGTTTATATTTTTATATTTTTTATTAAACTAAATTCGGGTGTTTACAATTTTGGGTGATCTCGAGGCAGTATAATAATAATTTTCGTCTATTCAACATTCCGGTTGAAAGACCGCAATTAGTTACAGTGTCCACTTATGCATTTGAAACAGTTTGCTGGAACTCAGATTATAGAAAACATAAATCTTAACTAATCTTAACTTGAAAGACCGCAATTGGTTACAGTGTCCACTTATGCATTTGAAACGAAACAGTTTGCAGGAACTCAGATCATAGAATACACAAATCTTAACTAATCTTAACTTGAAAGACCGCAATTGGTTACAGTGTCCACTTATGCATTTGAAACAATTTGCAGGAACTCAGATTACAGAATACATAAATCTTAACTATACTAGCTGAACAGACAGCCTGCAATACACGGAGCAGCTTACAAAGCATATGCACCCAACAATAAATCACGCAACGCAGCTTTATCCCATTATTTGCAAAACTGTTTGGTGTAGGCTATCTATTTATTAAAGCACTTTATAAATCTTAGCAGGTAGCTGTCATATAGCCTACTAGGCCTAATGGACGCAAAGGCTGCGAGTTATTAAACATAATAGCCTAAGATTATTTATATTGCCAACGCAAGCCGCAAAGTCTGTAAACAAAACGTGCTTAATGATGTCACTGGTTATGAATATTCATAATATGGGATCGGCCATTGAGAAGGCGCTTAAGGCTGACAATGCTACGAAATCGGGTACGGAATGCCTATATGCTACCGGTACATATAAAATTATGCTTACAATGTGTTGTATACAGTGGCTAAGATTTCGAAGGGTTTCGGCGTATACAGAATTTTCAGTTTCGTCTCTATAGTATACAGTTTCGTATAGAATAGAAATTTAATTGCATGGGTAGACCTATAGCTGGCCAAGTTTCCTTCTGTCGTGCAGTTGTTATTATTACATGTATAGTCGATGCAATTGAAATGATGATACTCTTATATACTCAACTTCTATGGCGCGTGTTCCTCGTTTTGTAAGTGAAATCGAAACTAATTATCTGAATTAAAACCAGAGTTCGTGTCAATTGGAGAGAAGCATGAAATGCAAATCCAGGCTCTTCGTTCGTTCTTTTGTTAGTGTAAGGCCTACAACCCACGTTCAGTCTATTCATCTATCCCTCTGTCCAGAGGCGGATACAGACATTTTCGAAAGGAAAGGGGGCACAAATTTTTGGTCTGGGTCTGGAAACTTTCACGTTGGTCTTTGGGCGAAAAATCTGATGACCTTTTTTAGTCATTTGGTCCAAATCTCGGAATAAATATCCATTTTGCCCGTCCGAAAAGCTGATGCCATTGTCTGTCACCCTTTACCAATTGCATCATCCAACTTGTAGAGGTGGGGCGGGGGGTGGAGGTTACGTCCGTTTTTCCAGCCAGAGTGTCTGGTGAAAGATAAACAAATTTATAAATGGGCAGTGCCATGGCCGGATTTGCCCCCTTGGATCCGCCCCGCCTCTATCCATCCCCGGAGTTTTCGTGCTTAGAGCGCCTCTGAGCAGTCATTCTGAGTCACTGAATGGTGCTTTATATATCATTATATATATATATATCCATGGATACGATACGATGTATTATAGACTGCGATATCTTTGGGTTTGTCTGCTCAATCATTCATTGTCCATTTGTTTCATCGTTCCATCCATCCATTCAGTCATCCATTATCTATCTGTCCTTTCATCCATTCGCTCATCCATTATCTATCTATCCATTCATCCATACAAGCTACCATTTATTTTATCTATCTTTCGATCCATTGACACACATTCATTCATTTGTTCATTCGTTCGTTCATTCATTCATTCATCCAGCCAGTCATTCGTTTATTCATTCATCTACTTCTGTAGCGCCATTAACATAAATGATAAGGGATGTCTCTAAAACGTACTTGACTTACTCAGTGTCACAGTCTATCAAGCGGACGTTGACCTTGGCATTCTAAGACGAGATTTAAAGATGCCTGACCCTCCAGCTATAGATGCGAACGCTCAATCAATCATTTAGCATGGATAAGCGAAATGGAATAGGATGGGCTTAAATGCTTAAGTGTTTATCTACGTAGGATCGTTCATAGAGGGCGCTACATAAGTTTTCGTATCTACACTGGCTCTTGTATACCTGAGTTTTTTTACTCTTAAGGTGCTACGTAAATTAAATTAAATTTGTTTCATCGCAGGCTTGTTGTTGTGTAGGCCTAAGACGTGCGATGTGGGCCTGCTTTGCCCTACAGACCTACATGTACATTGTACAAGTCATTGAATATGTTTGTTGTGGATGAAAGCATAATTATGGCGAAACATAGCCTTAATCATTTTTTTTTAGAGTTCCAAAATGGTTGCTCGCTAAGTGATGATTTGCAATAATTTAAGTTGTAGGCCTAGGCCTAAGCTCCGAGCAAAATGTGGATCATACTATCATTCTGACAATTTACAACTCAATTGTGTAATTCGAAAGTTAAAGCTTGTGCAAACAACATTAATGATTATTACGTGCAATTTGGTTCCTAATGACCAGACAAGTGGGTCTAAAACGAATTTTCGTTTAGCCTCATTGCAATGGACACAAAAGAAGTTCATTCTATGATTATTGTCCAGCAATAATTCTCAAACTTCTCTGTTCGCTAGGAATAGTTAGCGAAGTTATACGGAAAATCGTTTGATAAAAAACCCAGTTATTAATTATGGTAATTAACCATCGTCTGAAAGTGCATTTTAAATACCTCGTTATTTACTTACTTAGAGATCGCATTATGCCAATTAATCAAGGTGATTAGGATAACAATTGCCTGGCAGGTATTATTGGGAATAATAGGCCTACACTTTGGATTGTTTTGTTATGTATAGGCAGAAAATCGTTTATAGGCTTACGTAAAACATTCGTGGCAATTAACTTTGGACTGAAATAACATTGACAATTACTTCTTCTTTAGTTGCAGATAAAATAACATTTGATTAATATAAACAGTCGAGCCACAGGATCAATCGACTCTGTCCATAAAATGTGTTTCTAAACAAAATCGTTTGATTTATAGCCCGCAAACAACCAGGATAATAGGCCTAATTATTCGTGTCTTGATGTATACATTTCGTCTTCTCGATAGCTCTCGGTATAGGCTATTATTATCGGCGATAGTGACTTGTAAAAGACAGAAGTACGTTGGATGACTTGTCCAAAACATTGTTTATGTTCTAATAGAAATTCTAATCTTGTCCTTCGTTGTGTGGGTTAAACTTTACTGACGGCCAAAGTGCAGTAAACGGTATAATTACATGAATCCTATAATAGACCCTAATTGGTCGGTACAAAGGGTTAAAGACATCAACCTCAACTGATGGTTCTAGCATTTGTAGCGTTTTTTGTGGCGCTATAATATATTATGGTAGGATTTTCTAAACTGGAGAAGCAATAAATAAGGCTTTGTATGTTGACAGTATACGACTGCCATGGTAGCACAGGCTGGAATTTTCACGAATACTGAACAACATCCGAATTGAATTTTCTGATAGAACAATTGAAAGCTTCACTCAATTACGCTTCATGTGTATTTATAATATTTCTAGTATGCCTACCATTATATAATTTGAAGTATCGTCCATCTCCTGATGGTAAGATCTCTCTGCATAAAGTGTAAGTAATCAACTAAGCTTATAGGATCACAGTTAGGATCCAGAAAGGTATTTATTTTTGCAACTACTACTTTTGTCTTTTTTTGCAAATTTCTTCACACTAAATCACTAATTGTAATTGTAATTGTAATTGTAATTGAACATTTATATAGCGCCACTTCAAGAGAACTCCTCAGACCTGACACCAAACCATAATCAAAGAGAATGGTTTTCAAACGCTTGCGGAAAAGGGGCAAAGAAAGACAAAGAAGTTCATTACGGAGGCTAATGATAGGTCTACTAAAGATACACTAAGTGAGACGTAGAAATGACATTAAGAAACGTCTTTGACAAAGACCGATCTTCTTATTTTCCTGCCGTGCATCAGGCCTTTCTTTTATTAAGGGTTCTTGTTCCCCCAAAATGTCACTTGGACCATTGTGTTTTGCCCCTCGTGCACAAAAATGCGTGCGCCAATGCTATATAGGCCCGGCCAGTGTTAACACGTCGAAACGTAACCTACACCTTGTGTCCTTGTCCACGTAACACGATCCAGCATACGCTAAATGTCAACGCCAATATTATGTTGACTGATGACCACTTAACACGTGAACAAGTAACATGATACGCACGAGCGTCCAACGCCCGCTTACACGTTTGTTTAATAGTGCTTTCCTGAAACTACGGATGTGACAGCGTACGCAAACCATTGAGAAGCACTCGCGAACATAAGGGCTTGATAGATGCTTGCGAGGGGATCAGTTATTATCACAGTAGCGCTGCAATCGGGTCCACCTTGCTGTTCGTACAAAAGCATTCGCTTCTGATGGCTTATAAATGCGTAGACCTACGTCGATAAACCATATATAACCGCTGTGCCATTGGCGTGGTTGGGTCTACTGTAATAATACATTAGGCCGTGGATGCGCTGGTTATGCGTGCATACAGACACTAGAATGGAAAACCATTCACAGAGCCGGACACAGACAGGTGTAATTCCACTCGCCTGGGCTTTGTGTAGGGTCAAGCGAACCCGTTATCTGATTATAATTACTGAAACAACCCTGTCTAGTGTCTACCCGATTTTCCGTCATTCGGTAACAGCAATAGAATCAGAATCTACCATTTTGTGCGCTGCATGGCACCATTGCATCATTGTTAATGTTATGATTTATCATGTCCAAAATGAATCATTATCACCATAATTGCAGTGTTTGGTAGGTATTTAATTAGAACTAATTCATTAGCTAGTACAGTGCTGTCCAACCTTTTTGGCTTAAAGGGCCGCAGAAGCAATAATTTTTGAAGCCGAGGGCCGCAGCAATACACTCAAAAGCAATAACTCAAATTTATTGATAATTATTAGCTGTACTGAAATTTATTATGGACTGATTATGATGAAAAATGATCTTGTACTCACCTCAAAATTTCCCAGTAGGCTACAGCCCTGCATGTTTGGCCTGCCTTATTATAATAGTTCGGCTGATTTAGCACCAAAAAGAATAAATGAAATGAATGAATTCATGAATGTGTACATAGACACGCACACTTACATGCATACACAGTCTTACAACCATGGATGCATGCAGTCCAGTGCAAATACATGTCATTGTGTCGCAAGGTTTAAGTAGCTGCAGTGGCGCCGTAGATTAACTATAGCTATACGAGAGACTACGCCACCACCGAAGACGTCATCAACGACGTCATCATTGTCGTCATTCATTTGCGCGCGTGGCATTTCACTTACAAAAGTGGTTCCCAACCCATGGCCCGCGGGCCAAAAGTGGCCCGCCAGGCCTCAAAATATGGCCTTCGACCCTCAAAGAACTAACAGAAATATATGACAGAATTAGCAAATTGACAGGATAGAACACAATTACTTTCCAGTATAAATTATTATATTCTGACGTCTATAAATAACATTAAACATTCCATTTTGATTCAACTATAACAATTTTAGGCTATGCTTTTAGTTAATTAAATTTTAGCCTTGTGGCCCCCTAATGTCCTTCAACCTAGAAAAAGTGGCCATTGTGTCCTCCAATTTATAGAAAATGGCCCTACAGTCAATAAAGGTTGGGAGCCACTGACTTACATTGTACATTGATCCCTTAAACTGCGATTACAACTCTCCGTATACGGTTGGCGCTCTGTCCGTCAGAGCGAGGACCCGACGCTCATTAGTTTCGCTGGACCTGCTTCCTTCGTCGACTGGGTAGAGCCAGGGACCGTGTTAACATGGTCGCCTGCAAGACGATGGGAGACGGTGCAAGTCACGAAGGGAGGTAAACGAGGGATGGGGAGAGAGACAGGGAGAGAGAGGACGAGCGGGGTAAGGTAGGGAGAGAGGAAGATGGGAAAAGAGGGAGTCAGAGATAGGGACGGAGGAGGAAAGCTAGGGAAGGAGAGAGGAGATATAAGTATAGGGCCTAGAGAGGCAGGGAGAGGGAGGGACGTGCGTGGGGAAAGGTAAAGAAGAAGTGATAGACGGGGAGAAAGGCAGGGAGAGAGGGACCAGCGGTGGGAAGAAAGGGGATGAGGGTGAGACTGGAAGAGAGAGAGAGAGGGAAAGAGAGAGGAAGTGCGGTGTGAAGATGTGGAAGGAGAGAGAGAGAGAGATGGTGAGAGAGGCAGGGAGATGGTCGAAAGAGATAGATGGATGACGGGATGGAAAGAGGAGAGGGCTGGTGGAGAGGGTTGCGGAGGGAGAGAGAAAGGGAGAGTGGAAGAGACTGAGGAGGACAGAGATACAGAAAGCAATGTAGGAAGGAGGAAAGAGGGAGAGAGTGAGAAAGGTAGAGAGCGAAGAGTGAGGATGGAGCTAGGTAGGGGAAAAGACGGAGGTCGGAGAGGCGCTCACGGATCGATATCAATATTGAGGGGCTTAACGAGACAATTACCCGCCGATTGACCAAATAGACATTCCCACCCCGACTTACTGACCGACCGACTAAATGACTGACTTGCTGACTGACTTGCTGACCGCCCGACTGACCGACAGACCGACCGACTGACCGACTGTCCGAATGACTTACTGATCGACTGACCGACCGACCGACCGACTGACTTTTTGACCGACCAACTGACCGACTGACTGTCCGACTGACCGACCGACCGACCGACTGGCTGACTGACCGATTGACCGACTG
>OX243820.1:9070251-9090251 GCA_945859605.1 Lumbricus rubellus | reverse complement strand
TAAATAAACAGACAAACAGAGGGACAGCAGAGAGACGTAGAGGCAGACAGGGAGAGCAAGAGGAGAGCTCCCGTAAATATCCGCCCGACAGGTTGGGTCGCTGTAGTGCAGCACTGCAGACTCGCTTCATGATCTATGCCTCGTTGTCATGTTCCGACTAATCTCCTAAGTAATTGCTGAACCGTTTGACATTCTCTGCACAGCTAAAATAGTGTGTGTGTGTGTGTGTGTGTCTGCGACTATGCATGTGTGTGTGTGTAATGCAGTGATGGGGAAAATACTTTCAAAAAGTATTTTGAGTATAAGTAAAAATACTTGATTACAAAAGTATTTAAAATACAAGTAAAAATACTTTTTTACAAAAGTATTTAAAATACAAGTATAAAATACTTGGCTTGGAAAAGTATTTAAAATACTAAGTACAAAATACTCACTACCGGTACCAAACTATAATAAGGAAGTCATATTAAATTGCGAAAAAATTTCTTAACATAGAATTTTGATCAAAAACAAACATTTTCTAGGTCTGGGTTCAAAGATGTTCGAGTCCGAGTCCAAGACACTTGAAATGGGGTCCAAGCTCGAGTCAGAGTCCATTAACATCAAGATCCAGATAAACACTCAATTTAATTACATATAAAAATATCGGTAGCCTACTATTTATGCAGAAAGAATGGTCATTGGTCAGTGTAATTAATCCAAATTTAAAATTTAAAACACTAAAATATATAAAGTTTTGTTCAGTAATCTGGTCCAATGGATGGATAAAAATTCTTCCACTGCTGAACACAAGCTCAACTTACGTACCTTATAAATTTTGCTATGTTGAGGCGTCCTGTCACAAATTCACAATTCTGCCCATCAGCAAGGGTTTGCTGATCGAATGGGACATATGCTAGATGTTAACTATCTAGATGTTTATGAATAGGACAAATAAGGATGGCATTAGATGTGTCTACTGGCTGGTGGCAATTACATGTATATTATTGGAACTTCTATGACCTTGGATTGGGCGCATTTACTTTAAGTAAATGTTCGAAGTCTGTGTTATTGGAATGGCCTATAGCCCTTGTGATAATAATACAATACACTAGCACAGGTCAACTAAGTGTTATAGGTGTCTTCCTGTATGCTGTAATTTGTCAAGTAGGCCTATGTAGTCTGTGGTCAATTAATGGAGATCGATGTAATGAAACTCTGCGCCCGATCCAAGGTCAGATAAGTTCCAATTGCCACCAGCCAGTAGACACATCTAATGCCATCCTTATTTGTCCTATTCATAAACATCTGGATAGTTAACATCTAGCCTATGTCCCATTCTATCAGCATAGACAAATCCGTTTTGGTGTCAAACATCAAACTGATCAAACTGCTTTCAAACATAATTATATGCATGTCAATTTGATGACTCATAAATATGTACGATAGACGTGTACAATTGCACATGTGATCCGTAAACTCTTCCCATACATCAAATTCACCCAAGGTTCTTTGAATACGTGTGGATTGATCTTTAAATTCACCTGTAATTAAGTTCGCTCGCCCTCTGGTCAGCGGTGTCCAGCCATCCGTGACAATGACTAACCACCAAGATCTATAGACACACAGGTCGCGCCGCTGAGGGGGTTATGAATATGCGTGAATCGGAGTGGGGTGCCGTGACGTCGCATGCCTAGTCGACCAGCGCTGCTGGCATCTGACATGTCTGTTGAAACTATAGCATACCAAGTGTATTCGAAGAACCTAGATAGCGTACATTTAGTAACATCAGTAGGAATTTAAATCTGCTGTCGTATGCCAAATACGTCTTTTGTTGTCATAATTAAGCTGCCATTAAACTCCGGATCCAATATCTAATTAGCCTACATTAATTTAGCAGTCCGAAGTTGCCCACAGCTATCGTTTATTGGAAATATAATTTTAGATGTGAACGACATTAAGAGCAGCCTTAAATGACACTAACAAATCCTTGCATCAGAAATGATTAATCGAATGGCACTAACAAGACAGTCTTAAGTGTACACGTGAATGACAGCCGGACATTCCCCCGGACATACATACAAACATACAAACATACATACATACATACATACATACATACATACATACATACATACATACATACATACACGCAAACATACATAGCCTACATATACGCACGTCTGTATGTATCTATGCATGTAAGCATACATGCATGCATGCATACATGCATGTATTTATTTATATTTTGATGGATTTTGTCTATATACGAGGAATGTTCTTCCTCGGGGGACATGTCCGGGGTGATATGTCCGGGGAAGTGAAATGACCGACTATCCAGCTAAATGTCTATTGTTTCTGGCAACGTCTTTTGCTTCTTAAATGTCTGTGAAACTGTTCAGCTTCGAAATGCTCAGAACATATGCGCGCTGTCTTTGCATTAAATGTATCTTTCCCGCAGCACATTGATATCCAGAGTTAGAATAATCCGTCATCTTTAGGAAATTATTGATGAAAATGATAAACCTTTCCTATGCACTACGTATTTTTTCAACTGGCGATTGCACAGTTACTAGGTATCTCTATTTATTTGTTGTAAATACATCAGTTACACTGAATGTGTGGATTAATATTGGGCAGCTACACTGAATGAACTGCATGTAGGTTATACATGAGTCAGATCGATTAGGCATGCGACGTCAGAAACACCCCACCCCGAGTTAATGAGCCCGCTGCCTAAGCCAGCGGGCCAACCTGTGTATTGGAAGAACCTTGACTAACCACTATCAGCCTGTTTAACTGGCCATTGTGTGTCTTAAACCTTCTGTTCAAGGGCTCCTTTGTTTGAGTTATGAAGAAGCCTAGGGCAGTTGAGAGTGCCATATTGCATAGCTAATTGCAGCTGGTGAGATTTAAAAGTATTTTGAAAAAGTATTTTAACATAATCACAGTTTTAAGTACAAAATACTACCGAAAAAGTATTTTAAGTAAAAGTAGAAATACTTGATCACAAAAGTATTTAAAATACAAGTACAAAATACTTAGATTGTATTTAAAATACTATTTTAAATACTAGTATTTTAAATACTTCCCATCACTGGTGTAATGTGTATGTATGTATGTAGGCCTATGTATGTATGTATGTATGTATGTATGTATGTATGTATGTATGTATGTATGTATGTATGTATGTATGTATGTATGTATGTATGTATGTATGTATGTATGTATGTATGTAATACTGTGTATGTATGTATGTATGTATGTATGTATGTATATATGTATGTATGTATGTAATACTGTGTATGTATGTATGTATGTATGTATGCATGTATATATGTATGTATGTATGTATGTATGTATGCATGTATGTTTGCATGCATGCATGCATGCATGGTATGCATGGTATGTATGTATGTATGTGTGAGGGCGTGGCTGAAGCAGCTTGCTGTGGCAGGCAAGGACTAAGAGGCAGACGTAAGAGAAAGCCTGGAGAGGCAGGCTAGGCCAAGATGGCAGGTAGGCGGGTAGAGGAAAGTCTTGCAGGACAGAACCTCGGAAAACCCTTACAAGGGAAATTCTAGGGAAGACAGACAAGGGGACAGACCGTGGATAGGAGTTAGGCGTAGAGCTGGCAGGGGCGAAAAAGGATTACCTTACATGGCCAAGAGAGCACCTTTTATGGTCACAAAATCGAGGAAAGAAATAGACAGAGTGGAAAGCCTAAGAATAAGAAAGTCGCAGAAAAGCCCGGTAATGGGGAAGACCAAGGACACACAGACAGGAGGCAGACAAGGAGCAGTATGAAGGCATAGAGCAAGCAGGCAGACTAGGGATTGGCGGAGAGAGCAGTAAACAAATTTGATAGGGGAAGACATAGTAAGACAGAGCAGTGCAGGGCAATAGGAGAAACACGGAAAGTCAGACAGACTAAGAGATAGGGTAGCTTGGATGTCAACACCAAGACGAGAGAAAATCTAATTGGATTTAGTCAAACCACAGACATTGTTATATAACTAAGGCGTGTGGTTTTGTCGTGGTTAACTGAGTTACCCACACAGACAGAGAGACAGACTCGCGCACTCCATACACATAGGAATAGACAGACAAGAGACAGACTAAGACACAAGTAGACAAACAATTAATAATACAAAAGTTGTTTCTTAGACAAACTTATATAGGTATACGTCTGTATTGCATGTTTAGATTTCTATAAAAGCGAATGGTTGTTTCTGAATTGTATCTTTGAGTAGATCTTGTGCTGCGATTACACCGTGGTACATTAAAAAACAGTATATTAAGGTTTAAATAATTATTACATCTTGGGCGAGATCTATGCGTTGTTAAACTACATCTACAGCGCCAAAACATTTTATAGTCGTAGCGTTGTGACGACCGTCCAACGTGATAATACTATTAATGAATGCGATAGTCGAGTAGTCAGAATGTACTCTTGATCTTCCAAAGAATGAACGATATCAACCTGAAATAAAAAGAAAACAAAACGAGTACACCGTGTTACGATAAAGGAGAGTGAATGTTGAGAGTAGGCTAGTTCCCAGACCAATGCAGAACAATACGGGCACCCAACAAAAGGTTCAATAACCATAACCTCCGAGGGAAGAGACCGTATAGTTGGTGGAGAAACCGGCTGGCGCTTCAGAAGTTCCGTCATCAAAGCGCCAGAAGAAGATCCACGTACAGTGAGAAACAAAGAGTCGACGACCGCATACGATCCATACCGACAGAGGAAGCCTATCATCCACAGCACCGCCAGGAACGAACTCTGAGCAGACTGGCAACACGTGAGTAACTTAATAGACGAAGCCTCTCTTTCTATGAGAGTACCGTAGATAATTCGTAAACGCCAATGAACAGAGACATTAGACGCTATCAGCTAAGAAGTCGCGACCGGTCAAGATAAATCACACAGAGGTCACAATCCACAGCATCAACATCTTCAGAAGATCCCTGAACCGACGGAAAACCGCGAAACGACACCCAGCGAATGTACTTTTCCTGACCACAGGCAACAACCAGCGATAATGATTAAACGGGACCTTTCACTTATGAAAGTACCGACGTCAAAATTAGCAAACAAATAGTATTTCTGTCAAACAATGCCGCCAAAAACATTCAATTCCAACAGTCTGCTCTGAGTCCACTCCGAGCATCTCTCAACGACACCCGAAAACCACAACTTCATCCGAAACTATCCGATATCAACGGCAGCAGCATCATCATTCGACCTTCGAATCTAAGCATCATCCATCCATCCGTTCCCCAGCCTCCCACCCATCATCAGCACCTCGACTTTCACAGGGCTACCGAGGTCATTCATCCTACGGTGGCGAAACAACAGATCAAACATCACAGCCGACGCTGGTGAAGCATTCACCGGGGTTCGGGGGCGACGCACATCTGAGGGCTGCACCAGTCACTTCACCGCGCAGGTTGACCCACCTCATCACCAGTAACCTACAGTGGCTGTACGTCCGCATCTGCAGCTACTGTACGGTCACATCTCCCGTCATCTACACATGCGGGACAGCTCAAACAACTCCAGGCCACATCCATCTCCGCGCTGGCTCCTCCAAGAAGTTACAATCCAGAGAGACCACACGTGCACTTCGAGGAACATGACCGGGAGAATCCACAAACCAACCAGTACCAATACGAACCACGTCGCGCAATGACACCGCCACGCGACAACTACTATGACTCCCGCGCGTACAGTCAACAGCCACAACAGCATGCAAGGTCATTCACACCACCGCGTCCAGCCTACGCGCCGCCAGAACAACAACAACACAGGACCAGGTCATTCACACTGCCTCATCCATTCCGGACGACGGACGATCTGCGTCAAGAGCGCCGACAAGTCACCAAGTAACAGTACCATGTATTTTCTTTACTTCATTGCCTGACTGTCGAGTTTAAAACGTTCAGTTATAAATCGGTACTCTACAACATAATAATTTAGTTTAGATAAGGTCTTATAATAATAACGATTTAACGAAACCTTTATGCACATAGGCCTAACGCATAGATTCCATTCTATATATGTTGCATGTTCACCAGTTTGTCATTTGCAGCGTTTTTTTTAGCAGGCCTGCAAGCTCAGTTAATAGATTACAATAGGGATACGCTCCCGCTCGCAAGGATAACGCAATGTACAAAGTAAGGTTGTAATGAAAATGAAAAACAACAAAATAAGTACAAAGAAAAGAAAATGTAACCTGAAAACATTAACATAAAAATAGAAAAAGGAAACAATGAAAACTGACACAGACAAAAAGAACACGAGAACAAGGACGATGGTTACCGTTTAATGTTAAACATACCCAATTGTTGTTAAAATCATCAATACTGCAGTCGCGCTAATAAAGGTATGTACAGTTAATGGTTAATCTGGGGGAACACAGGATGGGATTTGCAATGTCGTCCAGAAAGTCGAGATCATCGGGAGCTGACTAAAGTCTAGCTGTATCCCGCGCCGTTAAGTAGAGTCACCCTAAGGCAGTGGATTCGAAGCGTACAGAAACGCGTTCGTCCTTAGAGGTACTATAGTCGAGTATAATGAGCCGTGAGTGTTAAGTAGAGTCACCCTAAGGCAGTGGATTCGAAGCGTACAGAAACGCGTTCGTCCTTAGAGGTACTATAGTCGAGTATAATGAGCCGTGAGTGTTAAGAAGAGTCACCCTAAGGCAGTGGATTCGAAGCGTATGCAAAAACATGTTCGTCCTTAGTGGTACTGTAGGCACGTACGCCTGATTACTGAGTAAGTGTTGATCGTTGACCGACGAGGCATTACATCTCTTCTCTTGGGTTTCGCTGGGATGATCATTCCTGTACAACATGATAATTAGTCATTAGATAAGCGTTGTGTGTTTTACTGTAATACGAGATTTCAGATCTATACTGATCACATATGTCTGAGATACTGACACACTTCTAAAATCTTCCACCAATAGTAGCTTTCTGATGATCACTAATTTTACAAGAACACGATATAGCACGATTCATACGTAATAACAATTGGGTTAGTCATATAAACGAAGACATAATAAAATCTAGTCGAATTGTATGTTTAAAGCGATTATAGCGCCAGCCTTAAAAAGGGAATACCATATAAAGCACACTTTGACCAATAAACGGAGGAAGAGAGCCACGCCTACGAGATTCATTACGATTAACTGAGAACACGGACACGTGAAGAGCCATGCACGCGTAAAGACTCAAAGCATTATGAAGTCTGCGGCTGACTTGAGATTAGAGTAGGCTTAGATTTGCTACAAGTAAAATACAGCAAAGCCTAGAGCATCGAGAGGTAAGTGAACAGGAGAATTCGGAACGAGATTTAGTAGACAGCTATGTATAAGCTAAGGAATTATGAAGCACGTGGTACACAGATAGCACAGAGTAACGAATAAGTAACGGATAAACTGAGCAAGTCAAGTAATGAAACTTTATACAAGGTATTAGGTAGGTGGCGCTAGTAGCAAAGATTCACCAACAGATACTGAACAACATTTAAACAAGGCTAGGGCGACTGAAATGAAATAGTGATGAATGACACATAGTATACGGATTAACGACGAGTAACGAAGATTAACAAGAGTAGACAGAATGAAGACAGAGTTATATTAAGTCGACATGGACAGAATAGAGTAATTAATTCACTGCATTGCATATCAATGAATGTATAGATGACTCACGTACAAGCTGATACGGGAGAAGACGTGCAATGCGTTAGATTTAGTCATATAGTAAACGTAATGGTATATTTTAGGTTTGCATGCATATAACCAAGCTTTTGTAGCACTTCAATGTACAGGACGTGCCAGTTAGATTGAGACAGACCGCAACCTATGAAAGAATGAAATCAAACGTTGATCATAGCAGGATAACGATTACATGTCAACTGTTAAGATAATTTCATGTAGATAAGCAAAAGCATTGCCAGGTTGGTTGTGGTAATTTGTTTGATGCCCCTATAATGAACGCCATCAAAGTCAACAGCATAAACACGCAGAATTTTCTTTTGTAGTCAAACCAAGAAACCAATGATAAGTGATATAGCTATAATCTTCAACGATGGTATATAGGCTTAGGTCAAATCAGAATAAATGAATCAGTAGAAAGGATACAGATACTGATAATAGGTCAATCAATTTCCATGGATAGCCTATATATATCAGAAACACAGCACACGGCTCCTGAGTAGCATTCTCGCCCTCAGCGTATCAGACGATCCCTAATAGGTGACCTGTGTGGCTACACAAACTCTGCAGCAAATTACATCACTATGACATAGCCAATCCATGTCATACAAAGGGTAGATATGTGCAAAATAGCCCGACACAAACATATACCAACAAATCAGTCATGACAGCGAGCAATACACATGACACTAAACGTTAGGGTACAGTGATAAGAGTAGCAGGCGTAGCGTAGGGTCAATAATCACTCCATAGAGACAATAAAGTAGTCATAAAGACGAGTTACAGGATACCAAGTGCACAATAGGTTGCCTGACAACGCGTAAAGCTGATTGTCAATAATAATTACATAAGTCAAATACAATAAGACGCATAAAAAGACGCTCATTAGAAGTTCATAGCATATCATAGTAAGGCCTACACGTATAATAAAAACCTTCAATTAAATGCATACCTGAAGCAATCATTCCACATATAGGATCACCTGTACACCAATCATGGCACTCCGTACAGGTAGGCGAACGACAATAGAGCCTATATTAGCATTCACCAGTTCGTGACATCACAGCCACGTTGACGTTGATGCTCTGTAACAATATGCCACTGACAACGGAATGATTACATACATATCACATCAATACGCCGAATTATAATGTGTACACATTACAGACTGTATTCTGATACGACTTAAATCTACGATCGAAATTGATGCCCTTAAAGCAAGCTACAACCAAAATCCAAGAATTTATCACACCCTAATTGCTAAAATTGCTACGAGCACCAAAACTTATACACCGAGAGTTACATAAATAATTATTCCAAGAAAGATAGACCAATACTATAAATACACCACGAGTTTTGTAAGTTTACCAACCAGGGAATAAGGTCATTTCAGCATAGTTCTCTTTACATTACGCCTATATAAGAAAGAGTAATGAAGTACTCAGTAGAGGCACTATTGCCATTAGCAATGTTAAATGGGATTGATGTAATCGGACGATTTATCTAGCATTGCATTAAACGTGAATTGCATAATCACTGTATAATTGTATTTTGATCTAACGGAGCATTCATGACCTCGACATTTATCTTTGTGCATAATTACATTCTAGTATTATGTTCTCTAAGTTCGTTTTCATACAAGCGTTGCATTACGATAAGGTACTTACATGGTATAAACAATCGATCTATTTTAAACGCAGGATTACGCTAATAACTGAACACTTTAACGCTAGTATTTGCATTGATTATAACTTTTGTGAGTTCCTTCAACTAGTTCCGTATAGCCTATCGTTGAGCGCAGAGATCCCTAACAGATTTGTCAGTACGAGATGTTATAGTAACACGATAGCGAAACCCCAAGGCACGGTAGTTCCACTCGCAAGGCCTAAGGCACCCCACATACACTTATAATCCAATCGCACGGGTTGCAGTAATAATACTTGGACGCACCATAAAACTGAACAACAGTCAATTTATGTTTTGATAACCATGTCTTTGTGCTTAAACCACGTATAAGCATGCTCGTTAAAGATTGATTTATTGGTACACGCATTTATAATAAGGTTAATCATTAGCAGCGTAAATTTAGCAATTGTTGAACGTATTATGCTTTACACTGTGCATTACTCCATTCCTACCTGCAAGCCATGCAAATTACCCGTCCATATTCAAGGGTACACACGCACATACATGCACAGGCAAGACAGCTTCCAACACTGCTATGGACTCATCCACAGCCAGCCGACACAAGGTCCAAGGTTCAAAGTAGGCAGCCAACCCTACATACATCCATGTACAACCCTGGAGAACGTAAGCATACTAGCACACATACAAACACACTACAGGACAGGTGCATGTAGACACCCCAATTTAATTCAGTTACTATATTATAGAACGCTGCATAATAGCGTAATGGTAACCCTCTAGTTTCATATAATAATATAGCCACAGTTGTATCATTTTGAAGGACATTTTATTAGATGGTACGATAATACAAGCCTAGCTTGGTGCAATAGATTACGATTGGTTACCTATGATAATTAGGCCGTCACTTGGTTTCTTTCGAAAAGGGTAGTTATTACGTGGCAAACATTTCGGCAGTTCAATTCTATGTGCGCACAGTTATCAAGCAGTTATATTCTACGGTTGTGTTTTGCAGTATATCTGTACCCGATTGCGCATGGTTAGACAGCATTTCCGTATCATTGTGTATCACTTTCGATTTTGGGTTTTTTTTGCGTGCATAAAAATACTTTGCTTGCATGTACGTTAGGCACCGCATTTCTGCACAATCTTTTCCGGAACGATAGTGTCTAGATTTTGTCTTATGGTTCAATTTGTTATTGCCAGTCAGGGTAGTAAATTTATTGTTTAAGGAATTAGTTGGGTAGTTGACTGAGGGGTAAGTTACGCAAGTGATTGGGTAAGTAATTAGGGAATTAATTAGCTCTTGTATGTGGCAGGGGCCACAGACTTCCGTTAGGAGAGAGATCTGTGAGGGCGTGGCTGAAGCAGCTTGCTGTGGCAGGCAAGGACTAAGAGGCAGACGTAAGAGAAAGCCTGGAGAGGCAGGCTAGGCCAAGATGGCAGGTAGGCGGGTAGAGGAAAGTCTTGCAGGACAGAACCTCGGAAAACCCTTACAAGGGAAATTCTAGGGAAGACAGACAAGGGGACAGACCGTGGATAGGAGTTAGGCGTAGAGCTGGCAGGGGCGAAAAAGGATTACCTTACATGGCCAAGAGAGCACCTTTTATGGTCACAAAATCGAGGAAAGAAATAGACAGAGTGGAAAGCCTAAGAATAAGAAAGTCGCAGAAAAGCCCGGTAATGGGGAAGACCAAGGACACACAGACAGGAGGCAGACAAGGAGCAGTATGAAGGCATAGAGCAAGCAGGCAGACTAGGGATTGGCGGAGAGAGCAGTAAACAAATTTGATAGGGGAAGACATAGTAAGACAGAGCAGTGCAGGGCAATAGGAGAAACACGGAAAGTCAGACAGACTAAGAGATAGGGTAGCTTGGATGTCAACACCAAGACGAGAGAAAATCTAATTGGATTTAGTCAAACCACAGACATTGTTATATAACTAAGGCGTGTGGTTTTGTCGTGGTTAACTGAGTTACCCACACAGACAGAGAGACAGACTCGCGCACTCCATACACATAGGAATAGACAGACAAGAGACAGACTAAGACACAAGTAGACAAACAATTAATAATACAAAAGTTGTTTCTTAGACAAACTTATATAGGTATACGTCTGTATTGCATGTTTAGATTTCTATAAAAGCGAATGGTTGTTTCTGAATTGTATCTTTGAGTAGATCTTGTGCTGCGATTACACCGTGGTACATTAAAAAACAGTATATTAAGGTTTAAATAATTATTACATCTTGGGCGAGATCTATGCGTTGTTAAACTACATCTACAGCGCCAAAACATTTTATAGTCGTAGCGTTGTGACGACCGTCCAACGTGATAATACTATTAATGAATGCGATAGTCGAGTAGTCAGAATGTACTCTTGATCTTCCAAAGAATGAACGATATCAACCTGAAATAAAAAGAAAACAAAACGAGTACACCGTGTTACGATAAAGGAGAGTGAATGTTGAGAGTAGGCTAGTTCCCAGACCAATGCAGAACAATACGGGCACCCAACAAAAGGTTCAATAACCATAACCTCCGAGGGAAGAGACCGTATATATGTATGTATGTATGTATGTATGTATGTATGTATGTATGTATGTATGTATGTATGTATGTATGTATGTATGTATGTATGTATGTATGTATGTATGTATGTATGTATGTATGTATGTATGTATGTATGTATGTATGTATGTATGTATGTATGTATGTATGTATGTATGTATGTATGTATGTATGTATGTATGTATGTAATTCTATGTATGTATGTATGTACATGTATGTATGTAATTATATGTATGTATGTATGTATTTATGTATGTATACATTATGGCACATGCACTGAAGCGATGAAAAAGCCGATAACAACTAGAATATAATACTGCTATGAGATGGTAAAGGCTATTATGCGATGAGATAATAATAATACATTGTATGCATGTGCCATGATGAGGTGTCGTTCATTCATTATTCATATGTTTTGAGGATTTATATAGCGCCTCTTCAAGGTTACTACTCAGAAGCGCTCCCGCCCCCTCCAACCTCGCGGCTATGTAATGGACAGGTTAAGATCGCTATAAAACGTGTATAGGATATATGCTGATTGGAGATATACATGTATACTATAGCATAGGCTGTGATTGGATGATACATGTATATGCTAAGGGAGATGGCACATGGATTTTAGGGGAAGGTATACGCTGGTTGGTAGAAGAGGGTATACGGAGGTTGTGATGAGAGTATAATGTTCTCATTATACAGAATGTTTGCGCTTGAAGCTGGGACATGTCGTTTGGAGAAGGCATATTCTAATACAAGATAGTATACCGGCAGTGTTACGATGACTCATGCATGCTGTGAAGAGAAGGCATATTGTGCTGTTTGTAGAATGTTGTAGATGGCATCATTTTTATGCTATGAGGACTCTTTGAGGAGATGGTATGTTATTATGGTATAAGGAGATAGCATATGCTTTGAGGAGATGACAGATTGTGCTGTTAGTTGATGGTGTATACATATGTTGCGAGGAGATGGCAAATTGTGCTACGAAGAGATGGCATATGCTATACGGACGGAGATGACATGTTTGTGCTGTTAGGTGATGGTAAATATACTGTGAGGAGATGGTGTCTACTCGTGAAGGAGTAACGTTGACCTAAATGTTCATGTAGGCCAGTGATTTTCAACCGGGGTTCCGTGGAACCCTAGGGTTCCGCGGGCGTCGGCCAGGGGTTCCGCGGCAGTTTGGTAGAAATTTTAGTGCACCGACTGAAATCCTAAAAGTATCAGCAATGATCGAGTAGATTCTTTTCCAAACTTCAGTCATTCTTGCTTAACAGCATTATTAGGCTACTTGAATGCATTGTTGTTTTCTATTGGCTAACTATGCATGTCGTTCAGTACTTGTTTTTCGGAATGAACGTGCATCAAGTGAGAATCTATAAGCTTAGGCCCGATATAATTTCATTGCCTACGTTAATTGCCAACTGTCCAGTCGGACAAAGCATAGGCTATACCTATTTATCATTGGTTTTAAACTATATAGACACTCGCGATCTGTTCTGACTAAACAGAATGAGTTGAGCACTCGGTCGACGACTTGTTTGATTTGGTTAGTTTCCCCTTTTGATCAGTCAAATTTTGTAGAAATCAGTAGTTAAATTTCTCATCCAGAGGTAGCGGATATTCAATTTTATGCAAATGCAAAGACTGAGCCTTAAGCATATATTTATCTGTAGTATCTTTAACCGACAGGCCCAGGCCTTATAGGCCTGGGCCTGTCGGTTAAAGATACTACAGATAAATATCTGTCTCTCTTTGCTTCTCGGAAAATCACATTAGATATGTGACACAAGAATCAGAATAAAATGTGTGGTTATTGTGACAGAAGTATAGGATCTACTTTTTCAGGTGCTGGGACGTAATCTGCAAACGAAGCTGAAACTCCCCAAATAAGCTGAAGCCCCCTCGGCCCCACTATAGCCTCGTGTCACTCACCACACTCATGACGGTTGAGCCTGCAGCGATTCTTTCATGTTGAATATGAATAATAATGCATCTGTCTACGACTCTACGTGTCTCTCCATGATGCGTCCATTGCCGTCCAAGACTTAAATCAGGCACAAATTTCGCAGTAAATTTGAAGAAAAAAATGCTTTAATACACCTTGTACTTAACACTGATCAAGCATAGAGCGTATTTTTCATTTTTGTTGGCGAAGTAGAGCGGATATGCAGTTGTTCTCTGGCAGTGCTTTGTGCACTGGACCGACACTTCTATAGAATTCTAGGCCTAAAGCAAATATTTGTGATGTGATACAATAGACTGCACCGAGAGTGCAAGTAACTATTACATAGTTTACTATATACATATTACACAATTTCACAAATCACTAAGTAGGCCTACTGTTACAAGGCTACGTAGGCCTATTTCTTGAAATACTGGACGAGTGAAACGCGAAGGGTTCCGCGAGCGAATACGTGCTTTGGAAAGGTTCCGCCACTAGAAAAAGGTTGAAAACCACTGATGTAGGCTATAGCCGGCCAGACGGTGTCAGATATTGCGAAGAGTAGATTATAATATGTGCTTCATAATTCAAAAGTCATCGAGAACTGGAAATGGATCTGTCATGAAATCGGATGCATTATCATCGTCGTCGTTGTCATCATCATCATCATCATCATCATCATCATCATCATCATCATCATCATCATCATCATCATCATCATCGTCGTCGTCGTCGTCGTCGTTGTCGTAGTCATTACCAGTTCCTGACGTTAGCCATTTTGCGTTGGTGGATAAAAATGGTGTCGACTCTATTTTTTCATTTTGTGTCAAATCTTTTGTTTGTCTTTTTCTTCAATCAAAGTCATGTTTTTATGCCTCGTCTTTATTGTCTTATTTATAAAGCGTAGTCGTGATCTTCCTACTTCTCCGGTTTCCTTCGAAACTTTCATATCCTCGACTGTCTCGCTTGATTGAGTTTTTAAAACCTCCTTTTTCATTTTAAAGCTGAAGAAATCATTTTCAAGCCCTCTTATTAAAACGCATATTTTTTATTTGCTTTATTGCCGTTTGGTTTAACTGCCAAGCATGGGCGGAGACCTAGGAGGGGACAGGGAGACGGACCCCCTCAATGTTTGGATTGGGGGTCCGTCCATGCATTTGACTAAAAAAAAGTCGTCAGTTTTTTTGACACCGGAAATGGTATATTATTTTCCAGAAATTTTCGGCGAAACGACTACAAAAAAGGTCGTCAGAAATTTTGCCCGGCGAAAAATGGAAAATTTCGTCGGTGAATCGGCCGTTCGTCCGCCCAAAAATTCTCGTCCTTCCTTCGGCCACTCGTTCGGCCCCCGCAACTTGTAGACCGCGATTCCGCCCCCCTCCGATGTTGCGGTTGTTGCCAAGTGAATTTCTTAATAGTAGCCAGTAGTCACGCTAATTATAACCGTAACCATATATTTTTTTAACTGAACTAACAGTAATGACATTAAAAAGCAAGCATAGACCTGCCCTTCAGCACATTGCAATAGGCCAGTGGTTCCCAACCTTTTTTGACTTTAGGGCCACTTTTTCTAAGTTGGAGGACACGAGGGTCACTTTTTTTAGTTGAAGGACATTAAGGCACAATGCTAAAATTTAATTTTAACTAAAAGCAATAACATTGTTATAATTGATTCAAAATAGAATATTTGATGCTATTTATAGACGTCAAAATAAATAATTTGTAATAGAAAATAATTATATGTTCTATCCTGTCCAAATTGTCATTTTTTCATATACTTTTGTTAATTCTTTGAGAGATGAGGGCCAGGTTTTGAGGACTGGCGGGCCATTTTTTGAGGCCTCGCGGGCCACTTTTGGCCCGTGGGCCACGGGTTGGGAGCCTCTGCAATA
The DNA here is from genome assembly GCA_945859605.1 of Lumbricus rubellus. Taxonomy (NCBI): domain Eukaryota; kingdom Metazoa; phylum Annelida; class Clitellata; order Crassiclitellata; family Lumbricidae; genus Lumbricus; species Lumbricus rubellus. The sequence continues at coordinate 9,074,499 of OX243820.1, read as the reverse complement.
GGCCTACATTATGTTACAATGCAAGACGTTACATTGCGCTACGTTACATTACACAATTTACACTGCAAGTACAGTGCTTTACATTGCTTTGTCATCGGATGTAAATGTTAAATGTGTTGAATATGTTGACAGCGCCTGGTCCAGTCGGTCATTTGAGCGTCATTGGACGAGGTTTCAATCTTCTGCGACTGGCATGGGAAAGACCGACGTCGCTCAACGGAATATTTCTCGGATACACGCTGACTTACACCGGTAAAACGTCATAGTTTATTCGAATAGTTGATCCGAATAGTCTATCCGAATAGCCGACATCTTTTCAGAATAGTCGATCCGAATAACCCAATAGCCTATCGGAATAGTGTGTCCGAATAGTATGTCCGAATAGTGTGTCCGACTAACCGAATAGTCTGTACGAATAGTCTATCCGAAAAGTTTTTTCGGGATAGTCTGCTCAAATAGCCTGTCCGAATAGCCGATTATTTTATCCGAATAGTCTGTCAGAATATCCTAATAGATTATCCGGATAGTCTCTCCTAATAGTCTAACCGAATAGCCGAATAGTTTAGCCGAATAGTTTATCCGAGTAGTCTGTCCGAATAGTCTGTCTATAATCGCATAGCAATGTAATTAACTATTCGTACAGATTATTCGGTTAGTCGGACGCACTATTCGCACACACTTTTCGGACACACTATTCATAAAAGCTATTGGCTCGTGACACCAGCTTAGGCCCTATTCACGGGCGCTCAGTCTTGTCAGAAAGGGTTGTCGACTCATGGAGAGACGCAAATTGAAGGATCAGGAATACACTGTCTGTATACTTCTTCATTTAAAGCCGACTAATCTAATAAAAGAAACTGTTTGCGAATAATTATTATAGAAAAGCAGAAAATAAAATAAAGAGAAAACTATTTGCAGCTAAGAAGCGAAACCAATTATTCGCTTGAAGTCTAAAAGGATAAAAAGGAAAATAATTAGCGGTTGAAATAAAGCACTGACTGCTCTGAGGCATAAAAGCCACCAGTAAGTATAAGACTGCCTGTATAATTAAGATGGCTGACTCCGTGATCATACATGTGACAAGAGGAAGACGATGAGGAATTACGTCATTAGATGCTCAGAGTGCGACACCTATCGCCTGCCGATCTTTTAATTAAATATGCAATGCAACATACACCATTGGACTGAGCACCCTGGTTAGAAATGGATGGTTCGGATGAGAATATTCCCAGAGGACCTACATGTAGCTGAGTGCATGATAGTTAGTTGATGCGACCACGCGTTTGATTTAGTGGTTTCATTTTGAGAAGTTTTTTAGATAAATAAATGTTGCCTTATCAGAATTAATGCCTGGATAATAATTTTATATAATACCACGCAACGTGTGCTTCACTCGCAAACATTCATCCATATATCACACATGTTACAAATTGTTACATGATGCACATAAAAGCACATTGACAGGCCCGAGGTCTCAGTGGATGCATGTAGCTCCGGGTAGATTTTTCTAAAGGAAGACTTAGTGGCAATTTATTGTTAAGGCATTGACCATTCATTCATTCATTCATTCATTCATTCATTCATTCATTCAGATCATTTATATAGCGCCCCTTCAAGAAACTACTCAGAGGCGCTCCCAGTCCAACCACGAACAAATAAAAGCACATTGGCAGGCTTACAGCTTGACTTTACTAGAGATTCTACTTTGCACATCGGTAGCACACATCCCACACACTTGCGCTCGCACGCACACACATGCACACACACACACACGTACGCCCACACACGCACAATCAAACACATACATATTTATACTTACATATGCAAATTATATGCATAATACATATAGGCACAATGGCACATACATCCATAATATACACACAATACAACCAATGCAATTAAATACGTATACTGTTGCACTCTTGAGTGTTCAGTGCTTTTGCGCTGTATAGGCCTATATACTGATGATTGACGGTGTTGCTGGTGTGTGCGTTGCAGTAGTCCACCCTCCTGATTCGCCGGTCCACAACAAGGATGCCGTCGTGCAAGTTGATGAACCGAATCTGATGCGGCTGACGCTGAAGGGTCTGCTTCCGCAACACACATATCGACTGAGCATCTCTGGTCGAACGAACGTTGGTCACGGTCCACCGGTCGTCACTGAAGCGAGGACGCTACAAGAAGGACGTGAGTATATAACACTGCATGTCATGTCAATACTAAGATATCTCCGCCACTCAGTCTGGTTGCGCTCTTCCAGTGCCAGTCCGAAGCCTGGATAAAGGAGGAGGGCATACATACGTACTGACATACTTACTGACATACTTCCATGCTTGCATACTCACATACTTAACTCATGCATGAATACAATTCAATACTTGCATTCATGGCGTAGCATACATGATACATGCATAAATGCATTATTTACAATACACACAAAATCTGTATGCATCATGCATGTTATACTGTAGACTAGAGTGTAGAGTCTGTAGACTATAGTATAGAACCTTTGAGAGTATACGTTCTACTCTACTCTTAAGACTGTTCCGTGGTTGGGTCTGGAGCGCTTCTGAGTAGATACTCTTGAAGAGGCATATACTATACTTTGTCTGAGATGAATGAATGAACGAATGAATAATACATGCATTCATATACAATACATACGCACATGGTATATATATATTATATATATATATATATATAATATTTACACGTACATGTACAATTATTATACTATTAGCTTCAATTCAATTTAATTTTCATATTCCAATCGACAGCTCAGGCTGAATGAATGAATGAATAAATACATGCATTCAATACATACGTACACGTCAGGGGCGGATCCAGGATTTCTGGTTAGGGGGGGGGGCGTAAATACTACCAATCCAAACTCGTAAATATATATATGAGTGGCGGCGCCAGGATCTCAGGTTGGGGGGCTGAAGCCAACTAGGCCTATAGCAAAAATTTTATGGAGCGCCGAAGGCGCGAAGCTGCGAGTGCCGAAGGCGCGAAGCCCATACCAACTAGTGGGTCTGGGGGAGCGTCGTAAGCTCCCCCAGCGGGGTCTGGGGCGGAGTCCCAGCCACCAACGCATTTTTTTAGCTCTGTTGACCTCAACTAGAGCCATTTTTAGGCTCTTTTTTGCCAGCTATTTCTGAACGATAAAATCATGAAAACTCAAATAAGAAGTCGTTTTGCAGAGTCGCAGACTAGTGTTAAGTGGCAGAGAGAGTCGATGTCCGGTAGTCGAGCCCAGTCGCAATTGATGTCACATGTGAGTCGATGTATGACCGTCCGCCGCAGTTGAGGTCCGAAAAAAAGATAATAATAATAACTTTTAAGCCGATACATGGACATTCATAGTTTTTTGCTTTGGGATGAGGCTGAGTCACATTTAGGGGCTTAACCCCATGACCACTCCCCTGGTGCCGCCAATGGCATAAGCATCTACACTATAATAATAATTTTTATGGTTGATTTCGTTGCCGTTGGTCATTGTCTAGTTTCCTTATTACGAAGTATAAGCCGTTTTAGACATTTTCAGCTTTTGGGGGGGGATGAGACACGTTTAGGGGGGCTTAGCCCCCCTAGCTCTCTCCTGTCGCCGCCACTGATATGTATGAAATTAGATCATGCAAAACTATAATGATCTTTTTTTTTTCAGTGAAACGATTATAAATCAGTTATTGGTTTTGATCATGCAACCCTGACCCAAAAAGGAAATAATTAAGTGTCACATGCCAGTGGGTTAACAGTGTCATTCTCCTTGGATGCTTTCTGGCGTAGACATTGAGATTGTCATCAATGTCTAACTTGATGTCCTTGTGGACAAACAATGAGTCCTCGTTCATTGTACTTTGGAAACACAACTTCACAAATCGCAGACTAGAATTTGCTCGCTCAACACTGCAAGCCGTGACAGAAGTGAGCGGCAAAATGTGAACTATTGTGGTAATATTTGGATACATAATACAACGGGAGCGGCTGTCAGCGAGGGTGTCCGACAGGGTGCTTGGTGTGCTGTTAGCGTTTCTCCACATCTACTGCCAAAGCTTTAACTCTTGATGAAAAGAATTCGGAGAAAGCAGCTCATCATGATAGTAATGAAGTATACCATCAGCAGTGAGTGCGTCGATGTTTTAAACTTTAGATGCATGGAACGAGACTTACAATCATGTAGACCACGAATTGCTTGCTTTGCAAGATCTCCAAATCGTAGGCTAAATTGCAATTATTTTAGTTTTA
>OX243820.1:8985251-9065251 GCA_945859605.1 Lumbricus rubellus | reverse complement strand
ACCTGAAATTTTCAATAACATAAACTCTAATCATGACTGAAGGTCGGTCTTGACGGTTCACGTGCGGGAAGAAAATTGCTAATGGACAATGTTCGGTGCTCGCTCACTTACATGTACAACCAGAGGAACTATATGCCAACTAATTTTTCTTATATCACCGTAAGATTAATTTCGTTTGACTTGTTTCCTTGCCATGGCTTTAAAATTTAAATCCCCAATGTTCTATTCCGATTTTGTATCTTCTTTTATTCCTATTCATTTCTTTTATCTCTAATCATTGTATCCTCTTCATTTACTTTGATACTCAATCGAGTCCTTCCATACAGACCAGCCTCGTTTTATTGCCACTTTATTTTTCATTCTGTCTTTTTGCCGTGTCCTTCTTTTCGCTCGGTCTTTTTAACGTATTTCATTTGGGCTTTCTTCTCTGTTTCCGTTCGCTTCTGTCTTTTCTTCTTCCATTTCAATTGTCTTCCATTTCAATTGTCTTCTATTTCTATTGTCTTTTACTTCGACTGTCCTCGTCTCCTCTCTCGCTTTATTTCCTCTCACATTCATCTCTTTTCATCTAACCTTTACTTCCACCATCTACATATACACCGTGCTCTCCATTCAGCGAGTGCTCAGTACCAACTTCATAGCCATTCAGTCGGTCGGTCAGTCGTCTGTATACGAGGTAATAATACATCGGTATATACTAGACCTACACTCGGAGCATGCGAGGCACGGGCTTCTTTGTAAGACAAGACGTAACAAAACGAGGTTGAAGTATATCACTTCTGGCTTCGTGTTCGTGTCTTGTATACGCGCGACTGCTGTATCGTCGCGATGCGAAATTGAGTCGACGCTGGTTCCGGGAAATGGAAGCAATTACCCGACGGTCTCTGAGCAGACGCAGAGCCAGTCGTGAGACGGTCACGAGGGCAACTGCAATGACCAGGACATCGTGAGGTACTATACAAGGGAACTATAATTATTATACACTCACGGATCGTTGCTGACATTGTTGTATCCTTGCGCCCTATCTTTCTCGGGTGGTAGTTTCAGTTTGACGATTCAGTGTGATAACAGAGGTAGCCTATAGTTAGCGTCGCCCTCCTCCTTTATTCAGGCTTTGGACTTACACTACCTGCATGGGCGCCCGCAGAAAATTTTGCAGGAGGGGGCAAAAATTTTACGATGGTCACGGTTGAATTTTTCAGTGACAAGAGCATGAAAATACAGCGCTGGAAATTAAAAACACGGGGTATTTTTTCAAAGATGTTCCTTAATGCAAATTTCTCAGTTTCATTTTGTGTATTATTTTTAATGTGAATAGTTTCCCAAGTGCGAAAATTTGTTAAAAATCCAAAAGTAAATGTTAAAAGTAGGTCCATGAAGGGCACTTTATATATTTATATGTACAGAGATTTCTAAACACAAAATTTATGACTTTCACTGTGTGTATCATTGGTATCATTAGTGTTTTAATGCGAAGAAATTTGTTAAAAACTCAAAAGTAGTAGTTAGAAAAATAATTGTCACTTTTTCAGGGGGGGGCAAGTGCCCCCCCTTGCCCCTATGTGCGGGCGCCCATGACTACCTGGCAGTATAAATATAATATTAATAATAGGGTACGAATGTGCACTGACTTTTCTTCCTCTACATTTCTTATCGTATTCCTCTGCCAATTCTCTCTTTCTTCTCACACCTCGTTCACCGCTTCTTATAGGCTTAATTTTTTTCTCCCCTCTTAACATTCATAATTCTTTCTTTCCACTTTCGCTCTTTTCCCTGTGTTTCATCATATACCCTTTCTTCTAGTCTTCCAATTTAATATTATTCCTCTTTCTCTCATTCAACCCTTTCTATAGTTTTCCTCCAGCTCTCTTTGTCTCTCTGTCTCTCTCTCTGTCTGTCTTTTTTCTCTCTCTCTCTCTGTCTCTGCCTTTCTCTCTGTCTCTCTCTGTCTCTATCTCTTCTCCCAACCTCTTCATGCTCTCCTCTTCTTCCTCTTCTTTCTCATCCGTTTCTTTCTTCCTCCGTTTCTCCTCCTCCCTCTCCACTTCCAACATTCTCTCTTCCTCATGTTTCTCTTTCCCATGTTTCGGTTATAATATAATCCTTCCTATAGTTTTCTTCATCCTTTCTCATCAATCCATCTGCCCCTCCATCCCTATTTCTCTGTGTCCTTCTGTCCCTCCACCTCTACTCCTCTACGTCCTTCTGTCTCCTTCTTTCCATCTTGCAATGTCCTCGTCGTCTCCTTCTTCCGTTCCTCCTTCGATCCTTCCCTCACTCCTCTCCTTCCTCCGCGTCCCATTTATCCCTGTTGAGGACAACAGCAATACGTGGATATGGATTCATATAGCGCCGAAGTCACTGATACGACCCAAGGTTCCGCATTGAAATCCACCTAACTCGATCGTATGTCTTCGTTTGAAAGTGGAAAAATGGCCCATTATGGAATAGAGAGACCGACCACCCGTCCAACCCCCTCTACCCTCTCGCCAGCCCCTCTTCCCCTTGCCTCTCTTTCCATCTCTTTCCAGCCCTGGCCATCTGGAGTGTTATCGATCAGGTTGCCCGGTCTCTGCTCTGCCAAGCCGGGAAATGCCAGTCGCGCCTCTCCTCCATCCTATTAGGTACCACGTTTACACCGCTTTTAACGACTGTATACGGATATAAACAGTCCGTTTATTTACACGCAATATATGCAATATAATTATATATATAGGCCTATATATACATATATGTACATGTATATGTGTGTGTGTGTGTATTTAATCGCTTGGGGAACTATATGCATATACAAGTTATCCGACAAATCTAGGAATGGTCGAATATAATTATAAATACATACATACATATTATATAGAAGGTGAGTATAAGATTGCATGTTATTTCAAGCAATGTATCCAATACATATTAAAAGTCATCACGTGTGAAACAATTGGATGGCATAATATGCGTGCGCATGATATGTGTGCTTGTGTGTGTTTGGATGCGTGTGTGTGTGTTTGGGTGTGTGAGCGTGTGCATGTGTGTTTTCATAGCTTGGAAGTTAAGTTGAAGCGCATGATATGTGTGCTTGTGTGTGTTTGGATGCGTGTGTGTGTGTTTGGGTGTGTGAGCGTGTGCATGTGTGTTTTCATAGCTTGGAAGTTAAGTTGAAGCGCATGATATGTGTGCTTGTGTGTGTTTGGATGCGTGTGTGTGTGTTTGGGTGTGTGAGCGTGTGCATGTGTGTTTTCATAGCTTGGAAGTTAAGTTGAAGCGCATGATATGTGTGCTTGTGTGTGTTTGGATGCGTGTGTGTGTGTTTGGGTGTGTGAGCGTGTGCATGTGTGTTTTCATAGCTTGGAAGTTAAGTTGAAGCGCATGATATGTGTGCTTGTGTGTGTTTGGATGCGTGTGTGTGTGTGTGTGTGTTTGGGTGTGTGAGCGTGTGCGTGTGCGTGTGTGTTTTCATATATAGCTTGGAAGTTAAGTTGAAGCGCATGATATGTGTGCTTGTGTGTGTTTGGATGCGTGTGTGTGTGTGTGTGTGTTTGGGTGCGTGAGCGTGTGCGTGTATGCTTTCATAGCTTGGAAGTTAAGTTGAAGCGCATGCATATCTGGTTTTTTGGAGAGTAACGGATCTTGTCGTCAACATTATACTATTTTTTATACATGTAGTGACAGTAGCCTATTTAGAATATTGATTAAGAAAATTAAGAGTGCGCGAGGGGCATTAAATATTCAGTGGACAATGTCTGTCACAACCTAAGCATCCAAAGCATCCGTCTAGACTCGCTTTCAGACGCTGACCGAAAACGATGTCTTGCATACGAATCACTTTTGTGCAATGCGCGGGTTCACAGAACTCTGGAAATTCCGTCGGTGCCAGTCCCATGTCTGGGTTATATAGGAGGGCACTGCTTGTAATCCCGTAAGGTTATGTAATGTAATATTTTGAACATGGAGTCTTGAATCCGAAGCAGCTGTGTGTGGTGCGGGGTGAACCGATAGAGCATATATATATTATACATGTAGCATGAGCAAAATATAAAAAAACAGACCACAAAACAAAAGAATTGCTCCTTTCAATAATTATTTCAGTCGGGAATAGGGGAATTCTACTTTTTTAATTTACAGGTCCGTATTTTTGTCTTAAAACGGCCTTGTCAGTGTTAACTTTTCCACGCACCTTAAAGCTCCCTTGCATGCGCTCTAGCTATTCGCAGAAGTTTCCAAGGGCAGACACATGCTCGCTGTAGTCAATGTTTGGTTGGATCAATGCGGTCTCACGTCTCGTGTTGAAAGCCTTGATTGATTTACGAGCCGATATTCGCAACGTCGGTTGAGCCTGCTAATCGTTCCTAGATGACGCACTTCGTCGTGGTGCGTCGTGGTCAAGGCATTATATAGCGCCCTTTATTTCATGGCGACTATACAGTGCAGTTGCTAATGAGACTGGGTCTTCTGTGTACACTGCGGAATTTACTATGGACAAAGCGTCCACGACGTGTGGACGTCGTTAAGCACCGATTAGTTGTGGGAATTAAAAGCGCACGCGCGTTAAAATGCAGTTTCTAATGACAGCTGCTGCAGATGTTATTGTGATTAAGCTTAGACGGTGCTTGCTTGGATACAATGCGTGACAATGTATAGCCTGTTGCAATGTACATGTAGATATAGCATATCGTATTGCATGCAACAATTTAGATAGAACGATTGACAATGCAGCCTGTTGCTTTGTTCATATATAAATTAATAAATCAATAAATCAACTAATGATCAATCAATCATACTATCAGTAAGTCAATCAATCAACCCGTCAACCAACCAGTCATTCAATTAGTCAATCATTCAATCAATCAATTAATGATCAATCGATCATTCTACCAGTCAATCAGTCAACCAATTAGTCAGTCAGTTAATTAGCCAATCATTCAATCAATCAATTCATTATCAATCAGTCGATCAATCAAAAAATGAATCAATGAATCAAAATTAATGATAATTATAACAATAAGTAAAGAGAATAATTCTATATAGTTGACGTGGATGCAAAAGGAAGGGCCCATGCAGAAGGACTTGTAGATCCTGCTTGTTATGTACTTCTGAACAACACAGTGCCAAATCGAAGCGAACAAGTAGCGACAGGCAGGCAAAAGATACACTGACTATAGCGTCTACAAATTATACGTCTAGAGGAAATAAAAGCTTGTGGTCAAAGACCTGCGCAAAAAAGAACTCGTAGAAATGAATGACAGGAGAAAAAAAGTAACGGAACAAAATAAACTTTAATTAAGCTTATTATTTTCTCAGACGTCATAATGGGCAGAATCATTAGATTAGTTATTCTCGTTAATGATGTGGATGCAAAATAATATTTTCATATATCTGTATCTGTATGCTGAAGGAATAGCGAATTACTAAAGGGACATCAATGTCACATCATGATGTAGCATGCAACACATTGCAACCGCATAGATCGCATGACAATGTAGCCTGCATACATGTGTACTGTGCAGCCAAAGTAATGAAGTAAAAGTGGCGTGTTATCGAACTCAAGTAAACATTTCGGTTCCTTTTGTAGTTGAGAACAGTCATCGCAAATGTCTAGTCATGCTTATACTTTTGCATGTTCTACGGCCTATGGCATAGGCTATTCGAATTTGGAAAATTATTGTTTGTGTTTTATACACTGCAGGGTGCATAAGAAATGCGTTGCACATTTTTTCAAGTGAAGCATTTTCCCTGATGAAGCATTTTTTCTCATTGAAGCATGGTGCAATAACAATAGGCCTACAGCAATACTATAAGATACAATACAATAATACAATACAATAATATAAAAATACTGCAATACAATAAGATACAATACAATAATACAATACAATGATATAAAAAAATACTGCAATACAATAAGGTACAATACAATAATACAATACAGCTAGCCTATATAAAAAATACAACTACATTTGATATTGTACTCCTGCAAAAGTTAAGGAATTCACACACAATACTTCAAAGCTGTTAAGGACATTCCAGTCTCAATGTTGACCCGTAGCCTATGCTTTTCGCCTCACAGTCCGAGCGCTCTAACAAACCGGCTACCGCGCTTTGACGTACAGGAATCGCTTGACTGTGTTTGCTACCGAAACGTATCACTGCGCAAATACGTTAGATGCATTGGAAGTTTTAAGGACGAGTTTAGAGTTGCTTACATTTTCGCATAGCCTGATTAATAGCGATTATAATAATACAAAACCAATTTTGTGGTCAACAGAATTGGAAATCACTTCACAAAAGTCATCGACTCAGAGGGAATAACGAGCTGAGCTCTATTGTTCGCATTTGATCTTTCTGTATTATTCGCTGTAATTGTTTGAGCGAAATTTATTCTTGACCTACGACATGCGTTCAACGATTATTACAAAAGGAAATCCTCAAGGGACGTTATACAATATACATATACACGAATGCTTTTGAATGAATGAACGAATAAATGAAAGATTGAATGAAGAAACGACGGAATGAACAAATGAATAAATGAATGAACGAATGAACGAATGAATGAAATATTGAACGAAGGAACGAATAGACGAAAGAAACAAATGAACTAATGAATGAATGAATGAATGAATGAATGAATGAATGAATGAATGAATGAATGAATGAATGAATGAATGGAACGAACGAATAAATGAATGAATGAATGAATGAATGAACAAATAAATGAATGAATGAATGAACCATAAAACGAATGATCGATTGAAGGAACGAATGAACGCATGAATGAATGAATGAATGAATGAATGAATGAATGAATGAATGAATGACTAAATGAACGAATGAACGAACGAATGAATGAATGCACGAAAGAATGAATGAATGAACGAACGAATGTACGAAAGAATGAACGAATGAATGAATGAACGAACGAATTAAAGAATCAATGAATGAACGAGTGAACGAACGAACTACTGAATGAATGAATGAATGAATGAATGATTCATTGATTGAATGAATGAATGAACAAACGAAATAAATAAATGAATGAACGAATGAACCATAAAACGTATGATCGATTGAAGGAAAACAATGAACTGATTGACTGTATGAGCAACTAAACGAATGACCTTGTACATGACCTCTATTGTTCTGTCGATCTGTCGCTGTAGGTCAGCCGTCATGGACGCGGTCACAGGAAGTGACTCAGAGGAACTGGACCCTGATCGAGGGTCTAGAGCCAGGGGTCATCTACGAGATGAGGGTGATCGCTCGTAACGGGGACGATATCGACAGTCCCGAGACACCGGGACCAGTTAAGCGAGTCCGCATTGGAGTCAAACGAGGTGAGGACTTCAAAGTAGAGAATGCACTGGCCTCCCATCCCCACCAAAACTTCCGTTTTATGTAATATATATATATTAATTATATATATATATATATAATTTATATATATGTAATTGCATTCATACACACGAACTTGCGTGCGTGTAATATTATATAGTAGGCCTTTGTACGTGTTTTTATCGCTTCGTTTTTATGGAAGTGAATAGAAAACGATGCTCACAGAGATGGATGGATCGATGAATGAAGGTATGGGTGACTTGAGTGGGTGGGTAGATTGGTGAGTGGGAGGATAGATTGGTGAGTGGGAGGATAGATTGGTGAGTGGTTGGGTTAGTTGGAGGGTGGGTGGGTAGATTGGTGAGTGGGTGGGTAGATTGGTGAGTGGGTGGGTAGATTGGTGAGTAAGTGGGTAGATTGGTGAGTGGGTGGGTAGATTGGTGAGTGGGTGGGTAGATTGGTGAGTGGGTGGGTAGACTGGTGAGTGGGTGGGTAGATTGGTGAGTGGGAGGATAGATTGGTGAGTGGGTGGGTAGATTGGTGAGTGGGTGGGTAGACTGGTGAGTGGGTGGGTAGATTGGTGAGTGGGAGGATAGATTGGTGAGTGGGTGGGTAGATTGGTGAGTGATTGGGTTAGTTGGAGGGTGGGTGGGCGGGGGGGGTGGGAAAGTGGTGGATGAATGAATGGATGCATGTATTGGTGACTTGGTGGGTGCAAGAGTGAGTGGGTGTATATACATGTAGGTAGTTAGGTGGGTGGATCGATGGATGCATGCTTGTATGGGTGACGGGGTGTGTGGGTTGTTGGGTGGGTGGGGAAGTGAGTGGTTGGATGGATGGATGGATGGATGGACTACGGAGGGACGGGTGATATCAAGGATGGATAGATGAAAGAGTGACAACTTAAGAGAGAGAGAACAGAGAGAACGTGAGAATGAAAAGAGAGGATAGAATGATATTTATGAGAACAGAGAACAGAGAACCTGAGAATGAAAAGAGAGGATAGAATGATAATTATTATGCCGTATTATAGCTTTACTTCTTTTAATTTCACTGCCTCCAATTATTGTCGTAGTTTGCTTCGTAGATTTGATTCAGCCGACCTTCAAGGTCATCTACCCGGATACGTCGTCCATAAGTGTCATCCTTGACGAACACGATCCATCGGTAGACGACTACTTCGTCGAATACAGACAACTCGGTCAGTCCTTAGTTTATCATCATCATCATCATCGTCGTCGTCATCGTCATCATCATCATCATCATCATCGTCATCATCATCATCTTCTTCATCTTCATCATCTTCATCATCACCACCACCACCACCCCTACCATCAGCACCGCCACCAAAAGAGGCGCTATAACAAGTGCACATACAAACAAACAAAATTAATGTCCTCTTGGTGCCATTACATACAATGTAGGGCCTACTCAAAGGCTCCTCTTCCTCTCTTCCTCCATTGGTTTTTTTGCTCCCAGGAACAAAAGAACTGCTCTTGTCCAAAATCAGGCGGTTGCTGTAGTTGGTCCCTCCATTTGGAATGACCTTCCTCCGGCACCAAGGACTAAACAAATAACTCTTTTTCTCATTTGTCTCACATTCTGTAAAGGCATTTCTTCTCCCCTACACCCCCACCCCCACCCCCGTAGTTTTCGTGCTGAGAGCGCCTCTGAATGTACAACGTGCCTGGATCTGTTTAAACCTCGACGTTGAATCAACCCTGGATGGCGATTCTTCTGGAGGCGCTATATAAATTTCTAGATACAATGCAATACAATACAACTGATGGACATGGCTTTGGTTGTCTGTCTCTGATTCTGTAAAGGCATTTCTTCTCTCCTACACCACCACCCCGAACCCCGTAGTTTTCGTGCTGAGAGCGCTTTTTAATGGCATTGCATACAAGTTCCTGAATCTGTTTTAATAATAAACCCTGGATAGTGCTTCTGTTAGAGGCGCTATAAAAATTTCTAGATACAATTCAATACAATACAACTTTTGGACATGGTTTTGGTTATTGATACAGGAGCCGAGCGGTGGAGAACGACTGGCTTCTTCAGATCGTTATCCGTGGCAACCATCGCTAACCTGATTCCAGGAAGCAAATACGAAATCCGAGTTGTTTCCAGAAGTGACCTTGGAGAGTCGGCCAGCCTCGCGAGGATCGTAGTCATTGGGAAAGATCCAGGTATACGTGGCACAGGGTGGACCATAAAAAGTGATCCCTACGGAATTTTGTCAATATGGCCCACCCTGTATTTGTGCACTCATGATGTATACGTGCGGTGTTATTTGTTCGAAACTGGCCCGAATTATGGACTCCGTCTCATAGTGCGAAATTTATTCATGGCATAAATATGAGATTGGCACGAGAGTTGCCTGCTTGCTCTTATAGCAACAGGGTCACTCAGTACATTTAGGTGGTTAGTAATGATCTTGCTTGCACTGGTTTCCACGAGTGCACTTGCGAAGAAGAGAGCACATGGGTTATTATGCTTTCAGATGTGTGTGGTTTTGGGTGACCGCGAGCATTACTTAGATGCGTATCGATAATAACTGAAAAGGCGTCGCGAGATTTGAACGTTGGGCTTTTGATTCTGTCACAGGCTTATTCAACGTTCAGATCAAGTCACTGTATATTGTATAGTGTATAATTATGCTCCTAATGGACTCTGTTGAATCTTGCCTTTTACGTGCCGCATTCCATTTTTACCTTTGTCTATTGCTGTTACCTTTGTACATTTTGAGCTTAACGTTTATGTTATACCTGTTACATTTACCATTGACGTTCACCTGCTCCTTTTACCTTTACGTCTTACATTTGTCTTACACTTTGACATGTAGGCTACCTATAGCCTACTTTTTACATTTAGCTTTACTTTTTACATTTAACTTTACTTTTTACATTTACCTTACACTTTGACATTTAGCTTTACTTTTGACAATAACCTTTACTTTTGGCATTTGCCTTTACTTTGACATTTACCTTTAGGGCGTACTTTTTACAATTACCTTTATTTTTACATTTACTATTACAATGCTTTGACATTTACCTGCAACCGTTGCTTTTTACATTTACTTTACTATAACCGTCTTATCTTGGCTTTCAACCTTTACGATCTTCCTTCACTTGCAACATTCATCTTTTCAGTTAACGTTCTACGTTCATCTTTCACATTTCGCAATGCATGGCATTTACTTCCTACATCATTTAAAAAAATTTACATACCTTTACCGTCGTTATCACCTCTGCCTTATCCCTTTAACCTACACCTTTGCTTAATTGTTTTCTTCTTTCCACTTGACTTTCAGCCTTTCGAAACTGTTGTCTTACACAACTATATAATTATAAGTAGTTCCACTTGTTCAGCTGTAGCCGTGTCTGTCGCGACGTAGGAGAAGCTTTTATGCAACATCTCAGCATTGTTTCAGAAACACAATAGAATATGACAATTAACTGTATTCCTGATAATAATTAGTGCAGACTCATTTATCTCTGTATTTATTCATCATGACTTCACCGGTATTTGCTGTATAACTATCGATTATTTTCGTGTTGAGTGTCCACCCGTTAACGAAATTCAGTCTGCTAATGTTTTGACTGCTAATGTTTTGACTGCTAATGTTTTGACTGCTAATGTTCTGACAACATTAACTCTAAAAAATAATGCCTTTTTATAGCAGTCGATATAACAAATGTTTTTGATAGCATTGGTTGTGCTGGCGCTGTTGTTATGAAGTCAGAAATCGAGTACAGTTTGTTTTTTGGGCGAAGTCCTGACAGTTAATTAGGATTTACGTGCAGCGGTGAAGCCAGTTCAGTGTGTAAAGACTAATGAGAATTTATGAGAGACTTCGACGGCTTCGAGAGTAGATGAGAAAATAGGAATTGAAAGATGTTGTAAGATGGATATAATATGTGATAATGAAGAAGAGGAAATCAACTATATTACTTACCGATCAAGGTTGGAACTAGAGACTAAAAGAAGAGTGGAACTAAGTTTATAGGCTCTGTCTGTCTCTGTCTATACATATTATATATAATATTTATATATGTATTATATGCGCAATCTCTGCATGTCTCTGTCTATGTTTCTGTCTCTGACTTTGTCTGTCTCTCTCTGTCTCTGTCTCTGTCTCTCTGTCTTTCTGCTAGGTCTCTGTCTATATCTGTCTCTGTCTACGTCTATTTGTCTCTGTCTATCTCTGTCTCTATCTGTCTATCTGTTGACATATTACAATGTAGCCTATATATATATCTATCTTTAAATTAATGTGGTCACATTGTCATCATCACTCGTTGACGCTTGCACGATCTGTTTTCTATTCGTCTGCTTTCTTCAGATGCCCAGGCTTCGGTTGGCGGTGCTGACAGCGGAAGCCGTCTGCTGCTCAATGACTGTCTACTCACCTCTGCCGTTGTCACCGTTGCGTTGCTACTCATAACGACGAACAACTGTTGCACCGTTGTCAATACGTAGCCACTGCTGACAGCTGTTGTTGCCGATTCATTTAAAAAATAAACAAACTCACGACTAGAATTCTGGTTCACCCGCCGGTGTCACGAAATAGAGTATACCCCGTATTAATCGTATCCCCCCAAAAGAGGAAAAGTCAAAAAGCCACTTCCGCGTGAATTTATGTTTTGCAAATTAATTTTCATCTGCTTTGTTTTGACCAATGACACTAAAGGGTATGTTTATTTTTTATTTTGATATTTTTTGCTTTGGTTTTAGAGCACTTAAAACTTTTGAAACACTTAAAAACACTTAGAGTCACTAAATAATTTCGAGTTGCCTTTCTCTGAACATTGCTTAGGACACTTAAAACAATTAGAGTCACTTTAAATTTTGATTAGAGAATAAATATTTCAATTATACGCATTTTTCAAAAAATGGGATAGAATGGTTTATCCCCCCGGGTAGTCTAGACTGGTTAATTCCATCCGGGGGGATAGACTAATTCATCCCCCCGGATAGATTTCTGGGGGGATAATCCTTTTCGCGACACCGGCGTTGGAAGTTACCCTGGTTGTGCGTGTTACACAATACACACGAATTCCATGTGAAGCTATAGGATTGCAAGGACTGTTACACAGTGACTTGTATATAAACTGTATATAAAAATATTATTATCTGTAACGTGCGTGATACGGTGGCTGATTGTTAGAGAGCTCACCCCGTAACGCTGAGAGGGCATGAGTTCGAAGCTCATCTCAGGCAGTTACGGTAGACCTACGTGTGCGCTGAACAAATCGTAATTGTTTTTAGAAGCTGCGTAATAGTTAATTATATTATAATGAGTTGCGCTTTGTAAAGATGCTTTATTAATAACCTAAGCTAATATTATTTATTAATAGGTGAGCTTACAAAACGCTGTCACTGGTACGGCAGTTTAGGCCTATGTGTTATCATAGGCCTATAGGGCAATATAGGCTATCAGAAACGATACGAAGCAGTAGCCTAAATACTAAATAGATAAGTAAAGCTATATAAATAGCCTATACTAAGTGCTGAAATAGCCTCCGTCCATCTTCGAAAAAATGGAACTGTTAGGCTATAAGCTTACATTACTTTACATTCGCTGCTCCTTTCACGGTTTAAACCACTGAATGTATGTAAGTAAGTAAGTAAGTAAGCAAGTGTCTCTCTGCCTGCCTCTCTGCCTCTGTTTACATGTCTGTCTGTCTGTTTTTCTGTCTGTCTGTCTGTTGTCTGTTTGTCTGTGTCTCTTTATATATAGCCTAAATATATAAATATATATATATTATATATTATGTGTGTATTCTCTGTCTTTTTATGTCTCCACCTTTTTGTTTCTCGCTGTTTCTCTGTTTCCTTTCTATGCCAGTGTGTCTATCTGTCTGTCTTTCGGCCTGTCTGTCTATCTGCTTGTCTGTCTATCGTCTGTAAAGTACAGATTAAATGCATCTCATCATCTAAATACTCTGCAGCTGGTCTGTATGTTAAGGCCATGTGACAATAATTATTGTGACATGTTGGCTAATTATTGTGACATGTTGGCTAATTATTGTGACATGTTGGCTAATTATTGTGATACATGTATGTTGGCTAATTATGTTTTCCTGCGTTGACTCGCATCCTGAACAGAGGTTCGATTCCTCAGTCACTTGCGACTTTCTACCGAATCAAACAGGTTGTTAACTTCTCGGTTGTCTCATAGGCCTACACGTGCTTTACAAGAATAACAATGCGTAGCAGCCTCAGGACCATAAATGCAACATTCAAACACACTGCTTCTGTTTCATGGAGCTCTGATGTGTTCCCGATCTGTAGAGTATTTTACGGACTTGTTTCTTGATGTATTATTTTGAGACTGCATGCAGCTATAGGCTACTGTAACAGTTCTGTAGCCTATGGTTCAAATTTCAAAACTCAGTCAGACCAATCATATTATTTATGATCGCCAAACGATGTTCTATTTGTTGTTTGACTTTTAGAAAAATTTGATTAACTGAAGTTTAATGTTTATTGTGAATCGGTTAAATTCCAGCAATGAATAATAATCATAACAAATTAATAATGGTTGCATAGAATTATGCTCTAATATGCAGTCGTGTAGATTTTCGGTTTCCTTAAAAATGCTAGTCGGTATAATTACTGTAAATACATATGTATATATAATTATATTTATTATTATTTTTATGTATCATATAATTATATATAATATATAAAGAATATGGTTTCACAGGCCGTTAATACAGTTGTCTTTCACCCTCAACTGTTCGGAGTTCAAACTTCAAAACTGACGCATCGGATAGCCTACAGATTAGAATTCGTTGTCAATAATATTTTGTGAAAGCCATAGGCAATCATGGTTGTTCACTTTTTGGATGACTACACTGTACATGTCTACGTCAAAGCGCGTGTACTTCAGCTAATTTAGGCCTATCCTTCAAGCCTAGGAGCTGGCTTCAATTATCAGGTTAACAAATACTCAAGTAGATAAGTATGCACGCAGCTGTTTCACAGCCTTCTTTCTCTCTGATGACTGTCTTACTTACTTACCTACCCACGAGCTCTTCCACGCATCACTCCCGAACTCTTCTACTCTCAGTGCAAGCTGAGATCTAACCTTTTCAAGAATTCCAACAATGTATAGTACCCTAATCCAATCAATGCTTTCTCGTCCTCATCGAAACTCCCCTAAGCGGCTTCTCTTCCTCCACTCTCTTGCATGTCTCCTTGCCAACCAGACTCTGGATCTCCATTTTGTGCCCCTCTGATTCTACAATGCCCGCTTGAAGAAGCATGTTACATGCGCTCATATAATTATAGCTTTCGGACAGAGCTTTAAAAGTTTGATGCTCACGATTACTAGGTTAACGAGTAAGCTTATAGTATAGGTAAGTATAATATGAGTATAGGGCCTATGCAGGCGTTGTGCTGCTGTGCACGCTTCCGATGCAACTCGGAGAGATTGTTGAGTATAACATGTCGCAGGGGTGGATACAGAAACTATGGACGGAAGGGGGGGGGGCAAAAAATCTTGGCCTTCCTTGAAATTTTTTTTATATCCACCCAAAAAAGTTGATGACCTTTTTTTAGTCATCTGCTCGAAATTTTGGGAAAAGTATACCGTTTTATATGCCAAAAAAGTTGACGATCTTTTCTTAGTCATCCACCAGTCCAAATGTACTTATTATACATTGTTCGAAAACTTGTTGAAACCAAATGGGGGGCCACGATACATGGGCAGTAGGGCATAGCAAGAATAGTGTTTTGGTTTAAAATGAACTTTGGCATAACTTAAAAGGTTGCTCCAGGTCCTAAATGAAAGGACTAAATAAAAATTGCACCAAAATTATTGCATCTAGCTTTGCCGCCGAGCACCTCAAGTTTCGTCTACTTTCGCAGTTCCAAACCATGGCAAAAACGCATGCTGTGCAAACATGAGAACTATGACCCTGGAGAAATAGACAGAACAGAAAGAAAAAAGAGAATTATAAGAAGGACTATTATCTTAAAGTATAATAGGCTGATACACCAGACAATGATTCTAGCTATGATACAGTTGACTCCAATTCCACAGCGTCAGAATCATTATGAGGACGTTTATATGCGATCCGAGGGAGAAGCATGCTCTCGCTACACCAAGTGTCACTCCCAGTTTTGTCCAGGGAATGTGAAAGATAATATGGTTTCTCCGGCAAGGTTGGTGCTGCACTAGTGTGTAACAGAAGTGGGTCTACTTGTGGACTATGGAATTGTGACTGATGACGACCAGAGTTCAGCTACTGACAGATTGTGGGAAGAGACATAGAGAGAAAATTTTCGTCAACTGCTATCTGATGGATGAGGAGAAAAGTGTGCAGCCACAGCATTGCATTTTGTTGGTAGGAAAGATATAACGGTTACTTTGCAGTCATTCAGTCATAAATATCAAATAATGGAAGACTGTGTGGACCTATGATTTAGATGATGACCAGGATCAATTTATTTAGGGCTTATCTCACCATATAGTGGACTAACCTTTGGCATTTTTTACACAATGCATGAATTCTTCTTTGATGGTCTAATGATACTTCTTTCAGTTCAATAGCAGCTTTTGGCTGTGATGGAACGGCGGTAAATACATAAATGCATGCTGGAATAATGGAGCAATAAGAAAGCTGGAGATACATGTAAGGCGTCCTCTCCAGTGGTTCATCTGCATGTTCCATTTCAATGAGTTGACCTTAAGACATTTATTTGCACATAATTTTTTATCACGTTTCCTAGCCAACGTTGAGAGCAAGTTCGTTGATAAATTTATTCAAAAGAATGGCTACTATGGTTACCCAGATTTTTTCTTCGGAATTATGATGATTTATGAGAAAAAACACATGCAAGAACTGGCAGCCAGAAGAATTAAAATACCAAGGAAAACTGATCATTGTCACCCTAACAGTTCTGGTGATATTAGAACATTCATAATCCCAAAACTGAATTTAGAAGCCAATGTTCACTGTGTTCTAGTTAACTGGTTGGATTTTTCCAGACTTGAACCTCCAATAACTTGCAAGTTTAAGAAAAATGACCCTAAGGAATCCATTAAAACTGGATGTATGTTAGATCTTGAAAAATACCATTGCCACAAGCATACATTTAAAGTTGTTATACAGACGCAGCAAGGTCAGTTTGTGGCAAAGAAAGTAAAGAGGGTCACATTCGCAACAAAGAGCGAATCACTGAAAAATGTTCAAATATGCCACAAAAAGTGAGTGGAAATATATAATATGAGTGAAACGCATTGTCAGCATGTGAACATTTTGTGAAGCGTAATTAAGGACCACAAGTTTTTTAAACATTAATTATTTATTCCTTTTTAAAGAAAGAATAATGCAATGGGGACCGTCCATAAATGACGTCACGTAACTAGAGGGTGAGAAGGTCACTCATCTGTAACGATTTATGACGGTCCGTTGCTAGAGATCATAATTATGACTTTTGTGTTAACGCGTGACGAGGGTGTCGATGGGGATAGCCCTAAATTGTGTGACGTCACTTATGGACGGCCCCTTGTTTGTAGCTCATACTATGTCGGGATGGCCAAAGAAATATTATTACCCTGTGCCATGAAATCTGGCTCACAATATTTATACTTTTAAGCCTAATTACTACTTCAGTTAAGAAAATAATCAAATTTCAGCAGTTTTAATGCGATGCTCAAAAGTACGGTATACATGAATAACTTCAGGGCCTTGGCGGCAAAGCAAAGCATCACGTCAGAAACAAAATTTCTATGCCAGACACTATCATATGCATAGGAGCAACAAATTAATATATGCCAAACATCATCCTTTCCTGTCACTATGCCCTAATGGGCAGTTCTAAATGGGGGGGGGCATGGCCGGATTCCCCCGGATCCGCCCTTGACATGTCGTCTATTTTATTCAAGGAATATATGAGTTATGTTTCTCTTGATATTTGTTTACCGTATAAACTGCAACTGTTTTTGATAAAAGGCTGGAAATATAATCATGGATGGACGATTTACTTACTTGTTTTTGTTGTGGATGAATCAATAACAATTCTCTAAAACTCTAGAGTTTCTTAGCTGAATTTAAAATAAAACATAATTGTAAATTAATTCGTATTTCCTCTTTTGATGTCACGTGCATTCAACGTGAGCCTAATAGATGTTACTATAATAAATAAATAAATAAATAAATAAATAAATAAATAAATAAATAATAGCTATAGGCCTAATAGGTCTAAACAATCATGAGTAGGCTATAACGTGAATCTAGCTATTTTAAGATATCGTAAATATGACTATGTTCATCATTTTACCTGTCAATCTATCTGAGGAATTTGAATAGCGTTCTTTCAAGCTAACTTTTCAGAGGCGCTCCCAACTCAGGCACGACACGACAATCGACGACTCGCAAATTCAAGAAACTGACGCAAAGATGAATCGGTGAAAAGACATCAGTCGCATACGACTTGCAAATTGTAACCAGAGATGCAGACATTTTACTGGCGAACATTTATCGATTTCAAGCAACACGTGAAAGAGATCAGGTTCTATGGGACTAATGGCGGCTAATAATGGGAAAATGGGAAAATGGAAAACACCGAAGCTATAACTATACGAATATTGATGACTGCTTTTTGTGCAGTCGCTTTGCAGCGTTGAAAGTTCGTAATGAGGTCAACAACGAACGTTGCATTAAATGACAACGAACGTTGCATTAAATGACAACGAACGTTGCATTAAATGACAACGAACGTTGCATTAAATGACAACGAACGTTGCGTTAAATGACAACGAACGTTGCATTAAAAGACAACGGACGTTGCATTAAATGACAACGAACGTTGCATTAAATGACAACGAACGTTGCATTAAATGACAACGAACGTTGCATTAAATGACAACGAACGTTGCATTAAATGACAACGAACGTTGCATTAAATGACAACGAACGTTGGTTGCATTGAATGACAACGAACTTTGCATTAAATGACAACGAACGTTGCATTAAATGACAACGAACGTTGCATTAAATGACAACGAACGTTGGTTGCATTGAATGACAACGAACGTTGCATTGAATGACAACGAACGTTGCATTGAATGACAACGAACGTTGCATTAAATGACAACGAACGTTGCCTTAAATGACAACGAACGTTGCATTAAATGACAACGAACGTTGCATTAAATGACAACGAACGTTGGTTGCATTGAATGACAACGAACTTTGCATTAAATGACAACGAACGTTGCATTAAATGACAACGAACGTTGCATTAAATGACAACGAACGTTGGTTGCATTAAATGACAACGAACGTTGCATTAAATGACAACGAACGTTGCATTAAATGACAACGAACGTTGCGTTAAATGACAACGAACGTTGCGCTAAATGACAACGGACGTTGCATTAAATGACAACGAACGTTGCATTAAATGACAACGAACGTTGCATTAAATGACAACGAACGTTGCCTTAAATGACAACGAACGTTGCATTAAATGACAACGAACGTTGCATTAAATGACAACGAACGTTGCATTAAATGACAACGAACGTTGCATTAATTGACAACGAACGTTGCATTAAATGACAACGAACGTTGCATTAAATGACAACGAACGTTGCATTAAATGACAACGAACGTTGCATTGAATGACAACGAACGCTGCATTAAATGAAAACGAACGTTGCATTGAATGACAACGAACGTTGCATTAAATGACAACAAACGTTGCCTTAAATGACAACGAACGTTGCATTAAATGACAACGAACGTTGCATTAAATGACAACGAATGTTGCATTAAATGACAACGAACGTTGCATTAAATGACAACGAACGTTGCATTAAATGACAACGAACGTTGCATTAAATGACAACGAACGTTGCATTAAATGACAACGAACGTTGCATTAAATGACAACGAACGTTGCATTAAATGACATCGAACGTTGCATTAAATGACAACAACGAATTCCATAGAACGGCTGTAATGTCTGATTTTTTTGTTCAGAAACCAATTACTGTACGAATTGCAAGTGCACCGATGCACGTATGCACGGAGGATAGAATGCACGGATGCACGGTCGGTGTTTGCACGTTCATGATGCATTTGCGGTTCAGTGTATTGTTCAACAGATTTCGTCTCACTTCGATTTCAGGCCCTTTGTTCCTCTCTCTCTCTCTTTCTTTGTGATGTAAGCTTATAACAATAATTATGTTCGAATAATATTGTTGTTATTATTACTTATATTATTATTATTATTAATATTTGTATTATCATCATCGTCATTATCATCATCGTCGTCGTCGTCGTCATCATCATCACCACCACCACCATCATCATTATCATCATCATCATTAGTCGAAGCAGTATTAGTAGTAGTAGTCGTGGTGGTGGAGGTGGAGGTGGTAGTGGTGGGATTTTGTGGTGGTGGTGGTGGTGGCGTTGTTGGCGATGGTGGCGGTTGTGGTAGTGGTGATGGTGGTGATGGTGGTGGTGATGGTGGTGGTGGTGATGGTAGTGGTGATGGTGATGGTGATGGTGGTGGTGATGGTGGTGGTGATGGTGGTGGTGGTGATGGTGGTGGTGATGGTGGTGGTTGTGGTGGTGGTGGCGGTGGCGTTGGTGGCGATGGTGGTGGTTGTGGTAGTGGTGATGGTGGTGATGGTGGTGGTGATGGTGGTGGTGACGGTGGTGGTGATGGTGGTGGTGATGGTTTTGGTGATGATGATGGTTGTCGTAGTGGTGGAGGTTGTAGTAGTAGTGGTTGCAGCAGCAATAGTAATAGTATAATAGTATTCGTAGAGTGATCGGTCGTCACAATAATTGTCTTCGTAACTCAACGTCTTCACAAGGTCAGTAAATCGTATAATAATAATCCAAGACACACCTAAGACACTGATGTCAATTAATAAACCATCCACAGTTCGTTCAGCAGACTCGAAGCGGCAACTGTCGACAGGGCGATCACCAACCATCAATGCAGCTGGGTCGAGCGTGTCGTTCAGACGGCAGAGACTGCAACTCTGAAGACTGCTGTGTCGTTTCCATGCGAGTTCTTCGCCGTGCATTGATAGATCCCAGCGTCCGACGGAGACGGACTAAGGAAGGTGATGGTCAGTTCGATGAGTCCCCCGTCGGCGACGTTCAGGTGCCAGTCGAGGTGCGGCGACTTCGCTTCGGACGGTTGGAAGGGTCGCCCGTCCTTGGTGAGGGCGATCGCCCCCCTCTGGTCGTCCTTCCTCTCGAAGACCCACGCCGTGTCGTAGTCGAAGACGCGGCAGCGGACGCACATCGGCTGGTCCCGTACGAGACGGACGAGGAGTGAGCGCGGCTCGCCAGGCCCGCCTCTCCCCAAGTGGTGGGTGACCGTGTCGTCGCCGCAAGGCAGGAGGATAAGGACGGGCTTCTGCTGTTGCTGGACCTTCACGAGGGAGCTGATGTACGTCCGATCCTTGGCCCGTTCCCCGGCGCACGTGTAAACCCCGACATCGTCCTGGGATCCGTTATGGACGGTGAAGGAAACTTCGTAGCGAACCTGCGGCTGGCGCCTCACCCCCATCGAGATGACCTGGCGGCTTCCCTTGTACATGTACTTTCCGGACTCTTCCACGTAGTCGTCGCGTTCCTTGTGGATCTTTCCGGTTCCGACGGACGACACCTGGATTGTTCCGTTCAGCTGGTTCCGCTCCAGGTAGCTCCGATAAATGTTCAGCTCGTCGGTGAAGCGCAGGCTCTCGCTCTCCAGTCGCGCCGCGCAAGACACGGTCAGCTGCCCGACGTGGTTGAACTTGACGATGCTTTCGGGGATGGAGGTCCAGAGGATGCCGTCGAGCACCTCCGTTCTGTTCTGCGTCTGGTCCTCGATGATCGTGTCCAGCTGGTACTGGAACTGGTCGTGGTCGAGGCTGAAGCACGTGACGATCTTGACGGGGAAGCTGTGCGGTTTGATCCCGATGACGGACAACGTCACGGCGCTGATGTCGTAGGATGAGATGATTCGCAGCTTGTAGTGACCGTCACCTGTTCGTACGGCGAAGATAAACGCTGAAGAACTTCGATGATGTAATGGAGGACCCCACCCCCGATGTAATTTAGGACTCCCGATGTAATGGAGGACCCCTACACCCCCACGATGTAATGTAGGACCCTCCAATGTAATGGAGAACGCCCCCGATGTAATTTAGGACCTGCAATGTAATGGAGGACCACCCCTCCGATGTATAATAGAGGACCAACCCCGATGTAATTTAGGACTCCCGATGTAATGTAGGACCCTACCCCGATATGGTCGCTGTGGTAGGGAGCGCCTCTGAGTAGCGGTTGAGAGCTGGAAGAGGCGCTATAACAAGTGTGCATGCAAACAAATATTGATGTATACCATGTCTGGGCAATCAAGTCAACGAAGGCAAAGTAGTGTAGGCCTATATAAGGTATAAAGTAGTTATGACAACAAAGTGAATATAATGATAAACAGATTTGATAACAAAGCGAATAAAATGGTAAAATAAATAGACGAAAGCTAAAAAAATGATAGGCTAATAAAGCCAATAATAAAAAAATTTAAGGACTAAATTAAAAAATGACGACAAATCAAATAATATAATGATGACGAATGTAAATAACTGAAATTAATTCTCAAAACAATCGACTGAAAACGGCTCAAGAAGTACAATGTAAACAGCATAAGTTAAACCTTCTATGTTGATCATGTTTGGGAGCTCTGCATTCGGAAGGTTCTTCGACGCAATCTGTGTAAACCAGCGCATGCGCGGCATCACAGATCTCTGGAAAACAATCGTGATGCTCCCTTTCCTTTCCGGTATGAAGTTCTTGATCAGTCTTCTTAGTGGACGGAAAACGGGAATCTTTCGCGGAGGATGTGAAACACTCTGTGGTTGCGGCTGTGAGGAAGAACATTCACTCAAATTCATTCATTTCAAGAATTTGTATTTATATAGCGCCTCTTAGAGAAGTCCACTCAAAGGCGCTCCCGATCCAACCACGGTGATAGAAAAAGTTTTAAGGAGCATGTAGAACACTGACGAGTCAAGCCACCCTATTTAACGACGACGACGACGACGACGACGATGACGATGACGATTACGATGACGATGACAATAGCGATGACGATGACAATAACGATGACGACGACGACGACGACGATGATGATGATGAAGATGATGATGATGGTGGTGATGGTGACGATGACAATGAAAATGACGACGACGACGATGACGACGATGACGATGATGATGATGATGACGAAGACGACGATGATGATGACGACGACAACGACGGTGAGGTGATGATGATGACGACGACGACGATGGCGATGATGATGACGATGACGATGACGATGACGACGACGATGACTATGACGATGATAAATACTTAATATGGACGGCGAGAACCAGGCTGAACCAACCTACCCTGTGGACGATTTTCTTGGACTGCGCCTCTGAAGGAAGCAAGGAGATGGCTACTAGGATCACTAATATCGTCAATGCAACACAACTTCGTCTAATAATTAAGAACTTTTCACACTTCATTTTCATTCGCTCAACATTAAATTTCCAAAATATATTTCAAACCAGAGGACTGCAGACGTCTTTTCCGTCGTTTCCCCTTTTAAACACTAACACTATAATGTTCCTGCGTAGGTCTAGACCTATATAACATGTTGACGATTAGGTCTTTCTCCCGTCTGGCCAACGGAAAACCTTGGATGAGGTAGAACATCTGTGAAACAGATGGTCGAGGACTATAGGCCTACTAGGCTAAGCATATCTGGAAGAGAGGGGTAGGTGCCCACTTATCTCGTCTAATGTCTTTCGCAGGTGGGTTCTGTTTGCGACCTGTGGAAACAATTTGCATCGGAAAATGCATGAGCACACAGCTGCATACCTCATCGTGTAGGTTTGTTTATTTTTCCTCTTTCCTAATGTGACCGACCGACTCGATCAGACCCCATCTGCGTAAATGGTTAAAGCAGAAACGGACCAAGAAGCATTGCTTTCTATAATAGTCGTCTAAAGCTATAGAAGCATAATCGACTGCTAGAAAAGTTCGCTTCAAGGTTGCACAACCTGTGGCGTAGCCAGGAATTTATAAGGGGGGTTTGGGGAGGAGGGTTATGGCCTGGCCGGATGCCCTTACTGACACCAACCCAACAGTGTTACAGTAAATAACAAGGGAATAAAGTAACAAAGGGAATAAAGTAAGAAAAACAATTGTTACTACGAACAATTGTTTTGTTTCTCTTATGTAAGTGGATAAATAACCTTTAAAAAACTTTTCCTAAACCAATGGGGGCTTAACCCCCGAAATTCCCCTTGGCTACGCCACTGTGCACACTGCACAACCATTATTCCGAACTTAGGCAAGGAAACGTCGAGCTACAAAAACAGAATTCCGTGACATGCGATCTCTTCTTCGGTAGCGATCTTTTTCTGCAGTCCTAACGATGCTGGTTCGAGCTATCTGAGTGGATTCCGTGCAGGTGAACAAATAATCTGTTTCGAGCATATGCTTACTTAGCACGTATTATTAGGATCAGTATAGTGTTTGTCATTTAAAATAATATTTGTTTCTAAGCATCGAAGATTCAGTGCACGATTGGTTGTCCTTGTTAATTGGACAATGAACATAGCAAGAGTCTTTTGACCTACCCTTTGTTGATTTATTCCGTAAACACTGTAAACATACCAACAGCCCAGATGAGTGAGTTTAATGTGAGTTGGCAAAGAGTAATAAAGTCTACACTTACTTACTTACCTACTTAGGCCTACTTACTTACTTAATACTTACGTGTCTGAAGTAGCATAATCGTTTGCTTTGTAGCCTATTCTGTCTACATGTAAATGCCTATAAGTAAAGAAGGACACCTTCAGTGACACGCATAAATTGGAATCGGTTTAAGACAATTATTATTGTCGGCCTATTCTGGTCGTGTGGACTTCGTTCTCGTACTATACTGTGGTTGGTCCAACAACCTGGAACGGGCAACCCTTGACTAAGTCTTATACATTATACAACACCTACTGAACTATCAGTTTCACTGTTTCACCAACAGACTTCTTTTTCGCTTGGCCGAGGCCGAGATCGCCTCTTAGTAGAGACGCTAAATAAATTATAATCGATTGATTGACCCAAAATCAGAGACTTTTAGTCGATTGGACTATCAATGTCTATCATGGAACTCAGAATATTAAGACTGTCTTCAATGTTTATGGCAAGAGATATTTGTAACAGCAATATATCGACCCTGAAGCATTTTATAATTTTGCGATGAGCATGCCACGCATAAATCTTTAAGTTAGACCACAGAAGCAATCTGTACTCATTCATTCATTAAGAAATTTACATAGCGCCCTTCAAGAAAAAACTACTCAGAGGCTCTCCAGAATCCAGCGCGCCCAAAAGAACAGTTTTAAGTATGTTAAGGAAGGATCCTGGCATAGGTAGAGTCTCAAGGTGTATACAGTCCAAAGGAAGGTCATTCCAGACCACTGAGCCAACCACAGAGAAGGTTCGGTTCTTCATAGTAGCACTGTATAGCAGTACAAGCCAAAGGAATAAATATGGCTCCCTTTTCAGCAGAGCGTATAGGCAACGCATCCTTGAATATCCAACGTAAGGCAACGTACATGTAGCTCTCGGAGGTATATATAGGCCTATATATGCTAAAGTAGGCTACTGCATAGTCATAGGCGTAGGAGACGGACGGGGGTCCAGAGGGGCAAATGCCCTCAAATTTCGGGCAAGTTTGGTTTTTCGGGCAAGCAGACCAAGAAAAAAAATCTATCTAAATTCCTCGGGCAATTTGGACCGGACGACTAAGAAAAAGGTCGTCAGATTTTTCGGGCGAAAGAAGTAGCGGGAATTTTTGGGCAATTTCGACCGAACGACTAAAAAAATGTCCCCTACGCCTATGTGCATAGTGCTGCCAACGTTTGATTTTTCCATTCCGGGACGCTCGCATTCACTCGACACTGCATTGCCAATTGGCCCAATTCACACTATCCAAAAGTATCCTTAGTAAATTAGCCAATTACGGTATCAGAGGCACGCAGCTTAATTGGTTTAAAAGTTATTTTGAAAACCGTTATCAGTGTGTTTCTTGTAACGGTGCGCTGTCCGATCTTCGTCCTGTCAAGTATGGTGTTCCGCAGGGTTCCAATTTAGGACCCCTTCTATTTCTTCTTTTCATAAATGATTTGCCTAATTCATCATCCATTTTGACGTTCATATTGTTTGCGGACGATACAAATGTTTTCTTTTCCCATGCTTCATATTTAACTTTAACCCAAATTGTTAATGCTGAACTTCAATTGGTCTCTAAATGGTTTGCAGCAAATAAATTGTCTTTAAATTTGGAAAAAACCTCTTTTATCCTATTTAGATCGCCTAGGAAAAAATCACCACCAATAGGCTCCGTCGTGCTATCAATTAACGAGTCAGTTTTACCCCAAGTCATATCGACAAAATTCCTTGGCGTTTACGTTGATCAACATTTGACTTGGACTGATCACATCAAATTTATCTCAACAAAAGTTGCAAAAAATATTGGCATTTTATCCAGGGCATCCCATGTTCTTCCTAAATCCATTCGCTCTCAACTCTACTATTCCCTAGTATACCCGTATTTTACATACTGCAACTTAATATGGGCCTCCAACTATGCTTCACGGCTATATAAGTTGGTAATATTGCAAAAAAGGGCGGTTCGAATAATTGCTGGAGTTCCTCGTCGATCCCATACTAGCCCATTGTTCTCCGAACTCCAGATTCTTAGATTTTGCCAGATAAACATTTTTCAGGTATGCGAGTTCCTCTACCGCTTTGATCACAACCTGCTACCATGTACTTATAGGTCTTTTTTCCAGAAGGGCTCTGACTTGCATCGGTATAACACTAGAAGCGTCAGTCTGTATCGTAGCATAAAGGCCCATTCCAACTCTCGTAGATTTTCCATTAGATTCATGGGTCCTCCAATTTTTAACTCACTTCCTTTAAACATAAAAGAGGCACCTAATTTGTTAATGTTTAAAAAACTGCTGCGATCACATTTGGCCGTTGAAAAATAAAGTTTGTAAGTTGATGCTGGTCAATAATTGTCAGTAGTTAAGTCTAGCTGTTAGTTAAGTTTTAGTTAAGACTTAATAATCAATCTGCATGCCTTTATTACATTCATTTACGTGAGTTGCACAGTCAATGAACCTGGTTTAACTGCTGATCTATCCGTATTTGCTTCTTGGTAAATGGGGTCCCTCCTTAGCGGGATTATTATCCCTTTTGGGGTCCCTTGTCTCCTATGTGCCAATTTGTTTTTTGCGATAATGCTTTTGCTGTGCTATCCTGTTGTTGTTTTGGCAAAGGTTTCAATAAAAGATTGATTGATTGATTGATTGATCCATGTCATTGAACGGACCTACATGCAACAAATGTTGCATGGGTCCAATAAAGGACACACTGCGGTCTACTAAAAACGGTCGTTAATAATTGCAATCAAATGATCAAAAAGGCAGCTGACCTCTATTTAGCCTAAAGTTAGAATCAACTTAAGAGAACATGTTTATTAAATTCTACTAGTGTATCATAGTAACCACTAACCAGGCTCGAGAACTTAGCATTTTAAAAGGAAGTTCACATGTAAGCTTACATAAATCATTTAGACTATGCAGTGTAGTAGTGTGATACAATGACCTTATGACAATACTTAAGCCCACGTTCACAAAGGTTACAGACGTAATTTATTAGGTCTGCAGCGGGGGAAAATTTTGTTTTCTTGAACTTCTACTTCTGCTGAGACGATGACGTTTAAAGAAGTTAAGTTCCAGCTCACTGCGTACAAAGTCGCAGAACTCAGCACAATGTCATGTTGAAATTTAATGCTCGCAGTCCACAGGTCTTCCATAATAACGAACACTTTCGGGCCTAGCGCCAGGTATTACAACTCTAGCCTAAAGCCTAAAGAGGGACAAACCAAACGGCCGTGAATCACGTGACAATAACGCATTTATTAAAAAAATCTGCTATGGTCTGACAGATTTCGGTTGCAAAAACTTACATTAAACTTACTCTATAATATGCGTCACCATCTTGCACTGACGATAAACCAGAGAACTGTATTGTGTCTACAAATTTCTTACGTGACTCTCGCAGTATATGCCCTACAGACCAATCAGAGGCGCTCCCAGGTTAAAGGACCCAAGAGAGAAGACGGAACTGAAAACAACGGGGAATGCAGCAAGAGAAAGATAGACATACATACTGTACATACATACAGACCGACAAACAAACAGACGGACACACAGACAGACAGACAGACAGACAGAGAAAAGAGAAAAAGAGAGAGGAGCGGACAGACAGACAGACAGAGACATGCAGAAACAGACAGAAGGACTTATTATACGGACTCCTTCTTGTGAAACTTGGGGCTTTCATAAACGTGGTCGATGAACCGCTCCGTCTGTTCGTCCACACTAGACCCACCGCCCCCACCGCCCCCACCGCCACCTCCACTCCCTCCACTCCCTCCACTCCCTCCACGTTCAACCCCAACCGGTAGAACGTAGGACGTCAGTGGGTACGTCACGCTTGTTACGTTCGATGCGAATGCGGCTATGACCGGTGGGGGTGGTGGCGGTCGTTGGACCTGCCACGCCTTGTAGTAGTCGTTCTCACTCGATAGGTAAGAGTCAATGTCCGAGGTGGGTCGGAAAGCAGTTGTCGCTTCATCATCTTGTTGTTGTTGTAGTTGTTGTTGTTGCTGTTGTCTTTTCTCTGTGTAGCCATAGGCTGGTCGCTGTGTCCGAACAGCAACGGTGCCACGTCCGGATGCAGCACGTTGGATGCGCTGGCTGCAACGATATACAATTATACGTACATACATACATACATACATACATACATACATACATACATACATACATACATACATACATACATACATACATACATACATACATACATACATACATACATACATACATACATACATACATACATACATACATACATACATACATACATACATACATACATACATACATACATACATACATACATACATACATACATACATACATACATACATACATACATACATACATACATACATACATACATACATACATACATACATACATACATACATACATACATACATACATACATACATACATACATACATACATACATACATACATACATACATACATACATACATACATACATACATACATACATACATACATACATACATACATACATACATACATACATACATACATACATACATACATACATACATACATACATACATACATACATACATACATACATACATAGTCTTGCTGCAAGAAGCGCTTTATAAATGGTCAGATACAATACAATACAATATATTAAATATGCTATCTGTGCTGAATCAGTTACTTTTTAATGTAATGATTTTGATATCGACAAACAAGGGCACTACTCGTGACCGTGATTAGGCTGATGCTTTGCGCTTAGATTACCTATAATTTAGTACCTATAGGCTATAGACTCCTGTAGAGATATAATTTATAGGCCTATTTTAAAATGTGGTTCGCATTAAACAGACCAGAATTAAATCAGTGACATAGAATCTTAACTTAAACTCATGTCCATGACCATTGATCTCAAGACCAGGACTAATAATACTTAAAACTTCAAGATCAAGATTTTTAAAACTCACAATCATACTCAGACGTTGTCAAGTTAGAAAACGCACTATTTCATCGAAACCAAAAGTCTTTTATTTAATTCCGTGCAAAAAACTCAGTAAAGAAATCATTTCAGCATGTAATAAAATTCACACTATACACTGATTGGTAATAATCAAAGAAGAGGCAAATATTATTATCAACTTCTGATTATTTTAAGATAACTCAATCGATAATTAATTTTAGTCGAGATCAAGAGCAAGAATAAAAAAAACCATTGATGTCAATCTAGACCATAATATTATAGAAAAGAACTCGAGTGCATTCGGCACGTGCACTCGACGCGACCATGGCCTTTTTCTGGAGGACACACTGTTACAAGACTATGTATCTATAGCCTAATGTATATAGGCTACATGTATATATATATATATATATAAATTACAATGCTCATGACAGTATGATGCATAACGTATAATATATAACGTGGTCTTTTCTAGAGGACAACTGTTACAGACTAATCGACTATGTATGATGCAAAACGTATATGTAACGTCAGCTGAACAGAAATGAACTCGGTGCACTGCACACGACGCACTTGAAGAGACCATGGCCTTGTTCTGGAGCATAACAAGACTTTATGTACAGGTAAGTAGATCGATATATTCTGTATATGTGTGTGTATGTATATATAGCCTAATATATACATAATGCCTATGCTAGTATGACGCATGTACAGCGCATACATGTAAATAACGTCAGGCAAAAAGTGATAAATGTGTTTTCTACAAATCGCTTGAGTGACTCCAACGAAAATTGAATGCAAGTTCGTTGCACTCACTCGAGCGATTCGTCAAAAACACACCTGACACTGTTTGGCTGACGTTGTGATAATAGGTAATTTATATATATATACTAGCTGTACCCGGCCACGCGTTGCTGTGGCAGAAAAGACTCTCCTCCTCCCCTCCCCCTCCCCCTCCCCTTCCCTCCCCCCCCCTTCCCCTGCCCCTCCCCTTCCCTCCCCCTCCCCTCCCCCTCTCCATCCCCCTCCCCCTTCCTCTCCCCCTCCCGGCCCCCTCCCCCTCCCCCTCCCCTCCCCCTCGCCGTCCCCCTCCCCTCCCCCTTCCCCCTCCGTCCCGCTCCACCTCCCCCGCCGCCTCCCTCCCCTCCCCCTCCGTCCCGCTCCCTCCGCTCATTTCCTCCCTGAGCCAAGAAGGCCGCAAAATAATTATGCGAATCGCTTATGACGTCACGGCACGCAAGCTCATTCATGTTTCGTCTGCATGGTCGCAGTCACTGTCAAGGCGTTTGTGAATCTGGCAACGTGCGGTTTTGAATTTGCAAATGGCGGTCGAGCGGAATGCAAACTTCACTTTTTGTGGAAAATATTGCGTGTTTTCGGAAAAGAAGAAAAATGGACACTCTCAGATAGGAATGGAAGGTTTTGTGAAATTTTCAAAACAATCTGTGCGGTACGTTTCGAGAACACTTTACACAAACTATTGGAAAGTTTCATTTATATATATATATATATATATATATATATATATACTAGCTGGGGTACCTGGCGTTGCCCGGAATTTTTAGGATTCTGGCCGTTCCCCGCCAATCCCTCCCTCCGTCTCTCCGTCCGTCCCTCCGTCTGTCCGTCTCTCCCAAACCCTTCCTTCCTCCCTCACTCCCTCTCACCCCACCCCAACAAACCCCACCGCACTCTGACCTCCAACTGTACGCGACTCGTGAAATGTTTGTTTCCGTGAGAAATTTTCTTCCCCACCCCACCCTCACCCCCCACCACGACATCTCACCACACTCCGACCTTCACCGGTACGCCACCCGTGAAATTTTTGGTTTTTTTGAAAAATTTGTCTTCCCAGCCCCCACCCACACCCCCTACCCACATCCCCACCTCACCCGACGATTTTCGTTTAGCATAACAAGCAGGTGTGTGTGCATATCACGCTGCTTGATAGCATGTTTGCATGCGGCTATGCACCTCGCAAAAGTAGGTCTGAACTCGATAATGGGCTGTTACTCAGCTACGGATCTGGAAATAGGTTTCTGCTATTATAAAAGGTAAAATCTTGCATTTGCCAAAAGAGTGACAGGTGTGTTTTCTACGTTCGAGTGACTTCGATGAAGATTGACAGCGACCCTTGTTGGAGTCACACGGGCGATGTTTTGAAGAATATTCAGGTTTTTTACACTTGTGGTGGACACATGCATTGAGCACATATTGTCAAGCCCTATCATTTTCATTATTTTGATGACAATTACTTGAGATGTGCCTTTAAAAATGCCTTTTTTGTTGCGTTGTGTTTAAATCGTCCAAAAACAGTGGGGGAACTCAATAAGAGTGACTTTTGTTCTGTTGACATTTTTGGTGAAATTTGTCTTTTGTAACTTGTACGTATATGTAATTGCCTTTAAACATGATTTGAAAGTTCTCACTGCTGGCCAAGATATTGTCAAAAACCTTGAGGTCGTTTTATGGCACACTGTGCTGAATCAATTACTCTTTAATGTAATGATTTTGATGTCGACAAACAAGTGCACTATATTACACTTGCGACCATGCCAATGATAAAAGTTGATGTTCGTAGAGTTTCGTGATGCTTTGATCTAGTGGTTCCCAACCTTTTTTGACTGCGGGGCCTCTTGGGAACCACTGCTTTGGTTTATCTGCAGTAGGCCTATTCCATTCTAGCAGCCTATAACCAAATAGTTAATTGTCTGTAGACGAATTGTCCGGAGATCACTTAATTGTCAGTACACGAGTTCATTCATTCCGAAAACTCATATAGCGCCCCTTCAAGAAAGAGAGGCGCTCCCAGTCCAGCCACGCTAAAAAGATAGGTCTTAAGCAACTGGTAGAAGGCAGGCAAATTATTCCGAGGTAGTGAGCGTAGCGCAAGCGGGAGCCCATTCCATGGGTACAGGCCAACAACCGAGAAGGCTCGACGCTGCCTGGTAGCAGAGCGGGTTCGAGGGACTAGCAGCTCCCCATTGGCCGAAGAGCGTACAGCTCGACGGGAGGCTATGTCAGAGACATAGCCTCCAGAGCTTACCTGACAGAGATCAGATAAGCAGTACAGAGCACTACCAGTGAGGCACCGCCAGACAAGTGCTGCTATTATGTACGAGATGCGCTGCGAGACTGGAAGCCAGTGCAAAACATCACACATGTAAGCAGAGACCGGCACAAATTTTGGAATGTGACCAATAATTAATAATCCGAGCAGCAGAGCGCATGACCCGGTCCAGACGCCCTATTAAGCTATGTATGTATGTATGTATGTATGTATGTATGTATGTATGTATGTATGTATGTATGTATGTATGTATGTATGTATGTATGTATGTATGTATGTATGTATGTATGTATGTATGTATGTAATTGTATAATATACGAGCCTATAATTTATATAATTTTATATGTACATGTATATACATTATACATAAAATTACCTATAATTGTAACGCATTTATATATCACCTCTTACTGTATATAAATTTGAAACATAAGCATATAATGTGCGAATATAAAATTATGCAAATATATATGTGCAGGGCCTTTGCAATAAATATAAAATTTAGATTCTCTGAAAGTTGATTCTTACTGTCTCAGGTATAGAGATCCGATGATGGCCATTGTAACTCCAACCGCGAGTGCGATCGTCAAAACAAGTAATATGGGAACGCCTATAATAATAATAAGACAGTTGCAAAAGTATACATGCACGCAAACAAATGCACTATCAATAAAACGGAACAAAACGGAATAGAATGCGAATACCTCATTGAGAAGGAAGCAGCGAAACAAAATGGGACTCGATGATAATCAATTATATAGCGTCAGAAAGCATGCAGGAGACAATTTTACATAATAATTATTATAATTATAGGCCTACTGTCCATGTATGCCGTGTGCGTGGTTGATTAAAAGGGAGAGTGTGTGTGCGCGTGTCTGTGTGTGTGCGTGTTTGTGTGCGTGCGTGTGTTCGTGTGTGTGTTGATTACGAAGTCCTCAAGAGCTCCAAGAACGTGATTGTTCATTAAGGATACATTATACACACCGGTCAGTGTTTAATACAGACGTCTCTGGAGGAATTTCCACCCCCTTCCTCAGGAACGACATTTCTTCCTAAAAATCGAGGTGCTTTCTACATGTAGGCCTATGTACGTACCACACACACAGACGCACACACACGCACACACGCACACACACCAAATGAGACACGCAACATCTGATCCAGAAACAGACAAATTCGACAGCTCTTAATGTAACGCTGTATGAACGTCAGATTGCAATAATTACATTGTAACCTGTAACCTTTGGCCTGCGTTTCCTTAAGCGTAATTAATTTTTTTGTCTATTTCTTTTTATATAATTATTACTCAAAGCTTTTCATTTTTGGCCGCACGTAGGTCGGGAGAGCCTCTTAATAGCTATCTAAAGGAGCGCTATATAAATTAACTCAGATAGATGGATAGGCAGATAGATAAACAACATACCGTGTGATCTGTCAAATATTGGCCAACCAATGAAACCCGTTCTCCCCGCAATCGCAGCTGCAGATAAAAATTGAACAGAGAACATTAGAGACAGTCATCATTCCGATTGACAGTCTGCGCTGTTCATTGCGTTCAACATAATTTAACATTGATACCACTTAGCAATTATTTTATGCAGGTGACTTACAGAGGTATTTTATTTATTACTAGCTGAACCCGGCCACGCGTTGCTGTGGCAGAAAAGACCGTCCTCCCCTCCCCCTCCCCCTCCCCCTCCCCCACCCCACCCCCATCCCCACCCCCCCCCCCCCCCCCCCCCCCCCCCCCCCCCCCTCCCCCTCCCCCTCCCCCTCCCCCTCCCCCTCCCCCTCCCCCTCCCCCTCCCCCTCCCCCTCCCCCTCCCCCTCCCCCTCCCCCTCCCCCCTCCCCCTCCCCCTCCCCCTCCCCCTCCCCCTCCCCCTCCCCCTCCCCCTCCCCCTCCCCCTCCCCCTCCCCCTCCCCCTCCCCCTCCCCCTCCCCCTCCCCCTCCCCCTCCCCCTCCCCCTCCCCCTCCCCCTCCCCCTCCCCCTCCCCCTCCCCCTCCCCCTCCCCCTCCCCCTCCCCCTCCCCCTCCCCCTCCCCCTCCCCCTCCCCCTCCCCCTCCCCCTCCCCCTCCCCCTCCCCCTCCCCCTCCCCCTCCCCCTCCCCCTCCCCCTCCCCCTCCCCCTCCCCCTCCCCCTCCCCCTCCCCCTCCCCCTCCCCCTCCCCCTCCCCCTCCCCCTCCCCCTCCCCCTCCCCCTCCCCCTCCCCCTCCCCCTCCCCCTCCCCCTCTCCTTCCCCTCCCCCTCCCCCTCCCCCTCCCCCCCCCCCTCCCCCTCCCCCCCCCCCTCCCCCCCCCCCCCCCCCTCCCCCCCCCCCCCCCCCCCCCCCCCCCCCCCCCCCCCCCCCCCCCCCCCCCCCCCCCCCTCCCCCTCCCCCTCCCCCTCCCCCTCCCCCTCCCCGGACAGCGACGCGGATAGTGCCCTAAAGTGCGTTAGTAAAAAAGGCCGCAATCGAATGTGTTGAAATGCGCTACATAAACGGAACACACTTATCAACGGGCGTATGTGTTGAAAACGGTAGAATTTGCAAATTTGCTTTTTTTAGGCCGCAATCGAATGTGTTGAAATGCGCTACATAAACGGAACACACTTATCAACGGGCGTATGTGTTGAAAACGGTAGAATTTGAAAATTTGCTTTTTTTAGGCCGCAATCGAATATGTTGAAATGCGCTACATAAACGGAACACACTTATCGACGGGCGTATGTGTTAAAAACGGTAAAATTGAAAATTTGCTTTTTTTAGGCCGCAATCGAATGTGTTGAAATGCGCTACATAAACGGAACACACTTATCAACGGGCGTATGTGTTGAAAACGGTAGAATTTGCAAAGTTGCTTTTTTAGCTTAAAAGATTGCGCTTTTTCCCAAAAAACATTCTGCAAACCCGGCCGTGTTGGAACTAAACGTTTTGGTGAAGTTTCGAAAGCAATCAATGAAGAAAGTTCTATGGGCGGAGACCTAGGGGGGACAGGGTGGACGGTCCCCCCTAATGAATGTGGTGGGGGGACGGTCCATGTATCAGTCCCCCCCCCCCAATCGTCAAGTGTCAGGACATGGCCACTTGATGAACACACTGCAGGCGACTGACGACGTTACAATGTTAGAAGAAGAGATTTTCGGAAGATATACTAAAAAAGCCTGTTCAACGCAATAAGAGCGACGCCATAATGGAATCGGTATTAATACATTGTTCCTTATTGAAAACACCTTACTTGGACACCCTTAAATTCTTTCTTCGTGAAGCTATAGAATTATAGTAAACTTACATAATTCGAATAATCAAGCTTCACCCATTAAATTATAAGAAAACATTGAACAAATCTTTGAACAAACCTATCGATCTAATCATGAATTGAGTTTAATTTCTGGTTAACCAGTATAGATTTGACAAGATAAGATCGGTTTAATTCAGACCTATAATTCAATCACAGCCAATTAATAATATAATCATTGAAACCATCTTATTTTCGATTCGCTCACCCACTTCCATCAAACCCATAAATCCTTCCCATCTTGTTCGTCCCCTACAAGACCGTAGCCAGTATTTGATTTGGGGGGGGGGGTAGTGGCAGTGGCGGCGCCAGGATTTCAGGTTTGGGGGGGGCTGAAGCC
Organism: Lumbricus rubellus; assembly: GCA_945859605.1. Taxonomy (NCBI): domain Eukaryota; kingdom Metazoa; phylum Annelida; class Clitellata; order Crassiclitellata; family Lumbricidae; genus Lumbricus; species Lumbricus rubellus. Next base: position 9,029,533 of record OX243820.1, on the reverse strand, counting down.
CTAAGCCCAGCTAGAACATTTTTTCTGAAGCGCCGAAGGCGCGAAGCTGCGAGTGCCGAAGGCACGAAGCCCATACCGACTAGGGGGTTTGGGGGGAGCGTCGTAAGCTCCCCCGGCGGGGTCTGGGGCGGATCCCCAGCCGCCAACGCATTTTTAGCTCTGTTGACCTCAACTAGGGGCATTTTTAGGCTCTTTTTTGCCAGCTATTTCTGAACGATAAAGTCATGAAAACTTAAATAAGAAGTCGTTTTGCAGCTATCAGTATAAGAATGTAAACATTTTATTGTAAAAGAAATGGGCTTAGTCTTTACTATAGGCCTAATCACAAAAGTTAAAACTTTAGGCTTATAGCCTAACAAGTTTTTAACTATAGACTAGTACTGTCATATGGGTAGGCCTACTGTATAAGAAAACCCTAAGGGCATGTCACATGTAGGGGTTTTACCGGTACAACCAGTGGCGGCGCCAGGATTTCAGGTTTGGGTGGCTGATACCCCAAGCCCTTCCTCCCAGGGATGCATACATGTATAGAACATTTTCCCTAAGGGCGGTAATTTTGCATGCGCTAAAGACGCGAAGCTGCGAGTGCCGAATGCTCGAAGCTCATACAGACTAGGGGTCTGGGGGAGCGTCCCTTTTCCCCCCGCCGCCTCGGACCTCCAGCCCTTCCTCCCCCGCTAGCCCGGGCGCATATAGGCATTCCGTACCCGATTTCGTAGCATTGCAGGCCATAACGCTTTTTCATTGGCCGGTTCCAGATTATGAATATTCATAACCAATTACCTGCTTAGTGAATTCTCGTGCGTTGTTGTTGCTGCTGCTGTTGGCATACGGGGGAAATGGCCGATTGCGGTGCGCTTAAAGTTATAAGGAGTTTCCATTCGATATTGAAGTAATCGAAAGTGTGAATGTAGACTTCTAATCAGAGCAAAAATAAAACCCAAAGGTTACGCGTTGTTACGTGCGTGCCAGCAAATATGTCATCCACCAACTCATCGCTTCAATATTACGCTGTGGTCAACAGCAGCTAGGTCTATACGATGCTTCGTTGAATCAACCGCCTAATAATATTATCCTTATTCAACAATACGGTTGACAGGCCACAACATAATAATAGTCTAATGACAACTTGTCACGATTCAGACATAGCGAAGTCCCAACATTTACAGCTTGACATACCAGCCAATTGCTTACATTTTAAATACAATTATTAAACTAAAAACGGGTGTTTAAATTTTTGGGTGAGGCAGTATAATAATAATTATCGTCTATTCAACAATTCGGTTGAAAGACCGCAATCGGTTACAGTGTACAATTATGCAGTTGAAACAGTTTGCAGGAACTCAGATTACAGAATACATAAATCTTAACTATACTAGCTGAACAGACAGCCTTCCATAGGCTACATGGTGCTAAAACAGTTTAATTACAAAGCATATCTGCCCAATAATAAATCACGCAACGCAGCTTTATCCCATTATATGCAAAACTGTTCGGTGTAGGCTATCTATTTATTAAAGCACTTTATAAATCTTAGCAGGTAACTGTCATTTTAAAAATATTATAGCCTAGGCCCTACTAGGCCTAATGGACGCAAAGGCTGCGAGTTATTAAACATAATTGCCTAAGATTATTGATATTGCCAACGCATGCCGATGATGTCACTGGTTATGAATATTCATAATATGGGATCGGCCAATGAAAAGGCGCTTAAGGCTGACAATGCTACGAAATCGGGTACGGAATGCCTATATGCAGCCCGGGCTCAGACTGGTCCGGATCTCAACCCCTTCTCCCGCCAGTTCGAACCCTCCAGTCCTCTTCCCTCTTCCAGACCCGTCCGGACGTCAGACCGGTCGGTACCTCAACCCCTGCTCCGCCATCGGGGGTCTCTGCCCCTTTCCCCCGCCAGACCGGTTCGGACCTCAGCCCCTGCCCTGCAGCTCAATAATGGTATACATAGAGGACTGTATGCACCCTAGTGTTGAGTCGCATAGAGAGTCGATGTCCGGGATTCGAGCCCAGTCGCAATTGATGTCTCACATGTGAGTCTATGTATGACCGTCCGCCGCAGTTGAGGTCCGAAAATAAGATAATAATAATAACTTTTAAGCCAATGCATGGGCATTCATTGCTTTTTGCTTTGGGATGAGGCTGAGTCACATTTAGGGGCTTAGCCCCTAGCCCCTCTTCTGGTGCCACCAATGGCATAAGAATCTACTCTATGATAATATAGCTGATTTCTGTGCCTTTGGTCCTTGTCTAATTTCCTTATTACGAAGTAAGCCGTTTTAGAAATTTTCAGCATTTTGTTTTGTGGAGGCTGAGCCACGTTTAGGGGGCTTAGCCCCCCTAGCCCCCCTGTCGCCGCCACTGGGTAGTGGTGTTTGTTCGGCGTAGAATTTATGACGACCATTTTGTAATCATTGAAATTTATGAAAACACCTTTCTTTAGTTGTCACAATTTCTGGAGATACCTTTTCTCTTTTTTTAGTCCTAAAAATTTCTGAAGACAACTTTTTAGTTGTCAGATTTTTGAAGACACCTTTTCTTAGTCGTCAAAATTTATAGACACATTTTTTAGTTGTGAAATTTCTAAAGACTTTTTTTAGCTATCAACATTTCTAAAGTCACTTTTTTAGTCATCAAAAATTCTAAACACCCTTTTAGTTGTCAAATTTCTGAAGACACCTTGTATAGCTGTCAACATTTCTAAAGACACCCTTTTTAGTCGTAAAAATTTCTGAAGACTTTTATTAGCTATCAACATTTCTAAAGTAACTTTTTTAGTCGTCAAAATTTCTAGACACCTTTTTTAGTTGTCAAATTTTTGAAGACACCTTGTTTAGCTGTCAACATTTCTAAAGACACCTTTTTTTAGTCGTCAAAATTTCTGAAAACTTTTTAACTATCAAAATTTCTAAAGTCCCTTTTTTAGTCGTCAGAATTTCTGAAGACACCTTTTTTTAGCTATGTTAAGATTTCTGAAGACACCTTTTTTAGTCCTAAAAAATTCTGAAGATTTTTTTACTATCAATATTTCTAAAGTAACCTTTTTAGTCGTCAAAATTTCTGAATACACTTTTTTAGCCATGTTAAAATCTATGAAGACACCTTAAATTGTTTTTAGTCGACACAATGTTTTCGGCCGCTCGTCCGTCCCCCCCAAAGTTCGGACCAGGTCTCCGCCTATGATTTTAAGTTCGGAGATCTTTGAAGCCGTGCCAAACGTGGTTAGATTTTTTATTTATAGATAGATAGATATATATATATATATATATATATATATATGATGGTTCTCTGCCCGAATGCAGGTTCATTGGCTTTTACGCCCCTGCGGTTGAGATGAATGAGGTGGTTTCCCGTTGCCTTCTCCACAGACAATGATGGGTAAGCAACTTGCCCACGGTCGCTCCACAGCAGCTTGCGCCACCGCGTCCCACACGTGCTAGCCCGAGATATCCAAATCTCTAAATGGCAACTCCCAGCCCGGGGTTTGAACCGCAGTCCGTTGTATCCAACAGACGAATGCCGTTCTCGCTTACCGGTGTAGCTAACGAGGCCAGTACAAGTGCAATTTATTAATATTCATATTCAGGATAGTGTTAAACCGAACCCACTGCTGTAAAGCTGACCTGCGTGTCGTGCTATAGTGGGCCGTATTTCGTATGACCTGTACCTGTAATCATTCTGCGGTTTGTCAGATTGAGTCATTAAAGAAGATATTATTATTATTATGTATTTGTGCATATTTGTATGTACGTATATCCCTAAGTAGAACTATGTATGTGTGCATTTACGTCTGTATGTTTGTGTGTATATATGTATGTATGCATGTATGACATTGTATGCATGTATGAATGTATGTATGTATGTATGTATGTATGTATGTATGTATGTATGTATGTATGTATGTATGTATGTATGTATGTATGTATGTATGTATGTATGTATGTATGTATGTATGTATGTATGTATGTATGTATGTATGTATGTATGTATGTATGTATGTATGTATGTATGTATGTATGTATGTATGTATGTATGTATGTATGTATGTATGTATGTATGTATGTATGTATGTATGTATGTATGTATGTATTAGTGTGGTCCTTATTTTTAAAAGTCTGATTTTATAACGGGGCACCCTCAAAGTTGGTTTCTATTGATGAGAAAAAATTTGAGAAAATTTTTGGAGATAATCCAAGGACATCTAGGGGTCGCTACCAGAGGTTAAAGTTCAAGCTTAGAGTTAATTTAGGCTTTATGGTACAATATGCTTAATTTTCATTAATATGCTTTCCAACAATGTAAATGGCTATGGTAGAATTTGATAGACAACTGTTTGCATATTTTATTAACATCCCCAACATCATAATTGTCACTTACTTACTTAATTTTTTCTTTTTTTAATTCTATAATGCATTAAGTTCCATTAACACCTATTGCATCTTTTGGCGGCAATTTCGCTTCATTTTCATTTGTCATGTATATCAGTATATTGCATAGTCTCTCTATTTTCAAAGGTAACACAAATTTGTCAATAGGTATAAGTTTTGACAATGCAATGGGGAAAGTGAGTAATAGAAAATCAACACTTGTAGGCCTACTCTCTTTCACACTGCAATGCTTTGGCAATAATCCCACAGAGTTCAATCTCAATTGCTTTTCAATTCGTAAGCAGCGTATAAAGAGTCGGCAGAAAATTGCTGAAAACTTGAAAGCTAAATCTCAACCAGGAGTTCCTCTAACAGTTCACTGGGATGGGAAGTTGTTGGAAGATATCTGCAGTAAAGAAATAGTAGACCGTCTTCCTGTCCTCATTTCTGGAGTGGGTGTCGACCCAGGGTGAAAATTGCCGGGAGGTTGGGGGGGGGGGGTTCAGCCCTCCAGTCTTTATTAGAGCCCCATAGTAAAGTCTGTTTTTCACACCCCAATTCCAAATGGATAATGGTCCAACTCCTCCCCAAAGTTATTTTTTCACAATTCTTACACTGTGCAGTCGACCAGCTTTGATTATGGTGAAACATGATTGGCCACATCATGAGGAGTGACACCAAAGTAAGAGACATCATCGAAAGAAAAATGGAGGGGAAAAGTCAAGAGGAAGACCAAGAACAATGCTGCTGGACTGGATGATGACAATGGATGGTTACAGAGAGCTAAAGAGAGATGCACAGAACAGATGTGCATGGCGTCATTGGACATATGAACCTGCCTGACGGCAGAGAACTAAAGAAGAGGAAGATTATGGGGGCTTCAATTTATACCAAATGCCAAAAGGTTACTACTCTGGACAAAACTTGGCTTGAACATCCACTAGAAAAAGCTCAATGCAGCTGAAAGATTTTGTCACGGAAAACACGAGATTTTTCAGCATTACAGCAGGTTTTCTCCAACAACACGTTGATACATGGTCAAACGATGAGAACTTCAAGTTAGGTTAGGCCACTGCGAGCTCAGTGAAAGTTGTGAATGACATATATAACAGAGTGTGGACTGGCACTCATGAACAAGTACAGCCTAAAAAGCTTCAAACAAGTAATGAGAATCAGAAACAGAGTCTGCTATTGGTTGTGAAGAAATAAACCTATCGTCGGAAAAAGGCTCTGATGCAATAATGGAAATATTAACTAAAAAAACATTTTTATGCCTGTTTGTATATGTTTTGACCCAAATAGCAAACCAGTCCACAGCCCACTAGTCCACCTCCAACACGGTCCACTGCCCACCAGAATTTATTTTAATTTGTGCATTCAACCACACACTGGTAATAGTATACAATATACGATATTCCATGCTTCGCCTGTGTCTTTACATTGATATATGTTACGTCCGGTAGCAACCCCTAAAACTCAAAAAAGTCCTTCAAAATTTTCAGTGTTAATATTTTTTAACCTAAAGGAATAAGTTAGGAGGGTGCCTCGTTTAAAATTCCCACAAAAATTTTTTACATGGAGCTAAGGACCACACTAGTATGTATGTATGTATGTATGTATGTATAGGCCTATGTGTGTATGTAATTACATGCATATCAGAATATATAGGGTGACACGAAAGTTCGTTCACCGTTTTCAAAATGCGTTGTCTCAGGAACGGCTTCATATTTCTTTACAATATTTTGTCACTGCATACATAATTGAAATGAAAGATACTGGTACAAACCGGTCCGTTGTTGCCATTATGTATAAGAAAATGCGAAGACGACCAGTTTTTGCGGGAAAACTGCGTTCATCAAATTAGCACAGTAAAGAAATGACATTGTGTAGGCCTAGTCTCGTACACAAGCGTGACAACACACTGTTGTTGCCTATTATAGGACATACAGACGTAGGCTATTAGCGTAGCCTGCAGTATCTTCTTTCTGCTCAATGACAGCACTGACTCTATCTGACATAGGAAGAGAACGCTCCACCTGCTCCACAGATGATGTTTGGTCTGTCGGTGATGGTTTAGGGTGGGATGAGTGCCAGGGGTCTCACTCAAGTTAACTTCGTGCCAAATGGTACCAGACTGATCTCGCAGTAGGCCAACTACATCACCAACATTCTCGAGCAGATCGTGAAGCCAGCGTTCGAGTGCGAAAATGACAACGGCAGTGTCATGCAACGAAAGTTATTTGTTGACAATTATCTATCTAGGAGTAGGCTATTTCAGTAGGATGGTGCATGCTGTCATACACCAGCTGTGACGACGAAGTGGCTAGACGACAACCTCCCGTCACACATAAGGCCGACGGATTGGCCACCCAACTCTCCGGACCTTTCTCCTATTGAGAACTTGTGGAGTATTTTATTTCTCGATCAGCGTTTATAAAGACCCTGAGTGAAAGAAGGTTGATCAGCTCAAACGTCGCCTCCAACGAGCGTGGAGATCGATAGCAGTTGAGACACTTCAGACGCTGATCCAGTTTATATGCCGGATAGAGTCAGTGCTGTCGTTAAGCAGAAAAGAGATCTGTACGCTAATAGCTATAGCCTACGTCTGCATGTCCTAGGTAACAACAGTGTCTTGTCACGCTGTACGAGGCTAGGCTACACATTTTCTTTACTGTCTCAATTTGATAAACTCAATGTTTCCGCACAAACTGGTCGTCTTTACATTTTCTTATAAATAATGGCAGCAACGGACGGGATCATAATCAAATTTTTACCAGTATCTTTCATTTGACTTATGTATGCACTGGCAAAATATTATTAAAAAATATGAAGTCGTTACTGAGACAGCGCATTTTGAAAACGGTGAACGAACTTTCGTGTCACCCTATAATTATAATGCAAAATATAGAATGATTACAATAAAAAGCCATTGACCTAAGTAATAAGGACTTAGGGGTAGGCTAAGTGGTGCAAAAGTTGCAGGGTAGGGTAAGAGTGGCATCCCCACTTTCGAAGTATGCACTTATTTTCTGAAACCTTTACCTAGTGCGAACAAAGACTTGTTCTAGCTTAAATACCGAAAATGGAATGACAATGAAAACCGAGAAATACAAAAAAGCATTTATAACGCAGAAAATTAAAAATCACAATAGACTTATTTACTGTGTGCTCTGTTTCACAATGTAGTAAAAGAAAATGTGGAATGATATAATATAGACACATTGAGAATACTGAAGATAGTTTTGACAGTTTCCTCAAAGCCGAGATGAAATAGCCTACTTCATCATTCGACGTATACAAATCCTAAAGTAACAGTTAACGGACTATATGATACATGCTTACAATTAAGGTGTAGGCATAATTATTCCATTAAATTTAATAGATATTTTCTAGAAAAAAGCCATGGTGACTTTGAACATAAAGCATTCAATACTAATTTTACTAGAATTATGATTTCTTTATTTGATATCCAAATTTTATAGATAGACAATATAATTATTATTGAGTCGATCAAACATGTATGACAAACCGTCACAATTAATGTTACTAAACATTTTAGTTTAAAATTATTCATAAAGATGACTTATGTTGCATATAGAGACTAGAGACTGATACATCACGCATATAAGCAATGACATTGTTGCTTTAAGTTATTCTCATACCATACTACAAAATTTGCATATAAAAAGCACTATAATTATCTATAGAAAAATTCATATCAAAACGGGGTTCTGGACAAATTAAGTTGGATTTTCGCTTGTTCAGATGAGGGTTAGTGCGTCCAAGTAGTCCATGCGGCAGACCCACAAGCACCGAACTGTAGTGATCAACTCTACTGGTGACAAATGCATGCAAAAATTTGTTTGTATGTGCACTTGTTATAGCGCCCTTCAAGCTCACTACTCAGAGGCGCTCCCGACTACAGAGCAGACACTGCATCGGAGTTTCACGCCGAAGCGTTGAGCAATTGCGAGTGAAGGACTTGTCCAAGGTCCTTACGAGGCGACTTGAGGTGGATTCGAACCTGCAACCTTTTGGCTGCAAGGCGGCGAGCATATACCCACTACACCACTGCGCCCCACAAGTGTCGCAGTAGCACTAGGAGAGAGGGATCTTGAGACAACTCGGAGTTGCCGAACCTGGTAGTAGTAGCAACTAGCAACTACGGGTGACCAAATTATACTTTGAGAAATTGAGCTTTTGATCCAAAGTAATTCCAGGGTCTCGCACTTTGAAGGAGAACGAGATATATCAGGAAAAGTTGCTGCTATTACGTGCAGGTCAATGGATGCCAATTGCCTGCGAGTATTAAACCAGATGAACTGATTTTTAGAGGGATTTAGTAACAGACGATTAGATGCCATTCATGATGAGAGAGCATCAATTGCATTGGACTTTAAAGATACAGTGGACACTGCATCAGTGGCAAAGCAGTGAGCATAAGCCTGCTAGTCGTCAGCATAGCGTTGGTGCAAGAGGCCACATTCAGACAACAAGGAACTAATACCAGCTGTATAGAGAACGTACAGTAAAGAGCCCAACAATGAACCCTGTGGCACACCAAAAGGAGCTTGGACTAGGGGTTTGCGGCTATACCCGCACCCGCGGGTCGGGTACGGGTCGGGTATGGGTGTGATCGTCACGGGTACGGGTATACCGGTTTTACCCGTGATAACGTGAAATATTATGGCTACATATTATAATGAGTCTTGCACTGTCAGGACACTCACTATGGCAAACTGCAAATATATTCACATACGCATACACGCACATACACACATAATTACACATGCACTTAATACGCACATGTTCATTTATACATGGACACATAATTATCATCTACATCGTCGTCACCATCCGTTTCTGTAACAGCCATATGAAGGGCTATGCCGCTATGGGTACGAATATACGCTTTCAATTGTAATGTTGATACTGCTGCCACTACTGCTGCTAATATCACCACCCCTTCTGCTACAACTACTGCTACAACAGCAGCAGCTGCTATTGCTATCAACATTTATCCTCGTCTTAATTCGTCATATCATCATCTTCTTCGTCTTCTTCTTCAGCGTATTTATTAAATTACTAGAATTATATGCTGAGTTGCAAGTCTATTTGCTTGGTAAAGAATTGGACTGTATGAAGTCCGGAAAATGATGTGGTGGGTACAGTACGGGTACGGGTATACCCGCGGGTACTGGTCGGGCCGTAACATTTAGTAGGCTACGTGTCGGGTACAGGTATGGGTAACGATCCTGCGTACGGGTACGGGTCGGGTAAAAAAAATGCTGTACCCGCAGACCCCTAACTTGGACCCATCACGACCTTGAGGCACCCAACACCACACAGTTAGTGCGCCCAGATAGAAAAAAGCGGAGCCAATCTAAAGGAGCACCAGACAGGCCAAAATAAATAGAAAGACATTGGCGTTGAAGCACATCAAATCTTTTGAGAGATCTCCTTTACTATAATAGACAACCACTATAATACCTGTCTAGGCTGCCTTTATGTCGGGATTTCTTTTTTCACCAAATCACCGCGTAGGCCTATATACACTTCAAAATCTGTTCATTTTGCATTTTGCATCTTTTCGACTGTAGGCCTACATTTTGCTTCTGATAGTCTCATAGTCACTCTTAGCCACTTCCCTTTTAATTTTACCTTGTTTACAAAACTTGATTCTTTTGGACTTAGAGTCGTCTTTCAATCTCCATTCCTTTACCGGTACAAGTTTACACCATAACGATAATAGGCCTATGTTTGTTACATTTTGGAAAACACGCAACAACGGTATTACAAACGTGACATTTTGAGAAGTTAACACTGGGAGTTACTATAGCTCACTCACTACCTATAGCTGGTTCTTTTGAATAGATCTACCAGGCACAACTAAGTTATATTCATGAAGGAGGGATAGTTGAGTTTATGAATACCTTGATTGGGTTACGCCTGTATTTTGAATAGGCGTGCAGCGGACCTGGAGGTTTAAAATCTTACAATGTAATGACAGCCAAACAGCGGCAGATGTGCCTGTTATGAATCGCTCGAGTGAATCCAAAGAATATTCATATCCAAAATCTTCGTAAACATCCACCCCTAATTCACAGGTCGTATTTACGTCATCAGTCGAAGGATATATAAACGATCACTCACTTGGACAGGATAGCTGACGTCTCCTGTCTAACAGTCTGATCCAGGCATAAACAGATCGGAGTCATGGCTGCCAAACACTGGACTGCACTCATCGTGCTCATGCTGTTCGTCAGCATCCAGGTAGGCATAAAGACCACAGGAAACCGTTTGGTGTAGGGTCTTATGATTTTGTCATCGTACTTGAACATTTATGTGGCGCTTCTTCAGATAATACTTCCTGAGATGCCTTCAAACTACCCACGGAAGGCCACGAAAGAATTGAACTGCGCAAACGTTGACTAAGTATAGAGTATAATAGGGATAAGATGCAGAGTTCATGTCACCGGGTTCTGCGCGCAGCTGCACGTCTTATTGGTCGCATTCATAAATTTGATCAAGTCACGGAATACATGCGAAATGTCCTCCACTGGCTTACAATTACACAGCGGATCACTTATAGGGTTTCTGCACTATAGTCTGGCACTACATGGAGGGTCTTGCTCCCATGTACCTACAAGAACTCTGCTGTCAAATCTCTGGTGTCCAGCGGCGATCTGACTTCCGATCAGCTTTTGAACTCTTGATCCCTCGTTCTCGAACCGCTATAATGCAGCGGCGCTCTCTCAGTGGCTGGCCCTAGAACCTAGAATGGGCTCCCTGTTGCTCTCAGCCTGGTGCCTAGAGGTCACACCACTATGTTCCTTTCTCAATTAAAAACTGCCTTATTTAGCCGTTGTTGAACTGGGAGCGCTTCTGAGTAGATTACCTTGAAGGTGCGCTATATAAAAGGTCAATAATAATAATAATTTTAGCACGGCGGTCTGTAGTCCAAAACATGCAGATTCGATTAGTAGGCTATATCAAGATGAGGAGGAGGCGAAGGAGGAAGAGGAGGAGGAGGAGAATAAGAAGAACAAGAAGAAGAGGAAAAGGATGAGGAGGAAGAAGAAGAAGGAGGAGGAGGAGGAGGAGAAGGAGGAGAAGGAGGATAAGGAGGAGGAGAAGGAGGAGAAGGGGAAGGGGAAGCGGAGGAGGAGGCGGAGAAGGAGGATAAGGAGGAGAAGGAGGAGGATGAGGAGGAAGAAAGAGGAGGAGGAGGAGAAGGAGGAGAAGGAGGATAAGGAGAAGGAGGAGGAGAAGGAGAAGAAGAAGGATAAGGGGAGGGGAAGCGGAGGAGGAGGCGGAGGAGGAAGAGGAAGAGAACGAGGAAGAGGAAGGAGAAGAAGAAGAAGAGAGTGAGGAGGAGGGAATATAGAATGTGTAAGCAAGGTTGTCGCTGTCTTCTTCGTAGACAACTCTGGCTGAGCAACTTCTCCACGGTCGCTAGGGCCTACGCTATGGTTATAATTTGTTAGAATCGGTAAGAATTTGGTTAGAATAATAGAATTGGTAAAAAGTCACAGCTACATCACCGCGTTCCATATAGGTATATTAATTATGCCTAATCTAATTATATAATTGCACAAAATGTCTAGCTGTGGATCAGTGTTTAATCACGTCCCCTCCTCTTTGGGGGATTCAGGTTTCTGCCATGGAAGAAGAGACAATCAAGCGTCCGGATGACGGTCGTGAGGCGCGTTGCGCCGAGAGGGGTGGGTGGGGTATGGGGGAGGGGATGTGACCCTCGCCATCAGAAAATGTTTGAATTTCCATATTGCAATTGTTGCATGTTAGGCCTGTTAGCCTGTCATCTTAGCAAAATAGCTGTACTTTTCAGTGTTGATAACAGTGGCCTAAGACTTCAATAAATAAACACCGTGAGGCATAAAAAAGAAAGCCCTAGAAAAATAGTTATTATTTCAACAATATTCAAACAATTTCAATGAAATTCGGGAAAGTTATAGCTGGATAGCAGGCAATGTAAAAAATTACATTTCGCACTCAAACTGTTTGCTTGCGCCATTCACGCATCGCCGAGTCAATAATTCGCACGATTCGCTTCTGAAGATCTTCATCATCTCGGAGACTCGGACCTTCGTTTTGTATTCCATTTCCTGCTTCTCCTAGCAATACTCAAAATGAGCGTCTGTTTGTAGCAGTTGGAACTCGAAAGAAATATATTGCAGCCGAGCTGAGCCGACGCCCTTTTATGCACACGTCCGACGTTTAGCAAATCCCTGATGGTGTTAGTCGGTGTTTCTTTTCTGGGGCGTACGTCAATTCACTTTGTTGAGCAGGGGGTGAAAATCAACGGCCAATACTATTATACTACCGAAATGTTCTACTCGTGGAAGGCCTTCTACCTTAAATTCGCGAGCTCTCTGAATTTTATATTTTCCAGCCAAATGGTGCTCCAGCGCACAGAGCTCGAGAAACGGTTGCACGTCTGACGAATAAAACTCCTGACTTCGTAATTCCTACTCTATGGCCCCCTAACAGCCCATATCTTAATCCCGTCGATTATAAAAATGATGTACAAAACAAAGGTCCATGATGTTTGAATTTGAAGATCTTCGGAAGCGAATCATGCAAGCTTGGACCGATCTTGTTTAGCGAATTATTGACTCGGCGATGCGTGAATGGCGCAAGCGACTTCACGCATGCGTAGAAGCTAAAGGCGGACAGTTAGAATAGAAACTGTAATTTTTACATTGCCTGCTATCTAGCTATAACTTTCCTGAATTTCACTGAAATAGTTTGAATATTGTTAAAATATAAACGATTTTTAGGGGCTTCCTTTTTTATACCTCACGGTGTATATTGTTGAAGTCTTAGGTCACTCTCGGGTCAATCTATCTATCTATCTATCTATCTATCTATCTATCTATCTATCTATCTATCTATCTATCTATCTATCTATCTATCTATCTATCTATCTATCTATCTATCTATCTATCTATCTATCTATCTATCTATCTATCTATCTATCTATCTGATTTATATAGCGCCCCTTCAACGGCACTACTCAGAGGCGCTCCCGACCCAGGCCCGGTCAAAAAGAAAAGTCTTAAGCAATCTATAAAGAATGTGCCAGACATGTTCCGAGATTGGGGAACGCAGGTTAGAGGGAAGGTCGTTCCAGACGGAAGGTCCAGTGACTGAAAATGCCCTATGCTGCCTTGTGGCTGTGCGGGCATAAAGAACCCTAAAGTCACCTCTAGAGGCCGAGCGCAAAGATCGGCGACCCACAGTAGTTGAGGTCAAGATTAAGAACTCACGAAGATAGGAAGGTGCAATTTAGGAAATGACCGCAAAAAATTTCAAGAAAACGTTTTATGATGATTTCTGGTGTCTCGGGTCTGGTGATGAACATTCTAAAAGTTACAAAAATCGGACCACGGCAAGTGGTCTAATTTTGGCGGGGAAAGATGACCGCCAATTGTCCCATGCTTGGAATCTGGAAATGACGCTGTTGGAAGCAAATTATGTAACAATTTGCCTAACTTGCTTTTCTATACTAATTTGACCCTCCTGAGATCAAAAATCGTGGTGGTTAGCAAGCTTGATTTTTAGGGGTTGCATTGGAAAACAATATGGCGGCCAAAATGGTGGCCTATAATTGCCTCAAAAAGTTGTATAGTTAGGTGATGTATGCAATGGAACCATGATTTCGGACTCAAACGTAGTATTTTCGAGGTCACGGAATGCAAAGGACTCAACTTCGAAAGTGTGACACTGTAAGAAAATTAATTAATAATGAAAAATTATTTGGTCGGAGTAATGTTTTCACGGATGATCGTCTTCGTCTGATATTGGCTGCAGAGTTGTATTGTCGCAGTTGCCATGCTGACATTGTCAGTAAACTGCGGTGCATTCCAGGCCATGTCTTTCCAGCTACATTTTAGCTGGACACTATATTATAGCCTAATGCATGTAGGCAACAGGTTACCATGCTATAGACTGGAGCATTCTTGCTATTTAATGCCCATCAATGACTTTTCTTCGGAGGTGCGTGACCTCGGGGCGCTCCTGGACTTTGAACGCACCCTTGAACCTCCTATCGTTCGTGTGTTGCTGCCACGATCAATTGAGGCAGTTCATGGTCATTGTTCATTCTCAGACTTTTAAAACTGAGGTATCCCTTGTTCACGAGTTTGTGCTGTGTCTATACTCTATACTGCGTCCCATGCATCTTTGCTGGTTACCGAGGAGATGGAACTGGTTCGTGCACCAGGCTGTGGCGCGACTCGTTAGCGGTTTCGCCAAGTCCGACCGCATATCCCAGTTATCTGCCTCTGCTAGCTCAACTGTTTCCGGATGTTACTTTCTCTTCCATGGTCCGTGACCTGGGTGTCACCCTTGACTGTGAACTCAGTCTCACCCAGCATGTTAACCTTGTCGCTCGAAGCTGTTATTATCAGCTTCGTCAACTTCGAGTGATTGCTCGCTTTCTCTCTCATGATGCGCTAGTTGTGCTTGTTCACGCCTTTGTAACTAGTCGTGTTGACCATTGCTGCTCAATCCTTGTTGGCCTTCCCCTTGGGGTTCTGGGACGGTTAGACCGGGTTCTACGCTCTGCTGCCCGACTCATCGGGCGAATTTCTAAATTTTCGCCTGTCTCTGCTTACATGCGTGATGTGCTGCATTGGCTGCCAATAGCCCAACGCATCAATTACCGCATTGCTGCCCTTGTTTCTCGCTGTATTCTTGGTTGTGCTCCATCTTATCTGCGCGTCCTCTGTCGTCCTGTCTCTGACATTGAAGCGCGTCGGGCCCTTCGCTCCGCTGCGAAGGGACAACTGCTTATTCCACGGGCTCGCTTAGCTACCAGACAGCGCCGAGCCTTCTCGGTTGTGGGACCGTCAATCTGGAATGACCTCCCCTCAAACCTCCATCTTCTCCATCTGACCAGTCAATCTTTATTTCTCAAGTCTCTTAAATCCTTTTTCTTTGGTCGTGGCTGGGCTGGGAGCACTTCTGAGTAGTTTCTTGAAGAGGCGCTATATAAATTCTAATAATGAATGAATGAATGAATATGCGTGGGGTCATGCACTGGCTTCCTTTTCCGCAGTGCATCGTATTCAGATTTGCGTCTTTGGTGTGGCCCTGCTTATGAGGTTGGGCCCTATCTTGTGTGCGTTAGCTTTGAGCCTTTGACTCCTCTTTCCGGTTGCAAAGGCCGCCGCACACTGCACTCCGCTGTTCACGGTGATTTAAATGATCCCTTTCGCCCGATCTGTGACAGTGCAGAGCCGTTCGTTCTCTGTGGTTGGTCCAACAACCTGCAGGAATGCGCTTCCCTTGACTATGCGGCACCTCCAAAACTGTTCTCAATTTCACCAACCGCTGATGATTGTTTTTTCGCTTCACCTTGCCCGGGCGGGAGCACCTCTGAGTAAGATTTTTGAGTGATCGCAATATAAATTCTGATCGAGTGACTAACTGATCAAACGTAGTCCTGATTTACTTCAGATGTGGTATTGTATTTAATAGATCTTTGTTAAATTGTCTTGTATGTTAAGTTGTAAGACTGTTAATGCTGTGTAAATATGTTTCTCTCAATTTTTGCAATTTTCATTGTATTGGTGAATACGAATTGATACTTTGGTAGGCTAATATTAATAATCTGACTTTAGCCTGAAACTTGTCAGCGGTGATCCTGTTTTTCGAAGTTGTTCGAATACTTTCTGCAGTCAGCACTCCAAACACAGATCAACTGCCGTAGAGACCACTGGTTGAGCAGCGAAGGTTTCCATGTTTCACGGGGTCCAATCGGAATCGTTAGTGTCATTACCGTACGCTACGGAATCCTCTTTAAGAAAGTATCCACTGCAAAGACCTTTGTGAAGCCCGAAAGATTGCCATCTGCAACAAACCTTCACTCACGGCGAGCTTAATGACAAGTCATGCAGTGCTTGGACAAGTGTGACCACATGGATCCAACTGAATAGGGTTGAACTATGCAAGATCGAAAATATAAAACCTGCTCCAGACAAACTCCTTAGAATGATCCGATGTAGTTGCTTTGTATACTGTAACAACCTGCAAAAGACATGGCCTGGAATGCACTGCAGCTTGTGGACAATGTCAGCATGGCAAATGCGACCATACAACTCTGCAGCCAATATCAGACGAAGAGACGATTATCCGTGAAAACGTTACTCCGAACAAATCATGTTTCCATTGCATACATCACCTCACTCATAGCCATTCCAACATTCTGGCCACCATTTTTTCCGCCATTTTTTCTTCTTACAGTGCCACATATGTGTATTTGATTCCATTGCATGCCTAGAACCCTAACATCTTAATTTGAATTATAAATCGTGTTTATATCACATACAAGACCAGACTATACAACCTTTCCTTTTGATGCAATTATAGACCACCATTTTGGCCGCCATCTTGTTTTCCAATGCAACCGCTAAAAACCAAGCTTGCGAACCACGATTTGCGTTCTCAGGAGGGTCAAAATAGTATAGAAAAGCATGTTAGCAAATTGTTACATGACTTGCTTCCAACAGTGTCATTTCCGGATTCCATGCCTGAGACAATTGGCGGCCATCTTTTTTCACGCAAAAATTAGACCACTTGCCGTCGTCCGATTTTTTAAACTTTTAGTAAGTTCATCACCAGACCCGAGACACCAGAAATCGTCATAAAACGTTTTCTTCCAATTTTTTTAGGGTCCACCGAAGTTATTTTTTAGATTGACCCGACAAATAGGCTATAGGCTACTTGCAAGAATGATTTATTTTCGAGTGTCCACATTATAATGGTACCATTTTAAGATGTCATTTCTCCAAATTCAGGGGCGGATCCAGGGGGCCAATCCGGCCATGGCCCCCCCATTTAGAAATGCCCATGTATCGTGCCCCCATTTGTTTTCATGGTATGATTTTCCTGAAAAATTTGGCGGATGACTAAAAACAAAAAGTCATCAACTTTTTGGCGGATGAAACGGTATGATTTTCCCGAAAAATTTGGCGGATGACTAAAAAAAGGTCATTAACTTTTTTGGCGGATGCGGTTTTTTTTGTCCCAGACCCAAGGTGTCAAGAATTTTTTGCCCCCCCCCGTCCAAAGTTTCTGTATCCGCCCTTGTCCAAATTTACTGAATTATTTCAGTACTGATAACAAGTGCTTTGATATTTCAATTGAGAATTATAATTATACCTACAATAATAAATTCGTTAGGCCTATGTATCAAGTTCAGAAGCTCAGTTCTGATGCTCCTGATTTGGTTATTAATAGTTGTTTATAATGAATATTATGAATTTATTATGAATAACTGCAGACGTAAGTATTATTATAGCCTACCTAAGCTGGCTTTTCAGCACTGGATTCAGCTTATCCCTGTTTCCCAAGATGGTACAGAATTGCTGAACAGGACACATTTTGAAGAAATCGTAACCAAATGGTACACAAACCAACCAAGAATTAATAAACTACCAGCATCAAAATTGGGAAGCCATGTAGTAGGCCTAATAATGTTGTTTTACTTGGTGTTAAAGGAGCAATTTTTAGTTAATTTAATTTGGTCGTGTGATATGTGTCAATAACAATTTCCTAATTCTATTTTCTTCTACTGAACATTGTCTTGGGGGGGGGGGGTCACTCAAGTGTTGTACCGCATTACAAGACACTGCAACATAATGTTGTGGTATGCTGACAACATAAAGTAAGATGCGTGCAACATTGTATCGTAGGACCTAGATTGGTAAGCAATGTCTCAGCCAATAGCAAAAGAAAACACGAGGATTTCATGTGTGCTTCACCTACATGTCTTTCCGTGTAGGTACTGAAAACATCAGGTCAAGAGACTCAAGAAAGAAAATGCGCTACGTCTACGGATTGCAATGAGGACGAGTGCTGTGTACTTGATTTCATCCAGCTTGAAGTTCCGCACAGGATTCCAGAGATACACGCGGTGCAAGTCTGTAGAAAACTGCGCAACCTTGACGAAAGTGAGTACGCAATTCATTCTCACAATTTTTCCCGTGGAAATGGCATATAGGCCTATATATACATATATACTGTTATATATGAATATTGAATGCGTACATTAATTTTGCAACCAACCTGTCAGCGTCGTGCTTTCTCAGTTGTAGGTCCTTCTGTCTGAAATAGTCTCCCGTTGCAGATGCGCCTGCTGCCTAGGGTCGACTCGTCAGTGTTCTACAAGCTCCTTAAGACTTTTTTGTTTCACCGTGGTTGGACTGGGAGCGCTTCTGAGTGGATTTCTTGAAGAAGCGCTATATAAATTCTTGAAATGAATGAATGAATATTGTGGCCATGGCCAAAATCTTTTAGCAAAGGTAACGCTATGTTGACAATGAGAATGAATAGGCCTAATCGTAAACCATAAGGCAAAGTCGATTCTGTGGCGATGTCTGTCCCGGTCAAAGGCTTTGAAGCTGAATGGATTTCAATCACGAAATAACTTTTTATGCTCCTTATGCGAATTTGGAAGTCACCATATTTTTAGCTCCTAATTCGCTTTAAAACCCGAGTTATAGACATTTAAGTTTCGATATGGAAACGTACGCGAAATTTAACCAGCAATTAACGGTCCTAGGCCACGGTGCAACGATTATAGTCCGGTCAAGTAGGCTAAGACTGAAACCCGCTCATTTACTATGGCAAGCAAATTTTTGCACGAAAAGCTTTGAAATAGACTAACGAATAAATTATGTGGTAGGAATCCGAAGAAAAAGCGATATGGGGAAATATTTAAAATTTGACATTGTCAACCCTACTTTCCCCTAGTTGACCTCCAGTCTCTTCGGTAGCTTTTCTATATCGTTTTTCAATAGCCTAAGCCTATCCCTAATGCCTTAACTGACTTTAATCTACTGGCTAGTTAAAGTTTCTACAGTGTTTCGCTTGTTTTACTTCAACGAAAACGACGACAGGTTTAATAGTATATTATAATCAAATCCAACGTAAAATGAAACAGCAGCAACGGCACGATAATGTCTTACTTACTTAGCACTTAGTCCGTCCTTGCGCTGGCAGCGCATCGGGCGACACAGCCTCTCCACGTTATCCTGTCTTCTGCAGTCATCCGAGCATCCTCCCACGTCATTCCGCCGTCTTCCAAATCCTGAGTAACCGTGCTTCGCCAGGTCTTTCTGGGTCTTCCTCGACTCCTTTTCCATCCCGTCGGCGTCCAATCCAGTATCTGCTTTAGATTTCTCTCCTCTTCCGATCTATGAACGTGACCCAACCAACGTAAACGCATCTTCTTCATCATGTCTTCCAGTTTCTCCATAGATGTTCTCCTTCTTACTTCTTCATTTCTGGTCTTGTCCCTCCAAGTGATCTTCAATATCCTTCTCAGCCAACGATGATGTGCTGCCTCCAGTTTCTTTATATTGGCTTTTGTCATAGGCCATGTCTCTGCCCCATACAGCAACGTTGTCAATACCAAAGCTCTATACAATCTTGTCTTTGTTACTATACTGAGTCCGATAATGTCTATCCTTGCATTATCACAGCAACTACAACTCTTCTCCACAACTCTTGTCAACTACTACTACTACCACTACCACAGCCTAACTCGCCACCCTTCCTTCTGACGCTCACTCCTTCTCTCTATCTCTCATTCGTACGCGCAACCCACAATCGGCCGTCTAGACAGCCGTCTAGACTTGGCGCGCCAAAACGCAGCTGGGCTGTCTGACCCGCTCGTCGCTGCATAACAATCAACTGACCGCTGTACACTATATTGGATGGATCCGATTTGACCAGGGTCTATGACAGCAGAGGCCGTTACCCTGGGCAGAAATTTGCTCGGCATATTACAGCACTTATGAGCAAGGTACTATTAAATTAGCTTACAGACATTTATTTGTGAGCAACAGTGATGCCACAGTTGGGTTTTTCCCACTAGATATGGTTTTTCGGCCATCGTCTGGGGTCATGGGTTTTTCTATACAAAATCTGCATTTATTTTAGCTAGCTGGACATTTTCTGGGTTGTTTTTATAAGGAACCCTGGGTTTATGAAACCTCAGTGGCAACACTGGTGAGCAGACGACCAAAGCAACCCACACTTAAGGTCCGTCCATAAACAACTTCAGGACGGTCGTGATAATTATAGTCGTCATAATTTTTAACGATTTAAACATATTTCCACAATTTTGAATTCATTCGAATTTTTACTGTAGGTTAAGAAGGTGTTTCCGTACAATATTCTACCAATAAAGGTCTGCCATAGTGAAAAAGCCAAAATTTTGCTATTTTCAGACATTTGCGCAGTTTCGGAGCTTTAAACCTCAACCTTGCAGCTAGAGATAGAGTGTGACCAGAGCCATCACGCCCACAGTCAGTACACACACCCCGCCCCGCAGTGGCGCGTCGGGTTTGGCTGTAAGGTGGGGGGTTTGAAATTAACCAAAATGCGCAAGAGTTAACAAAAAAATCGGCCCCAGAGGCGAAAAACTAAAATTTTATGCTAGCGCCTAGCGCCTATACAAATTTAAGAAGTGACTTCCCCGTTGCGCGTTAACTAACGCGTCGATAGCCATTGATGAGCAGACGGGTTTCGATGTGGTTAGGTTTAAGCCCCTTCTATACCAAGCCCAGTAATTTTGCAACCAATCTGACGACGAGCGTTAATTGGGAATTTTTAGGTCAGCGGAACTATAGTTGCTCAGATTAGTATTTCGAAATTTGAAATTTGAAATTTTTGAAATCATGGCACGGCGATAGGAGAATTACACGTTCATTTAACTTCTTTTCATTGAGTAGGCCTAACATTTATTTATCCTAATCAGAGCTGCACTCACAACTTTTGAGGTGAGTAGCCTACACGCTACAGCCGCTAAAATTTTCCAGCCCAAATTATTTTCCTAAAAGTCCCCAATTTTCCGCCCGAAAAAACCTGATAACCTTTTTTTTAGTCGTTTGCTCCAAATAGACCCGAATTTAGCGTATACTCGTGTACCCTGGTTTTTACTCGCGTATACCCTGGTTTTTGGGAGGTGAGTAGGCCTATACGACGCCGTTTTTTTCCGGAGGTGAGTATACGCCGTATACCCGCGTATACCCTTGAGTACTACCTAATACACGAACGACTTGAACCGAACCCGGGAGAGGCCTGGTACAAAAAAGCTAGTAAATTATAATTGTGCGATAATTAAGCTTATGTAAAAAAACTTAGTTGCATGTGCGCGTAATAAGCCTATATGGGTTCAAAGATTTAGGCCGGAAGTCAACAATAGGGGTGATCAAATGACACCGCAGTCTAATTTTGGAAGCCCGAGATGCCACTTAAATTAGACAAGATAAGACGCCTATCGTTCCATGTGTGGGTCCCACCCATAGGCGTAGGAGGCGGGGGTCCAGGGGGGCAAATGCCCCCCCAAATTTCGGGCAAGTCTGATTTTTCGGGCAAGCAGACCCGGACAAATAAAAAAAGTTTAATTTTTTTTAACTTTTTTTATTTTTCCGGGTCTTCTTGCCCGAAAAATCAGACTTGCCCGAACAAAAAACCTTTCGGGCAAAAAGTAACGGGAAATTTCAGAAGAATTCGGCCGGATGACTAGAAAAAGGTAGTCAGAATTTTCGGGCTAATTTTTCTTAAGATTTCGGCCGGACGAAAAAAAAATTTCGGGCAAAAGTCTCATTTTTGCCCCCCCCAGCGCTGAAATGTCTCCTAACCACCACATTTTTTATAGAAACCATCCGATATTTGTACCAATGGCAAAATGTACTCTGACTTTCGCGGTAGAACAGCCTATACATGTAAGAATAAAATAGTTATTCTAGATCCGTAGTAATCGATTATCAAAATGGTTGGGTATAGAGTATATATACATTCCTGCAGACATAGGCCTACTTAGCCTACTTGCATAGGCATTGAAGGCGGAGGTTCAGAGGAGCAAATGCTCCCAGCCTCCCGCCCAATATCGGGCGTTTTTGTTCTTCGAGCAAGTTGACCAAGAAAAAATATTGAATAAACTGCAAAGCCTACTTGAAATTCAACACATTTGTACACCGCATTATCATCCTGTTCCCCCCTGAGTTCAAACATAAGGTTCTATTCAGCAAGTAAACCTGCGCAAATCCTGCCACATGAATCCAGAAACATGGCCAAACTTATATAGATACACTGCCAATCAACCGACATTCGGTATTCAAAACTCATTGCTCATTGAAGTCATAATTATGCTCAGATAAAATTATGAGTATGGATTATATAAATGGCATTGCAGTAGTCAGCACTGGTATGTCTACAGCGACTGTTAAAGCAAGAATATTGCAAACGATAACCCTCCGCTCTTGCCCATTATGAATTCAACTACAGAAAATTAAATTTGTCTTTATACATTAAGTGTAATTTGTTTGCTTGCTTGATCTTTGCATTTTTAGGCTGTGAGTTGATGTCTAACTATCTTCAACAAAATGAACTGGCAAGAGTACAATGTCCATGCAAGAATGGGCTCAAATGTGATATACCTGATCTTGACATACAACTGGATTTTGGAGGCCAACTTATTCAAAGTCAGTGTGGACAAATACTTTGATTGAATAAATAATTGTCTGTACAGCAGAAAGATTGCTCAATTTACTTAATTCTTCGATTCGTTTTCACCAAATAGCTAGATCAAAAGTTCTTCTACACCTAAGGAATCGCCAGTTTCACATCTCCTTGTTTTCGTAAATTTCTTACAAAGCAGCAAATTAATTCCCTATGTCTTAACCTTTTAATGCCGGTGGGTATAGGATGGAAAGAATTTTCACTCCAACTCGTAATGTTGCCTCTCACCGGACTTCAAATCTTCTTCTGGTTCTCTGCCCTAGGCAGGTTCGGCTGTCCAGTGTCGCCGCTCTTCCCTCCGCTGGGCCTTCTCCTCTAGTCTCTGGTAACCAATGCTTGTCATTAACGTGTCCAGCAACATCTGTCGTGGTCTTCCTCTTGTTCTTTTCCCCTCCATTTTTCCTTCTATCACCGTTTTTACCAGGTTGTCTCCTCTTAGCGTATGCCCTATCCATTTCTTTTGTCTTTCTCTGATTGTTTTCATCATTGTTCTTTCCTCTCCTACCCTTTCCAACACTTCCTCGTTTGTTCTGTGTTCCGTCCAGCTGATCTTCTCCATTCTTCTCCAAGTCCACATTTCAAACGCTTCGATTTTCTTTATGTCTTCTTTTCTCATGGTCCAGGTTTCGGAACCATACAACACCACACTCCACACTAGTGTTTTTATCATTCGTTTCTGAATTATTGTAAGAATATTATCAAACTTCAGTCGTCTAATTGCATTGCACTGCAGTATTCTATATGGCCACGGGTGCATAACTTGTTCAGTTGACCCCCCCCCCCCAATCAATTTATAGGCAAAGTATAGGCTACGGGAATTCTGTCTGAGCTGCTTCTAGGTGGCAAAATTATATGTTCAAACTCAAGGGATTCAGGTCCAGATTGCAACGATGTAGATTCAGATTCAGTTTGCAATGATGTACAGTGATTACAGTGTGAAAATTCCAAAAAATTGTAGACAGTAGGGGACATTTATTGAAGTCCTAAACCACGTCTGTGAGCACTGAAGTCATGAGTTGTTTTGCTAAGATGGCAGCTTAAAATGTTACAGTTACAATGTGCTAAAGAACAAGCGGTTAGAGACGTTTGGGAGATCGTTGATATAGAGGAGAAACAAAAGGGGTCCTAGATTTGATCCCTGTGGGACACCAGATAGGATCCTTTTTTAAGTGGAACGTTTGCCGTTATTTTCAACACATTGGTGTCTTCCATCCAAATAACTGGCAAACCAACTGAGTTGCAGACCACGTATGCCATATGCTTCTAATTTATTTAATAGAATTTTATGATTAACAGTATCAAAGGCTTTTGCCAAGTCAAAAAATACCCAAGGAGAATTCATTATTTTCTATTGCTTTAGAGATTCTATCTTGCGTAGATAACAGTGACATATATGGGGAGTGACCCGATTGAGAGCCGTGCTGCGACGGGAAAAGTATGTCAGTTTTCGTAACAAATTCATATAGTCTGCTATACATTGTTTTCTCAAATATTTTAGAAAAGTAAGGAAGGACAGAGATCGGACGATAATTGGTAAGATGGCAGCTAAATATTCAGCCATAATAGTGTAGAAATTCAATATTTCATACAATGGGGGCATTTATTGCAGTCTTAAACCATGTCTTTCAGCATTGAAATTATGAGAAGTTTTGTTGAGATTAAAAATTCCAAACAAAGAATGGAACATTTTAAAGTCTCAAACCACGACTATCAATACTCAAATGAACAGCAAAATCGTTAAAATACCAACCTGAAATGCTATAATTCAGTGTGGAAATTTAAACAATTGTCGGCAATGGGGAGAGACACATCCCAGCCCAAACCCCTCCCCATGTTGGTCGCATTGATAAACAACACAAGTAGTGCTAAGGTTTATGAAATTGATTGCCACCCAGAGCGAATCAGTTTGGTGAAATGAGTTCTAAGGAAAGGAGAACTATTGACCTATATCAGAGTAGTCTATCGTTTAATGATGGACTAAGCCGTCGATGCGACGGATCTCACGTCGTGAGTAAAGTTCCAGTCCTGGACTGTCAAGTCTGGCCATATTCAGCACGTTGCTTCCTTGCTTTACGCCGCTGCCGTTTTTGCTTAAGCTGCACTATCCTTTGAGGTTCAAATATCTCCACCGCCTCGCTGCATGTACCACGCCATTCAGAGCGCTCTGCTGCTAGTCCTTCCAGATCAGCAGACGATATGCCGCATTTTGTCAGGTTGACCTTCAGATTGTTCTTGTAACGATTGTATTGTCCTCCCTGTGCTAGGGTGCCCTGTGCAAGCTGACCGTAAAAGACTTGTTTCGGGATCCGTGAGTCGGCCATGCGGACAACGTGACCAGTCCAGCGGAGCTGTGCTGCTGTTAGCATGGCCTCGATGCCCGTGATGCCACAGCACTCAAGGACCGCAGTGTTGGAAAGCAAGTCTTGCCATCGTATACGAGCTATTCTTCGAAGGCATATCATATGAAATCGGTCAAGCTGAGCAATGTGCCTGCGATATGGTGTCCATGACTCGCATCCATAGAGAAGCGTCGTCAGCACAACTGCTCTGTAGACTGCGATCTTGGTGGCCAGGTGGATGCTATGGTTGTTCCACAGTCGTCGCGAGAGTCCTCCGAATGCAACGCTTGCCTTAGCCAGCCGAGCAGTAATCTTGTAAGCTAATTTAATCAGTGCACGACGATTGTCGTACAGCGACGCAGGTAGGACAGCTGCAAATTGGCGCGCGGCGTCTGGACAGGTGATTGTCTGGATAGTGCGTGATGTCTAGACGAGCGTACGTTGAGTGTACAAGGAGGGAGTGGAAGTGAAGAAGGAGTGTTGTGTGTTGAGAGCCGTTGAGATAGGCTGTAATAGTTGTTGTTGAGTTACGATAGAGTAGACTGATGAAGGTAGTAGTCGTGTAGTTGTTATGATAACGCAAGTGTAGTCATTGTTGTGTTGTTGCTGATCGTTTTACTTTACATCGGATTTTGGAGTATAATAAGAAGACTTAAACACGTCGTCGTTGTTGGTTACAAAACAGTGAAAGTCTGTAGATTCTTTACCTAGCCATTTAGCTAATGAAACAGTTATTTAGGGATAGGCCTATGCTACCACGAACTTATACGAAGAAGCTTCCGAAGAGACTGATAGGAGGAGGTGATCACAAGGAGGATATCACATTTGGTGTCGTTGCGGTGGGATAACGATCCAAGTTGCAGGAGAACGATCCTAGTTACGAACGGCGGGTCTACGTGCCAAGTTACGAACGGAGGGATTCTATCCAATCAACAGACGTTGTGGAGGAACGGACGCTGTGAATTTATCAAGGAGCCGAGCACACGGGAGAAGCAACGATACATCGAGCATCCGTACGTCAGTGAGAAACGACAACACAACGACTACAAGGTAGAAAAACTTGCTTGTCTATTGAAGTGTGCATAAAGAATTGAAGTCAGTCAATTGCGAACATTTGAAGAGTAGCCTACTATTTTATCAAGCATCTGTAAAGTAAAGAAGTAAGATGGAGAAACTTACGGAGCAAAAGCAAGCAGCTATTAAAAAGATGTCTTCGGAGAGACTAGTAAAATTATTAATTGAAGCAGGCGTAGACGCAGAAGAAGTTGAACAGATGTCGAGGGAACATTTGATGAGAACTTTGGCTGAGATTTGGACAAAGGAAGAAGTTGAAGAAGAAGGTGCTGTTGGAGGCGCTAAAGAAAAGCCGGTTGAGAAACCTCAGGCACCGATGTCCATGGAGGCGTTGCTACAATTCATGATGATGAGTAGACAAGAAGAAAAGGAGAAAGAGGAGCAACGAGCTGAAAGAGCAGAAAAAGCAGAAAGGATTAGACTAGAGAAAGAAGAGCAGCGTAGACAAGAGGAAAAAGAGAAAGAAGAGCAGCGTAGACAAGAGGAAAAAGAGAAAGAAGAGCAGCGTAGACGAGAAGAGAGAGAATTACGACAACAAGAGATAGATATGCAGAGGCAGCAGTTCCAGATACAATTAGAACAAATGAGAATAGATCGTGACGAATCAGAACGAAGAAGGATGGAGTTAATGATAGAATATGAAAAAGCAAGGAGAAGCGATGAAGAAATACGGAGACAGCAGATCGAAGACAAAAAAGCTCGTGAGGAAGAAAAGGAAAAGATGCGTTTACAAGAACTGCAAAGAGCCGAAGAGATTCGACAGGAAGAATTCCAAGCAGAAAAAGACAATTTGGAAAAAGCAGAAAGAGAAAGAGAAGAACAGATGCAATTGGAACAAAAGAAACTTGCTATTAAGGAAGCTCAACTCCATGAGATGGCTATTGAAAAGGAGGAACGCAGAAAGCAGTTAGACTTGTTGCAGCAAAAGATAGAACAGGAGGAACTGCGCAGGGTAGAAGATCAAACTCGACTGACGAAGAAAGACGAAGACGATAGAAAATGTCGTGAAGAGTCAGAACGAAATAGGCTCAGAGAAAGTGAGACAATGGTGTCAAAGATTAAGAAGATAGGTGATGCAATGAAACATGTGTTACCGAAGATGCCGAATGATATGATGGAAGTGCCATTATATTTTGAAACAGTTGAAAATGCATTCAATAGCTTCGCTGTGGAAAAGCAGTACTGGGTGAAATTGTTGTTGCCATTGATGACCCCGAGAGCGCGAACGGTATTGAATCGATTGTCATTTGAGAATTTAGATAAATACGATGCAGTGAAAGAGCATTTGTTGAAGGAATTCAAGTTAACAGCTCGTGAGTACAGGTCATGGTTTGCAGAGGCCAAGAAGACAGCCGAAGAAACCTATACGATGTTCACGGCTAGGCTGAAGAACCTGTTGAATTATTATGTCCGAAGTAGACGAGTGGACAAAGACTACGAGAAGCTGTTTGATTTGTTAGTGGCGGACAAGCTGAAAGAATGTTTACCACCAGGTCCACTACAGTTTGTCTTAGCAAAAGAGGGCACAGAATGCTTGGAAGCCAGTGACGTGGCAGACCTCGCAGACATACATGTAAACAATCGGATTGGTGTGATGTTTCAAGAAAAGCCGAAATATGAGTCATGGGACAATAATCCAAAGCAAACCAAGTGGGACAGCAATAACAAAGAAACTGGAAGCCAAGCCAAAAGTAATGATGTAAGGAAAGATAATTTCTCGGGAAAGCAGTGGTCGCAAGATAAACAGCAGTCAACGTGGGACAGACAAGCATACAATCGAACTCCGCCGCTGGGACGCCCAACAGAAAGTAATGCATCATACACGCCGTACAACAAGTGGGAGAACAATGAGCAAAGAAGTTTTATAAAGAAACGTTGCCACAACTGTCAGTCCGACAAACACCTAATAAAACACTGCCAAGCACCAGGAGCGGCAAATCTGAGAAAGAGCTTTAGTAGGAGTGCAGAGAATTTGAGAGTAAACCAGATCCAAGTGATAAATGCACCTCCTGGTTGGGAAGAACAATACAACCGAGAAACGGAAGTGAAGTCGGTGATGAAATGTACACCACGGTTTATAATACAAAGTAAAGATGATTTTTCACTTATAAAGAAGATTGCCTTGCAGCATGTGACGGTAGAAATACGTGGAAATGATGGTCAGCCTATACGAGTCAAAGCATTGAGTGACTCTGGAACCGAGATACCAGTAATCAACGAGGAACTACTGAAAGGAACGACAGTAGAAGAAATCGGCAGAGTTCATCTGCAATGTGTAGCTGGAGAGCCGATTCCAGCTAAGTTGGTGAAAATCGAAGTGCGGATGAGCAGTCGTAACGAAGGAGCAGCTACAGAGGATAGGACAATAAATATCGCGCCATATTTAACTTTAGTGTGTGCCAGCATTCCAGCGGATCTGTGCAAAGAAAACAGGGAAAAGTTCTTGCTACATCCGGAGATAATTGCAGAATTGAAAGAGATTCCACCAGTGAGTGTATTGCAAGGGGAACTACAAGCGAATGTGACTACAAGAGCACAAAGTCGGAGAGCAGAAGTCGAAGGCGGAGAAGATGAAATGATAAACGAAAGTTCGCAAGAAGATGACACGGACAGCGAAGATGAACTCAGCATTCAAGATGACGAAGGAATAACACCCGAGAACAATGAAAATGAAGAAGTGATGGCTGCATGTGAACGAAATGATAGTGAAGATTCGGGGAGCGATGTGGAAATTGGTACGAGCATGAGAGAAATGTTTACGGAGAATACGAATGATGAAAAACAGGTGGAAAATGCAAAGAAATTGGAGAAACAAAAACAGTATGCCGGCCAATATAACAAGAAAGCAAAATATAAAGAATTCAAACCAGGAGAAAACGTCAACGTACTATATCCAACGTCAACCAACAAATTGATCTCACGATGGCATGGTCCATGTACAGTGCTACAAAGAAGATCCAAGTATTCGTATCTGGTGGACATGAATGAAAATGGCCGACGAATCGTCCATGCCAACAAAATGAGGAAGTTCATCGCAAGAACATTATCGTGTGGTCTCATCGTGGCAGAGGACGACGAATTCGGATCAGTGGTAGAACTACCATTGAAAGAAGACCAGGCAGAGACGACACAGAAATCGCTGCAATTGGACTATGAACAGATCGGACATCTTACCAGCGAGCAACAGAAATCACTTCAAGTGGGTGAGGAACAAATTAGCGATTTAGCAATCAAGATGTCTAAACAAGTGCTGTATGCAATGAGCCGTATGTAGATGACATTGAAGTACATTTTGATAATTGTCCTAATCATTTGAATGGACATTCTTTTAAGACAATTAGAATTGTTTCTGAAACAGATCAGATTGCATAATGTGATTTTATATATGTTTGAGGTTGGCAAACCATTTAATTTGTATTGTGATAGCAGTGACTTTGCTGTGGGAACTGTGCTGTCACAAGTGGACGATGAGGGGATAGAACGTCCCGTTTCATTTATCAGTCAGAAGCTGACAGATACCCAGAGGAGATGGGCGACGATTGAGAAGGAAGCCTATGCAATCATATGGGCTTTAAACAAATTGAAAGAAATTATTATTGGTTCCAAGATTAATGTGTTCACTGACCATAATCCTTTAGTTTATTTGACTGAGTCAATGTCGAAGTCTGCTAAGTTAGTCCGATGGTCTTTAACATTGCAAAATTTTGACATTCTGTTGAACTATAAGAAGGGAAAGCTGAATGTAGTAGCGGACTGCTTATCGAGATTGTAGTATGAGATATTTTGTGATTGCATTTAGTATAGAAATTGTTTGTATTTAGTTTAAGCATTATACGTTCGCTAATTTTTAAGATTAATTAGCTCTCTTCAAAAGAAAGGAAGGAGGTAATGTAAGCTAATTTAATCAGTGCACGACGATTGTCGTACAGCGACGCAGGTAGGACAGCTGCAAATTGGCGCGCGGCGTCTGGACAGGTGATTGTCTGGACAGTGCGTGATGTCTAGACGAGCGTACGTTGAGTGTACAAGGAGGGAGTGGAAGTGAAGAAGGAGTGTTGTGTGTTGAGAGCCGTTGAGATAGGCTGTAATAGTTGTTGTTGAGTTACGATAGAGTAGACTGATGAAGGTGTAGTCGTGTAGTTGTTATGATAACGCAAGTGTAGTCATTGTTGTGTTGTTGCTGATCGTTTTACTTTACATCGGATTTTGGAGTATAATAAGAAGACTTAAACACGTCGTCGTTGTTGGTTACAAAACAGTGAAAGTCTGTAGATTCTTTACCTAGCCATTTAGCTAATGAAACAGTTATTTAGGGATAGGCCTATGCTACCACGAACTTATACGAAGAAGCTTCCGAAGAGACTGATAGGAGGAGGTGATCACAAGGAGGATATCACAAATCTCTTCGTCGATGTTTGCAGCATTAGAAAGGATGCTGCCGAGGTATCAGAATTTGTCCACCTCTTTGAGAGTCGCACCATTTACTGTGATGACCGGGGGAGTGCTGTTAGTCCTGTTCTCTGTCTGTAACATGACTTCTGTTTTCATTAGACTGACGGTGAGTCCGAAGTGACGGGCTGCACGTGCAAAGCGATCGAAGAGTTGTTGCTCCATGACCTGTGTATATATGTGCCATTAATGCACAGTCATCGGCCTAGAGTAGATCGCGTATGATCCCTGAGAATACCTTTGTGAGGGCCTGAAGCCGTCTTAGATCAAACACATTCCCGTCTGTTCTAAACTGTATAGGTATACCCATATCGCATCCTCCGTAGGCAACAAGCAACATCATAGAGAAGAAGATGCAGAAGAGCATTGCAGCGATCACGCATCCCTGCTTGTTCCCTTTGGTTACCTTAAAGGGCGATGATGTTTCACCATTGTCCAGAACCCGGCCCATCATTCCATCGTGGAGGGATCGGATCACATTTATGAACTTCTTAGGGCAGCCGATCTTCTCAAGAATCTTCCATAGGCCATCTCTGTTGACCGAATCAAATGCCTTTGTTAGATCGATGAAGATCATATATAGATCCGGGCGTTGTTCCCGACACTTCTCCTGAATCTGTCTGGCAGTGAAAATCATGTCCATGGTGCCTCTGCCCGCACGAAAGCCACGCTGACTTTCCGGAATGATGTCATTATGAGCGACATGTGCAGTTAGTCGGTTCAGCAGGATCCGAGCCAGTATTTTACCAGCGACAGATAGCAGGGATATTCCACGGTGATCGGCACAATTGGCACGATCGCCTTCGTGCTTGAATATGTGCACGATCAGTGCATCTTTGAAGTCCTGAGTCACAGACTCTTCCTCCCAAATTCGTCTTAACAACCCTGTCAGGCGGTTCGCAAGCTGGCCGCCGCCGTTTTTATAGATCTCAGATGGAACTGAGTCCTCGCCCGGCGAATTGCCGGATGTCAGCTGCTTCATCGCAGTATGTACTTCATCTAGAGTCGGATACTCACTCATTTTGCTGGCTTCAGTCCACTGCGGGATCTCATCGAGAACCGTGGCATCAAATGACGATGGTTGATTCAGTACCGACTCAAAATGCTCCGCCCAGCGTTTCAGGATCAAGTCATGGTCTGTGATCACGGTGGTTCCGTCCTTGGATCGTACAGGTATGAAGCCATTGTTTAATATTTGCAGCATGAATAGAGAAATTACATTTTATTTTACTGACAATTCGTCGTTCGAATCGACGGAACCCAACAAATAAGCTGAAGCGCCTTGAGGTACTAAACATCCTAACTGTGCCGGAATGCATTATTAATTTCTAAGAACAAAGCTGATGATATCAAGAAGGCAAACTTGAGACAGAGGGTTTGAGGAGTTCCAATGGCAATAGCTGTCTTGTTTCACAAGCAGAAAAACTCATGACAATTCAACTTCAAATTTCCAAATAGGTTGCTCTCAGAATCGCAACAGCCGTGAAACCTCATACATTTGTTAAGAGCAGTTTTCTAAGTATATGAAGGTGAAAATGCATGCCAATGGACAATCATAATTCAGTGAAAGAGTGGGCAAATCAGTCAATTTTGTTGATGGGGGTCGTCATAACTTTCGAGATGTTGAAAAGGAGTCGCCTGACTAAAAAGGTTGAGAACCGCTTATGTAGACAATACTTTTATCAATAGGCCTACTAATGACGAACGCATCATTACAAAATAGCTGCGCATTTGAATCAAGGCGAATCCAAGGACGTCCATGTCAAATATATATACACTGTGCCCCATAAAAAACACACCAAAAAACTTTGTCATGAAACGCATATAAGTCTAATGTTAAGTAAGAAAAAGTAATGTTTCATTTAAGAAGATGTTCGAAGTGATGTCCCTTCGCTTGAATGCAGGCTCTCCCGTTTTGCTGTCTGGTAGACGCGTTCCTGTATTAGACCCCAAATTCTGTAGTCAACGGGATTGAGGTCTGGTGAGTTTGCTGGCCAGAGTTCTTTTATCAACCGACGACTACTGTAATCCTTCAACAATACTAAATTCTTAATAAAAATTTTATCTTCGCTGCTGAAAACCATTTTAACTATAAGTTACTAATCTCTGTTTAAATGTTTCCAAACACGCCTAGTCTGCGTCACTGCCTCCAACAGTAACCCCTTCTGTGAGTAAGTAAAATGTAAAATATTTTGTGGCAAAATTATTTGAGAAACAACGTACACACTTTTATTACAATTGGCTTAGTTTTATAGAAGATTTTTGACAAGTTTTTTGGTGTGTTTTTTTAGGGGGCACAGTGTATATACAGGGTGAACCCAAAAAAGATCCCCAAGGTTTTTGCCAATATTTTGGCCAGAAGCAAGAATTTCGAAATGAAATTTTACAGTCTTAAAGGCAATTCATATTTACACATGATGGCCTGATTCCATCTAAATATTTCAAACAGAACAAAAGTTATATCACTTTTAGTAGTGAGGCCACCCCTGTTTTTTGACGATTCAAAAACGAAACGCAACAAAAAGCACCAAAACACGATTTTATTCAGTCTCATCTCAATAACTGTTATGAAATGAACTTGGTAGTGCTTCACAACTTGTGTTCAATGTGCTCACCACCAGTGCCAAAACTTCTTTTGAGTCTCTTTGCAAAGTTCTTGATGAACCCCTGATTAATCTGACAGATTTCTTATTTACCAATTTGATTGTCATCTTGCTAAGTGACTTCTCAGTGACGTGCAGCTATGCTGGTACCCTGTTTCTCTTTTAAATAGTAATAATATAGATCATCTGGCAATATGAAGGCTATTTGAGAACAATTATTTGAAATGAGACTTAATAAAATCGTGTTTTGCTGCTTTTTGCTGCGTGAAGATTTACATGGTGATATGTACACTGTTGTACAGGTTATATCACTCAAGACTGTTGATACAGCCTAGTTAAGGAAACAGATATATAATTTTTACTCAGAATCATTGGAAATCAAATTTATAATAAAACTTTCAACAAAAATGGTATGCCTGAGTACATTTTTATGCAAAATTGTTCACATTTTGAAATGAATTGCTTACACACAGCATATCATAATAATGCTGTTCATGTCTCAGATCAACATCCTGTAGCAATAGCAACCAACACTGTTACAGAAGGATTAAAATACAGTTACATGAAGCTGTTTCAGGTGCTAAAGTGCTTTTGACTGGTTTTGTGTAGATTATTGGTGGTCTAACCCTCTTTATGTGGACCGACCTATCAATTTTCTCAAACCTTTCGCAAACGTTTATTCGCACAATGCATCTGAGTTACAACAGATGGAATCTAGCACTAAAGTACAAGTGAACAGAGTGTACTCGAGACGATACAGGCCAACAAATGTGGAGATTTTCACTTCCTTTGGTCGAGCTGTTCAATATAGAAAAGTGAGGGTCAGTTCATGGATCTAAACACATAGCTGTGTCTATTACGGAAATGAAAGCTGACTGTATGAACCAGAAAGTACTCAGTTCACTTGTACTTTAGCACTAGATTCCATCTGTTGTAACTCGAGTGTAGGACATTAGCCCCCCCCCGGACTAAAGCCCCCCCCGGACATAAGCCCCCGGACATTAGCCCTCTGGACAAAAGCCCCCGCGATTTTGGCTAGGACATTAGCCCCAGCTTACATACACACATACATACGTGCATACATAATACATACATACATACATACATACATACATACATACATACATACATACATACATACATACATACATACATACATACATACATACATACATACATACATACATACAATACATACATACATACATACGTGATACACACATACATACATACATACATACATACATACATACATACATACATACATACATACATACATACATACATACATACATACATACATACATACATACATACATACATACATACATACATGATACTTACATACATAAATACCTACATATGCACATACGTACATACTCACATACATACATGCCTACATACATAAATGTAAACGGACGGGGGTAATGGCAGGGGTAATGTCCTACGGGGGGGGTTATGGTCGGAGTGACACAAAATCGTCTTTTGTCCAATATATTTATTTACGTGGGATCGGCTTCGCCTGTGTGACCGAAGTCTTAAAGAGGCTAAACTCCGAAAGTGTCTGTGGTACGAATGTGACGAGTATTATAATACCAATGTCTCAATGGCGTATTGTCCAACGTATCGTCACTGCGTATCGATGTAGGATACCAGTTCAAAATCGTACTCGGAGACGTCGGAGGCGTGGACTCGTAGACGTAACCACCGGAAGTTGGAGACGTAACCACCGGAAGTCGAAGACGTAACCACTGGAAGTTGGAGACGTAACCACCGGAAGTCGTAGACGTGTAGCCACCGGAAGTCGTAGACGTGTAGCCACCGGAAGTTGTAGACGTGTAGCCACCGGAAATCGCAGCACTATTTTGCGGTATCCGGACATTACCTCCCGGCCCATTACCCCCCTGCCATTACCCCTCTGCCATTAATTACTCTCCTGTTGCTAAACGGCCTTGTGACTCTGCTTCTTGTGGCGCCGTTAATTTAGTGAAAGCGCCATAGACTTTCTTCCAGCAGCGTCCAACTCCTCCATTTATGTTGCCGTCTGCGGTCATAAGGACTGAAGAGAATGGATACCGCAAAAATAGAGATCCTGAGTGGCCGAGTGGGTTGGTAGCCCGCTCGCCACGCCGGCGCCCCGGGTTCGATTCCCGATCGGTCGGTTTATCAGAGATTCATTTCTCGGATCTTTACTGCGGGTGGCTCGGTCGCAATATAAACGTGGAGTGAGAGGTTGTAGGCTACTCTGCCTCCGACTCTAATCATCTTCGAAATGAAAAAGTGTCGTTAAGCCCGAAGTACGACGGATACCGCAAAAAACTCCGCCACTAGTTGCACTCTGCCAGTGCCAGTTCCAAACCTGGAAAAAGGAGGAGGGCGCCGCTAATGGTCTTTGTAACCACACAGTGACGTTAAAGTTAAACTGCAATTACCACCGATACCGCAAAATAGTGCAGTACAGTGCACACAGCTGTATAGAATCTTCTTCTTTCTGTTCTTTGTTCTCCTCCATCAGTGTCCTGACGATGAGGTCCTTACGAAGTTTCTCCACAGTGTTCTGTCTCTGACAGTTTCGCCCCCATGGTCAAGTTCGTGTTTTTTGCATATTAAAATCTTCCTTGATATTGTCCATCCATTTTTTCGTTGTCTCCCTGTACTCCTTTCTTCTTCAACGTGTCCATGAATGCAGGGCCGCAAGTGGTAATCTTTTGTCGTCCATCCTTTTGACGTGACCATACCACTTTAGTCTTCACTTTTGTATATTTTCTACCACTGTTTCCTCTGCTCTCTGTAGTTTCTTTCTTTCTTGTTGTAGTGTTTCTGAGCTTGTCTGTTCTGCTTATGCCCTTGATTCTTCTTAGCCAACTCATCTCTATATACCAATAGGCGTAGGAGACGGGGGTCCAGGGGAGGGGAGCAAATGCCCCCAAATTTCGGGCAAGTCTGGTTTTTTGGGCAAGCAGACCCGGGAAAATATTAACCAAACTTCTTGAAGTTCAACGTTCATCAGTACACCACATTATCTCCCAATTTCAACTTGCCCGAATCCAGTTAAATATGAGCTCACAACAACCATGGATATCAGAAATTCCCAAAAAGTTCAGAATTCACGGTAGCATGGTGTAAATAATGACTAGAATCGCAGCAAATTCACGAGCCGAAATTTATCCCAAAATTGCGACTATTCGTGGTAATTTTGGGGAAATTCACAGCATTCAAGCCAGGTGCCACAGATCACGGAATTCACTGCCTGGATGACATCGGAAATTTCTATAGGCTACTATCCCTGGTCATGAGGCAAAATAGACACGATAATCTTGCGATCATCAACACTGAACGTGCAGATTTTGTTCTGCTCTCTAAAATTTCCGATCTTTTCCTTCTTGTCAAGTGTGCGGGATCAGGGTTTACACTTGATGGGCTAGCTCACTTAAATGGCGGGTATACCTTAACTGAGCACATTTCCAAAAGCACACGTTCCTCTTATTTTCATTTAAGGTGTCTCAGTATCTTTCGCCGTTCTGTTGTCCCCACCAATTGGCCCCCTCTTCGTGCTCAAATATAATCTAAGATTCTGACTCTGATCTTCAATTAAGGCTCAGCCGGGTTTTTCCCAAATAGTTGGCCGACGTTATACTATTAAGGGCCTCACTCAACTTCCTCCAACCGTCCACTTCGGTCATCCGACCCTTGCTTTCTCCTTCTAGAACTGCCAGTGCTCAGTCTCGATCATTTGCCTCAAATGACCCTTCTCTTTGAAATGAGCTTTCTCCTTGCGTTCGCTCTACACTTTATCTGCCAGTCTCTCTTCTTCCTTCTCTTTTTTTAAAAAACCTGCATCTTTTCGCGTGACCTTGCGCACTAGGAGCATCTCTGAACGGTTCAACCAACTATAGAGGCGCTCTGTAGATGATTAAATACGATCCAATGCGAAACAATATACAATTATGAATTTAATCAGTGGCTCGTTTGAAGTTTGAACTCGATGTAGTAAAGTGTCAGAAATATTATACATGGGCTACATCATAAATTTGCATATAGGCTAGACCTAAAAAAACCAGCCTGCATGCCCCATAAATATGGCCGGGCCCCTCTACCCCCTTGTCTCTGGGTGTGGGACGGTGGGTGCAAGAACAGAGATGGCTTTTTGCATAGGTAGGCTATATAGGCATACGGTACCTATATAGTGTGCACGATGTCAAGTATTCCGGATTGATATTTTCGGGCAAAAGTAAAAATTTTGCCCCCCCCCCACTGCTGAAATATCCGCTACACCTATGTCTCTATCACCAGCAGTATAGAATAATAACAGGCATATTCATTCATATATTATGTTTATAAAATAATACGTATAATTATGTATAAATATTTTGTCATTATTATGCTATTCGCATTTGATTTGACCTCTTAGCTTGATGCCGCCAAACCCCATGCTTACGGAGGATTAGGTAACAATGAACAGATGCCAAGTCGACCTGACCGAAGGGGCGGTTTCTCTCTTTTCTTTCTTCTCTTTCATTCTTTCTTGATTTCATGCCCTACTACTCTTTTTATATCTCTGTTCAATAGTCACCTCTTTTACACCTTTCTTGTACCCTATTTATTTAATTCCCTGC
The DNA here is from genome assembly GCA_945859605.1 of Lumbricus rubellus. NCBI lineage: Eukaryota > Metazoa > Annelida > Clitellata > Crassiclitellata > Lumbricidae > Lumbricus > Lumbricus rubellus. Next base: position 8,991,515 of record OX243820.1, on the reverse strand, counting down.
ACAATTGTCGCTCGGGTAAACTCTTCGGAAAGTTACACTACTGACTATAATCGCTGTTAATAGGTCCTAACGAGATTCAATAAAATATGACCGGTTTCCTAATACAGTTACTGTTTTCATACAGAATTTGAACTTCCAGTACCGAAATGCGTAGAGGGCTAGAGGCGTAGACAACTACGAAGGAGATCTCGATCAGACAATAGAAGTGGATCGAGAGAAGAATCAGCGAAAAACAAAAGCAACTACTTCTCTGTTGATCCTGAGGACGAACACAAACTCATTCCGTTATAATCGAATATTATAATTATACAAATTGAACGTACGTCACAACTTAGCACATTCGTATCATAATTTTACAGGCGTATATATAGGCTACATCTTGATCTGTACAGTGAGCATTTTGCAAATCCATCACCTCATAATATTCATACACAGATGCAAGCATCATCATTATAAGATCCGGTTGATAGATGTACGCGATATAATCATCCTAACTCTCAGATGATCATTTGTGACTGAAAGCCAATTCATTAACCTACCTATCATAAGATGCACTTAAAAGTAAAACCAATAAGCAAGTTCGCAGTTCCGACCTTCTAAGGCAGTATGTGCCACGTATTCGCACAGACCGCACAGAGAAGCCAAATTTATGGTTTCCGCTATAAATTATTTGATGATGCTTCTAAAAATAATAAGGTCTAATTTTTATGAGTGATAATTTGGTATTTCAGTGAGACTTCTTCGATCGACTTATCTTGCTGTGAACTTCAGATTAACATAGCATAAATTATAGTAAAACTACAAAGAGAGAGACAGACAGACAGAGACAGAGAGAGAGACACAGACAGACATACAGAGAAAGAGACAGACAGAGAGAAAGGGAGAGAGAGAAACAGAGACAGAGACAGAGAGAGGAGAGACAGAGACAGACAGAGACAGACAGAGAGAGAGAGAGAGAGAGAGAGAGAGAAAGAGAAAGAGAAAGAGAGAGAGAGAGAGAGAGAGAGAGAGAGAAAGAGAGAGATTATCAGTGAAGATATTTCTCTATTATTAAATACAATATCGATGTAAATTGTCTGTTTTGAGTTGTGTTCCTACGGATCTTAAAAGTTGTGATTGAACTGATTCAAAATAATAAATAGATATTAGTTGCATGCAAACATTGTTTCTCTTTTTCGTATAGGCGTAAATTACGCAGTAAGCATGCATTGTTAATGAATGTAGGCTACAACGTTACGTTTCAATCGGTAATGATCGTGATTCGTGGCGATCGAAGTTTGCATTGTGTCGATACATTTGTGGGACGCGGTGGTATAGCGTTGGTATTCGGTGCCTTGGAGCCGAAAAGTTCCAGGTTCGAATCCACCTCAAGCCGCCGTGTAGGGGCCTTGAGCATGACCTTCACTTGCAAATGCTCGTGAGCTTCGGCGTGAAACACCGCAATCCAGAATTGGAGAAACACATTTTTTAAAAGCCGGTGCTACGATATAGGCCTACAGTTTCCCACACAAAATATCCCCTGGTGGAAATGTTTCCCATAGACTCTGTACGTATTAGAATAAAGTTTTCTGATTAAAAAAATAATTTGGGCACGTCTTTTCTTTGTTTCAAAATTTGGAAAATCGAGGTTTAACCTCGTTGGCCATAGGCCTACACCGTGGTTAAAAAGTAAGCCAAATTGTTTTTCAAATATCTCGAATGCCTGATGACATATGACGCTAAAATTTTCCAAATATTTAGAGAATTGGAACATTCCAAAATTTCATGAGACACAGTTGAATGGATAAAAAATATATGAATCTTTCAACTTCATAATTATGCCGAAATTTCAGTTTACAAGCAACACTTAAAATATAAATTTATTGTGACTATCTTATCATCTGCATGATTTTCCTATGTATAATCAGGGCTGAAAGCGGTTTCTAAAAGTTGCCTGGCTTTGACCCGAGATATTTTCTAACGACATTAAATTTTGTTTAGTCATTTCCCAAAAATTTCCCAAATTCTTATCATGCTTACCTGCTTTTTGCACCTGTCGACCTTTGTTTGGTCATTCGCAACTACATGTAATTTTTGGTTAACAAGCGAACGGCTGAGACCTGGCAACAACGGGTCTCGAAAATCGATGGCGGGTCGCAGATCCGGACCGACCCGGCTCACTTTCAGCCCTGTCTATAGGCCTAATGAAACTCTATAATTAAGATACGCTAATCGCGATAGACTTAAATATGTTTGCATACCGGTATATTTAGAAATTGACTCTCCTAGCTTAATTCACCCCAGGTTCTAAGTTGACGGGATTTATCGCGTGAGGGTAGGTTAGGGCTCAGGTTAGGCGTCGTGAGAGTCGGTTAGGGTTAGTTTTAGGGTTAGTGCAGTCATTCTGACAGATGCACATACTCAACACATAGAACGGACATGGAAAGCATGATTGGGGGTGAATTAAAAAACAAGTACCCAAAAGTGTAGTTTATATTGTTAAACATGGTTTGTGCTGTCAAATGCCACTCTATTGGTCCCTATTAGTATTATGGATGTCAAATGAGAAAAAATGAACTGGTCCAGGGCACGGAAGAAGAAGAAAAATACCGACCCCATATTAATTATCATCCCAAGCGATTGTCTTCCCTGCCCGATAATATTATAGTCAGACCCTGGAGTTTACACAACGCTTCTGTTTGCCGCCATCATATTGACCCTCATCGTCATCGCTGGCAACGGCGACATCTGTTGAGACTCGTTGACGCAGAGTGCCATCTAGCGAGTGCCCTGATTAGCTGCTTCTGGTTGGTGTCGGAGCAAATCCCGAGCTCTACTCGACGGTGTTTGGTAGATCACTATCGTTCGTCGGTTCGCACGCTTCGTGACCGGCATTATGATGCTTTAGCAGGCATCCATCATCGGCGCTTTTGAGAGGTTCTTACGGTTCCTCGGAGATCGCGTAAAGGCGCTATATAAATGTTCGGCGCCACACTTTTGCCGCGACCGGGTGTCATTAGCGGAAACATTACAGAGAATGTGTTGACGCCATTTGCACGGTTTATAGCCAGACGTCAGCGATATATAAAGGTTGATAGCGCACTTACCAAATAGCTTTCATATTCAGCATTGACAACAGCCAGTTAGTGAGTTGGTCAGTCAGCCAGCCAGCCAGTTAGTCAGTTAGTGTGTGGGTGAGTGAGTCAGTTAGTCAGCAAGTCAGCAGCCAGTCAGTCAGACAGTCAGTCAGTGAGTTAGCCAGTCAGGGAGTTAGTCAATCAGTCAGTCAGTCAGAAATTTGATGCAATGCAACGTGATGTAATGAAATGCATTTTAATGCTAAATATGTAGGCCTAATGTAACAAATGTAATGTAAACACGTGCTGCTCTATTTACCCTGTATCCTTTTGCCTTCCTCGACTAGCTTTGCTAGGTCTATATTGCCGACTTATTAATGCAAATATTTGATTCAACGCAATGTGATGTGCATTACAATGTAATGTAATTTGAAACTTACAGGCGCGGATTTAGAGGGGGCGGAGCCGGCGTACGCCCCCCTAAACCGGCAGCAAATGTTCTCAAACTAAACTGACCTAAAACTAATATAATTGCAATTTGGGAATGGGATGTTTGAAGTAGCTGGACCGGCAGAATGGAGCTCTCTTACCGGAGCTCTCTCACCTACTTACCTCAATTGCTAGCAGACGTTGCCCACGTGACCAATGACTTTTGACGTTACGTCATTCACAAAGTTCTTGTACAGACAAAATTTACGTAAATAGAAATAGGTCAATTACAAAATATGTCGAGTGGTCCGCCGTCAAAACTGCTTATTAAACAAGCAGTTTTATCATTCGCGAATAAGCCGACTGCCGTTGGTAAGACATAAGCCTATCCTAGGCCTAAATAAGTTAATTAAGTACTAGCACTAACTTGCACTATATAAATAGCCATGGAGTTAGGGATGAGAACTGTATAAGCTGTTAGCTTTTTCTGATTCCTTTTGCACTCTGTTCAGTGAGTTATGTTTATTCTGTTTGACTTAATTGTGTGTGTGTGTGTGTGTGTGTGTGTGTGTGTGTGTGTGTGTGTGTGTGTGTGTGTGTGTGTGTGTGTGTGTGTGTGTGTGTGTGTGTGTGTGTGTGTGTGTGTGTGTGTGCAATAAATAAACAAATCAAATCTCAAAAGATGGCATAATTTTATGATTATCATTATAATTTTGAAATTCGTCGTGCTGATTATAGCCGCCGAAAACTGCAATTTCAGCAGGTCGGGTCATGGGAGCTTTTCAGCAGAAATTAAATGTATCAAAGATTACTCATATAGGCTAATCATTCTCTTACCGCTCAGTGGCGTGCGGTCCATGGATGAGGCGCATCCCTTGCTTATTGAATCTATTTTTATACAAATACTAGTGTATTCAATTTCTATCATTACTATGTTAATTATCGTATGATAAATTGGCATCGACTATATTATTTTTACATACATACATACATACATACATACATGCATGCATGCATACATACATACATACATACATACATACATACATACATGCATACATACATAGGCCTACATACATACAAGTAAACATAAGTACATACATACATACATACATAGGATAGGCATATAAGCCCACACACATACATGCATTTGTTCGGCGCGGTGGTGAAGGGGTATAGGCATAATTATTATAATTTGTATGTATGTATGTATGCATGCATGTATGTATGTATGTAGTATTTACGCCCCCCTAACCAGAAATCCTGGATCCGCCCCTGACTTATAATTTATAGCGACGCTCACTACAGTTACCATTCAGTAGGGCTTCCAGTGCTAATAATATATATATACACTCATAATTAACATAATACTTGATAGATAGAATTGTTGTTTAAGTCTGCTTTTACCCGTCGTGCAATTCTTCTGATTTCCTATCCACTGGTTCCCCACGCATTTCAGCCGCCACTGCTCCCTCACGCTGGACCCGTACTCAGAGTCGTTGCACCAGATGATGACCTCGTCTCTGACCTTCTGATGACCTCCGTTCTTCGGCGGTTGAATGTCTGGACAGCCAACAGCTGGAGAGAAGGACAGTCACAGAATCTGTCAATAATTCCTGAATTAATTGCGTTTATTTCGCGCAAAATTATGGTAAATAAGTAAATCCGATTCTCTGACGGAAGACTCAGTGTTGCTGTGGTTGAATGGTAAATTAATTATTTGGTAATAATATAGAGACACGTACGAAGAACAGAAAGACGCGGGTTCTAAAAGAGACAGACAGACAGAGAGAGAGAGAGAGAAAGATAGACAGACAGCGACAGACGGAAAGACGACAGACAGACAGATTGACCTTTTGACAGACAAAGAAACAGATAGACAGACACACAAACATACAGAGAGACAGAAAGATAGACAGACACCGACAGATAGACAGACAGACATGCAGAGAGACAGAAAGACAGACAGACTGCGACAAACAGATAGATAGAAGACATGTAGGCAGACAGATAGACAGAGACAGAAAGACAGCCAGCCAACCGGAAGGACAGACAGACAGATATACAGACAGACAGCACAAGACAGACCGAGAGTGATAGCCAGTCAGTTAGTTTGTTTTATTGGTTAAATATATAGAACATAACAAAGTAGCAAAATGACAAGAAGAAAATTGATGGATCATTTGATAAAATTGCAGAGTAGGCTACATGAAATCAACCGGCAGAAGAAGTCACAGCTCATATAAAAGACATGTGAGGTCTCGAGATTACACCTGACACATTGCCGCACAATGCAGAGTATTGCACCGTAAACTGAACGTAACACACAACGTCCTATATAGTATGACACAATGCGACACAAATGGCGACCTAATCAGACACACTTCATAATCCTCATCATCATTGTCGTCGTCGTCATAATCAGCAGCAGCAGTCGCAACAGCAGCAGCATCGTCGATCGTCGTCGTCATCGTCATAGTCGTTGTTGCTATCATCATCATAATCGTCATCATCATCGTCACTATCATCATCATTATCTTCATCATCAACATCATCATCAGCATCATCATCATCATCATCATCATCATCATCATCAGCATCAGGTCCCGGGAAACGAAAGCCCGCAGGTGTCCGCTGCTTCATCACTTTATCTATTGGGTCCCCGATCTTGCGCTGCTATTCGTATAGGCCTAAGCAACTTGTTTATACATGTCCCTGATGTTATCTATCCACTACTATTCGGACTTAACCCTCCGCCCATACCCATCCATAGTTGCCA
>OX243820.1:8977751-8980251 GCA_945859605.1 Lumbricus rubellus | reverse complement strand
GATATGCATCGACTCTCACGCATTCGACCGTAACGACCATGGTTGATGATGATGACCTCGTCGTCCTTGCAGACAACACGGAACACCTCACGCTCACAGAACTCGTAGAATTCTGAAATGATGCAGAACACCGTTTTGTATGATATCGCATAGCATAGCACATGTAGTATGCATGTAGTAGCCTACATGTAGTACATTTTAGCATAGCGTGTAGTATAGTATGGTATTGCATGGTTATGGTATGGTATATGGTGGACATTGGTGGTATACGGTATGGTAGGGTATACGATATGGTTTGCCATACCATACCGTAGCCTATACACTGGACCATACCATACCGTATACGCCATACCATACCAGGTATGGTATAGCATACGGAATGGTATAGTATAGTGTAATAGAGACTAGTGCATGTACATGTATATAGGCGACTACAGGTGCGTTTGTGCGAGTTCGTGTGCTTGTGCGTGAGTACGTACATTATGTGTTGGACTGCATTATACTATAGGTGCGTCTGTGTGTGTGAGTGTGTGTGTGTGTGTGTGTGTCTAAATTTATCTGACTCGTTACACAATGTCCTGTAGTTGTTGCCATAGTAAATGTTATAATGATCTGACGATTTATATACATGTATATACTGATATACATTCATGTACATACAATTATTCATGTATATAAAATTTATACATGCATTCTATGCTCGTGTGTGTTTGACATGCCCGCATAAATGATGTATATAACAATATGCAATTATACATAATTATATGTATTATAATATAAATAAATAATAGACGGCATATATGTATATACATATTGGGTGAGAGAGAGATGGGGAAGAGAGATGAACAAGGGAGATGGGACAGGAGAAATATGGGGAGAAAAGAGATGTATATATATGTATGTAATATGTATTGTAAGAACATGCCTGCCAGTCGCCTTTGCAGATGCTATCAGTGTACAAATCCATCCAATTATGCGTAATGGCCACTTCATTTGTTCAGTCCGTTCTTCTTACTCTTCTTTCTTCCTTCCTTTCTTCCGGTCTCTCTCTCGACAGACGTCGCCTGCTTCTCCTCTTCCCCTCCCCCACTTCACCCCACCCTCCCCTTCCCTCCCCCACTTCACCCCACCCTCCCCTTCCCTCCCCACTTCACCCCACCCTCCCCAACCCTCCCCACTTCACCCCACCCTCCCCTACCTCCCCACTTCACCCCACCCTCCCCTACCTCCCCACTTCACCCCACCCTCCCCAACCCTTCTCACTTCACCCCATCCTCCTCCACTCCCTCCCTTCCACCCTCGATTCTTTATTCGCACGACTACCACAATCGTCGCCTCCAGTCAGGTTCAATCGTTCTTTCCATTCATATGCCCGCTCTTCTTCTGTCCGTATGCTTGTCCTTTCGTCCGTCAGTCCTTCTATCCGTCCTTTGTTCCTTCTATCTGTCCTTCCTTCTTTCTGTCCGTCCTTTGTTCCTTCCTTCCATCCGTCCTTCCTTCTTTCTATCCGTCCTTTGTTCATTCTGTCCGTCTTTTGTTCGTTCTTGTCATCCTTCTTCATCATCTTTCCGTCCGCGTTTGTCCTATTACTTGTTCGTCCTTCCTTTTATCCGTTCTTCCGTTCTTCCTTTTGTTCGTCCTCCCTTCCATCTGTCCATTCGTCCTCATTCATCTATCGGTCTTTCTATTCATCCTTCATACTATTCGTCCTTCCTGCTATCCATTCGTCCTTCTGTCATATTCGTCCTTCTTTCCATCCGTCCTTCTATTCATCCTTTGTAATATCCGACCTCCTTACTATCCGTCTTTCCGTCCTTCTATCCGTCATTACGTCCTTACCACTCCGTCCTTCTATCCGTCCTTCCGTCCTTCTATCCGTCATTCAGTTCTTCTGTTTGTCCTTCCTTCAGTCCTTCTCTCTATCCCTTAATCATCTATTCGTTCATTTGTCCGTCGTTCCGTTAAGCCATTTGTGCCTTTGATTACTGAAGCTATTATTGATTAATATAATGGCGGAATTATTCATTGCAATCGATAGCAGATCCTCCATTCCACCCTCACCTCGCCCTCCTCATTTTTCTCGTCCTCCTCCCTCTCTCATTCCCTCCCTCCCACCGTCCCTCCGTCCCTCCCTCCACTTCTCCTCTCCGCGCGTGCGCAAGGAGGAGCAAAGGCAAACGATTTCCGAAGGGGCATTACGAGTGGAGGAAGCATAGAGGATGAAAGGATGGACAAACGAGGGTGGTTGTGGAGGAGAGACACTATCCGTATATTCGGGTAGCATCGGAGGGGGATCGGGAGGAGGGAGAGGTGGAGGAGGAGTTTCCTCCCCCTATATCCTCCTCGTCGACTGTGAGTGTATAGATGAAGAGAGAAATGGGGGAGGGAGATGGGGAAGGAGATGGGAGAGGGAGATGGAAAAAAGATGGGGGATGAAGATGAGGAGGGGGAGAGAGATGCGGGGGAGAGAGATGGGGGAGAGATAGGGAAGAGATTGATG
>OX243820.1:8930251-8972751 GCA_945859605.1 Lumbricus rubellus | reverse complement strand
ACGCACTGCCAAGCGAAGAAGACAGCGGATGCTTTTGCTGCTGCTGCTGCTGCTGCTGCTGCTGCTGCTGCTGCTGCTGCTGCTGATGCTGATGTCCCTGTTGGTGCTGCAGGCGAATGCTTGAACGTGAGCATCGCGGCGAAGGCAGGAAGACGACCGGAGGAGGCAGTGAAGGCAGACGAATATGTTGCGGAGGCAGTGGAGGCAGACGAATCTGTTCTTGGCTGTGTTCTTCACTCACCCATCATGTCCCTTCAAACGCTTCTCCAAAGACAATCGACGATGACTGACGTACAGCCAGTAAATCTCCACTAATGAGTCTTCATCCCTCCGCCTGCCCTCCCTCCGCCTCCATACCGCTCTTCCGCCCATCCTCCCTCCCGCAGTTCCTCCTTCCGACCTTTCTGCATCCGTCCGTTCATCTTTCTCTCCCTTATTCATCCTGTCAATCATTATCTGCCTCTGAGGATCTCAGCAATTACTATTATTATGATGACGATGACGACAATGATGATGTCGATAAACGATAATGATGATGATGGTGATTCTACAGAAGAGGAAAATGAGAAAAAACAGAGTGATTACTGTAGTGATTACGGTATAGTGATGATGAGAATGGTGGTGATGATGATAATGATGACGACGACGACTATGATGATGATGATGATGATGATGATGATGATGATGAACGATGCCTATGACGTTGACGATGATAACGATGGTGATGATCTTGATAATGATAGTGATGATGATAATAATGATAATGACGACAACGACCTATAACGAGATTGTATCACGCAAAATAAATGACATTTATAGCAATCGTTAAGCCCAGTGACCTGACTGTTATAACAATGCGTCCAAGTGCGCATTGAAGAGATGTGCCTGCTTGCGTAAGACGCTTATTATGTTGCCTAACTATAGAGTATAGACCAAGATTGCGTGCGTGACTAGGTTTCGAGCAACTTGCAGTGTACTGCAGGATCAACTAGTACGCGTGTCTTTCGAACGTTAGAAGTATGTCTGCATCAAGCACCAAAGCGTCAGTCAGTGTTTAAGCCTGCAGGCGTAGAGTCTATCTACATGTAGTGGGGAAGTTCCTCTGAAATGACTAGACCCCAAGACTGTAGGCTCAGAACGCAATTTGACAATTGCGTTTTAGAGCCTAATTTGACTGTTTGCATGCAAAAAATTGATAAAACGCTGTATTTAATTGAATAATTTTTATTTTTGTTTTGTTTTAATGATTTGATCATTTTTGCGCTAAAAACTCAACAATTGTGACGTGCCAATGTATGCAGTTGCATTCTGGAAATCGTAATTTTTTGTGGTGACAATTGCCCCTGCTGAGAATGAGAAAAAACGATACCGCATAATGAAACAGTTATCCATCTCGCCGACTGAATAAAAGCGAGAGTCAGCTTCATAGTGAAGATGATCAATGATCAATGATCATGATGCATAAACGGGCTGTTCTTACATAAAAGTAGACTCGATCACATGTAGTAGATCTATATCGTGAGTGTGGTTTGTTATGTGAGGCAGTATTGCGTATAGAAAATATCGTAGAAAACATTGGTATGGTATTATGTGTTGAAAACTTTTATAGATTTCTACATTTAAGTATATATAGAGAAGAACCACGAGACAAGAAGTGTCATTGACAAATCATTCATTGAGGTGAATCAGTTCGACGTTTATCTTTCACATCGACTGTAGTTGCTCGAAATCAAATGCAATTCGATCCGTTTAAAATGTGAAAGTACTCTAATAGTCTATGCTTCTAAATCGATTTAGACACGACGGTGTTATGGTATAGCCTATCGTATATGCAGGCAATAATAAAACACAGAATCGATCAAGAATGAATGACTTCTGTCACAAGGCTATGCGTGCTGCAGCAGCTGCATCGAGGTCTTCACGTAGCCTACGCATTTATAAATCAAGACATTTTATATAGGTTCTTGACCAGTGGTATAGTCCTAAAAAATGAAGTGGGGGAACGCCTGGAAATTGAAGTAGCAACTGTAGCAAAAAGTGCAATCTTGCAAGAATTTTGCATAGGCCTAGTGTGGGCGCTGCTATTTTTGATACAGTTGAATGTAAAAAATTAAAATAAATTCATAAATGTAATTATGTAAATTTATACATAGGAATTTGTTATTTGTAACATAATTATTGTATTCAAGTATTCAAACAGTTTCCATACCTCCCTCCCTCCCTCCCTGGAAAAAAGTGCGGGAACGGCGTTCCCCCGCGTTCCCGCCCCACAACACCACTGTTCTTGACTTCTTGTACGTAGCCGACTTCACAAAAGCTAAGCGCAAGTAGGCCTATAATAAGCGCATGCTTTTTAAAGCGTACATAATTGTTTTCTGTCATAATTATAAACACGACAATGTTTATACACTGCATGCAGTTGCACACCCTTTCAAGAGCACAAAGCAGCACAAAAGATTGAAAGATATGCTCGGCTTGAAGTGCGAATGTAAATAGATCGCCGACCCGGTCGATTCGAGACTGAAAGACAGTTCAGGCTGATGTGAGACACTTTAGAGCAGCGTCATCTCGAACAGGCTACTCTGTGACAGCGCCAGTGGCAGATCCAGAACTGTTCGAGGGGGGGGGGGGGGGGGGGGGCAAAATCTTTGGTCTTCGGACAGGCAGGGAAAATTTCGTCACTGGTCACCAAAAAAGTTGACGACCTTTTTTGTCGTCCGGCCGAAAACCGAATGGGGGTGGAGGGACACGTCCCATGCAATTTTTCAATAGGGGGGCCAATATGCCATGGCACCCCTATACCTATTGCTAATTTGAAACCGAATGGGGGGCCACGTCCCATGCAATTTTTTAATGTGGGCCATGCCGGATTGGCCCCCCTGGATCCGTCCCTGGGTAGCGCTACCATAGGTCGTGGTAGGTCATTTGCCACACTGTCTATTTTGTTCATGACCTGTATACCGGATGACCTTGGAAATTCTTTTTAATTTGTAATTTCTTCTTTACGTACGTTATATTTCTTCGACCTGCTGAATAACAATAATTATTATTTCTATATGATCCTGACACGATCTGCGAGAATTGAAATAAGTCTATTATATCTGGCGTTGCCACTTTTGAGTACTAAACACTCAAAATCAGGAAGTAAGCACAGCTCTTGTGATCATAGGCTATTTCCCATGTAGGCCCAGGGCTAAAGGAGTAGTTTGGGTTTTAGCTACGACTCACAAAGCAGTTAAAAATAAACGGGAGCCGATATATTTAGACGGCAAGCAACGATTAAATTACAGCGATCCTACTATATCGTATCATCTTGACGCCATAATTATCACCATGTCACTCTGCCACCGTAATCAGCAAACTATACGTAACCACCTTAAGGAATAGCCTACTGCTTGTGACAAACTTCTTTATTAAAACCGAGGAAGTGTAGGCCTACTTCTAGATTAAAGGTTCGACTATCAACTGAAAAGCAATCAGTGGTGAGCGTAGAGATATCTGACAAGCTAAAGTGTTTCTCTCGTGACACAGCAATTATATATTATAGGCTATCCGTCGCTAATTTTAAGAAAACGACATGAACCATGGACGACTATAATTTCACCTGAAAATAAAAAAAGAACAGAACACAAGACAAACAGAGGAAGAAAGACAGGCAAAACGACGCAGACGAGTGACACATACTATGAAGCAACCATCTTGACACAGAGAAATGACAGGATAATTGAAGGAAGGCAACAAGAAACAAAAGAAGACACTGAGCGGCAACCACAGAAAATTGCTAGCTATGCTCATTAATACGTCGTCGGGTGTATCCCGCTTCCTTTGCGCGCCGCGTTGCGTGTTTCGAGCGTCGTTTTTTCGCAGCATTTCTAATCAGGTTCATTAATTCTATTCTCCGCAACGACGATGCATCCCCCTCCACCGTTGCTCCAATTCTTCGTCGTATATAACAAGCAACGGCAGTAGCAGTAGTAGACGATTGCACCGGGCTCATTAATGCGTCGAAACGACTCAACAAATCATCAGAAACTGGATGCGCCAAACACATGCACGCATGCACAAACGACGCCTATAGATTACTTTCCGACAAGGCACGCCAGTCACTCGATGCCTCCTCCTCCGTCGCTCCGCCGGGCGAGACTAATCACCGGGGCACGGACGACGTGTCCGTCTCCCCGCCCGTCTGCTGTGCCGTCTCCGTCCCTCTCCGTGGACCTGCGCTTCCGGTCTCGTGTTACGCTGACGATGACGGCGATAATGACGAACGGAATCCTGGGAAACAGCTGATGACGTTGAAATGACGTTGAAATGACGTTCGGTCGGAATTCAAAGCCTTTCAGAGGGAATATTGGATCAAGACATCAAACGGTTGCACCTGCTTTTCCACGCGCAGAGAGCTACAGTCGGAAACGCTGAACGATGAATTGACGTTGCGCCTTTAATGGACTTAACTTGTATACACAGTTAGGCCACAAACATACACAACACATGCATGCATAGTGCATACATTCAGACATGATGTCATTATATTATACATATACATACATACATACGTACATACAAACATGTAGTCATACATACATACATACATACATACACTTATACATACATACATACATACATACATACATACATACATACATACATACATACATACATACATACATACATACATACATACATACATTCATTCATTCATGCATGGATACATACATACATACACACATGCGTACGTGCGTGTGTGCGTACGTATGTACATACATACATGCGTGCATACGTACATATATGCATACACAGAGAGCGATGTGTTTCTACATTAAAAAGCAGGTTCCTGTAATGCAAACGCGTTCCCTCTGTCTGCAATGTGGCATATATCTGTATGTCTGTCTTTCAGTCGGTCAGTCCGTTCGTCTGTCTGTCTATCTGTATGTCCCTCCGTCCATCTGTCTATCTGCCTATATGTCTGTCTGTATGTCTATCTGTCTATCTGTCTGTCTATCTGTCTGTCTGACTGCATGTCTGTCTGTCTGTCCGTCCGTCCCTCTGTATATCTGTCCGTTCGTCTGTCTGTCTGTCTGTCTGTCTGTCTAGTTTACCCTGACGGGTTAGTTGTTGCCACCGTTGAGAAAATTCAGTGAGAAACTGCTCGCAGTTCAACGGAGTTGTGTCGAAATCTAATTTGACAGCAGCCATGAATAATGCATTAGGCATGGAGGAAGAGAAAAAAAAGAGAATAATTTTATATGCAACGCTTGTAGTAGTGTGGCAAATTCCTGCTTCGATGCAATGCAACTACGAGAACCAACTGTTGTAGGAAAACAGTACTGTTGTGCTCACCGGAAACAGAAAGATCACAAAAAGTCTGTGGTTGTGTTTGTTTGTGTTTGTTTGTGTGCTTGTGCATATGTTTGTGTGTGTGTGTGTGTGTGTGTGTGTGAGAGAGAGAGAGAGAGAGAGAGAGAGAGAGAGACCGAGACCGAGAGTGAGAGCGAGACAGACAGACAGACAAACAGACAGACAGACAGAGAAGTTGGGTGAAAGACTGAGAAAGAGAGACAGAGACAGAAAGACAGAAAGACAGACAGAGGGGTTGTGGAGAGATAGAGATACAGATGGTGATATATAGGCCTATAGACAGACAGAGAGAGAGAGACAGAGACAGAGACATAGAGAGAGAGAGCAATGTCATGCATTATGCAATGAAACATTTCAACGTCATCCGCAGAGAGAAAGATTCCGCATAAATCTAGAATGTGAAAACTAAAATAATATGCATCGTGGCTTGTTGAAGTTATTGAGACAAATATGTTATTGTCAGATTTTGTCTCGATAGGTTCACAAAACAGGACTTTTTTAGACTTGCAGTTGCACCGGTACCGTACACAAAATGTGCAGTTCTAAATGGATTTGTGCAGTTGTAGAAGCACTTCTGTACAGTTAAAACTAGCAAAAACAATTGGAAGTAATGTATAACCATGGAGGATTGGAAAGGAAAGAAGGGGTTTGCAGTTCTAAAAATTCCTTTAAAACAGCCCTGCCACAAAAACGTTGAACTAAGTAGGGACAATCACCAATCTGCAGACGACTATCGTAAAACTGCGTTACAACAAGCAATTCGATGTCGAAAATTATTGAAAGTGTTAAAAAAAACCTGCTTTGAAATGCATGCAAGGATAATAATATTATTATATTCGCTTAACCTAATTTTGACCATCATAAAACCTAAGCTACTCAAATTGTCCACCGACATTTACCACTAGCATAGTTTTAATAATTATTAATTTTCGCTGCGGAAGTTGTGATGCCGTTACATGCCTCCTGCTATTATATCCTACCCGTTGGTGGCATACCTTTCTGTGATAGCAGTAGTTTGGATGAGCAGTGAGAGCACTGAAGAAGAGCACTGTATTAGAGTGCATGTATATTCTTGGGTTCCGTGCATTGTGAGCAGTGGGAACGCACGCAAAGAATTTCTAGAGCAGTGGAACGTAGTTCTCACGATTTCCCACCTAATTTAAATCATGGGTGCATGGCTGTCTGGTCAATCTGATGGTGATAATATTATTATTATTATGCAAAGGTTTCCGAAAATCACACACGTATACATGCATGCCCATGCAGATTCCTCATGCTGGATGGATGGACGGATGGATGGCTGGATGGATGGATGGGTTGATGGATGGGTGGATGTATGGGTGGATGGATGGATGTTTGGGTGGATGGATTGGTGGTTGAATGGATGGGTTGGTGGGTGGATGGTTGGATGGGTGGGTAGATGGATGGATGTATAGCTGGATGGATGCATGGATGGTTGAATGGATGGGTGGATGGATGCATGGATGGATGGAATGTTGAAAAGCAAGGGAAGGCTGAACAGCAGCTGACTTTATTGCAATGATGGAGGGAAGCATGTACAGTCACTCAGACAGACAGAAAGAGATTTCGAGAGATAATTATAATTGCCTGCTTCAGAGAATCACCCATTAAGATAATAACTTTGTCTTCCAAACACATATTGACTCAACCTACATTTACGAGGCTACGAGACATTATTCATCTCCCACTTGTGTTGCAAACATCAAAATGCATCCTGCACATGCAGTCGACCATTTCGAGGGCTATTACCGGACAGACAATAATATTAGAATGCTGAATGCGTCTGTTGATCACTGCATTATTCTGTCTTTCTAAGCAACGCAGACATGGGACCGGTATGCAATAATATAGGCCTACAGTGTTTAAAGTGACTTGCATGGGTGAGCAGTGGGAACGCAGATGAAGTTTATAGGGAACTCCCATGTTTTAGAGTTCCATACATGGTGAGCAGGGGAAACGACGTTCCCACGCCTTCCCACCCACTTTAAGCCGTGATAATATAATAGGCCTAGAGTGAAATCGTGCCTGGCTTATGCCAATGGCAAAATAGTAGGAAGGCAGCTTTCCTTCAAGAATCGGCTTAATCGGCGTAGGTACATTGTATAACACGCAGCCTAATCCAAACGCTCGATGCTTGTTTTAATTATTTTGAGCAGCTTCTAAAGCTGGTTGATGGCATTCGAGAGTTGATAAGTCAGATCCAACTGATGCACAACGTTCCAAATACGTCTATTGGTTGTCTTGAGCTATACTGCGCCCGTAGAACAGCGAGATAAGCAATACAGGTAAAACATGTTTGTGTTGAATAAGCAATACAGGTAGAACATGTTTGTGTTAAATAAGCAATACAGGTAGAACAAGTTTGTGTTGAATAAGCAATACAGGTAGAACATGTTTGTGTTAAAAAAGCAATACAGGTAGAACATGTTTGTGTTGAATAAGAAATACAGGTATAACATGTTTGTGTTAAATAAGCAATACAGGTATAGAACATGTTTGTGTTGAATAAGCAATACAGGTAGAACATGTTTGTGTTAAATAAGCAATACAGGTGGAACATGTTTGTGTTAAATAAGCAATACAGGTAGAACATGTTTGTTTTAAATAAGCAATATACAGGTAGAACATGTTTGTGTTATATAAGCAATACAGGTAGAACATGTTTGTGTTAAATAAGCAATACAGGTATAGAACATGTTTGTGTTAAATAAGCAATACAGGTAGAACATGTTTGTGTTAAATAAGCAATACAGGTAGGCTACAACATGTTTGTGTTGAATAAGCAATATACAGGTAGAACATGTTTGTTAGGCCGGCCCTTAGCATACAGCCAAAAAATAAAAATCGTAAAATTTTGTCTGGCACCCTTTCAATCCATGCCAATTATAGAAATAACATTATGTTGAAAAGGATTTTGGAATTGCAAAACATTTAGGGGTGCCCCTGGAGCGCCGAAGTTTATTCTATGATACAAATTTGATCAATTGACTCATACAATTTCAACCAAACTATATTCAACACACTGTCACTAAGAATTTTACAAAGATGACTAAAATACACTCTAGTGATGCAACAATGCCAATGAAACAAGTGTTTACTGTTCAATTATAATTCAGGTATTGTTCACTGTTCAGCTGGTCACAGAAGTAAATGATTTCTTTTTGTACAGTCAGGGAACTGTCGTCGATGTTCACTGACAACCTGCAGGAGAAATTGAAGCTGATCCTCATCTTTTGTTAGCTTTTTATTTAAGTTCTGGATGAGTGCCACACCTCGTTCAGCTCTATCATTGACAACAGCCAACCCTTTGAGTACTGCTTGTGTTTCTCGACATGCTTCATGCTCTTCCCAAAGAGCAGGATCTTTGGAAAGCATCATCTCAGATAGTCCATGCAGACCAAGCACCAGGAACAGTTTCTTGGAGTTGGTTGTACAGAATTGTTCCAGACCACTGGTGCCAAGAAATGCATCTGACTTCACTCTGGGTCGCTTAGGCGGATGATCTGGGACTACTTCCATGGCAGCGATCATTAGCTTATTGGAGTCATTGGATACCCTTGAATCAAAAAGAGTAAGCCCAATAAGCTCTTCAGACAAATACAAGAGATGAAGCCTTAGCTTCTTGCTTGTAGCAGAAGAAATTGTAGTATGTGGATGTGAGAAGGTTTGCCAGGAGAGTGAAGTCATTCAGAGGAGCCTCCACAGCAATTGGCGCAGTTATCCAGGCTTTCAGGTAGACAACAACTGAAAAGATGGCAATATCAGGAATGCTGCGTTCTTCTGCAGCAGTCTTCTTGACCTGAGCACGAAAAAGCCACATCTTTATGGTATAGAAGATTTTTGCCATCCATCGTGCCCGGTGCATAGCGCCAAGTGGTCGAAACCGAATTCCACGAGTAGGAACACCTCCAAGAAAGACAACCGAGAGCTCGAGAAATTCCTTGTACTCGTCTCGTAGCTGTGCAGTTGCTAAATGTCTATGAGCAAACTCCAAGATATCAGAACGGTGTGGGGTCACCAATGATTCCACCAAATGATCTGACGAGGCTACCTGGAATTTGTCGCTTTCAATGAATTTCCAATGGTCTCGAAACCTCTTGAAAAGAAGAACATCATGTCCAGTAGAAGTTCCAATGGAAGTTTTTCGAATACAGCCCCATCAATTATTTCCATAACATGGTGTCGACATGCCAGGAAAAGGAGATCTTTATTCAATTCTTGCTCTATTAGGAAACATGCACCTGAGTGATGACCTGTGTTGCTGGCTTTGGTGTCAAAGCACAAAGCAAGCATTCTTTTTTGCGCATCTGTTCCACTTCCTTCCGTCTCTGTGCACGCTGTCTTCGACGCATATCCACCATGTATGTCAGCTGCACCAACTGAACCTGGACGTCCCTTCTGCATTTGAGAGAGTAGAAAGTCTCTGTCTCTAAGAGTGGAGATCATTGTGAGAGCGTCTGCATGGGCAATATCAAACAGGTCATCTAGTCTCTCAATAAATTTATCCTCCTTAATCTTGTGAGCTGTAGCTGTTCGGTGTCTATGCTTTTGAAGTCCTTTCCATTCCACGAACACTTGTCAATATATACAATGCTTTTTACCTCTTACAGGTATACCAGCTCGGTTCCAACATATAGTGACTTTTTCTATAGCCTGTTGACTGGAATAACGGACTGTCTGCTTGCCAACTTTGAGTAGATGCATGAAGTATCCAAAAGTTTGACTATACGATGGCAACTTTGCTCGACGAATTTCAGGCTCATAAGAGCCTGAAATTCGTGAGGCAACTCCTTGCAAAGAGACATTGTGGAAGGCAAAATGGAAGGGAAGAGGGGAAGAGGAAGACCTAGGGAAAAGTTCTTGGACTGGATGATGGAGGATGGATATGGAAAACTAAAAGAAAAAGCACAACATCGAGAAGACTGGCGTCGTTGGGCATCTGGACCTGCCGAGAGGCAGCTTACCTAAAGAAGAGAAGAGCCAAGTAGATAGACACTTGTTTTCCCTTGCGTTTGCATAATTAACTATAAATAATTATTTGTAATATTTCATATTTACTATGTCTGACAATGTAGGCCTATGTTTCCAATAGTAGACTAAAATCAAACGTCTTCCCTTGTATTAAACAACTCTTCAAAAAATATTGCCACCTTTTTCAACCAGACAACAAACGTTAATCAAACATATATTTGAAATTGTACAGTAAAATTTTAGAGCTCACGTAATTTTAATAAGTAAGTAAGTACTAAATATTAAATGTTGATGCATTGCAAACATTAGTAGGTCGACAGAATGTATTAAAGCACTGAAAATGTCAGTTTGCGATTCCAATGATAATTTGGAAGTTTACTCATACATTATTGAAACTTGAGAGCTCGGGGGGCACACCTAAATATTGCCCTATTGCAAAGATTTTTTGCACAAATTATTTTCTTCATAATTGAAATAGATTGGAGGGGTGCCAGTTGATTATTTTTAACTTTCATTTTTAAGGGCCGGCCTAATGTTTGTGTTAAATAAGCAATACAGGTAGAACATGTTTGCGTTAATGAGTGTGATAACAACGTAGAAAAATAAATTTACTACATAGTCACAGACCGACGACTTCGTCGCTGCCGTCTTTTAGCTCAGCTTTATATCAGTTTTCTGCAGTTGCATCAAGTGTAATCTAGGGCTTAGAGGTCTGCATTCCTAATCCTAGTATAGCCTATTATATGCACCGGATCTATCTCAACGGCGTACTAAGGAAGGCGGGCAATATATTTTTTTTATCTTCGTTCGTCATCTTTATTATTCCATTTTTATGACATAGGGCCTAATATGGGTAGGGTTACCATAAGTGCTCAGGTGAAAAAGAGGACACATAAAATGTTCATCCGGTTATCATCTCGTAGCGCGCTCCAAAATATGTACATGGCTTCATAGTGCTACACCAATGTCAAGTGTTGTACAAAAAACCCCATTAAACTACACAAAATATGTACATGGTTTCAATTTAAACATTATTGAGTGAGTGCTCAGTACTTCAGTTCAGTACACATTAGGCTACATTACTGTCAGTCTGTCACTCTTTGTACACAGAAACAAAACAGTGAATTCCTACTAACGTACTTACTTACTTACCATAGACTGCGCTTGGGGCTCAGCCCCAAAACTGATGGCCTTCAACAAGTTAGGCTGGCTGCTGAGAAAACACTTTCAGTGCGTCTGTAAATAAACACTTACATTTCGGCATTTTTTATGTCAATGTTTTCGTAAATTTGAAATTTTTTATTATTTTATTCACCATTCTCATTATGTACAGGGTGCGCCAAAAAAAAGTAATCCCCTACGGTTTTTAGCCCATATCTTGGCCAAACATACGAATTTTAAAATGAAACTTTACAGTCTTAAAGGCAATTCAAAATTACGTACAATGGTCAAATTTCAGCAAAATATTTCAAACAGAACAAAAGTTATGCTACTTTTAGGGAGGTCACCCACCGTTTTTTGGCGATTCAAAAACGAAACGCAACAAAAACCAGGTGTTTTGCCAATATCTTGGCCCGAAGTAAGAATTTCGAAATGAAACTTTACAGGCTTTAGGACAATTCATATTGACACATGATGGCCAAATTTCATCAGAATATTCCAACCGGAACAAAAGTTATGACTCTTTTAGAGAGGCCATCCACCGTTTTTTGACGATTCAAAAACGTAACGCAACAAAAAGTACTAAAACGTGATTTTATTGTCTCATCTCAAATAACTGTTGTCAAATAAACATGGTTGTGCTTCACAACGTGTGTTCAATGTGCCCACCACCAATGCCAACACTTCTTATAATTATTATTTGAGATGAGACTTAATAAAATCGTGTTTTTGTTACTTTTCGCTGCGTTACGTCTTTGAATCGTCAAAAATTGGGGGTGGCCTCACTAAAAGTGGTATAACTTTTGTTGTGCTCAAAATATTTTAATGAAATCTGGCCATCATGTGCAAATATGAATTGTCCGTACGCCTGTAAAATTTAATATCTAAATTCTTACTTTTGGCCAAGATATTGGGAAAAAACTTAGTTTTTGTTGCGTTTCGTTTTTCAATCGTCAAAAAACGGTGGGTGGCCTCCCTAAAAGTGGCATAACTTTTGTTCCGATTGAAATATTTGGATGATATTTGAACCATTGTACGTAAATATGAATTGCCTTTAAGACTGTTAAATGTCATTTAAAAATTAGTATTTTTGGCCAAGATATGGGCTAAAAACCGTAGGGGATTACTTTTTTTTGGCGCACCCTGTACATTGTACAGTGTACCTAACGTTATATTTATGCGTTAAAAAACCCGCCTCAGGGACCGGAAGTCTAATGGTTCCCATACCATTGACCTAAATATTGCTGGAACGCGCATTTAATTCACAGAACAGAATCCTTGAGAATAGTATAATAACACGGAAAAGACTTGCTTTTCCGAAATGTAAGTAAGATCGATCGATCGGGGCACAGGCGGGAAAAACCCGGACAAAAGCCATATTTCTCGAAAGCTCCCCGGACGCCCCGGACAGGGGCCAAAAAAGAGGACATGTCCGGGGAAACCCGGACGCATGGTAACCCTAAATATGGGCCTAATTATTTCACAATCTGCATCCAACAACGATAGGCCTACATAATTATAATTTTTGTCTGGATAATGATATATAATTATATTATATAGGCCTATGTATATAATTATATATATAGTTGTGCATTACAAATGCCAGAAAGGATAGCCTAAAATTTACTTATCCTCCTTCGTCCATCCACCGATCCATCTATTCATCCATTCAACCATCAGATTCTATCCACCTATCCGTCCATCGATCAATCCATCTAGGCCTATATATCCATCCATCTATCCATCCATCTACTCATTTAACCATCTATCCACCCATCCATCAATCTACATATCCATTAGGACCTCTTCAAGATTCCTACTCAGAAGCGCTCCCGACTACAGCGTGGACACCGAACCTGATATTCACGCCGAAGCGCATGAGCAATTGGGAACTTGCTCAAGGTCCATATTACAGGGCAGTCTGAGGTGGATTCGAATCTGTATTCTGCAATCCCCGGCTGCAACGCAACGAACTACCACTACACCACAGCACCCCACTAGTCTACTTTCCATCATCCGGCATTCGCTAGAGTGCGCACGTGTGACAGAGACTCCAGAGCCTTCTATTACTGAGACTCCGTAGGGCGTAGGCCTACAGCAGAAATTTGAACGCCATCAACATAATTATTAAGCCCTCGTCAAATCTGGATCCATCATCCACAGTCCACCATGCTAACCATCACAGGACTGCAGTCTATGTGGATAAGTTTCCGCTTTCTGTCTGCCTTAATCCACTGCTATAACCCCCACCATCGTCTGTATGAGCAATGAGCAATGGCAGCGTCAACTCTAGCCTATAGGCCTAATTACAATTTCATGAGCTGGTCGCGTCACTTCAGGGTCATTTGAGAGGGGGTGGGGTTATTCAGCAGGTCGAAGAAATTAAACGTAGACCTTATTAAACATTCCAAAGCAACCTTAAAAGCGGCTTTAACAATGTCATCTAGACCTAACTCCGCCCCTCTGACTCGACCCTATGGAAACCGGACTCCCCCCCCCCGGGCTAGGTGCAAATTAGTACAATTAGGTCTAAGCCTACAATTCATTTGTCACTATTAAAGAAAGGACGCACGTGTCCATTTAAGCCCAAATAACTCTTTTGTGATAGGGCCTATATCTATCATGGTTTTAGACCGAGGCCTATAGGTCCATTAAAAGAAAGAGTCGGGGTAAAATTGACCCAGTCTAGCGTAGTCTGCACTTAGTAGGCCCAGGCCCAGGTCCAGGCCCAGGCCCAGACCAAGGAATTTACGTTGAAAAACCAATAATAATCCTATTCAAAACATCGCAATGATTAGGCCTGTACGTGTAGGCTGCAGTAACATAGTAGGTTAGGCCCACCAAAATGATCATCCTTCAGTCTGCAGTCAGTCTGTGTGTGTTTGTCCGCTTGCCTGAGTTGTAGGCCTACCACAGTAGGCTATAAATATTTATAGGCTACTGTGGTTGCACTCTGAATTTTGACCCCCATGCCTAGGCCTATCGATTGTGCTCCACAAGCATGGGCGGAGTTCATTAGGGGCTAGGGGGGGCTAAGCCCCTCCAAGAAGGCCAGATTCCACTTTTTTAACCATGGAAATGGTATAATTTTTCGGGGTTAGCCCCCCAACAATAGGCTAAGTCCCAGACTCGGGCTTAGCTCCCCCAAGAACGGAAACCAAACTCCGCCCATGTCCACAAGTGCCTACTATCAAGCTGTTTCACGCGACTTGGGTATTTTGGTCGCTCTAGTTTATTTTTCGAAAGTGCAAAATTAGGCCTACGATTAGGCCTACCATGAACGACCTATTAAAATTATCGCGGTAGGCCTACCAAAGATATTAGAGTCGTAGACTGGGCCTACTTCGCCTGTCAGCGGCCAGTGCGTTGCTGTCATGACGTCACTATCTGACATGCGCAGAGGGAATCTGTTGTTCGTGTCTATTTCATGAGGTTCAATGCGGATTATTAATTGCTTAATTATTTAAGTTATTTTAAAATTTGATTTTAGATAGATAGCGACGCAACTATCTCATCAGCGAAATAATACGCCGAAGAATTATTTTTGGTTAGTGTATCGGAGATTAGCGATAATATCTGATCGGGGCCGTGACGTGGACGGCCTTTGATTTATATTGGTTTTATCGCAGAACGACGTAATTATCGCTCAGCTGTTGGGTCAATATAAAAGCAGAGAGGGCAGCTGTCGCGATGCTGTAGGTGTTCGCATTTCTCAGCAGTTCTTATCGGATAGTTGGGCTTCAGTGGCTATGGTGGAAATAGCTTTTAATAGCTACTGACCATCAGTAGAGTGTGTAGGGTCAGTTTTGAAAACACGTTTAGTATTTTCATCTGGTTTTTACTGGCAGTGAAAACAAGGGTTGTTGTGTTACTTTCGTGCGCGATTACGTGGCGCTATCGGCCAGTCGTGTCGCTGTGTATTTTTTCTCACCGGACTATTACACGTTTTTAGGCATGACTTTGGTTGGCATTAAAGATCAGCGCTATAGATCTGTAACTTGACTTTGATGAACGAACATTTGTGTAATACTTTGTAAGAGCCATGCAGAGTGAGTAAGTAAGTTGGTATATTCTTTATTAATCCAACTGCAGAACCGCACTTTGGTTTACATGAAATTATGCATCATAAAGCATTCTGGGTAAAAATAGTTTTCTCATTAAGTGGTATGCAATGTATTATTAACAGTGGATATTAATATAATTGTTGTGATAATACCATAATTTGTATAGAAAAGGTCCGAACAGTATAAAGAAATTCAGATTTTTGCTACATGATCAATATTGTAAAGAGGCAGACTTTATTTTGCTGCACAGATTCAGATTTTGTAATGTACTGTTTTTGTAGGTAGTTCATGTTACCTACAAATAAGATTATGTTATCAATATCAAGAACTGCTTCTTACTTATAATTAACTTTTCGGTTGTGTTTTAAGCTGTAGACACATGCATTCAAAAGGTCAATTTCTGTAACTGTTTTACTTGTAGGTTTTGTATATACATGTATGATAGAAGATGTTCAGGAGAAGGTGATGTTTTTTAATGGGGCTTGTTTTCGCAAGATTATCAAACTTTTGGTGCCTTATCTGGATTGAGGTAGGTATTTGATCTGTTGCTATTTAAGTATTTATATTATAACTAGTTCAGGCTACATTTTATTTATAAAATAAATTTGTCTATGTACACTGTACAGTATGCTTTTCTGAATCCCAGTTGTAGTTTAGGCATGAATAAGTAAATAAGTAAGCATATTCTTTAATATAACCATCTGTCATACAGCACTCTGGTCAACAACCATCACACTATCAAATTCACTTAAACGTAAAAGACTAACAAGAGCTAACACCGGCTTCTAGGCAGTACATCTAGTGAACCACAAACCTCATGGAAGACTTTGGATGGAATTTACATTTCTGGATTGGTTGCTGATGTGAGAATCCAGTCCTGATTTCATATTTACGGTACTAGTAAAATAATCCATGGGATGATTAGCAGGTTGGTTGTTGGCTTCATACATTTTGGAGATTAATATAGCACCCCTTCAAGGTTACTATTCTGGAGCACTCCCAACCCAAATGTGGCTGAAAAGTACTGCTTTAAAGCTGCGTGTGATCAGACGCATATTACGAGTTGTAATTATACTGCAGTGTGTCTGTTTGATTAAAAAAATTCATGAATAGTTTGAATACATAATGTGTTAGTCTTGCTGGAACTTGCATGGCACATATGCTGGTGTACATCAGAGCAAATACTAATATTTATTTTGAACTCTTGTTAGTATGGGCAGCGTAAATAAGCAGCGTTTACAAACAATCTCACCTGGTCACATCATGCGCATTTGTGAGCTTGTCTTTCGTCTTGCAGCTTTTGTTTGTCTTGTGTATGTTTATATGAATGGACAATGTTGGCTATTCTATTTCCTGTCACCGAACAAAATGCTTAAACACATATTTTGCCAAATGTATTGATTCAGCTGAAGAGCTTGTATTGTATTGTATTGTATTGTTTTGTATTGTATACAGCAGAACTCTATATGCTTACTTTCATCAACCTTCAAAGGTGCTTCCATGCAATTGACTGTTGCTTTCCTGTAAGCACTTTGAATTTTTTTTCAGACTCCCCAACATCCCATTTCAATCATTTAATTGGATGCATGTGCTATGACAGTTTTGCTAGGATTCATTAGAAATTGGAAATGAATGAGTAATGAATGAATACATTAACAGAATTTTACTTTATCACCTTTTTCAAATATTGTGTTATTGTTTTTACATGAGTGCATTAAATTTAAGATTATTTTTCCTGCCCGTATAAAAATATATATTTTTGCAGCTGTTGTTGACAAACTGATGGCATGCTTGCAATAGATTAAACTGAAGCTTCTGAAGCCAATATGTTTCCTTGCCAAAGTGATTCACAGTGGCATCATTAAATCACTCATGAATATGACCATTATGTCATTGTTCTGAGCACTCTTTGTTCTGGCCATTTGAACCTGGCTGATGTGGTGGACATGCCTGCGTAATGTGGTGGACATGCGTGGCTAATGTTTCTGTTCAATGATGTAGGACGTCAGATGACATAAGCAGTGGTCCATGCGTGATTGATGGCCTGTCAAATTATTGTGTTGTTGGACGTTGGTGCAATGTATGTGACCACTTGCAGTGCAGCCTTTGACTTGTGCGGCCGCGTGAAGTGTTAGCGTAAGAGCTCTGGGACAGCTGTGAGTGCATGTCGTAGATTAATTTTGAAATGGGCTTGGCTTTCCTAGCAAGCATGCTTCTAATCTGACATCAAAGGCTGGTAAGCAGAGAAGCTGGTGAAGTAACAGTATCTCTTTGTCCGAAGAACAAGGACCACTGTGGCCTAAACTAGATCGTTTATCACCATTGGGTCTGTCCTCTTGAATGTTCTTACTTCCTCTGTACATGTACTTCCTTTCCTTTTAGATCTGTTCCTGCATCTCTGTCTCTCCTCAAATCCTATTTTTCTGCTGAGGTACTCGCACCAGAAGCGCTACTGAATGCTGTGTGCGGTGCTATATAAGTTTAAGATTACAATACATTTCATGTAAACATTGAAAATAGTTTATAATTACAATATAATATTATTGCATGTAAACATTGAATTCTAATCTGAAATTACAATTATTTACATTACATGTGGACATTGAATTCTTGCATCTGGACACACGTTATCGTAAGATGTTCAATTGTTCATGTATTTCTCCCAGCAAAGTCTCATCTTGAAACATAAGCGTTAAACCGCACATTTTACAAACCTTTTTTCGTTGACATTTAAGAACACTGGGCACCGTAACTGAAATGTTTCTCCTGTTTTGTGTTTTTTGATTTTTTAGGTGAATAATGAGATTGTACGTTCTGTGTTCTTTCACCGGTGAAGTATTCTAACAACAATTCTAATCAGGCATTTCAATCATGGCAAAGCTCAAGGATAGCTTCCTGTTCAAGTTCCTCTTCATCGCCGCGTTTATCTGGCTTGCCGTCGTCGTTATGATGAATCTGCCCGCATCTCAGCTGACTTTCACTAAGGATTCGGACGATCCGGAACATTCTTGGAAGTCCGGAGAGAACGTCGGTGGAAAACTAAAGCAGCCTGTAATCGAAAGACTGGATCTCGACCGTCTTCGGTTCGAGGAGGCGCGACGGCAGGACGCGGCGTCGCAGCTGCGCGAGAAGGAGCAGCTGCGGAGGGAGAAGCTGATACGGGAGGAGATCAAGCAGCGGCGAGCGATGGACCGGATGGTACCGCCGTTTAAGTTGACGGACAATACGACTTTCGAGGGTGGTAGTCGGACGGGAAATGCGTTGTTGAAAGGTTCGGCAGGGAGAGCTAAAGGTGTCGATGTTGAAGATCTGATTAAGAGCGGCCTTATCGTTCCACGGTGGGGCGACTTTCAGGAGAAACCGGTGGATTCTAAGTCACCCGGTTTGTTGTTTTGCTTGCTCTCTAGCTATTGAGTAACGCTATTGTTGTGTTCTCTTGTGACCAGCAGAAAAACCGCTGGATTCTAAGTCACCCGGTTTGTTGTTTTGCTTGGTCTCTAGCTATTGAGTAAAACTGTTGTTTTGTTCTCTTGTGAGCATTGGCCCTCTTGTTTGTGCTGGTGATATGAATTATTGCCTTCTTGTTATGGTACACTTTTGAAGTTCTGATAAATGTCAGAGATAGACCTTTCTTTTCAGACCAATGATTAGTGTATGTGTGTCTGAGCATTTGTTTATAGTGCCCTTCAAGAAATCTACTCAGGGGCGCTCCCAACTACCGCGGGTACACTGAATCAGAGTTTCACGCCGAAGCGCATGAGCAGTTGTGAGTGAAGGACTTGATCGGGGTCCCTACGTGGTCACTTGAGGTGGATTCGAACCTACTGTTACTAATCTTACGCTTCTGCCCCTTTGTGGTAATAACATCTGGACCCCTCTGAAGCTCTTACTCTCTTCTTTCAGGAAGCAACTTAAACTCGCTTATTTCTGCTTTTCAGTCATGCAATGATGATGATCTAACTGCCCTACTACGTGACAACCGAGGATGTCACACCGCCAATCGCCACTGCTGTGCGCACTTGCAACAATAGCATGTAATTTCTGTTTCAATGTTTCTGTGTACCTTGAAGAAAAGCCCATGTTGTAAACAGAATGGATACGATGTTCTTTTAACTGCATGCGTGTATTGATCATGGCTGACGCCGCGTGACAGCTTTGTCGTGTTGCTTGTTATTGATTTGCTAAGATTTGAATTTTGTTAGGTGAGCATGGAAGTGATGTTAACATAAACAAAGACACTCTACCAACTGAAGAGAAGGAGAAGTTTGATCAGGGTTGGCAGAAGAACGCCTTCAACCAGTACGCGAGCGACATGATATCCGTACATCGCACGCTACCCGACGTCCGAGACAACGAGTAAGGCCTGACTTATGACTTATGCCTAGAAGCCACACTGGTCACTATGTTTCTTTCTTTCTCACTGAAAAACTGTTTTATTTAGCCGTTGTGTGACTGGGAGCACTTCTGAGTAGATTACCTTGACGGTGCGCTGTATAAAAGGTCAATAATAATAATAATAATAATAATAATAATAATAATATCAATATAAGTTATATGTAAGTGGGATATATGGTAGGTGGGGTATAAGTGTTTCTTCTCGCAGGGCCTTGCGCACTTGGAGCACCTCTGAGTGTTTAAAACCAAAAGGTGCAGACCTGTGAAGAAACCGGTGTCAGTTTTCCGGGGAGCGAGTGCTGCCTCGTGTCATCCATGCGCCTCTGAGTAGTTTCTTGAAGAGGCGCTATATAAATTCTAATAATGAATGAATGAATGCACGCAGCACAGGGAAAAAATGACAAATTTTGAACTTTTATTCTCACATTGCGTAGTCTTTAGGCAGGGCTTCTCAAACTAGAAAATCGGTGGACAATAGAGTTTAAGCGGACTGGCTTTATAATGCTTCCGATACAGAATAATGTGGATATTATTATTATTAAATATTGTGATGGTTTGAGCAGCCATTTCAATAGCCACTGCCTTTGAATTTATTGGCGAGTATTAAAGATTCTTTTAAGAGATTAATTCCTTTATTAGTTTGCGTAATAGTAGTTAAATCATTCTTTTGTCATCTTTAATCTCCTTGTGAACGTGTGTGTGGAGCTGAGCTACCGATGCGTTTGTGTTAAAATGCTGCACAGGTGATTTTTCATTGTTGATCTAATTGATTGTTTTCGTACCGATTTTATTTGCATTGTATTGATTTTCTGTCATGGTTATTAAAGACATATATTCGGTATGACTTTGAAATGCAGTGTCTGTCGAAACAGATGTCAGATCTATTTTAATGCCATTTTTCTACATTAATATTCTAATAACTAAGTGAACAATCTCAATCAATCGATCAATCAATCAAAATTTATATAGCACCCCTTCACGGTACCTACTCAGAGGCACTCAATCTGTACTTTTCTGTTTCCATAGTCTTCTGTTATCCCCTTTCCATGTATTCAAGCAGTTCAGATTCATCTTATTGGGTCATTTTAAATTTTGTAATAATTCACTGCAATATTACTAGTACTTAGTAGAACACTGTAGAACAATGGAACTTCTATTAATCAAGACATTGTCCAGTTGTTACATTGAAGCTTTCTTGCACGCATACTGTAGTTAAAAACAGAAGAAAATTGTGAAGCATGAATGTTCGTATACCGGGGAACTGTTCTTATGAGGATTACATGTACCTTGCAGTTGAAAGAATCTGCATAATTGTATGCATGAAGCACTTACTTAGCCCCCTTTAAGAAACTCACAAGGGCATTCTGGCATTGCTGCAGACAAACATGTCTAAATCAAGCAGAAAACTGTTTCTTGAACTGCTATAGCATCTAGCAGTGATCGTATATCTTGTAGTATATTGGCCTGGGCTGGGAGCCTCTCTGAGTAGGGATCTTGAAGGGGCGCTATATAAATTCTGATCAATTGATTGATTGATTGATTGATTGATCAATTGATTGATTGATTGACTGACTGATCAATTGATTGGTTGGTTGATCAATTGGTTGATTGATTGACTGATCAATTGACTGATCAGTTGATTGATTGTTTGATCAATTGATTGATTGATTGATGTTGTTCCATTTTAACCTGCTTCATCTTGATTTGTATGATTTTGCAGGTGCAGGAAGCTGAAGTACCACGACAACCTGCCGGATACGAGCGTCATCATTATCTTTCACAACGAAGCGTGGTCTGCTCTCTTACGTACCGTCCACAGCGTTCTCGATCGTTCCCCTCCGGAGCTCATCAAGGAAGTCATTCTCGTTGACGACTTCTCTGATTTGCGTATGTTTACAAGTTTTTCATATGGTTATGGTAATTATGAGGTAATTGGTTTATAGGTAAATCGGGTAACTGTAGAACTTATATATAATATAAGAACATACTTATATTGGATTTAGATTTTGTGTTGTTTTGAAACATTTGACTTTGATTGGCTGTTTTGATGATGTACATTTATTGTACCTTGTCTGTACACCAAATTTCGGATGGCAGTTGGTCAGATGGTTATGTCTTAGAAAAAGAATATTCTTGTGATGGCATACTTAAAGCATTGTACGGTCATTTGGCTGAAGCCCAGATGATCTGTTGGTAAATGTAAAAACGATTATTTGGGGAATACTGTTTTTCATGTAACAGGGCTTTCTTGATGATTATTATCAATTTTATTGCTTTTCTAGATATCTGACACTATCTCACTATGTGTAGGATTATTCTGCATATAGGAAACTCATAAATTTTATATATGGCAACTGATGACGTTGAAAATGTCCCACGCACAACGTCGCACTGCCACATAAATTTGCTCCATTGTTATTAATATCCTTGTGTACGTCTTGTCCATCTGGTAATGGCCGTGTGCTGTGACATATATCTTCATCTCCTATACGGTGACATGGTTCGGTGCAGTTTACATGAGCATTCTGTGAACACGTGCTACTTGTGCAGAATGCAGCCTGTTACATATAACTTATTTTACAAAGGTTTTATGTGTAAGTTCAGCTTATAAGCAACATAAATAAATATTGTGTTTAAATTACTAATATTAACTGATCTGAGTTTGTTGTACATAGGGTTTGTTAGGAGATACTGTTTTTGACACTTCTAGACCAGATTTGCTGACTACAGATTTATGTATTTATATCAATCAGTCAATCGTAATTTGTATAGCGCCCCTTCAAGGTACCTACTCAGAGGCGCTCCCAGCCGAGATCAAGCGACTTAATTGCAAATTAAGATATATTTATATTTTCATGTGTTCCAGCTCACCTTCAGAAGCCGCTTGAGGAGTACGCGGCCAAACTGCGCAAGGTGCACGTATTGCGAGCGAAGAGTCGCCAGGGACTCATTCGAGCGCGACTGCTCGGCGCCTCACGTGCCACCGGTCAGGTGCTCACGTTTCTCGACTCACACTGTGAATGCACTCGAGGTTGGTGCCAAATGTTGTTTTCCAAGCATTGTCCGTAAGGTTGTGGAAGCGTCCGTTTCCATTTGTCATTTATTACCAATGTCTTAATGCGATTAGTGTGCAAATTGATATTGCAGAAATTGTTGTTGCATGGCTTTGATATGAATGCACAAATTGCACAGGTGTAGAAAGTATGATCAAGATGCAGGTGGTCAGGATACGCAGAGTGCACCTGCTCCAAGCTATTTATGTGGTTTTTATTGCAGGCGGTCTGTCCTGTTAGTAGTTTCTGATTTGTGTTCTTCTTGTGAATTGTTTCAATTGCATAAATGTACAGTACACTGTAATCGGTGGCAGCGTCTGTCAACCGGATTGTATTGTATTGTATTGTATCTGGCCATTTATAAAGCGCTTCTCGCAGCAAGAGCCTTTCAGAAGCGCTCCCAGTGCGTTGAACCCCGGGGAAAAAGGCAAGTTTTTAGACAAGAGAAAGACGAGGATACACTACCAGAGAGAGGATGGATTGTTTTAATAAAGCAAATTACCGTATTATTTTAACATAATGCTTATAGTTAAAGTGTTTACTCATATTGACAGTTTATTGTTAATAACACCATGTACACCCGAGTGCGACTATGCAATTAGTTTAATAAAGAATATACTTACTTACTTTTCTTCCTCTTCTAATTTACTGTTTTGTATGTATGTGCACTTGTTTTAGCGCCACTTCAAGATATATATCCTACTAAGAAGCGCTCCCGACTACAGCGCGGACACTGATTCGGAGTTTCACGCCGAAGCGCATCAGCAATTGCAAGTGAGGGACCTGCTCAAGGTCCATACAAGGCAGCACGAGGTGGATTCAAACCTGCAACCCTCTGGCTGCAAGGCAACGAACATACCCACTACACCTCCACGCCCCACTGTTATTTTCTGATTAGACGACTAATGGAGACTTTTCCTACATTTCAGGTTGGATAATGGAGATTTTTCCTACGTTTCAGGTTGGCTAATGGAGACTTTTCCTACATTTCAGGTTGGCTAATGGAGACTTTTCCTACATTTCAGGTTGGATAATGGAGATTTTTCCTACGTTTCAGGTTGGCTAATGGAGACTTTTCCTACATTTCAGGTTGGCTAATGGAGACTTTTCCTACATTTCAGGTTGGCTAAAGGAGACTTTTCCTACATTTCAGGTTGGATAATGGAGACTTTTCCTACGTTTCAGGTTGGCTAATGGAGACTTTTCCTACATTTCAGGTTGGCTAATGGAGACTTTTCCTACATTTCAGGTTGGCTAAAGGAGACTTCCTACATTTCAGGTTGGCTAATGGAGACTTTTCTAACATTTCAGGTTGGCTAATGGAGACTTTTTCTACATTTCAGGTTGGCTAATGGAGACTTTTCCTACATTTCAGGTTGGCTAAAGGAGACTTTTCCTACATTTCAGGTTGGATAATGGAGACTTTTCCTACGTTTCAGGTTGGCTAAAGGAGACTTTTTCTACATTTCAGGTTGGCTAATGGAGATTTTTCCTACATTTCAGGTTGGCTAATGGAGATTTTTCCTACATTTCAGGTTGGCTAATGGAGACTTTTCCTACATTTCAGGTTGGCTAATGGAGACTTTTTCTACATTTCAGGTTGGCTAATGGAGACTTTTCCTACATTTCAGGTTGGATAATGGAGATTTTTCCTACGTTTCAGGTTGGCTAATGGAGACTTTTCCTACGTTTCAGGTTGGCTAATGGAGACTTTTCCTACATTTCAGGTTGGATAATGGAGATTTTTCCTACGTTTCAGGTTGGCTAATGGAGACTTTTCCTACGTTTCAGGTTGGCTAATGGAGACTTTTCCTACATTTCAGGTTGGCTAAAGGAGACTTTTCCTACATTTCAGGTTGGATAATGGAGATTTTTCCTACGTTTCAGGTTGGCTAATGGAGACTTTTCCTACATTTCAGGTTGGCTAATGGAGACTTTTCCTACATTTCAGGTTGGCTAAAGGAGACTTTTCCTACATTTCAGGTTGGATAATGGAGACTTTTCCTACGTTTCAGGTTGGCTAATGGAGACTTTTCCTACATTTCAGGTTGGCTAATGGAGACTTTTCCTACATTTCAGGTTGGCTAAAGGAGACTTCCTACATTTCAGGTTGGCTAATGGAGACTTTTCTAACATTTCAGGTTGGCTAATGGAGACTTTTTCTACATTTCAGGTTGGCTAATGGAGACTTTTCCTACATTTCAGGTTGGCTAAAGGAGACTTTTCCTACATTTCAGGTTGGATAATGGAGACTTTTCCTACGTTTCAGGTTGGCTAAAGGAGACTTTTTCTACATTTCAGGTTGGCTAATGGAGATTTTTCCTACATTTCAGGTTGGCTAATGGAGATTTTTCCTACATTTCAGGTTGGCTAATGGAAACTTTTCCTACATTTCAGGTTGGCTAATGGAGACTTTTTCTACATTTCAGGTTGGCTAATGGAGACTTTTCCTACATTTCAGGTTGGCTAATGGAGACTTTTCCTACATTTCATGTTGGCTAATGGAGATTTTTCCTACATTTCAGGTTGGCTAATGGAGACTTTTCCTACATTTCAGGTTGGCTAAAGGAGACTTTTCCTACATTTCAGGTTGGATAATGGAGATTTTTCCTACGTTTCAGGTTGGCTAATGGAGACTTTTCCTACATTTCAGGTTGGCTGATGGAGACTTTTCCTACATTTCAGGTTGGCTAATGGAGACTTTTTCTACATTTCAGGTTGGCTAATGGAGACTTTTCCTACATTTCAGGTTGGCTAATGGAGACTTTTCCTACATTTCAGGTTGGCTAAAGGAGACTTTTCCTACATTTCAGGTTGGCTAATGGAGACTTTTTCTACATTTCAGGTTGGCTAATGGAGACTTTTCCTACATTTCAGGTTGGCTAAAGGAGACTTTTTCTACATTTCAGGTTGGCTAAAGGAGACTTTTCCTACATTTCAGGTTGGCTAAAGGAGACTTTTCCTACATTTCAGGTTGGCTAAAGGAGACTTTTCCTACATTTCAGGTTGGCTAATGGAGACTTTTCCTACATTTCAGGTTGGCTAATGGAGACTTTTCCTGCATTTCAGGTTGGCTAAAGGAGACTTTTCCTACATTTCAGGTTGGCTAATGGAGACTTTTTCTACATTTCAGGTTGGCTAATGGAGACTTTTCCTACATTTCAGGTTGGCTAATTGAGACTTTTCCTACATTTCAGGTTGGCTAAAGGAGACTTTTCCTACATTTCAGGTTGGCTAAAGGAGACTTTTCCTACATTTCAGGTTGGCTAATGGAGACTTTTTCTACATTTCAGGTTGGCTAAAGGAGACTTTTCCTACATTTCAGGTTGGCTAAAGGAGACTTTTCCTACATTTCAGGTTGGCTAATGGAGATTTTTCCTACATTTCAGGTTGGCTGGAGCCGTTACTCGATCGCATTGCAGAGAACAAGTCTAACGTCGTGACGCCGATTATTGACGTGCTCGATGACTCAACGCTTCGTTACCAGTACAGCAGCGCTCGGAGCACGAGCGTCGGAGGATTCGATTGGAACCTGCAGTTCAACTGGCATGCCATTCCGCAGAGGGAGGTGGCTCGTCGGAAGAGCATCGTGGAACCAGTGCGGTACGTCGCTCGATATATTTATTGATAAGGCAATAAGATTTGTTCATATATTCTAAGTAAAGTTAAAATACAGTGCAATTATTAACATCTTTTTTAAAATAATGATAAATAATAATACAAAAAGATGTTGATAATTGCACTTGTATTTTAAGTTACTTAGAATATATGAACAAATCTAAATGACGTCTGTTAGCTATCTAGCATCAGACTATATATATTTTTATTTTAGGTGGCCATAACCAGCGGGACTTTTCTGTCTTTTCGGGGTTCCGTTTTGTGACCAACAGATTACTTGTTCCTAGTATGACGAGATGTTACTTTGTAGACTTTTGGCTCAATAAATTGATGGTTATGGTTATGCCCTTTCAGGATAACTGTTCAGAGGCATTCGTCACACAGGCACGGTCACAGAGGAAAGTCTTGAGTAGTTTATAAAAAGAGTTATGCGACAATTCTCCCGCGAAAGGGAACTTGGGCCATAGGTATGATGTGACATCGAATGTAATCTGATGGCAAAGGTGGGATTTATTATATTTTGAGTGTACTGTGTTGTACACTTTGACATGGACTTTGAATTGGAATGTATCGTTAGCTTGTGTGCGTATTGTTCTCATTGTGGATCTCGTTTTTTTTCCAGGAGTCCGACGATGGCTGGTGGTTTATTTTCCATCGATAAGGCGTACTTTGAGTACTTGGGAACGTACGATCCGGGAATGGACATCTGGGGTGGAGAGAACCTGGAGCTGTCCTTTCGGGTGAGATCTCATCCACTGGTAAAACGTGTGCACGGTTTAGGTCTGAGGTACATTGTTTGAAGAACCAGTGGGTGACCTATCGCATTTGGTAGTCTTTTCAATTAATCAATCAAATTTGTGTAGCGTCCCTACCAAGCGCTTTTCTTGAGGGAGGCACTTGCGACCCAGGTCATGCGAAAAAGAGCAATCTTCAAAAGTTGGTGAAACTCAGAACAGATAGATAAGATATCTGTTGACTTGGATGTCACGTAGTGTATCGAATTTCAGATTTTGAATAAGTTATTACGAAGATCTCGGTTTCTTTGTGGAATTTTTGGTAATCGATTTTGCAGATCGGTGAGGGCAAGAAGAGAAGGCTGAAAGAAATTAGCAAGTTTTGTCGCAATGAATGAACAACTATGAAAACTTCTTCAGTGTTGTTACACAGTACACATCTCTGTGCATGCAGTTACAAGGGTGCTAAGAAGTTCAGCACTTAATCAAAGATGCCTCTGAATAATTATCTTTAAGGGTGCTATATAAATTCTATGGATGGATGGGTGGACGGACAGATGGATGGATGGATGGAAGGATCGAAAACCTGCAGGGCTATTTTTAAGGAATTTTTAGAACTGCACAACTCCTTTCCTTTCCCATCCTCCATGGTAAATTACTTCCAATCGGAGGTCATTGACCATTTTTGCTAGTTTTAACTGTAAAGAAGTGCTTCTACAACTGCATAAATCCATTTAGAACTGCACATTTTGTGTACAACTGCACGTTAAAAGAGCCCTGAAAACCTGTGTGTTATTATATTCAACTACTACTAACAACCTTTGCCATGTGTATAGGTTTGGATGTGTGGTGGGGCACTAGAGATCGTTCTCTGTTCTCATGTGGGACACATATTTCGCAAGCGCAGCCCCTACTCATGGGGCAACATTGGAAATGTCCTTAAAAAGAACACGATACGTCTGGCCGAGGTCTGGCTGGACGACCAGAAGAAATATTACTATGAGCGATTGGGAAATGATTTGGTAAGATTGACGGCGGCTAGGGTTCTTTGGCGGACGGCTGGCTTCGTCTGGCTACCCTTTGGGTTGTGTGGTGAAGGGATTTCTTTTCCTCCAACCCAATAGCATTTTGGCTTTTCCCTTGGATTGCTTGCTGTTGTCATAGAATGTTTCAGTGAGTTATGGATTTTCGAGATTAGGCAACGAACAAAGGTGCTGTGGATTTAAAATCAGGGGCATGTACTTTCAACGATCAATTTGGCTTTGATGGACATTTTTCACACATAAAATATGGCCTTGCAGGGATTGTTGCAATTTTACTTTCATAATAGAATTTTTAATTGTATTATTAGCATGATTCTCCTTTTGACAAATTCTAAATATGTCGTTAAATAACGTTTTGTTCTGTAGTTTTTAATACTTCTTTTTATTCTTGATTATTACTTTTGCTTTTGACAGTGGAATTGTGTCCCTGCTAAAAAATATTTTGGTTTTGTATTGTTTATGAGACAAAATCTCTTCAACATCCGTTGGTTACTGTTTTAAACAGATAATTGGTACGGATTTGATGATTGTAAACATTGACCAAGTCAGGGATTTCATTAAAATTATAAGCATTGGTCTCTAATCATGGATTTGATCAGTAGAAACAGCCAAGTCAAGGATATATGATCTCTGTACAGTAAACAGTAAACTCCATGTTTTGTAGTAGATTCAAAATTTCTGTACTTCCATGATTCTAAATCAAATTCATGTCACAACCGTTTTTGTACAGACATCAGTAACAATATGTTTATACAAAACATTCATGTCAATCGGTTTATGCCATAATTCAAAATGTATGCATGAAATTCAAAATTTTAGCGGTAGTTGAAGGCACACAGAGCCTGCGTTCAAGCAAGACTGGAAATCCATGACTGCTGTTTTCATTCAGAACTGAAAATTCTTTGTCAACTTCTGTAGTGTAGCAAAGCCATTGTTGTGAAACTCGTTTTCCAACTGATCCAATGAACGTTTTGTTCCTGGTTTATTAGTTAGAATAGAGGCTCACCACTACCATTAGTGTCTTTCTCTTGCAATTAGACATGG
Organism: Lumbricus rubellus; assembly: GCA_945859605.1. Lineage (NCBI taxonomy): Eukaryota > Metazoa > Annelida > Clitellata > Crassiclitellata > Lumbricidae > Lumbricus > Lumbricus rubellus. The sequence continues at coordinate 8,943,289 of OX243820.1, read as the reverse complement.
ATGTGCGGTGGAGCGCTCGAAATAGTCCTTTGCTCCCACGTGGGGCACATTTTTCGATCGCGTAGTCCCTACAAGTGGAGAACGGGTGTGAACATCGTGAAGAAGAACTCGATCCGCGTGGCCGAGGTCTGGATGGATGACTTCAAAAAGTATTATTTTGAACGATTCAACTTTGATCTGGTGAGTTTGCCGACGTGCCGTGCATGCCAGATATATGGTAAAGATATATAGTAAGGATTAAAAGGCACTGAAATTGTTGGTGGGGGTTTTGGCCCTTTTGAGGACTGTTTTTTCCTTGGAGCCTACTTGTTTTTCTTTTTAATATTACTTGTCTTCTAAACTTTCAATAAAAAATTGTGGTTATGGTGAATCATTGCATTTCTACAATCTTTCTGGATTAAATTTTCAATGAGTATAATTTACGTATCAACTTTTTTGCAGTCAGTTGAAGTTTTGAATGATTATTTGTACGGTGAATTTCTGTGGAGAAGTCTTGGTTATTCACTCTTTCAACTGTCTTTCCCATCAGATGTAAAAGTTTTCTTCTTGAGTAGACTGTATTTAGATTAATTTTATAATTTACGCTAATAGAAGATTTTGCTTTTAATACCGTTATTTGGTGTCATAAATGAAAATTTGCTTTTGATTTATAATTATCTGACCAAATCTGTCTCTGCTAGTAACTAACATTAGAAACATCGTCAGCTTTCAACTTAGACAATAATGACAATTTTACAATTCTGGTGGTGGCTTATTCTTTGGCTTTTGCTAATCACGATTCTCTGTGTGTCTTAAATGTCTGAAAGAACCAGTTTATTCTGTCTGAAAACCGAATCAGTAAATACATTGAGTCATTGACAGTTGAGTCAAATGGAGTCGGGTGAGGCAAGTTGAGAAACAACATCTGGTTGGCTATTGCCATAGAACGAAGATCATCATCAATGTCCAGATATAATGATTATCTGTTGAGCAAAATGGGCAAACAGAAATTGCATGCGCGCACACACACATGCATGTGCACGCACACATGCATGTACACACACATACGCACATGCATGTACACGCACACACATGTATACACACATATGCATGTGCACACATTCACACACATGTACACACACATGCATGCATCTACACACACACACACACACACACACACATGCATGTACGCACAGTCGCACATACAGTCACACACATGTATACACACATATGTATACACACATATGCATGTGCATTGTGCACACATTCACACACATGTACATACACATGCATGCGTGTACACACACACACACACTTGCATTGAAATGTATCTATAGGTGTCTGCCATCTAAGCACTAATTGGGCACACGCTGTTTTCTGGGATTCATTGGGAAATGATGCTAGATGGTGAACCCAGTTTTCGTGTATGAATTCCTCTAATTTTCAGGCTAGTTGTTAGGCTTTCTAGTTCAGATGGTTAATTATTGGTTAAGTGATTCCAGCACGACTACTTACTAAACACTTTTTAAAAAACATGTAAATGTGGTAAATAAAATTTAGATTTGCTTGGGTCTTGCATTGTTTGTGTGTGTTCTACGATGAACAGTTTCCTTCCCATTTTTAGGGAGATTACGGCGATGTCTCAGCGAGAAAAGAACTGCGTAAGAAACTACAGTGCAAATCGTTTCAATGGTACCTGACGAACATTTTCCCTGAGATGTTTGTGCCTGGTGATTCCATTGCTTCGGGAGAGGTTAGCATTTAACTCGTTTGGATTCATCATACTGCAGCTTTAATGTTCTGACAGTTTTTTGTATCTACAGTGGTCAGCTGCCTCTGGAAATTAATTATTTGCGCAGATATTAAGTATTAAAAAATTAGTGCAGTTTTATTTGAGTTTTTTAATGCATGACCATGTTTTTGACTCCTGGTGGGATGCTGGAAGGCTTGTCCATACACGTGGACCAGAGTTCTGAAGGCCTCATTGCGCAGAAGTGGAGTGAGCACAGATTTTTCAACTGTTTAGAATTTAAAATAAATACTGACAACTGCTGAATGATTAATTGCTATGCCATCAGTGGTGAAGACTCCGGTCGAAGAACCACCTAGGGCGTTGCGCGAGGTGGACAGGCTCACCGGGAACCCTGAAAGTGCTGGCCAACGCAGGAGGCAGGTGTTGGAAGGACACCTCAGACCGGATGAGGCCAAAATGGCCCAACGATCTCCTTACCCTACCAGGAGAGGACTGGTCACCGCCTGGCAAGAGACCTAGAAACTCTAACAAAATGAACGCGACATTAACTCGCAAGAGACCGGCCGAAATGGAGAAGTTTTGTTAGAGCCTCATCGTCGGCGAATACCTGACGGAGGAGAAAGAAAGAGAAGACTGACAACTGCTATCTTAGATATTTTATGATTAGTGAATGATACTTAAAAATTTATGCGTTCTTCTAAAAAGTTTATGATTTTATTGTTTTAGATTCGTAACAAAGCTCTGGGGACGTTCAACGGACAGCGCCAACCGATTTGTCTTGACAGTGCAGCCGATAGGAATTCTATGACTAAGCCGGTTGCGCTGTGGCCTTGCCATAACATGGGTGGCAATCAGGTAAGTCATTTGGTTTTATTCCTGGTTTGTGCTCTATAACCTTTGTTTGTGTGTATGCTTCTGGGCATCTAATATAGCACACTTTTAAGTACTGGTATCTTGCAAAGGCGATTTCTCTGCGTGATCTACGTGTATTATGGTGTTAATTGTTATTTGGTACTAGGCATTTACTTGAGATAGCTAAACAATGAACAGTAAACTATAAAAGAGTCGCCAATGGCGAGCCTATGCTCACACGTGAGCCAGCCAACCTTTGCAAGTGTTGAAGCATATGTACGATATGTTGATATTTTTAACAGTGTTTTACTTCTGCCATTGTAAAATTGCAATGACCAATAATAATTTTCGTTTATTCAAAAATCCGGTTGACAGACCGCAACCGGTTACAGTTTACAATTATGCAGTTGAAACAGTTTACAGGAACTCAGATAACAGAATATATAAATCTTAACTATTAACAGAACAGACAGCCTGCAATAATCAGCGCTAATAGCAGCCTGCAAAGCACATCTGCCCTGTCCGGGGCATGAACTGAACTCATTACCTCTTGCTCTCTATGCCAGCGTGTTATCCATTGTGCTACTGGGCCCCGTCATTATATTAAAAGTATCTGGTAGTTCATAAGAAAAGAACACGTGGTGTGAATGAACTAGCCTCTGTACTAGCAGCATGATATTCAATGCAAAAATGCACGAAAACCATCATATTTTGAACCCCATTTTATTAAGTATTAAGATATTAAGTATTACAATCCCATTTGATTAAGTATTAAGATATTAAGTATTACAATCCCGTGGTCGAATTTTGTCGGATTTTGGATATGTTATTCAGCAGAAAATTCTGAGCAGGAAACCGTTAAAAGGCTTCTGTTACAATTTTGCCCAGTTTGACGGTACTTTTGAGCTGGATTGCCTGGACTAGATTGTAAGGCATGATTGCTTTTATTGTACGGTGTGGTATTGTATTGTATTAAGAGAAGTTATGTGGCACCTTTCAAAGAACATTCTCGAAAAATTCTGCCCTGGCAACCATTTGGAAACAATTGCATGTTAAGATGTTGAGCTGCATTTCTCCTTTATCTTAGTCTGCTCATTCATTCATTCATTCATTATTAGAATTTATATAGCGCCTCTTCAAGAAACTACTCAGAGGTGCTCCCAGCCCAGCCTCGGCTAAAGAAAAAAGATTTAAGAGACTTGAGAAATAAAGATTGACTGGTCAGGTGGAGGAGATGGAGGTTTGGGGGGGAGGTCATTCCAGATCGACGGCCCCACAACCGAGAAGGCTCGGTGCTGTCTGGTAGCTAAGCGAGCCCGTGGAACAAGCAGTTGTCCCTTCGCAGCGGAGCGAAGAGCTCGACGCGCTTCAATGTCAGAGACTGGACGACATTGATTAATAGGTGAACGTTAATCAGAGATTTGTCATCATTTATATGTCAAATAGATGTGTGTGAAACGAGGTGCAGTTTAAATCTCAATGTTTGAATTGTACGCTACAAGGTTGTAAAGTGAAAAATTGGTGGATGGATGACTTTTGAAAGGCTGTTGAGGATATGCTCTAAGTCCAGATGGTTTCAGATTTGCCATTATTGATTTTTGTGACCTTGCTCAAATGTACATAGAGAGCAGTTGGCTGTTTGATAATGTGCAGTGTTTAATCTAGACGTCTCTGTGCGGGAATTCCCCTACCCAGGAATGACATTTCCAACTTCCAAAAAATCTTGGAGGTGCTGTTCACATGTCCACCATGCTAATTCCCCTACTCTATCAAGTATCATTCCACCACATTGCATCTAAGTACTGCACAAGGGTACTGCTCACACACTTATCTGACTCATCTAAATATGTACACGTGTATTAAGACAGTGTGAAAATATTTGTTGAATAGAGTTGAAAGCTACAGTACGCAATAGCATATACTATGATGTTATGTAGAAAAACTCTACATATCTAATTCAATTATAAGAAGAAAATGTTCTGTGTATGTCTGTAGTACTGGATGCTCAGCAAGACGGGTGAGATTCGCCGAGACGAGGCCTGCTTGGACGCTTCAGGAACAGCGGTTATAGTTATGTCGTGTCACGGTGGCAGAGGAAATCAGAAATGGAGCTACACGGCCGTAAGTATTGTGTTGTTTCTATAAATTTATATAGCCCCTCTTACAGTGCGCGCCAATCAGAGGTGCTCCCAGTGCGAAAGACCCAGAGAAGGGAAAGTGGTTTTGAGATAGCGAACAGATGTGTTTTGGGTATCAGTTAATAACGATGAACGTGTACAAAGAGTGCGTTGATTCCTAAGTGCAGGACCAATGAAGGCAGAAATTCGAGTTTTGACCAAAGCACTTCTTGCTCGCGGGACAAGGAGTTCATGTCTGTCATGTGAGCGCATTGGACGAAGGAAGAGAGGTTGCTGATGTCGGCGGGCGGATGAGATCACGAAGATATTTGGATGCTAGGTAAGACCGGTGAGTTAAAGTAAGAATCTTGATCTGGATTCGAGCATCGAGGAGAATCCAGTGAAGGTGATCAAACATGAAAGCGGAGATGTGGTTACTTTTCAGTGTTCATCTTGTCTCACTTGTTTTCTCCACTGGGAAACTTGCTCAACATCTCTAACTTCTCTGCGTTTGGTAACCATTAGCTGACATCTTATGTAATACGACATAAGATCATCATTATATTCAGTTTGACCTCCTGAGGACAGTATTAGATTCTGATAAGGAAGGTAGCATTTTTATAGAATAATTTGGTCTGCTATAATATCGATGTCAACACAGGTGTTTATGCAGTGACATGCCAGATTCTGACAGACTTCACCATCAGCTAATTCAATTCAATTCAAAAAGCTTTATTGATCACCAAAAAATAATGCACTTTGTTCATGTAATAGTTTATAGGTGTCAAAGGGTAAACCCAGAAGGAACATTATTGTTCCGCGAGAAGAATTGCCCTTTCTCATTTCTATTTTATATGTATACAATGACTCTAACCATTCAAGCTTTAATCAGAACAATTAAAACTACAAAGGACCAGAAAAGAACAAATGCATACAAACAACATAACATAACAGATCAGCTGAATTATGCGTATCAACCGTTCACCATGATATTATACACTATACATGCAGTGGCTCAATCAAATAACGTTTTAAGCATTTTCTTAAAATGATATACAGCAAGCAGGGAAGTTAGCATTTGTAATGCGTCTGTACTATTCTGTACTATTCCATTCCAACATATTTTATTGATTCTACATAAATTTTCGGCCATGCATTGTAGGTTCTGCAGTGCTCAGTCATTACTACAGGCCATTACAGGCTTTAGCCTTCGGTACATCAGTACTACTGGAAGCAGGCATAATACGTTCTGCTTCTCTTCCACAAATCTCCTTAAATTGTCAAGATTTTCGGAAATTGATAGAGACCCGACAAAATTGTGGCAGACGAACGAATGTTTTCTCTGCAAATACTACGCAGAAATCCATTTGATTAGATGTACGATTGATCGAAGATATAGACCGATGATAGACGGTCACGATGAGTGGACCATTGCCAATTCATTGGATGCCAGTCTAATCCTCGACTTAAGGGATTACAGTCGGAGCAGTCACTGTGGACGTAGGGACATCGACAGCTGGTAAAGCTGTTAATCTGTGCCGACAAAGGGATGACTGATGGCTAAAGGGGAAGTCAATAAAAGTAGGGAAGACTAGTCCTAAGCGGGGGTCCTATTAGAAAAAAATCCTTTGATATACCGCCTTGTCCACAGTCAACTCGTTACTTCAGAGATTCTGATGAAACTGAAGAAATTCTGGATCAATACTGTGTGCCTATGTGCGAAAACTAAAAAGCTATAAAAGACGTAGGTGTGGTTAGGTTTATGTCGATGGCGCTGGAGGAAATAAAGTGTCCATCAGTGTTTGGTTCTGAGAAGGACTCCTTTCCTAGAAGCTGATGAATATTTATGGGGAGTTTTGCAAGATACTAGCATATATTTATGTGAGATAAACCAGACTTTACTGCCCCGGGAATACAATTTTTAGGATAGAAATATTGTTAAGGAGTTAAATCGACAGCTAATAGCCTCTGTTGGATAAGTTCACGTAACCAAGGAACTGGAAATTCGCTTTAACTTGTTCACCCCTAAATCACCAAACTCACTATAACGTTTTAACATAGTCGCCTTCAAATCACTGTATTGACCCATGTGAAAATTTACTTTGATTAAATCACCCTTAACTGACTGTATTTATTCATGTGGAAGCTGCACTTCCAAGAAAGGCTCTCAGTGAGGTTGTGCAATGAATTAACACCAATGAAATTCCATATTCATTCACATAGAAAAATTCTCTTTATCCCCGCGGGCCACGGGTTGCGAACCGCTGATCTACATTTGGTTGTGCAGGAAATGTAACCCCATTTAGTCATGTCAGAAACGTGATACTTTTGTTTCTCTGTTACAGGCAAAAGCTCTGTACCACGAAAATACAAAGAAATGCCTGGAGCTGTCCGCCGACGGACTGAAGATAATGATGCAGCCTTGCTCGGGAATCGACCGTCAAGCATGGTTGTGGAGGCGGAGGGAAACCAACGCGACATCTGTGGCTTAACTCTTTACAAACCGAGGGCATAGGATTCTCCATGCCATTCACTTAACTGTTGTCGGTAAAGGGTTTACAGGATATTCATCCAGGAGTATCGCACAAAAGTCGCTGAACATTGGGGTGTCCAGCTTCATGTTTTCATATGTCTGTTCATATCTTAGGTCAATTTCTCGTTTCCTGCGTTTGAGGTCTGGTATGATAGCGACTTGCGTGCTTTGGAATTCTCTGACCACGATTTGACATCTACGACGTGATTTCCCGTTGAGTTGGTTGTAGATATGTTGACGTTGATTTATGCTCTCTCTCTCGGCTGGAATGCGCCAACGTGCCTTAGTTGTATCGCTGATCATCAAAGAAATCTATCGTCGTCGTCGTCATATTCAGCGTTGGCAATTCAAACTTTTGTACTCGATGAAAAAAAAATCCTGTGTGCTTATGGAAGGATATGCATGTGAACAAATTTTAATGTTTCTGATGTCAGTAGAACTAGAATTTTCACTAAATTGTGGCTGATACTGCACCATTTCCTTTGGCCTCGCTATATAATATTTTTTTAAAGTTATTATTAAAATGGTAGAATATTATGAGTTCCAGAAGCCTGTTGAATGAATGTTTGCGAAGAAAGAGCTCTGCTATAAAGTTGTGGGGAATATGGTTTGATGCAGAGCAAGGAAGACCTTGTAAACTGGAGTGTAATGACCGGGAAATTGCAAACCCATGGAAATTGACCGAATCATTTGGTACGGAGGGAGAGCTCCCCTTTTGCCCCTGGCCTATCACATTCTGCTCATTTATTAGCGCTCTTGTAGCCTCTGAAACTTAGGTTTGATCAGCCTTTTTTTAAATTTGTTTTTGGAACAAATCTAGTGCTGTGTTTTTTTTAAAGCTGTGATTGAGGAAAGGAAGAAAGTCTGAAGCATGTATGTGATTTGCATGTCAAAATTTGCTTCTGAACAAATTTTTAAGCATCTATCAGTAAATGTGAATTGTTGTTACTCTGCTGTGAACTTTGTTAGACTACCAGATCTCTTCTGCGTAATTAATAATGCAATGTAATATGATGTAAAAAGACATTTGCAAAGTGCTCAACACAAGCAGAGCTCTGACAGAGTGCGTCATTGAGAGTTCAGAGCAACCATATATGATTATGCGGTGCTAATGGCTTAGCATCTGGATTAACGCATGTGAGATGTGGATTTGGAGGAAGATGCAGAGAATATCTTGGAAAGAAAAAAAGACAAATGAGTGGGGGCGCACAGAAATTGGTATCGATATGGATGAGTCGTTACAACAAACAGTGCTAAGAAGCAAGTTGGTTTTCTTTGGTCATGTTATGCGTTTAAATGGTTTGGATAAAGATATGATGCTGGCATGCGGAGAGGGAAGGAGAAAACAAGGACGACCGAGGAAAAGGTGGTTGGACGAGGTTCAAGAAACAACAGGAATGAATCTTTAACAACTAAGAGAAGCGACATCAGACAGAAAACAATGGAGAAGGCTGGCCATGACGATCGCTAGAGTTCAACGAACTGACAGCACAAGGTGACAAGGTGAATGGCTTAGTGTTTTTGTGCCAATTTACAGAAGCACTGCAGTACTTTAGCAGTTTAATTATTGACCTGCATGTACTAAAATACATGGAAGACTAATGCTTTTCATTGCTAAAAGGTTGAGGTGCGCAAACTGCTCTTGAACAAAATATACATGTATCATACACAGATTCACTCATTTGTACACACGTTTGCACTTTATACATAAATGCAAAGTGATGTATTTTGATGATGCATCTGTATTTAGGTTTTCATCGTTGAACGAAAGCAGTGTAATGTTGGCATTTTCTTATGTGTTTAATTCTGTTGACATCATTGCTGTTAGCTTCGTTATTGCCTTTCATGTTGAGTTGTTGTTTTTGTTTTCAGGGTGTAGCGCGTTTTGTTTAACTAGATCTGCATTTTATTTCTGTAATATCATGGTATGGTGATGCCCTTTGACTGCACAGTGTTTTGCAATGTATTGAGTGGGTACCATGCTTTGAAACGATGAGCTGGTACCCTGCTTTGCATATGTCTACCAGTGTCTTGCATTATGAGATTGAGCAGGTTGCATGTACAGCAATATTTTTTTGAAGCTTTAAAAAATACTCGGAGCATTTAGTCGAAGAATTTAATGCGTTCTGTGTCATTCGTGGGACATGTGGATGTCATATGATAACGAATGGATGTCACTGTCACTTGGGTGACATATGGAGGTGACATTTATATCACTGGTGTGACATTTAGATGTCTCTTATGTGACATTTAGATGTCTCTTAGGTGACATTTAGATGTCTCTTAGGTGACATTTAGATGTCTCTCATGTGTCATTTAGGTGTCACTTGGGTGACATTTAGATATGTTACTTGGGTGACATAGTGGTGACATATGCTGGTGACATATCGATGTCACTTGGGTGACATAATGGTGTAATTTTGGTGTCTGGTTATTTGCTTTCTGTGTGGTCTTTTGCAGGTTCTAACATGTAATAATTGTAATATATTAGTTTTCAATTGTAAATTCTTATATTGTGTTTTGCACGTTTCACTGCATTTTGCTTCCGAGAATGTGGTTAATTCGACGAACTAGCTATTAATCGTTTTGCATGTGATGCAAGCGCTAAACTGATGCTTTTGTGTGATGTTGAAGCCGGCCAGAAGCACGAGCAATGGACTGCTATGGACTTTTATTTGACCAGCGGCTTTGTCCATTTCTAATCATGTCAGCATTTGCGCCGTTCTGTGCTTATCCAGACTAACAGAATTAAATTATAAAATTTAAATTTTACCACTGTTGGCTTTGTAATTTACTCAACCGTTTCCAAAGTTGTTTCTTCATGTGGGGTGCAGTGCATAGAAGATGATACGGCGAGGGAGAGGACTGGCTACTTCCCCTCATATGCCAAGGCTAAGAAAAACGAAGTTGCTAACACTTCACATACTATGGCTGCCTCAGGACTAGCTCAAGGGACTTCAAACCTATACAACCCAGGCAGTTAGTCATTGCTGTAGCAAGCTATAATTGTACCAATTGTATACCTAGCACCTTCCCCGAAACCAAAATATCAACTTTACCAATAATGATGAAATTTGTTATCTTCAATATAACATTAAACTAATTTTTGTAAAGAAAATAGAAACAAGGTTTCTGTGTTTCTATCCTATTATCAAAAATTTAATCTTTATGTGTCAGATCTAGCTGAAGAACATCATTCAAGCTCTACTAAATACATTTAATTTTAGTCACCTCAGATTTATTGAACATGCTTTCGACGATTCAAAATTATTAACAACTAGCTGAACCCGGCCACGCGTTGCTGTGGCTGAAAAGAGCATTCAACCATCCCTCCCTACCCCTCTTCTCCTCCCCCTCTCCTCCCCCTCCTCTCCCCCTCCCCTCTCCCTCCCCCTCCCCCTCCTAAGGGAGCATGAAAGGCCGCTTTTGAGTTAACGGAAATTATTTATGCGACTCGCTTATGACGTCACGGCACGCGACCTCATTCTATGTTTCGTCTGGTCACTGTTGATTAGCGACGACGTGTTAAATTGCATAGAAATAGCCGACGAATTTGATAAAATATTATTGTTGTTAAAGATTGCGGTTTTTGAAGAAAAAAACATTCAAAGAACACGCACGTATTTGAATGGAACTTTTGGTGAGATTTTGAAAAGAATCCGTCCGTTACTTTGGAAGATCCTGTTCGCCTAAGTTTGCATGGTGCGTACGCCGTTACATTTTTATTTATATAGATGTTGCAAAAATTAAGAGAATTGCGCCCTGCAACGCTCGATCCCCTAAGGCCAGTCGGACTGGTCTTCTATAATGCCAGGAAACCAGTTAGGCTGACGTACTTATGACTGAACATATACCCACACACACACACACACGCATATCTACACACACAGGCCTATATAAATATATATATATAGGCCTACACACCATTTCTCATTAATTTTGCCGAGCGAGATAAATCATACCTATTCTCATTTTTATATATATACATATTGGTAAGTTGAACCTTCTTTGGAAGGAGGAGGATGTTGCGACGATGAATCAAAGACGTCAGAATCAATTCCTCGATTGGAATTGACTTGGACGTGACCCAAGTGGACCAGCTATGGTTACATTGGGGTTAGAGCTTTGGCCGCAGCGTCCCTTGGCGACTCAAAATGGTTGTGACCAATCCTCTCCCTCTCTTTATTCCCTATCCCTTCCTTTCCCAGCTGTGACAGCATCCTTGGACAGGATCGCAAATTATGTCTTCTTGTGCAGTCCAATAATGCTATAGTTGCCGACTGTACAAAAAACCCATGATGGACCTACGGAGATCGATAGACCTATTCTGCGTAGATGAAACAATCGATAGGCCTATGCCTTGATGCAGCGGCTGTGGTTAAAGTATAGGCTATAGGCCTGTATAGTCTACATAGTTGCTGAATTTCTAAAATTGGACTTTATGTGGGTGGGTGCTACCAAACTGGCGATTAAATTCGACTGCCCGAGAGTTGCAATGAACGGACTAAGGAGACCTTTGCCAACACCTCCTCGTGGTGGTCTCTGGGCGTGCAGTTAAACCAGCAGAAGGCTGGTTGACTGCATGGCTAAGATTGGCAGTAGCACATCATTTATATTTGTTTTTTATATTTTCAAGATAGTTTGCTCTCTTATCTGGTTATATTAAAAGCCATGGTTCTTATTTCGCAGGTTGATTTCATGAAGAATCCAGTAGACATAGGCCAGTCTTATGTTCTTCGGTGCAATCGAGAATCACAACCAAGCCTTCAAACTGTGTCTGTGTTCCTTCGGTGTTGGGCAGAATTAGCCTATTTAGGTTAAAATATGATGTCTGCTGTTGTAGAGCAGCTGAGTCTTTCTATAGATCGTATAATAATTAGATACGGTACAGTTTTTATCACTTGCATACTCGGGTCTTAGTATATGCATACATTCTTTTCTCTTTCTGTCCATCCGTCCGTCCTTCAATTCAATCATCCATCCATCCATTCATCTATCCATTCACTAATAATCAGTCAATTACTAATTCACTCATCTATCCAGTCATTAATTCATCCATTAATTCACTTATTCATCCACTCATTCATTCATTCATATTATTAATTCACTCACCCATTCATTCTTTGATCCATCCATTAATTCACCTATTCATCCACTCATTCATTCGCATTACTTATTCATCCACTCACCAATTCATTCATTCATCCATCAATTCACCTATCCATCTCTCCATCTTCCTGTCCATCAGTGAGTCCTGCCATTCGCTCATCCATCTCTTTCTTCATCTAGGCGCATTCATCCGTCCGTTCGTCCGTCCGTCCATGTCTTCCTTGATCCGTTCTCTTGTCCTGCCTTTTGGATGCGTTCGTCCTTTCATCTGTCTGTGTGCGTCGATGATCGATGAAGGACGATGATCCAAACGATGGAGGACGTCCTGAGGGAGTCCGCTAACAAGGGTTCCACTAACATGATTGACAACAGACAGAGACAAAGACAGAGACAGCCACAGAGGTAAACAGAGACAGAGGTAGAGACATGGGTATAAGCAGAGACAGACAGAGACAATAACAGAGACAAAGACGGAAAAAGCCATGAAAGTATAGGCAGAGCCAAGGACAAAGACAGAAATAAAGTCAAAGGTATTATAATAGACAGAGTCATAAGGAGAGAGAGATACATAGAGACAGAGACAATGAAAGAGACAAAGATAGAGGCAGCCACGAAGTATATATAGACAGAGCCAAAGACAGAAACAGAGCTAGAGACAAAGGCATGAGTAGAAACACACAGAGCCAGCAATGACA
>OX243820.1:8830251-8922751 GCA_945859605.1 Lumbricus rubellus | reverse complement strand
CCTGTTTCGTTCTTAAAGTCTGGGTCGGAAAGACTAGTAAGCTATCATTAGATTTTGCTGTACGAGGTCTTAGGATCGTAATAATGTATTGTATTGCTGAGATTTCTACAGCGACCACAAAAGCGAGGTCGCGAGAACCAGCTTAATCACAGGCGCTTAATTAATCAAAACAAAATCGATAGGATCTAGCTAGCGGCATGTGATGGCTTACCGAAATTCGTTCTTGCGCCACCTGATGCCGTTTGCTTGCTTCCAGATTCGCGGCCATTTTGCCATGGGTCATTTCTTTGATGACCATGCAGCTCTGTGAGAGAGACAAGTGATTTAAATATCGTCTGCAGTTTGCTGTTCTCTCCTTCGGATTTTTGTTATATCCTTCTGCTTTCTGGTTTTCAATTTCGATTCTTTTTCTTTCATTCTGCTCTTGCTCTTTCATTCTGATTCTTGTTCTATCATCCTGCCTCTTGTTCTATTGTTCTGCTTCTTGTTCTTTCATTCTGCTTCTTGTTCTTTCATTCTGCTTCTTGTTCTTTCATTCTGCTTCTTATTTTTTCATTCTGCTTCTTGTTCTTTCATTCTGCATCTTGTTCTTTCATTCTGCATCTTGTTCTTTCATTCTGCTTCTTGTTCTTTCATTCTGCTTCTTGTTCATTCATTCTGCTTCTTGTTCTTTCATTCTGCTTCTTGTTCTTTCATTCTGCTTCTTGTTCTTTCATTCTGCTTCTTGTTCCTTCATTCTGCTTCTTGTTCTTTCATTCTGCTTCTTGTTCATTCATTCTGCTTCTTGTTCTTTCATTCTGCTTCTTGTTCATTCATTCTGCTTCTTGTTCTTTCATTCTGCTTCTTGTTCTTTCATTCTGCTTTTTGTTCTTTCATTCTGCTTCTTGTTCTTTCATTTGTACGTGATGATACAAGGCACAACGCCAAAAACGGATTGGATAAACAGGCCTACAACATCAGAACGTGGACTAAACTCTCAACGGCGGAACACTGATTAAGGGAGGGTTACGAACAGATAGCAATGGAGCACAATAATTACGCAATACACGGTCAGCCCTTTTATTGAGGATGGTTGTGGACATGACTTGTGATTGAATTGTCGGGGGTTGAATTCCCGACTCACTTTCAATCCTTGATCATCTATGTATTTGTTTGTATGTGCACTTGCTCTCACTACTCAGAGCTGCTCCCGAATGCAGCGCGGACACTGCATCGGAGTTTCACGCCGAAGCGATGAGCATGCAATTGCTAGTGAAGGACTTGCCCAAGGTCTCTACGCGGCGATTTGAGGTGGTCTCGAACCTGCATGGCAACGAACATACCGTACCCACTATAGTGACTACACCACCGCGCCCCACAATGTGTGCAAGACTTGCATGTCGTGATATGGATCCCCGATCTTCCCTTCATCAATATCGAACATTTATTCGATTGCGTCATCTCAAGCAGTTGTTTACAAAGTCACGAAGACAGCTAGTGTTTTAAATAACAATATATCTTCGTTTATTCAAATCTCATGAGTGGCAAAGTGAAATGAGTGAAAACTGCTGCTATAGTCACAAAAAGACTCATGAAGGACACGGTAGGCCTAAGATATATTATAGCAAAGGATTGAATTATGTTGCTGTTGAATTTCATACTGACGAGACAAAAATTGATCAAAACATGTTTCAGTTTGTAAGCTAATAGTTAGGCCTAAGGCAAACGTCGTCAACGTGCAGTGTTAACGGTGCTAAGGTTCAGACACTTGCTTTTAATCACAATAAGAAAGAAAAAAGGCGCTTTAAAAATCACGCCAAGCTTCCAAAATCACTGGAAAACCGTATATATCGTTCGAATTAAATAGCATTAAAATCAGTCAGGATTGCAGCATTCTCGATCTAATTCAAGGTAGAATTTTAAAGCGCCGCCACAAAATCGTGATTAATTTTATGGACCGTCCATAAAATGTCTGAGCTGCTCCTCAAAAACAGTGCCCTCTTGGGTATCCAGTCCCAGTAATCACGATTTTGTGGAGGCGCTTTTAAAAGTCACGCCAAGCTTCCAAAATCACTGGAAAACCGTACATCGTTCGAATTACATATAGCATTAAAATCAGCCAGGATTGCAGCATGAATTTGTCTATTTTATTCAAGGCAGACTTTGCGCGTCCATAAAATGTCTGAGCTGCTCCTCAAAAACAGTGTGCTCTTGGGTATCCAGTCCCAGTAATCACGATTTTGTGGCGTCGCTTTAAACGCTACTGGACTTAAAATGTAGGCCTATAGACCTTTAATCTGGGAAACAATGCAATTTCGTATTTATAAGCAGAATCATGAAATCTCCAGGGAGCCACAAAAAGAAGTTAAAGGAAAGATCTTAATCACACGCACTCCGTCAAAGAGTCAGAGCTGATAAGCACAGTGGCGTAGCAATAGGGCGTGCAACCTGTGCAGTGCACGAGGGCCCACGGCTGTCAGAGGCCCGGGCCGAGGTCAGAGTCAATGTTTTACTTTAAGGATATTCAGAATGTATTCAAACCTACATCTACAGCGTACACAGTTACACACCCAGTAAATATTTGGGTTTCAGCCGGAATGTCCATGATAATGATTAGGATACCTTATTACAAATATATTTAGGCCTACTTGGAAATTGTATAAGCTTATTTTAAAACTCTCGTACCGCACTCTTTCTGTCCCCAAGTTATGCCTAAGTCTTATTTAAGTGGTGCTGACCGTGCTGCTAAGCGACAAGCACGAGAAGAACGTGTGATGAAGACCGCCAAAATGCATAAAAGTCCCGCATTTATGATTCCTGCGGAGAGCGAACTTGCACCGATATGACTACATCAGACATGGGGCAGAATCGAATTCCGGTTTGATCAGTGCAGAGGTGGTTGTTGACAAGGATATTGACACTGAGCCTAGCAGGCCTCGAACTTCAGCGGATACGGTAGCAGTTACATCACCATTGGATTCAGGCTTGACATCTTAAAAGTGGTGGATATTTTGCACAAGAGAAAGCGCTCTAACGAGCATTTTAGCATTTCGGATTTAGGCCCCCGTATAGTAGGTTAATTTAGCCGTAGACTTGATTGATTCATTTGACACTTGCCAAATTCGTTGCATTCTCCCGCTCTTTTAGTCAACAAAATCCAACAATGGAGAATTTAAGTAGGGTCTATGGATAATTTATGATTAATACTTCAGGAGATTAAGCAATTTGTGTGATTATGCCTACTTTTGTATGGTATTCTAGTTCAATTTTTCTCTGTTGATATGGAGAAGAATATGTTTCATTAGATAAATATGTTAAAATAATAAAATGTGGCTAGTTTATTTTCATTTAAATTTGGTGTGTAATATGCAAATCTCGTAAAGGAACCAGGCGCTTCGAACAGCTTTGTTGTTTGAAATCGAATGGGGGTTTCAAACATTTAAGGGGCCACCACCTACGCTCTGCACAAGGGCCCCCCAAGACCTTGCTACGCCACTGGATAAGCAGGAGGTCAGAATTCGGTTCCGGCTGAGGATGCAAAGGTCATGAGGCAGTCGGGTTGATAGGGTCTATATACGGAGAGGTGGAGTTTTGGTGAGCTCGTGTGATGGGTCGGAAGTTTGACGTAGTGCTGGCGAGTTTGCAGCTATAGTGCTGGCTGTAGAACAGCAGAGAAGCAACACAACCATCCGAAAGCCACAGCAGGCTGCTTGTAAGGTACATAGAAAATCAGGCGACTAATATTACAGGCCAATTAGACCTACAGCATAATAGTTTGATGGTCCTGTCACAAGACTAATTCACCGGTTTTACGGAATGATTTCAGGAACCCTGAAGCATTAGGCCCGATTACTAGGCCTAAATATGCTCATTGACGGTTAGGCCTAATGGTTTCCGGTGTTAAAAATATCGGCAGAAATTTCGGTAGATTTCATCTGATGTGGGCTAATTTTCAGCAGACCTCTGTAAATAATGTCTCGTGCATGCGTGTGCATTTTGTTCATTAGCAAACCTTGATGCGACCTCCATAAACGCAATGGACATGTTAGCGTAGGTCTAGCTTATAATTATATGAAAGTATACGACTGGGAGTCTGGGACCAGTTTCTGTGCCATGCCAGTTTCACTCTGCAGGGAACTCCAGGTCCAACCTGGCTCATAAATTATACGGCATTTGACGAACTCGTTTATCACAGGCATATTCTGTAGGCCTGCATAGCAAAAGAGTTCAAAGGCGCTCCCGACCTGACAGCACCAAACCACAATCAGAGAATGGTCTTCAAATGTTTGCGGGAAGGGGAGCAAAGAAAGACCAAGAGCGCTAATACGTAGGCCTACGTCGTACAATTCGCTGGTAAACACGAGCAGTTTGCACATCATTAAAATTGCTCATCTTTTAAAAACACGTACACCGCTTAAAAGAACATTAATAGGCTAAGTATTGTGCCGTCTCATATTACACTAAACGCCAGTATTTCTTCGTGTACATATTTTCAGTTTTGCGCACAAGATGAAGTCGCGCGTTGCCCTCGCGCTCGCCGCTGGAGTGGCCTTGGCCGTGCTGACCCTCTTCCTTCTGAATGCGTCGTTAAACTACCGCTACTGTCCTGTCCAATGGAACGACGCCCAGCTGACCACAACGAGGGACGCATTCAACGCACTTCTTCGAAACATCCTCTACAACAGCGGTGGCAACGCGTCGCTGCTTGTCGGTGAACTGTCCTCCGTACAGAACAAGGACTCTGTCCTAAGGGGCCTGCTGGCCGCGTCCCACTCGACCCTGCCCCGTCCAAATCGACAGGGCGCCTCCTCCTTCTCCACCTTCGAGGAGTTCCCGAAAGCGGTCGGCGCCAAGGAGAAGCAAGTCTTCGTCGACCTGCTACGCGTCATCGACGACGTCACTGCACGTCACAACATCACGTACTTCATGACGTTCGGCACGATGCTCGGGTCGTTTCGACACCACGACATGACGCCGTGGGACGATGACGCCGACGTCGCCATGCCCTACAACCAGAAGGGAATCGTCTGGACCCTACTCAGCAACCTCGAGGGGCTAGGGTACGTCGTGAACGTAACCGCCGACACGCAGTTCCGATTCGTCGGGAGGAAGTCCCGGCTGTACAGTCCTTCGTGGGAGTGGCGATGGCCGTACGTCGATATCGATTTCTACAGCGAGAACGACACTCACATCTGGGTGTACAGCGCCGGGAGGGTCCTACGCTACGACAAGGCGACCGTCTTTCCCGTGCACAGGCGCCCTCTCGGGCCGGTGTCCCTGAACGCACCGCGAGACGGACTCACATATCTGAGGCTTACGTACGACGACTATGCCGCCTGCTCGACCGGCATGCAGCATCGGGTCGGCAGGAATCGGCCGAGCGTGACGATACCTTGCTCCGTCTTCAATGAAACGTATCCGTTCGTTCATCGGAGCCTGACTTGGGACGAGAAGGTGATGGAGACGCTGAAACTAGGCAGCAAGGTCCTCTACTCGGTGACCGTTGACGAACCAATAGAGTCAGCGACCATCAATCCATTCACTCTGGAAAGCGAATAACGTGTGCAAGGCAATAAAATTTAATTTTAATTCCGGTTTGCGGCATATTTTGGACTGGTAGGCTTAGCAGAGAGGCCTCTAGGGCCTGCCATAGGTTGATCACGGATCTGAATTTGAGAGGATTGCTGTCGAAACTGCCATTATGTTAGAACAATAGGGCGGGAAATATCGATCTGCTACTTTTGTGTGGAGTGCTGTTGTAAGGCTACATTGTCTTTCTCTTCGCGTCCTACGAATCAGCCACAACAGAGAAGTAGGCCTAGGCTACCGGTAGTGCAGAAGATAGAGCACAGTCTGGATAGGCCTATATGATTATAGGCTACATTGATAGCAAACAGAGAAATTAACATTATTTCATCACTTATTAACAGATATCATATCAACTAGCAAGTGATGGATGGATGGATGCAAGGACGAACGGACTGATGGATATTTCTTCACTTCTGCACCACCATCATCAACATCCGTGGGCTGAAACCGGAATGCCCGTAGCTGTTTGATGCCTTTTTCACGACGTCTCTCCACTCGAGTCTGATCTGGGCCACTGCCCCAGTTTTTGTAGTAGGCCTACTAGTGCTGCTCTAGTTATTAACAAAATTTATGGCAAATCAACAGTAGGGGCCTAGGCTACTAGTGGGTGATATGATATCTGGATAGCTTGGATAGATAG
Organism: Lumbricus rubellus; assembly: GCA_945859605.1. NCBI lineage: Eukaryota > Metazoa > Annelida > Clitellata > Crassiclitellata > Lumbricidae > Lumbricus > Lumbricus rubellus. The sequence continues at coordinate 8,916,543 of OX243820.1, read as the reverse complement.
ATGGATGGATTGTAGGCCTATGGAATTGATGGAATTCCTGACTGGATTGAATTGCTGGATCCTGGATGCAGTGGATGGATGGAATTTATTCACTCTTCAGTTAGCGCTACAGTGCAGTGGTGTAGTCCTAAAAAATGAAGAGGGGGAACGCCTGGAAATTGAAGTAGCAACTGTAGCAAAAAGTGCAATCTTGCAAGAATTTTGCATAGTGTGAGCGCTGCTATTTTTGAAACTGTTGAATGTAAAAAAATAATATATGTAATTATGTAAATTTATACATAGGAATTTGTTATTTTTAACATATTGTATTCAAGTAGGCCTATTCATTTACTTCAGCAGAAATGCTGCAAAATAGTGAGGGATCACGTTCCCTCCCTGGAAAAAAGTGAGGGAACGGCGTTCCCCCGCGTTCCCGCCCCACTACACCACTGCTACAGTGTGAAAAAACAACGCTAACTGAATTAGACTACGCTGAGGACTAACAGGAACGTTATTTCAGTTTTTATGAGGGTGGGCACAAGTTCCGCGATTCTTCATTCTTGGCTCTCTTGTTATAGCGCATTCAATAAAAGTCTCTAGGAAGGCTGCCGAGCGGGATCGGCAGAGGTAAAATACTCAGGGCCCGCTCTTTTAGGGCCCGGGCTAGGTAGGCCTAGTTGTATATAGAAATGTTTAGGCCCATACTTATGATTTCTACATTCTATAAATATAATTTTGAAGAAATTAACTACAATCAGTTAAAACTTCAAATTAACAACTGATTAAATAGCCTACAAATAAAAATGAAACTTTCCAATAGTGCGGTCACAATCACGCCCAAAGTTACGCACCGATTGTTTTGAAAATTTACCAAAACCTTCCATTCCAATAGCACAGTGTCAGAACTTTTTTCCCCGAAAAAACCCAATCGTTTCCACAAAAAGTGAACTTTGCAATCCGTTCGACCGCCATTCGCAAATTCAACAAAACAGCAGGGCTGCCAGATTTCAGACACAGCAGACGAAACATGAATGATATCGCGTGCTGTGACGTCATAAGCGAGTCGCAAATTAATTTTCGAAAACGGCCTTTCATCTGATGTCGATGACGGTGTGACGGAGGAAATGAGCGGAGGAAGCGGGACGAAGAGGGTGGGGAGGGAGCGGAGGGGGAAGGAGATGGGGAGGGGTAGGGAAGGTCTTTTCTGCCACAGCAACGCGTGGCTGGGTACAGCTAGTATGAAAATAAATTGTTTGTCGTTCCTGCGCTTTTATGACTTCAATTTGTCTTAAAAAATTTCTCGTTTAGCGTTAAGGTAGAGCCAGGGCCTATAGTGTAAGGGCCCGTGACTGCTCTGCCAAGGGCACGGAATTTCTATCTTCAGCCCTGGTATCCATAAGCATTATTATTATGTTCGTTTAGACATCAGAAAATCATTTTTTTGCTGAAGAATTGTGGAACACTGTGTACGTAGCACTGCTCCAGGTTTCAAGCAATGCATTACATGTTTGGATAACGTTTCCGCACATGAGTTGCATTGCATTACATCGAGTAAGATTCTGCACAAAAATAACATGCGTTACCAAAGTTACTTTGATAAGCTAAAACCGATATGCACTGGAACCACAGGAAGTTGTAACAGCTCATAGCTTCATCACTTTCAAACAGAACTGGACAGTTGGATGCAACAACATAGACAATAAAAGCTTATAGCCAGCGTGGGAAATTCCGGGGGTTTCAAGCCCATAGTCTTTCTTAAAGCCCCATAGTAAAGCATGTTTTTCACACCACAATTCCAAGTGGACCATGTACGGTAGTCCAACCCTAGTTATTTTTCCACAATTCTCAATTTCTCACACTGCTTATAGCTATCTTAGCTTATTAAGAGTGCATTGCTTATAGAATATATAAGCAATGCAATGTTATAATATGCTAGGATAGAAGCAGGATATTAGTGGATAATGCTTCTCTGTCTCACTGATCAATTTTCTTGGTGATAATTATGGCTTGGTTTCGGAGAGCCATCAATCCGTGCCTTGTGCATTAGACACCGCCAAAATAGATGTCTGGCTATTAATAGCAGGCAATCATCCACTAGATATAGGAAAAGACTCACTCAACCTTCCATTCGACAGATGGCATTAATACACTGAAGAGTAGGACGTAACTGATGCATTACATGGCTGCCGACAGTTAAACTTGACTTCTGTAATAACTTGCGATCATCTGTTCATACTATTAACTGTAATCATACTGTGTTGGGTCAGTTTGAAATTAAACGAAGAGTATTAATATATTATTATTATCAAGACATAAAGACTCAATATCCGTGTTTAATCATAACTTTAAGCACACGCATACGCTCACATCAATTAGAATTGGAGAAATGATATAAAAATAAAAACTAATTTAATCATACTAATCAAACTACACGAAGTCTGTATCGACTTATAAAGTACAACATCTTGAAAGTTAAAGTAAATGTAAAATTTAAAGTATATGCATTATGCACGTAACATTTTGTAAGGAATGCAAGACAACGAAATTTACCACAGTTCACATAATTATAATCAAGCCATAATTGAAAATGCGCAATTTGCTAAGTAAACAACACACAGTAGCGAGGCGAGTGCCGAGAAAAAGTTGAACAGGAATCAGCACTGTGCAATATCGACAATTATAATTCAAAAAACGGCAATTAGGAAATTCATTCATTGAGACAAATAAACTAGAAAATCACGTGTAAATGTAAAAATGCAGAAATATGAAATCTATTAGAAGAAAATGAGACTTTGAAAGCAATAGCAAAACCATTTTGGCAATCAGATCAAATGAAACCGGAGTGTGATATTCCTGGTACCGGGTATATGCAGAAACCCTAACATTTCCGAATTCTTCTTGGAATGCAACTTGGAATATATTAACATGGCCAAAATTTCTTGTCCCACCCCAGATTAACCACACGAGCCAGCCCCCACCCCCTGTAGAACATTTGAGGCTCAAAGTTCCTTCACTCCCTGAGATTCACACCGGGACAATCTCTGTAATCGCGGGCTCATGGTAACTCTACTCAGGAAATATTAAGACTTGGGACTGGTCAGCAACAAGGAGAGCACTTGACTTGAGAAATGACCAAGGACGAAATTAATGGAGATCATTTACTCGTACCCTTTGCCACCAAATGGCTAGCGCCAGGAACTAATGATGATGATGATGAGTTATGCTACTGAACATGTTATTTTACATGACATAAAATGGTTCTAAATAAATAACTGCACCTCACGCTCCAATCATATGCAAAAAACACAACAATAAAACCTTGCCTATAAAGAATCTTTCCTTAGAAACGCTTCTCAAGTTCTCATATCTCTCATTTCCCTTCGCTGAACTTGTCCATCAAAGAAACCTTTTCTATGTGGATTTATCTCATCAACTAACAACTGGTTCCAAGATCAAACAACAATTTGAATGCTCAGTTCTACATCTCAGCACTTTCACTCGAAAAAAATAAGATAAGATTAACAAAGTAATAATGAGATGACCACGGTGAGTTTCAAATATTATGCACGCAATTGTGACATCTATTGTCACTTTTATACAACAGTTCAATTAATATCTATCAATACGTCAACACAATGGTAGCAAATGTATAATGCATATATATTAGATCATATACTGCAGAGACAATGAAATATCATGTTTATCATCAATCATCATCATTTTGCTAGCATGCTAACTGTCCATGCATTTAGGAAATTTATGAGGTCATAAAAATGAGCTTTTTAGTCTAAAAACACGGGACAAAACGAACTGCAAAAAAGCGAATATTTGCTGGAAACAGAGTTTCGGAATAAAAATTCTAGAACAATGATTACATAATTTTTCAGTATCATTTGTTGATAACAGCTGATCATTTAAAATCCGTATAACCAACTTGACAGTCACTTAATTCTGTAATATTACGAAAAACCAACATAAAGACCTGAAAACATTAAATTCCACAGCTGTAGTCATTCATTTTGGAGTTTCATATAGCATCCTTTCAACGTTATCCACTCGGAAGTACCCCCCCCCCAAACTCAACCCCTAAGCAAGGAGAACGGTCCAAAGGGTGGCAAAAAGATGTATAGTGGCAAGGGCAAGTGAAAAGGAAAGGGACCCATTCCAAATCAAGTGAAAACTGAAATGGTTTGAAGTTCTGTAAACTAATTTTTGTAGCTTCTACTCCTCACAGCAATTATAATCACACAATGACTGCTGCATAATCTTAACAACATTTTCCTAAAGATACTACAGAATGCAAAAGCTGAGACCACAAACCATGCAACTGAATGAAATTTGTTGCGTTCTGCTTAAACAAAGAGACTCAATGATGTAACTTGTTGTGCTGTGACAACGTGATTATTGAAAAAAAAAGGAAATGTATATACCTTGAACTTGAACAACAATGGAACCTTAGTAGCCTACGTGCACCAATATGAATATGACTTCAAGAGAAAATCCATGTAAATTGATGTAATGTAACGCAATGCAACCATAGTACATGCATTGTGCACTAAAACTATACAAATCTACTTAATAGTGCACTAAGATACAACACAACATTTAACATTTGCATAAAAATGTTCAAATCCCTAACTTACCACCACCATCAGTCCAGTGGTGCACCAATTGAAAAAGCTGCATCCCAATCAGTGACAATATATTATATAAAGGAGCACAATGAAAGTTACCTTTACCATACCACCTACCAAGGAGTGAGCATACTGCACCATTTTAAGCACCGGTCGCATAGGGAAGTTAAAAAGTAAATACAGGAAGCATCAAATCCTTGCATACAGTCTTTGACAACAATAATTATTGGTAATGTACAAAAAACTACTACGTACCCATTAACCTAATTTATGGAGCCCAACAAATCTAAGGAGTTAGTCACAATACATCCCTGTACATTTAACAAAACAATTTCAAGTTTGTTTCACCCACAACAAAATGCAAACAAAGTAAGCTGCTACTAAATGGTTTTTGGCATTTCAGATGCAACATACTGATGGCCATTTATAACGAAGAAAGAGGTTGCAATTACAAATCACATATACAGATGATAAAATAGATTTAAAGACACACAAATGATACCGTGTACACTTTACCTCAACAACGAACAACACACAATCAAAACGTAAACAACTCATCATAAAATCAAACAGATGAAACACTGAACTTAATAATTAAAACTCACGACAATAATTAATTTAATGATCACTTGATATGAAAAATATCGACTCTGAATAAAACGTTCAAACAATGCTATTCTCGTTCAAGTCATTCTTTTCAATTTACTTATCTTTCCAGCTCCTATACTCCCGTCTACCATCCACCACAGCTGTCTGCCGCTCTACATTACCAACCCTTATGCCTAGATCAGTTACTGTCAGTGTGAGAATTGTGGAAAAATAACTTGGGGTTGGCCTATGATAAACTTGGAATTCGGGTATGAAAAACATACTTTAACATGGGGCTCTAAGAAAGACTGGGGGGTTGAAACCCCAAACCCCTCCCGGCAATTCTCACCCTGGTTACTGAACCTGGCTACATCTGCTATCAAGATTACAAGCTTGACTCATAATCGGAATCCCACACCAAACACTTTTAGGACACCGAAAAGCTAAGACAAATTAATCTAATAAAAAACAAAACTTGATCAACAAACATGTCCAGTTTTATATACTCACTTCAAATGCCTGCATATAAGACCCAATCTGCCTAGAAGAATATTCAAACTATCAATGAAATAAGTCCCTTTTGTCCACCATCCATTGACACAGTCTCTTAGAACAAAGAAATATGACCCTTTTGTCCACCATCCATTGACACAGTCTCTTAGAACAAAGAAATATGACCCTTTTGTCCACCATCCATTGACACAGTCTTTTAGAACAAAAGAAATACGACCCTGTTGTTCACGATCCATTGAAACAGTCTTTAGAATTCATTCATAATTGTCAGAAATTTTTATTTCAGTTCAGGAACTGTTCCTTCTAGAAAAAAACACTCTCGCGCAACATAAAATCAGTAAAAGAAAATATATCTAACAAATCTGTTTGGCACTGAACAGAATTCAATATAATCAGCATATTTCAAAACTAGCTTTAAAAAATAATATGCTCTTTACTCTGTTCACCATACAAACAAATCAAATGCCACAATATCAGAAGATACAAGGAATTAAGCTGTACATATCAACTTTCTGACAAAACATTTCAAAGCCAAAGTAAACAAGGACAGATTCTTCCCAGAGATATAAAGCAATTCATTTTGAGCATGATAAGAGTTCCTAGACAACAGATAAGATAGTGTTACATTCACAAACACAGTAATCAAACACACTTAACAAATTGTCAATAATTAAGTTCTTAACACCTCTCACAATTCGAAAAAGTAAAAGAAATGTTCAATGTTGGCCAGAAAATTACTCTTACCCAACCATATTTAACGTTATAATGATTCCAGACATGAAATTCATCATCACTTATAAATACGTAATAAAATTCACTTCAGACATAGCCGTCATCATCTATTTGCTTCCATAATTATAGACACAAAATTTTTAATTTACAGCAGATCCATATGTACTGGTCACTTCCAAGCAATTTTTTTCGCATCATGACTGAAATGTCTAAACCCAACATAGATGCTCTCAAGATTTCATGCAGTATAAAATTCACAACAGAAACAAAATTCATCGTAACAGCTGTTTCATCGTTTAAATAAAGCAAAAAACAATTTAAGATCTGAAAACAGTTGGTAACAAATCTGTGAATAAAACTCCATCAGCTGCGATAACAATTGTGACACTTCACACGTCACCTCAAACTTCCTAGCCTGTGATTCATAGCCGAGATCATCTTGCCTACGTAAACAAACACGCTGAATACTACACAATGGCTACACACTTTGCATCACTAACAAAATTAATTAAAAAAATTACAGGGAAATCGGTGGACAAAAGTCGCAGATGTTCATATCACCAACAAAATCATAATCAGTAGTGCTCCAAATAACTCGAAAAACGATCACCAGTAATTAAAAAATGTAAAATTACAATTCCTTTATACATGAGATAATATTAAAGGGACATTGCACATGTATCACACAGACAGAAAGGTGAAATCTTTGTTCAAACATTGAGAAGCAGCTCTATAACTGCCATCTCCTGTTACCTAAGCTGAAAACACCGAAGATAATTAGTATTTATCAATACAATACAACTGAAAATATCATGCTGCCCTTATTACAGAGCTCAGAAATGCACATGATTTTATGACAGAACATCTATGGTGCAGAACAACTGCATATGAAGAATATGCTCAAGATCCCTACACAGTAACTGCCTTGGATGAGGTTCAAACTACTGGTAGTGCACTCCTTGCTGTACATAATGAATCAGCCACCATGCATTTAATTGTGCATCAAAACAGTAATCTTTTCAAATATTAATTACAAACAACAGTTGCTAATCATTCCCTACGTCACACACAAACACAACCGATATGTCTAGTCTTCGTGGTGGTTCTCAACAGTGCAGGAATCATCACTCTTAGAAACCCCGTAAGTAAAACCGGCATCTTTAGGACGGTAGGTCAAATTCAAACAATTCACATAATACAACATAACAACGCTGTTGACAACAAAAACAACCGCTGTCAGAAGCAGATACACCGAAACAGATAAACCGGATGGCGGTCGAATAGCAGCAGAATCTTGCATCAGGGCCAGGAGCGCGTCGTGTGTCCCGATAGCAGACACCACGTGAAAGAGCTGGTGGGAATGTCCGACGATATCAAACCTTCCTGGAAAGAGTCTCTCCGGAATGTGCGAGCAGTAGAGGAATGCAGAAAGGAATGCAAAAACAAACTGGCGAGCGTGGAAGTAATCGGCCTCGCGAGAAATCTCTCCGTCGTCGTCGCCGTCGGCAACGAGAAGTCGGTGTAGCAGCGGCATAATGTTGAAAAAGTACGGCACGAAAAAAGACGTAAAGCGAACGACTTTCCTCCTCCACCCGGCGTTCATGAGCCTCGTTCGACACGACACCAGGAGAGACGTTGAGCTTACGAAGGCTGCGACCGGAAGGTACATGTCAACGTACGGCGAATCGAGATGCGACCTGGTGAACGAGTAAGCACGAAACGCGAGCGCTGACCCGAAGCCGAACAGACTTAACGTCCAGTAATCGACGAGGAAACAGACGTGACGTGCTTTGTCTGACATCACGTTGAAAATATGGGCAAGCATGCTGCCAAGCGGATACATGCACAATGTGGTCATGTAGATGACCAACGGCATCATGTGCGGGAGAGCCGCGGCTTCCAGGCTCTGCCAAAAAGCGATGACCGTCCATACAAAGTAGACGGCTGGAATCATGTGGGTCCAGATGTTCAGCGTCTCGTTGGTCAGTCGAAAGATGCTGAGGATGCACTGGCCTATGGAACTACGAGGAGACCGGTATCCGGAAAAGATGAAGGACTCTCGAAAGTGCTCTGGAACTTGGTCAGAAGTGTAAAGCTTTGCTTCAGTTGGTACCATCATGAGTCTGTTGGATAGTGTGCGTTACACTCAAACCTGGTCACGTTCAACGCTAGTCAGCCTTTTAATCTGCGCAAACTTTCACCTAAAAGGAAGATATTGACAACACAACAGTCAAAATAATAAGCAGCTACATTATACACTTTCTAACACTGCGTCATACGCTTCAAAAATGGGTTCTTACAAAAGCTACAAAACAAGATGTAACTGGCCTCTGACATTGGGCTGTCTTTATCATAAGCGAATTCCTTTAAAAGTATTGCATATAAAAGATAAGCAATAATAATAATAATAATAATAACGACATCTGCAGTAATAGCAGTAAAATAACTGCATTGCAAACACCTTAAATTATATCACAAGTGGAAAAGACCACCCAGAACAAAATTATTAAGCATTTGCTAGTCATTCACAATCCTATCTCAAAAGCAGCGATTTCATTCGCTTATTTGAAGAACAACAAAGCATCAAATGAATTTCATATAAAAAAAACTTAGGCACCTGATGTCCGACAATTTCTCATTCAAGGAAACTCCTCCTTCCACTCGCTATAGCTACACGCTATAGCGTAGGGTGATCATACGTCCCGGTTTTCCGGGACATGTCTCGGTTTTTTGTGATGCGTCCCGGTGTCCCGACAACTTTGGCAAAATTGCCAAATTGTCCCGGTTTTTGACAAGAAGGAAACTTGAATCTTGAAAACGTTAGTATATGGAAATCCCATAGCAGAGTATAGGCTAGCCTTTGTAGTCTAACCCAAAAAAGTCATAACAAAAGAGTAGTTGTCACTATTTATGAAACATTACATTACATCTTCAGTAGGCTAGTGAATTTATTTTATAGAGAATTATCAAGGTGCAACGAGAAAGTTTTTGTAATGGGTGGCCTGCAATTTCAATGGCGGCGCCAGATCTATATCGACTTCGGCAGTTCGCGCCATGCAGGGTCATAATGGGAGTTCGACCGCTCATGACAGCACTGAAATGCAGCAGTGTCTTTCGACAACTTAAAATGCTGTCATTAGAATGTGTAAAATTTAAAAAAATCCGATTTTGATGGGTACATTCCTTCCCCAAACCACCTCTCCTGCTCGACGCCGGACGCTTCTGTGCGCCCCATGGAGAAACCTTAATTCTTCCTCTGGTTTAGGCTATAGATTGCCCATGCGATGTGCACCGATTGAGAGACTTTCTGGTTATTTTCTAGAACGGCTCTGTAGCAAGTAAACATCATGGCGACCAAAGATCCGCGCATAAAAGAGCGCTGTCACGTGATGGCAAAAAGTAGTCCAATATTTTCGCGTCAGTAAGCACACAAAGTAAATAAGTCAAATCAAGGTATTTATAAATAAGAAAGAAATGGTATTTATAAACGAAAGCTGGATGCATGTCTTTTTAGTTCTTAGTAGGGCATAGCCGGGGGCTGACACGGTTAACCGGTAATGCCGGGTATTTGACACCCGGCAGATAACCGGAACCGGTGATGAAAGGTCTTCCGGGCCGGGTGGGTAATTATGAATTTAGCATACCACACATCAAAGGGCTTAACAGTTAACCTGCAAGATCTCTCAACTGGGCATTGCAGTACAATGAACAGACAATCACAGAACACAGACAGCCTGCTGATGGTTGCTTTATATTAGACTATCCTATTTCAAACAGGGGACCAGCAAGAGGAGGAGGAGGAGGGGAGAATTTGTATCACCCTCTTCCATGCTGTCTTTCCTCCTCCTCTTTTTCTTCTACTACCCCTTCCTGAGCGGAACAGTGGTAGACTGTGAGGGAGAAGAGGAATAATATATACATTTAAATAGAAGAGTGGCACCCTCTTTCATGCTTTCTCCCCTCCCCTTCTTCCTTCCCCTCTTTCTTGTCTATTACCTTTTCCTCCTGCTGCTTGGCTGTTTGAAATATCTAACAGAGAGAGACAGGAGATGATGAAGGGGGAGGGGAGGAACTGTGGTAGAAGGTGAAGAAGTATAGGAAGGGGAAGAGTGTATATATATATATGTATGTACATATTATATTCATGTATATATATATATATATATATATACAATGTTATACATAAAGGTGCTGCTCACTGACCATAGCTACCCCAGGATATAGGTTGGTCAACTGTTAATCCCTTATCTTTGAAGTCTGTTTGGTCTGTCACACTGTCATTCAAATCAGAGAGACTAGGACTTGTCAGAAGGGATACCTTCCACCTGTTGATTTGCCTTTGCAGCCAAGCTTAATAGGCTCCTCCCTAATATGACCATGTATATTGTATACATCTCACTGATTAAGGGATGGTACACTTTGAAATAATATCTACATGTAGTTGGACTGCATACACCACAGAAACAGAGCTGTTTATCATGGACCTCTGACCTCCTCTTGCCTGGCTGGACAGATCAGCATTTCTATATTATAGAATGATTATATCAGCAGAGTTCATGAACAGATATTACTGGCACCTCTCAATCAATAACCCCTGGCAGAACTCAACTGTAGTAAAACTCTGACAGGGAAGAGTTTTACTCAATTTCACCAAAGGTAGCTAACAAACTGAGTGGTTTTCGTTTGACAGCATTCAAAGTGGAGACATACTACTCAGTTTAGAGATTAACGATTACTTTTAATACCCGACCCGGTACCCGGACCCGGCAGATTTTATTCAAACTACCCGGACCCGGTACCCGGTTGAAAAACGGCATCCGGCTATGCCCTAGTTCTTAGACCTGAAATCGAAGCTGGATTAACGAAACTACATGTTGAAATACATGACTTAAAATAATCAATCTAATACATATGTTTCTTTGCTTCTTATTCCGCTTGTGAAAATTATGAAACCTTTCACCAATCCCGCTTCTATTTTAGGAAAATGATTTTCCTCAATCCGGCTTCTGTTTACCAATAAATATTTTAGACTGTTGGAAGCATTGGGCTACTTTTCGCCATCACGTGACAGCGCTCTTTTATGCGTGGATCTTTGGTCGCCATGATGTTTACTTGCTACAGAGCCGTTCTAGAAAATAACCGACTTTCTCAATTATAAAAGAGTAGGCTACTGCACTAAGTGCACTGACGACTAGAACAGGTTTTTAGATTTCTACACTAAAGTGTATGCTCAGCATTAAATTTAAATGAGCCTATAGGATAGGCCTATTTAGCTCTGTAGTTAACGACTTAGGTAATGTTCTCCTTTAGAGTCCGAAATTATTTCAATGGTTTCAATGGTAGCATCCGATAATATATACTCTGGGTTTAAATGATCTTTTCACCTCAGCGTTCGAAGAAATTGATGTCAATCGCGTCATTAAATAGTTGCTATCCAACTTCTATTTAGATAACAATTATTTTTCGTCAATCCAGCTCCAGTTAGGCAAGAACATTTTCATCAATCCAGCTTCGATTTCAGCAGAATGACTGCACTAACCCTAAAACTAACCCTAACCGACCCTCACGGCGCCTAACCTGAGCCCTAACCGACCCTCACGCGCTAAATCCCGCTTCTATTTCGTCAGGAAATATTTTTAATCGAATTTATAAATTTTAAACAGCGAGACGCGTGGAGAGATACGTAAAACACGTAACTGAAAACAAGGAGTATATAATTATTATAGGATGCTATATTGAAATAATTTCGGACTCTAAAGGAGAACATTACCAACGACTTATGCCCACAATTGATATTTTCCAAAAAGTGTCCCGGTTTTTGATGGCCAGAAAATGGTCACCCTACTATAGCGGCTATACAAACTATACAATCATTGACTGCTGCACAAACGCAAGTTGAAAATGCACCGTTTGCATATCGATTCAAAGTCAAATATGAACTTAGTATTCTTCATTTCCTGATACTTACAAGCAGCTTACAAGGACCTATTGCATTATATAATATTATTTTCTAAACGACGTTTAGCATAACCCTCGTACGAAACCAACGACCTTATATATATTACTAGACGGAGCTTCCTATGTTGAGCCGCGCAATGACGTTGATCCCGAATAAGAAAGAAGAGTATTATATCTAACATTGAATTTTATCTATGATTTTGAGGTCTATTTTTAGCTCAACCAATGAAACGTCATGAAAGAACCACCAATCACAGAAGACGATTCATCGTATTTACGTTCGCAACTTCGCACAGTGGAAAATATTAATAATAATTTTGAGTGCCTGATCGCGACTTTCCAATTATTTACAGCATGAAATATTAATACCCAATCGAGAATGTCACTAAACGCGCCCAACCATCAAATTAAATGTCCAGATGGTTTACTGTCTAATGATGCAATGTAATTTGTATTCACGCAGGTTGTCTGAGCTTTTTTGAAAGCGTGAAGCTTCTGCGGCGGAACCTTCCGCCAGATAATGCCTTCCGAAACTGCTTATACGGCGGAAGTTCGGGAATCGACCCGAACAAGAGTTTCTAATGGCTAAACTAACCCTAACACTAACCCTAACCGACCCTCACGATGCCTAACCTGCTGTTCGGGTCGATTCTACACGTCTCTCCGGTATACATTTGGCGCATGTGCACATCCTTCCGCCGTATAAGCAGTTCGGAAGGCATTATCTGGCGGAAGGTTCCGCCGCAGAAGATTTATCCTTTTTGAAAAGTCCGTCATATAATTTAATTGCAGTATCGGGTACCGTGAGTGCCGTCGTGACGGTCAGTTTGTTTGTTTGTGCACTTGTTATAGCGCCCCTTCAAGCTCTCTCTCTCTCTTACTACTCAGAGGCGCTCCCGAATGCAGAGCGGACACTTCATCCGAAGGCTATAGTGACTACCGCCCCATCTCGGTTATGCCTATCTTGTGTCGATTGACTTTATAATTTAACAATATCCAAATTTAAGCCATGCCATTCAGAAAACAAGATACAACAATAAACTGTAGTACCGTGATACATAAGAATTGATTGTCAGAATACCTAGGGGATATGCAGGGGATGAGGGACTGATCTAGCAGAAACACCAGGTTTAACTAGGGTTCAAAACTTAAAGGTTATTGGTGTACTGTTGTTTGATGATCTTAGTTTTGACATGCACATTGATAAGATATGTTGTAGGGCTCTTTTTGTCTTCTGTGTGCTCGCTGCTCATGGTAGTTAAGTGTAATTAAGATTACTGCATAACTTGTAAATGTAAAGCGCAGTGTGTCTTGCAGGCATTTCAATAAAGAAAAGATATTATTATTATTATTAGGTGCTACGGGGGGGGGGATGAAGTACAGCCAACATCATTTTCTTAGCCTCTTCATGTGAAGATGGACTTCCAGGCCTTTCCTTCACAATCGGAGTTTACAACTTGTAAAGTTATCAACTTACATTACTACTGCAACTTTTGGGTTTAAAGTTAAAACTTAATGGATTACCAATTCAACAAATAATTACAGTTCTGCATTACAGTGAAGTGATACACTGTAAAAAAACAAATACCCAAATGTTCAGTCATCTGACATCACTGTAATTTTTTTATTTAAAATTAACAAGTAACAAATTGACGATGCCAAAATTTACGGATATTTATCATGCTGTTACTGAAAGTTACCGTTTTAAAAATATTCGCCCTTTTACGATTTATTTACTTTAAACAATTTATCAACTCACCACATTCTTTAAAGATAACACGTAATAAATTAACAATTCAAAATATTTACAGCCACTTACACTAGTTATATATTATAATTAAGCCATTAGGAATTAACAATACGATACATTGTAGGTAAATAATGATACAATATGATATATTCTACAAACATCACTGCCCTTTGCAAATGTCAGTCATTTCTACTGAGCAAGAAGAAAAATTCAAAAACAAGCATTACAGTCACATTATTAATTACCATACCATGCAGTAACAGCTTACTGACCCTTAAAATGACAGTTTACTTTAAAAATTCCTAAATTCATATTACTGTAATGTTGTGTCCCTTAAAGATAAATTAACAATTCAAAATATTTACAGCTATTTATACAAGTTTATACATTATATTAATTTTCAAATGTCAGTCTTTTTTACACAGCAGCAGGTCTGATAAATTTAATAAGAAGCATTGGCCTTGGAATAGAATGTTTAGGAGTCAAAGTGAGGTTATTACCATACCATACAATAACAACTTACTGACCCTTAAATATCACTGTTTTACTTAATACTGACCGACAGCTCTGCCCCTGCACTAAGCGTGTCACAGTCTAGCATGTTTGGGACGCAGGGGCACAAGTTGCTTACCCATCATTGTCTGTGGGGAAGGCAACGGGAAACCACCTCACTCATCTCATCGCCAGGGCGTAAAGCCAATGAACCTGCCTTTGGGCAAAGAACCATCATCATCATCACCTGTCTGAACCTCATTTATTAGCACAAGAGAAACAAATTACCAATTCAACAAATAATTACAGTTCTGCATAATGCATTACAGTGAAGTTGTTTATAAGGAATAATGTGATACACTGTAAATTAAACGAATAACCAAATTTTTCAGTCAACTGACATCACTTTAATTTTTTAATTTAAAGTTAACACAAATTTATCAACTCACATTACAATGTAATGTTTTGTGTCCTTTGAAGATAACACGTAATAAATTAACAGTTCAAAATATCTACAGCTATTTAGAATAAACCCTTTGGAAGAAATAATATGATGCACTATAAGTAAATAATATGATACAATATGATACGTTTTACAAGCATTACTGCACTTTGCAAATGTCAGCCAGAAATGCAAGTACATAATTTTATAATTTATTCACTTCACAAATTTATCAACTCACACTACAATGTAATGTTTTGTGTCCTTTAAAGATAACACGTAATAAATTAACAATTCAAAATATTTACAGCGATTTAGAATAATACGATACATTATATTAATATGCACATGTGTCTTTGTATACACAGCGACAAGTACAAAAACTTCAATAAGTGTTGAACTCGAAAGGAACATTAAATTGGAATAGAATACTTAACAGTCCCAATGATTACTGACCCTTAAATAGTACCGTTTTACCTAGAACTGACCGACAGCTTTTACCCTGCACCAAACGTGTAACAGTCTTACACTGATGAAAAAGTCTTATCAATGTATACTCTTTAGCAATAGTTCTCATTAGATTGACACGATGATTTGATAGTGGTTCATTGCATAGATCATGATCCAAAAGACCCTCAAAGACAGAGCTACCCACCAGAAATGTAAGCACATTGTTCACAATTATGCCATTTATGCCACATCCTCTAAGTGGCTTTTGGTTTGAACCAGTGTTCTGGCGTATATACATTTCAGTGATCTTACACACTGTCACCACATCAGAAGATGGGATAACTAAGCCCCCTCTGTCCTTTCGGATTATTAGGTCAACATTGGGACAATAGCAGCTTTCATCTGCTTTTAGCAAAGCTAATTTACATTCAATGCAGCTCAATTTCTTCAACATAATTCTTACAACAAAACCAGCAATGTAAGCAACAACATTTTCTACAAATCTCGTCAGTGAAAAATGGCCAGGACACTCTTGCATACCAACAGATTCCACTGAATTAGCATGATCTGAGACGTCAATTATTGCATATCGTCTGTCGTTTATTATTGACTCTATGTCCACATTTGCATCTAACTCATGCTTCTGTATGCGAGATGCAATAGTCATCAAGGTAGAACTGTCTTGTGGAATACAGTTGCCACTTGCAACGTCTTTTAACTCATGGTGGGTAAGAAGACGTTTCCAAGTGTTTCTAAGATGGAGGGCTGAAGGGTTATTGTTAGACCCACCTCGACTGCGAACAACTGCAAAAAAGAGCTCAAGATGATCCTGACTTAACTTGTATGTCAGTAAATATTTTAGTGGATGTAACTCAGCCTTAACTGTACAATCAAACAAATTCGTAATGCTCACTGACGAGACAATAAAACCAATAGCACCTGTTTTACGAACACTATTGCACAGAGACTGTCCATCTGCCAGCTTCAAGCCCTTCAAGTACTGGATGGCTTCCAGCAAAAATGGTCGCCAGTAAGTTTCATTATGTTTGAATAATGGTGACTTATAACCCTTTGCCAGAGGATTACGACTATTCATTATATCAAAAAGCCTGTCAATTATTCTAATGAATTTTACTGTTGCTGTGCAGTCTTTAAATTTAGGAATGCATAAATCCTTCTGGCAAAATTCCAAACTATCTGCAACAGAAGAACTAAGTGTTTGAGCAGCTAAACGCACTTTCATTTTTTGTTGGTTCCACTGAATGTGACGGTCAGTTAATCTGTTGGCTGCATGGAGTCCCTCTTTGCTCTGTAGTTCCTGTAAATATTCTATGTATTGCCATTTAATTTCATGCTTATCACCGTCAATCAGAATCTTCTTTTCGGCCAGCGTGTTGCGCATGAGCTTAAGCATATGGCAAGCGTCTAGAACTAAACAAACCTGCTTAGTCGGGTCAATGGGATGCAAAAATGTGGGCTTCATGTTATTAACATCAAATGAAGCACCCAACTCACGAGACATAGAAAAATTGGCACAACAACCATCAAACGTTAAAGAAACAACAAGAACGCCAGCAGAATACAATTTCTCAATACATAACTGAACCAAATTGGCCCTTTCTTTGCCATGAAGGCCATCAATGAGAAAATAAGCAACAGGAACTTTCCAACGTTCTGTAAGAGAAACAAGAAAAAATACCAGTGCCTCTCTGGCAATAGGCAGACCAGCCAAATCAACTACAGGCACCCCCATGTCAACGTACCCAACAAATTTGTCTGCTGCTCTGTCAAAGTCAAGTTGCTTCCTTATTGCAATTTCATCCATCATTAACGCGCATGGCATTCTGGTGTTGTCATTGTTTTGGGTATGTTCAGAAATTGCAATAAATATTTCATTGTGAAACCCAGGGTTTCCGTTAACACATGAATACCATGATGAAAGAGTTCTTGGATGAGGTAAGCAGAAATTAAAGGCTTCGCGAACATAACTATAGGCACGTGCTGAGTAGAACTGCAGTGTTAATGCAAAAGCTTTGAGCTCATCGGGAAACTTAACGCCTTGTCTTGATTTACCCTTTAGCATTCTACTGATTAGCTGTAAGGTTGGCAATGAAAATGATGAGTTAATATTATCTGCAGCTTGCTGTGATATCAAATCCTTCTGGTGCAAGTTGCCTAGTAGCTGCTGCAGGGACTTGACTTTCAATTGAAGTCGACGATTTTTCTGCCTAAGCATTTTAACCTTGTGCTTATACTGGGTAAGTGCACATTCCATTATGCCTAACTTACGCTTAAGCACTCTAGGACTGGGTAAAGAGTAGTTGTGCCTGTTACATACCCTCAAATTAAATTGCGGAATTGTCAAGTTACTGGTTGCTTCTGACGATTCAACAGACATGACATTAGTTCCATTAGCAGAATTATCACTCTTGAGGCGTTTACACGAAGGTTCGAGTACTGGTGAGTAGGAATGTTCAACCGCCGATGAAGTGGTAGGTTTGGACATCTGTGGTGCTGACAACTCACGACCGTTGCTTTCAGCAAGCGGCTTTCGATGTTGGATACGCGAAGGTTCGAGTACTTGTGAATAGGAATGTTCAACTGCCGATGAAGTGGTAGGTTTGGACATCTGTGGTGCTGACAACTCACGACCGTTGCTTTCAGCAAGCGGCTTTCGATGTTGGATACGCGAAGGTTCGAGTACTTGTGAATAGGAATGTTCAACTGCCGATGAAGTGGTAGGTTTGGACATCTGTGGTGCTGACAACTCACGACCGTTGCTTTCAGCAAGCGGCTTTCGATGTTGGATACGCGAAGGTTCGAGTACTTGTGAATAGGAATGTTCAACTGCCGATGAAGTGGTAGGTTTGGACATCTGTGGTGCTGACAACTCACGACCGTTGCTTTCAGCAAGCGGCTTTCGATGTTGGATACGCGAAGGTTCGAGTACTTGTGAATAGGAATGTTCAACTGCCGATGAAGTGGTAGGTTTGGACATCTGTGGTGCTGACAACTCACGACCGTTGCTTTCAGCAAGCGGCTTTCGATGTTGAGTTGGGTTCAGTATGTGACTAGGCAGCTCAAAAATTGTAGGAACAGCTCCTTAAGTCAAACAGAAACAATTTTCAGGTCAGCACTGTATACAAGTCATATTATGTTAGGCCTACAATGCTTCTTCAATGCAAGCGAACACTTACAAACCATAACCATTCTTGTTATGCCTTGTCAGAAATGTGAAATGATGCTGAAACGAAATGGCAACATCTGTTATGTCAGAGCCGAGCTTAAATCCTCTGAACTTCTGCTTCTTATAGCGTAAGATTTCGTGATGCTAAATGTTATAAAATGGGGGGCTTTACTTAAATTACTACAGAGATTTTGTCAGTTTTCTTAAATTATAAATCTGGCTCAGATTTACAGGTCTGTTTTGGCTAAAGATTGCTGCATGTTTCACTTTTCGTTAAATCATGTTTTACTTTTGTCTGCAAGGGTACGTCAAGTCTGCAAACTTAGTTCCTAATATTACATATCCATATCATTTAATTTACTTTACGCTGTTCTACGATTGCATACCCACATCATCTAATTATGTCATGTAAGCTGTTAAGAACAACACATGCTCTGAACTCACCTGCTTTCAGTCGAACTCTGAGTCCAGTGCGATCAAAAGAATCAGGGGTGAAATGGTTTGAACAGACTTGTGAGCGTACAGTTGCTTTAAATGATGTTCTGCACATCGCATGCTCCCATTTTTTCACAAGATCTGGTTTCGACCATGGAAAGCTGTCACATAACAACAAAAGATCTTTACTTTCAGTTCATAAATTACAATAAACCATCAATGACAATTATTATACTTGCTCAAATCGAAATGGTTAATCAAGCGCAAGTTTCTGTGCTCAGCACGTCAGGATCAAAGCAGTGAATATAGAGCTGTACAACGATGCTACACTACAACGATGCTACGCACAGAAACGTAAATATTCGTAATTGTAATCTCGAGGTTTCTACACCGCCAACAAAAATCGGGTAAACACGAAGAATGAGTCACCGTACTCCAAACAATATGGCTGCCAACGAATGCCGTAAAATTAGAACGCGGCCGGTCGACGACATCGCAACATGTATCTCAACACGCAAAGCGTGAGGGTCGGTTAGGGCTCAGGTTAGGCGCCGTGAGGGTCGGTTAGGGTTAGTTTTAGGGTTTAGTGCAGTCATTCTGCTGAAATTGAAGCGTGCTTTAATTTCGCGGAAATATTAGGCCGCATGTCGGGCCGCTCTGTTATGCACGCATCTACGGTGGCCATATTGTTTGAAGTACGGTGACTCATTCTTCGTGTTTACCAAAAATCGATAGATTGAGTTAAAAACAAAATACCAAGAGACATGTCAAAATTGTAGACGCATAATTTCATAAATAGACATTTTATAGCATAGCCCAAAATCACTTACGAATGAAATGTTATTCCTCGCTGTTTGGAGCGTTCGGCGTAAGTTACTTTACATCCAGGTGCAGAGCATTTATTCCCGCAGTACTGTTTGCTTTTCACTTTTGTTTCCACCAAATCTTCTGCCTTCGCATCTTTGTCACTTGGCTGCACTGCTCCAGCATCTGATGTACCTGCCTGAGATGCAACAACTTCCTGATGCATTTTTTTCACCAGCATACTGCGCAACCTTTCACGCGCCGTAATGCCACGTATATCCATATTTTATTTTATAAACATCTGAATGAAGATTGTAATTATAATATCGCTTTTTACAGTTATAACTGCAGAAAAACACTGAAGAAGCTGGAACCTCTATAGTTTATCTTCTTTCATGAGCTGTGAGCCTGTGATTGGTTGAGCTAAAAATAGTAACCATGATTAAAGACAACGACCTTATATATTAAAGATTACGAGAAAGGTGCATCAGCAAAAACCACGTGATCCCACCGGCCTGCTTAAAGGTAGCGGAAGTCCAGCCAACACTACAAGTCCCCTTCAGCCTGCCTCCGAATCGGCGCAGAGCCTCCTTGCTCAGCACGTATCCGCCACCTCCGCTGAAGTAGCCCTGCTTGAGGAATGTCTTGAAGTGGTGTCCAAAGAAGACCGGCTCATCCTTATTCTGGGAAGACAGGAAATACTTCAGGTTCTCTATTATGACGTACGTATCATCGTCCGCCTTCAGAAACCAGTCGGCGTCATCCAAGTGGTGTTCGAATAAATGATCAAAGGCCGTCATCGTCTTAGCCGTCAGGTGTTCACGGCCGTGGCTAACGGAAACTTCCAGAAAGGTGAGATTGGACAGAGACTTGTCTTCCTGTTCGCTGACAAACAGCAGCTTGTCACAGCGTTTGCCCCACGTTTCCTGAACAAGTGTCGCTCGTGTTTTGTGATTTTTTGGCATGGTCATGACCCAGCACAGGATACGAACATTCTTAGCTAAATTTCTGGCAACTTCTGTCTGATCTGCAAATGAAATAACCATTTTTTATTGTCACTCATTCAGACTCTTATATAAATCTTTGTTGTTTTGCATTAAGTACAATTTGTTCTTAGGTGCAAATTCTTCTGTGAATTCATGACTAGTTAACTTGTTACTACTGTGAGACTGCCTCCAACTCCAGCAACTGTGTTATCTAAACACTACATAGAACATGCTTAGTCTTTGCCTTGGACTTGCCAATTTACTCATCAGCAAACAGTCAGTGTTTATTACTTGCACTGCCAGTTTCTGTTGAGCTGAACGACAAAATTGCAGCATCAAGGTACTTCTAAACCAGCTGTGACAACACTTTGACCGAGGATCATTTATTATTCCGCACACTGCAGCTTTTAAAAACAGTTCAGTTGAAGAAATTGAAAAGCAATGGCCATTATCACTTATAATCGACTCTGAAAATGTAAAAAAATGAATTAAAATATAAAACAAAAACTGTTAATTACTCCGCTTCACTCTACAGTACCGATAACCTGCCCATTTGATCAACTACCCTGCCGACAACAGACAGTGAACATAAACTTATATGCGCTGTCTAATGCGCGAATAGCTTCGTTAGCTACACCGGTAAGCGCGAACGGCATTCGTTTGTTAGATACAACGGACTGCGGTTCAAGCCCCGGGCTGGGAGTTGACATTCAGAGATTAAGATTATCTCGGGCTATCACGTGTGGGACGCAGGGGTGCAAGCTCCTGCGGAGCGACCTTGGGCAAGTTGCTTACCCATCATTGTCTGTGGGGAAGGCAACGGGAAACCACCTCACTCATCTCATCCCCAGGGGCGTAAAGCCAATGAACCTGCCTACGGGCAGAGCACCATCATCATCATCATCAACGCACGATATGCTCTCAAAGTGTTAACCTGAAACATAAACTAATTCTTTAAAAAATTTCGTGTTTTTGAACGAAACCATGAAAAGATTTACCGCTGTGATGATGCTCGTCAGCAAAATGAACGTCACCCTTCGACTCGACTTGTTTCACGACTTCATCGTGACTGATTGGTGGTGAACGGTGGTCTTTTTCTTCCTTTTCGTCTGTTTCCGAATCACGGGTCAATCTCTGCTTATCAAGAATCGGTGAATCTGTGCTCTGTCCAGCTCTTTCCATTCGTGCTGCCTTCCTTGATATGTCGCACAGGAGTTCCACGTCTATTTCACGAACGAGGTGATTGCTAGGACTTGCTTTATCACCTATCTTCACAAGTGCTGATGACGATGAAGAAAGCATCTGTATGCCAATGAAACTGACTATGCTACCGAGGACAACTCCGGTAATAAAGACGACTCCTGGCAGAGGACGAGGCAACATTGTTCACAGACGATGTGAGTATCTTCAGAAATAAATATCTATAATCACAAACGTATCATACATACACAATGCAGTCATTGCCACAATGAAAAAAACTTAGAAATGTCCCATAACATAATAAGCCTTCTAAAGTACGTCTTAGTACCTCGTCCCATCAAGAACTTTAACATCATTATTATTATCGTTATTATCGTCATTAGAAAAAAACATGTCAACATGTGCAAAGTCACACAGAAATGCAAATTGGAGGCATGGTTAGTAAGTTTCCAAGTGAAGAGCCAACAGATATCCAGATGTTTTAAGGCCAAAGAAAAATAGAAAGTTAATTGAGATGTGGTTTTTGAAAGAAGACACAGAGTTTAAGCTGGATAAACGGCTGAAATGGAAGCTGCACATAGATGCATGCTGAAATACATTAGCCTAGCCTAGGCTACTGTAATCAACAATCCAGTTTCCATTTATAAAGTTTCATGTCATGTCAATCACCGACGTCGCTGCGCGACGGTTGGTCGCATGCATGGACTACAGCTTAATTAAGTTTAATTTTCGTTAATCCAGTTTCTATTTCACCTATATATAATTAAGGACCCTTCATCCAGCATCCATTTCGCACGCGTTTTAATTAATCTATCTTTTTTAAAACTTATTATGTCCATCATCCAGGTTCTATTTCTCAACCGTTCAATTCATCAATCCAGCTTCTATTTCAGATCTAAAAATACCTTCATCCAGCTTATATTTCACTTGCGTTTTTCATCAATCCATCTTCATTTCACCTGTAAAATTTCTCAAGTGCTTTCTCATTATTCCGGCTTCTATTTCGGTGGATAAGCTGGTCGTTTTATAAGTGTGGAGTGCAAAAGAAACCGTTTCTATGCGCCCATAAAATACACCGCACTATTACGACACGTCATGTTGATTTACTTAATGTTATAATTTGGGGCCGTCGTTCCCAGTTTTGCCGGTAGGCCTATCTCTAATAATAAGCCGGACTTCGATCTGTCCCTTTTCCGGTTAGACGGAAATGAACAATCATGATTCTCATTCTTTTGTTTCAATGTGTCTTAATAAATTTGTTGCATGACTTCTGCGGTCCCTTTAAGCCAAAGTTTAGGGTAGGCCTATGCTTTGCATCCCTAGAAGCTGCGCCTTTTTTTGTAAGCAATGTCAAATGTCAATTACTATGGCTCATTAAGTGATTGATTGACTGGTTTAGATGTAGACTTTCACAGATGGAGGTGGTTAGGTATCCTACTTTAATTCTGATATCATCGTTGCAAAATTTCAGGTAATCTAGAATCCAAAATGCACTCGATTTGGCATCAAATGTTCAAAATTGCGTCGGTTTCCGGGGTTCCGCTAACCCCATACCTCATACCCCCTAATCGTTATAAGGGCTTCTTGCCTTCGGCAATCGCGGCTTCGCGCGTTTCACGCTTGCTATTATTACTCCTACTAAAAATTTCCATTTGGTCTCCCCCAACTTTTAGGACGTGTTTGCGCCTATGAAAACAGTACTAATGACGAGGCAATTCGAAAGACGCGCCTTCCATTTAAATTAAAATATAATTGAAATATCAATCGGCAACTCTACAGAATGTGTACATTTACCTGCAAATGATGATTGCTAGATTTCAAACACCATTTACAACTACTTCCTAGAAACACGCCGCCCGTAGCGACTACACGACTCCATTGGAAAAAAATCAAGTTATATCAAAGATATTAGACTCTAATATCTTTGGTTATATTACATCCATCCAGTCAGGCCGGTGGGATCACGTGGTTTTTGCTGTAATAATATTAAGTAACTTACGCCGAACGCTCCAAACAGCGAGGAATAACATTTCATTCGTAAGTGATTTTGGGCTATGCTATAAAATGTCTATTTATGAAATTATGCGTCTACAATTTTGACATGTCTCTTGGTATTTTGTTTTTAACTCAATCTATCGATTTTGGCAGCCATATTGTTTGGAGTACGGTGACTCATTCTTCGTGTTTACCCGATTTTTGTTGGCGGTGTAGAAACCTCGAGATTACAATTACGAATATTTACGTTTCTGTGCGTAGCATCGTTGTAGTGTAGCATCGTTGTACAGCTCTATATTCACTGCTTTGATCCTGACGTGCTGAGCACAGAAACTTGCGCTTGATTAACCATTTCGATTTGAGCAAGTATAATAATTGTCATTGATGGTTTATTGTAATTTATGAACTGAAAGTAAAGATCTTTTGTTGTTATGTGACAGCTTTCCATGGTCGAAACCAGATCTTGTGAAAAAATGGGAGCATGCGATGTGCAGAACATCATTTAAAGCAACTGTACGCTCACAAGTCTGTTCAAACCATTTCACCCCTGATTCTTTTGATCGCACTGGACTCAGAGTTCGACTGAAAGCAGGTGAGTTCAGAGCATGTGTTGTTCTTAACAGCTTACATGACATAATTAGATGATGTGGGTATGCAATCGTAGAACAGCGTAAAGTAAATTAAATGATATGGATATGTAATATTAGGAACTAAGTTTGCAGACTTGACGTACCCTTGCAGACAAAAGTAAAACATGATTTAACGAAAAGTGAAACATGCAGCAATCTTTAGCCAAAACAGACCTGTAAATCTGAGCCAGATTTATAATTTAAGAAAACTGACAAAATCTCTGTAGTAATTTAAGTAAAGTCCCCCATTTTATAACATTTAGCATCACGAAATCTTACGCTATAAGAAGCAGAAGTTCAGAGGATTTAAGCTCGGCTCTGACATAACAGATGTTGCCATTTCGTTTCAGCATCATTTCACATTTCTGACAAGGCATAACAAGAATGGTTATGGTTTGTAAGTGTTCGCTTGCATTGAAGAAGCATTGTAGGCCTAACATAATATGACTTGTATACAGTGCTGACCTGAAAATTGTTTCTGTTTGACTTAAGGAGCTGTTCCTACAATTTTTGAGCTGCCTAGTCACATACTGAACCCAACTCAACATCGAAAGCCGCTTGCTGAAAGCAACGGTCGTGAGTTGTCAGCACCACAGATGTCCAAACCTACCACTTCATCGGCAGTTGAACATTCCTATTCACAAGTACTCGAACCTTCGCGTATCCAACATCGAAAGCCGCTTGCTGAAAGCAACGGTCGTGAGTTGTCAGCACCACAGATGTCCAAACCTACCACTTCATCGGCAGTTGAACATTCCTATTCACAAGTACTCGAACCTTCGCGTATCCAACATCGAAAGCCGCTTGCTGAAAGCAACGGTCGTGAGTTGTCAGCACCACAGATGTCCAAACCTACCACTTCATCGGCAGTTGAACATTCCTATTCACAAGTACTCGAACCTTCGCGTATCCAACATCGAAAGCCGCTTGCTGAAAGCAACGGTCGTGAGTTGTCAGCACCACAGATGTCCAAACCTACCACTTCATCGGCGGTTGAACATTCCTACTCACCAGTACTCGAACCTTCGTGTAAACGCCTCAAGAGTGATAATTCTGCTAATGGAACTAATGTCATGTCTGTTGAATCGTCAGAAGCAACCAGTAACTTGACAATTCCGCAATTTAATTTGAGGGTATGTAACAGGCACAACTACTCTTTACCCAGTCCTAGAGTGCTTAAGCGTAAGTTAGGCATAATGGAATGTGCACTTACCCAGTATAAGCACAAGGTTAAAATGCTTAGGCAGAAAAATCGTCGACTTCAATTGAAAGTCAAGTCCCTGCAGCAGCTACTAGGCAACTTGCACCAGAAGGATTTGATATCACAGCAAGCTGCAGATAATATTAACTCATCATTTTCATTGCCAACCTTACAGCTAATCAGTAGAATGCTAAAGGGTAAATCAAGACAAGGCGTTAAGTTTCCCGATGAGCTCAAAGCTTTTGCATTAACACTGCAGTTCTACTCAGCACGTGCCTATAGTTATGTTCGCGAAGCCTTTAATTTCTGCTTACCTCATCCAAGAACTCTTTCATCATGGTATTCATGTGTTAACGGAAACCCTGGGTTTCACAATGAAATATTTATTGCAATTTCTGAACATACCCAAAACAATGACAACACCAGAATGCCATGCGCGTTAATGATGGATGAAATTGCAATAAGGAAGCAACTTGACTTTGACAGAGCAGCAGACAAATTTGTTGGGTACGTTGACATGGGGGTGCCTGTAGTTGATTTGGCTGGTCTGCCTATTGCCAGAGAGGCACTGGTATTTTTTCTTGTTTCTCTTACAGAACGTTGGAAAGTTCCTGTTGCTTATTTTCTCATTGATGGCCTTCATGGCAAAGAAAGGGCCAATTTGGTTCAGTTATGTATTGAGAAATTGTATTCTGCTGGCGTTCTTGTTGTTTCTTTAACGTTTGATGGTTGTTGTGCCAATTTTTCTATGTCTCGTGAGTTGGGTGCTTCATTTGATGTTAATAACATGAAGCCCACATTTTTGCATCCCATTGACCCGACTAAGCAGGTTTGTTTAGTTCTAGACGCTTGCCATATGCTTAAGCTCATGCGCAACACGCTGGCCGAAAAGAAGATTCTGATTGACGGTGATAAGCATGAAATTAAATGGCAATACATAGAATATTTACAGGAACTACAGAGCAAAGAGGGACTCCATGCAGCCAACAGATTAACTGACCGTCACATTCAGTGGAACCAACAAAAAATGAAAGTGCGTTTAGCTGCTCAAACACTTAGTTCTTCTGTTGCAGATAGTTTGGAATTTTGCCAGAAGGATTTATGCATTCCTAAATTTAAAGACTGCACAGCAACAGTAAAATTCATTAGAATAATTGACAGGCTTTTTGATATAATGAATAGTCGTAATCCTCTGGCAAAGGGTTATAAGTCACCATTATTCAAACATAATGAAACTTACTGGCGACCATTTTTGCTGGAAGCCATCCAGTACTTGAAGGGCTTGAAGCTGGCAGATGGACAGTCTCTGTGCAATAGTGTTCGTAAAACAGGTGCTATTGGTTTTATTGTCTCGTCAGTGAGCATTACGAATTTGTTTGATTGTACAGTTAAGGCTGAGTTACATCCACTAAAATATTTACTGACATACAAGTTAAGTCAGGATCATCTTGAGCTCTTTTTTGCAGTTGTTCGCAGTCGAGGTGGGTCTAACAATAACCCTTCAGCCCTCCATCTTAGAAACACTTGGAAACGTCTTCTTACCCACCATGAGTTAAAAGACGTTGCAAGTGGCAACTGTATTCCACAAGACAGTTCTACCTTGATGACTATTGCATCTCGCATACAG
Source organism: Lumbricus rubellus (assembly GCA_945859605.1). NCBI lineage: Eukaryota > Metazoa > Annelida > Clitellata > Crassiclitellata > Lumbricidae > Lumbricus > Lumbricus rubellus. The sequence continues at coordinate 8,888,941 of OX243820.1, read as the reverse complement.
AAGCATGAGTTAGATGCAAATGTGGACATAGAGTCAATAATAAACGACAGACGATATGCAATAATTGACGTCTCAGATCATGCTAATTCAGTGGAATCTGTTGGTATGCAAGAGTGTCCTGGCCATTTTTCACTGACGAGATTTGTAGAAAATGTTGTTGCTTACATTGCTGGTTTTGTTGTAAGAATTATGTTGAAGAAATTGAGCTGCATTGAATGTAAATTAGCTTTGCTAAAAGCAGATGAAAGCTGCTATTGTCCCAATGTTGACCTAATAATCCGAAAGGACAGAGGGGGCTTAGTTATCCCATCTTCTGATGTGGTGACAGTGTGTAAGATCACTGAAATGTATATACGCCAGAACACTGGTTCAAACCAAAAGCCACTTAGAGGATGTGGCATAAATGGCATAATTGTGAACAATGTGCTTACATTTCTGGTGGGTAGCTCTGTCTTTGAGGGTCTTTTGGATCATGATCTATGCAATGAACCACTATCAAATCATCGTGTCAATCTAATGAGAACTATTGCTAAAGAGTATACATTGATAAGACTTTTTCATCAGTGTAAGACTGTTACACGTTTGGTGCAGGGTAAAAGCTGTCGGTCAGTTCTAGGTAAAACGGTACTATTTAAGGGTCAGTAATCATTGGGACTGTTAAGTATTCTATTCCAATTTAATGTTCCTTTCGAGTTCAACACTTATTGAAGTTTTTGTACTTGTCGCTGTGTATACAAAGACACATGTGCATATTAATATAATGTATCGTATTATTCTAAATCGCTGTAAATATTTTGAATTGTTAATTTATTACGTGTTATCTTTAAAGGACACAAAACATTACATTGTAGTGTGAGTTGATAAATTTGTGAAGTGAATAAATTATAAAATTATGTACTTGCATTTCTGGCTGACATTTGCAAAGTGCAGTAATGCTTGTAAAACGTATCATATTGTATCATATTATTTACTTATAGTGCATCATATTATTTCTTCCAAAGGGTTTATTCTAAATAGCTGTAGATATTTTGAACTGTTAATTTATTACGTGTTATCTTCAAAGGACACAAAACATTACATTGTAATGTGAGTTGATAAATTTGTGTTAACTTTAAATTAAAAAATTAAAGTGATGTCAGTTGACTGAAAAATTTGGTTATTCGTTTAATTTACAGTGTATCACATTATTCCTTATAAACAACTTCACTGTAATGCATTATGCAGAACTGTAATTATTTGTTGAATTGGTAATTTGTTTCTCTTGTGCTAATAAATGAGGTTCAGACAGGTGATGATGATGATGGTTCTTTGCCCAAAGGCAGGTTCATTGGCTTTACGCCCTGGCGATGAGATGAGTGAGGTGGTTTCCCGTTGCCTTCCCCACAGACAATGATGGGTAAGCAACTTGTGCCCCTGCGTCCCAAACATGCTAGACTGTGACACGCTTAGTGCAGGGGCAGAGCTGTCGGTCAGTATTAAGTAAAACAGTGATATTTAAGGGTCAGTAAGTTGTTATTGTATGGTATGGTAATAACCTCACTTTGACTCCTAAACATTCTATTCCAAGGCCAATGCTTCTTATTAAATTTATCAGACCTGCTGCTGTGTAAAAAAGACTGACATTTGAAAATTAATATAATGTATAAACTTGTATAAATAGCTGTAAATATTTTGAATTGTTAATTTATCTTTAAGGGACACAACATTACAGTAATATGAATTTAGGAATTTTTAAAGTAAACTGTCATTTTAAGGGTCAGTAAGCTGTTACTGCATGGTATGGTAATTAATAATGTGACTGTAATGCTTGTTTTTGAATTTTTCTTCTTGCTCAGTAGAAATGACTGACATTTGCAAAGGGCAGTGATGTTTGTAGAATATATCATATTGTATCATTATTTACCTACAATGTATCGTATTGTTAATTCCTAATGGCTTAATTATAATATATAACTAGTGTAAGTGGCTGTAAATATTTTGAATTGTTAATTTATTACGTGTTATCTTTAAAGAATGTGGTGAGTTGATAAATTGTTTAAAGTAAATAAATCGTAAAAGGGCGAATATTTTTAAAACGGTAACTTTCAGTAACAGCATGATAAATATCCGTAAATTTTGGCATCGTCAATTTGTTACTTGTTAATTTTAAATAAAAAAATTACAGTGATGTCAGATGACTGAACATTTGGGTATTTGTTTTTTTACAGTGTATCACTTCACTGTAATGCAGAACTGTAATTATTTGTTGAATTGGTAATCCATTAAGTTTTAACTTTAAACCCAAAAGTTGCAGTAGTAATGTAAGTTGATAACTTTACAAGTTGTAAACTCCGATTGTGAAGGAAAGGCCTGGAAGTCCATCTTCACATGAAGAGGCTAAGAAAATGATGTTGGCTGTACTTCATCCCCCCCCGTAGCACCTAATAATAATAATAATATCTTTTCTTTATTGAAATGCCTGCAAGACACACTGCGCTTTACATTTACAAGTTATGCAGTAATCTTAATTACACTTAACTACCATGAGCAGCGAGCACACAGAAGACAAAAAGAGCCCTACAACATATCTTATCAATGTGCATGTCAAAACTAAGATCATCAAACAACAGTACACCAATAACCTTTAAGTTTTGAACCCTAGTTAAACCTGGTGTTTCTGCTAGATCAGTCCCTCATCCCCTGCATATCCCCTAGGTATTCTGACAATCAATTCTTATGTATCACGGTACTACAGTTTATTGTTGTATCTTGTTTTCTGAATGGCATGGCTTAAATTTGGATATTGTTAAATTATAAAGTCAATCGACACAAGATAGGCATAACCGAGATGGGGCGGTAGTCACTATAGCCTTCGGATGAAGTGTCCGCTCTGCATTCGGGAGCGCCTCTGAGTAGTAAGAGAGAGAGAGAGAGCTTGAAGGGGCGCTATAACAAGTGCACAAACAAACAAACTGACCGTCACGACGGCACTCACGGTACCCGATACTGCAATTAAATTATATGACGGACTTTTCAAAAAGGATAAATCTTCTGCGGCGGAACCTTCCGCCAGATAATGCCTTCCGAACTGCTTATACGGCGGAAGGATGTGCACATGCGCCAAATGTATACCGGAGAGACGTGTAGAATCGACCCGAACAGCAGGTTAGGCATCGTGAGGGTCGGTTAGGGTTAGTGTTAGGGTTAGTTTAGCCATTAGAAACTCTTGTTCGGGTCGATTCCCGAACTTCCGCCGTATAAGCAGTTTCGGAAGGCATTATCTGGCGGAAGGTTCCGCCGCAGAAGCTTCACGCTTTCAAAAAAGCTCAGACAACCTGCGTGAATACAAATTACATTGCATCATTAGACAGTAAACCATCTGGACATTTAATTTGATGGTTGGGCGCGTTTAGTGACATTCTCGATTGGGTATTAATATTTCATGCTGTAAATAATTGGAAAGTCGCGATCAGGCACTCAAAATTATTATTAATATTTTCCACTGTGCGAAGTTGCGAACGTAAATACGATGAATCGTCTTCTGTGATTGGTGGTTCTTTCATGACGTTTCATTGGTTGAGCTAAAAATAGACCTCAAAATCATAGATAAAATTCAATGTTCTTTCTTATTCGGGATCAACGTCATTGCGCGGCTCAACATAGGAAGCTCCGTCTAGTAATATATATAAGGTCGTTGCCTTTAAGTAAGAAAATGGGACTTTTGGGTATTTTTTAGTAAATAGGTGGCGGCAGGAGCAACTATACCTTAGTATCTATTATCGCTCAATGTTTCCATTGTAGGTCGTTGATTGTTTACTAATGTGATTTAAAGTTAAATTTTATACGAAGTGTTAGTTATTTGTTTCGAAATGCCTTGCTGCTGCGTACCTGACTGCAGCAATAATCGTGATGGACATAGATTCCCTAGTTAGGGCTGCCAACCGTCCCATATTCGCCGGGACAGTCCCGGAATCGGCTCTTGTGTCCCGTGTCCCGGGTAGATCTTAAATTGTCCCGGAATATGTTGTAAGGTTCCACTTAACCAAATGTTCGTACTTTTACACAAAACTCGACAACTGTACGATGATTTTGCGTTCTGTAAACTACTATACCTGACATTGTTGGCTGAACATCGGATGCTGGACAGCGTTTAGTCTAGGTTGATGCCTTTAAAACCACTGACACTGACTGGCATTGTGTCCTATATATGTAATGTCAGTCTGTTTTCAAGATATTTTTGCCAGGAAAAATTAGGTTTCTTGTCTTTTGACGATTAATCTGCAGTAATGGTTAGCGATTAGGCTATATGTTTGGCGGATTGTAATGCTACACGACAGTTGTAACATTGTGCAGAAAGGCCTATAATTATGTGAACAGTGCATTTCGAGTAACTGTGAGCGTCCCGGAATGGCAAAATCAAAAGTTGGCAGCCCTATCCCTAGTGACGAAGCACAGAAAAGGCAATGGATTGGACTGGACACCTACGAAGGCCAGCGTTGTGTGTAAGAACCACTTCACAGCGGACGACTACATAACATCAACATTCTACGGTTTGGACACTAAAGTGCATTATTAATTAAGTAACCCATGATATTTTTTCGCCCTCCACTCATTTTCTGTCCTCTTGTTCATGACTGTAAGATTTGTAACTGTTCCGTAATACTTAGTAGCAATAAAAAACATCGGTAGCTATAATAACATCGGTAATCTATCGTTGCTGTTGTTTATTTATTTATCTTGTGTAATAGTGCATTGCATAATACCATTAATCTTTATTTATTGCGGTTCTGATTTGGTTTAGCACCGGTGAATAAGCCGGGCTGTCCTGACGTGGCTTTTGTCGGCGCTGAGAAGTTTTCGAGGATTTACATTACATTACATATTAGACTCTATACAGGTTGAGAGACATAATTTATGCTTGAGAGAAGCTCCACAGGTGCATGGCTTCAATGACATTGTAAATGTAATTATGCAAATATGTTTTAAATGCTTACATGACTGAGTTATTTATTATTTTCTGGTAACTTAGAAGAAATATCTAATTACATTTTATTTTTTTCCATTTAGGAGATGAACCTCAGATACGCCGCCTTAAGAAGAATGCAGTGCCAAGTGTGTTTCCTTGGACTGAAACTACTGAGATTCCTGAGGCAACAGCAGCGAGAGAGCAGCGGGCGAAGAAACGTTCCTCAACTGCTACACTAAAGACTACAAGAAAAGAGAAGGAGAAACGACTGACTTTGGAACAGGATCTACCCTTTGCTGCGGAGGAGATACTCGAGTTGTCTGAAGAGACTTTCTTTGAATCTGTAGTTTCAGTTAATGCATTAAATTTGTGTACTGTAGAAGTGCAAACGACAATAAGTATTGTCAATGACACGGTTGATACTAGCACGCAGTCGAACCAACGTAAGGAACGTTTTTCATATTCAGATTTCATTACTGATGACAAGGGCATCCATTATTACACTGGTTTGGAAACTTTTGAAAAGTTCTTGTTCGTATTGAATACTTTCGGACCAGCTGCGAATTGTTTACGGTATATTTACGGTGCTGTAAGTGTAAATGTAACTGACCAGTTTTTCCTTGTTTTAATTAAATTGCGCCAGTACATTCCGAATTTTCAGTTAAGCCGCATGTTTGGAATTTCAACTACTGAAGTTTATAATATTATTTTCACTTGGGTTAGGTTCATGTCTTTACAATGGAGGGAGATTTCAATCTGGCCTTCACAAGGTGTTGTTCGGTTTTATTCACCCACAGATTTCACCACTAAATTTCCAACGACTAGAGTGATCATTGATGGAACTGAATGTCCTATAAAAAGACCCAAAATGCCTAGTGCACAGCAATCAACATTTTCTACTTATAAAAATCGAAATACTGTGAAGGCTGTAATCGGGTCAACACCAGGTGGATTGGTATCTTATGTTTCGCCAGCATTTGGTGGTTCAACAAGCGATAGACAAATTGTTGAACGTTCAGGCTTAAATATCATGTGCAATTCAGGAGATTCAGTTATGGCCGATAAAGGTTTCAGTGTTGAGGATCTGTTCATTCCCTATGACATATCATTGAATATTCCAACTTTTTTTAGAAAGAAAAATAGAATGAATAGCCAAACAGTAATGAAGGACAAGAAAATCTCTTCCAAGAGAATTCACATAGAACGTATAATCGGATTGGGTAAAACGTATAAAATTCTTAAGAATTGCATGAATTCAACGGAGACGATGCTTTCTGGAGATATAATATTTATATGTTACATGTTATGTAACTTTCGTTCAGGGATTGTTTCACGAAATGCTTAATGAAAGAGTATTGATTGTTTTACAGTTGTAATGGTAAATTGTTGTAACTGAATAGTGTGGTAAGCTGATCGTCAAGAATAAATTTTTCATAAATTGTATGAAATTTAAATTTAAATGACAAACGCCACTCACAGTGTTTATTAATTCAAATATTGTACGAAAAACAAAGTACTCTTAATTACTTGTCAGTTGTCACACAATGTGCACAACCCCTGTGGCTGTAACTATACAAACTGTTTACTCTTTGTAATTAAATGTATACTGTCTGCTGTTTTTGTACAGGTGATAATCTAGTAATGCCTTCATGAAGTGATTGTCGTAAAAATGTTTAGTTTAGTTGTCATGGTAGATATGAAGATGTCATTTCGTTTAATGCGTATTGTTTTCATGTCTAACTGCGTGTATACAACAAAGTCACAATATTCTCTGCCAGTACACAGTAGCTGACCTTGCACTTGATAATGAGTCATTCCGTGCCAAATCAACCAAATTTTCAACTTTTCCCCACACTCCGACTCAGATTTTCTTGAGATTTTCACCAAAAATCAATTATCATCTGGTATGAAGAACTGGAAAGTTTCAAGTGTCTACCGTGAAAACTGACCGAGTTATAGGGTACTGAAGTTGGTGGGGGTAGGCTGAAAAGTGAACGCGAATTTGCGTCTGCGAAATTTTTGTCATTTTCAGATGCCAATAACTTTGGATCTAGAGCAGATAAACAGATTTGGTTTTCAGTTTTCAGTTCTGATTATTGCATAGATTTGCATGGTAAAGTAACATTTCCTCTCTCTGATATGAGGAATTAATACGAAATTTTGAAAAATGTCGAAATATTTCTTGCCGAGTCCATTTTTGTCATGTTTGCAGACACACTACACTGTCAAGACATGCAAGAAAGGAATAATTTTTGATCATTGATTTTTGGTGAAAATCTCAAGAAAATCTGAGTCGGAGTGCGGGAGGCATTGGTTGATTTGGCACAGAATGACCCTGATAATAATCATGATTGCCTCTCAAACACAAAATATCATTCTCCATCACAAGATATGGCACAGTAACATCATTAATGACACTATGGCGAGCTGAATATGGACATTTGACTTCTAGCACGATATTATCATTAACTAGTCCATCAGGACTAGCAGCGAGAAATGGCAAAGCTGTGCAAACAAAAATACCACACTCCTGCACCTGAACATTGTTCTCAGAGTTGTATGACATTACAGCAACAGCTTCATACTGAAGTCCATATCTAACTGATGCAGTTGAAAATTGAGCAGGTGTCATCAAATATTTACACAACTTATCAAAATCAGTCCTGCTAGTCGCTTTACAAATACATCCAAAATTGGAAGAATGAATTCTCTTCCGCCTTTCTTCCTTCCATGCAACATTTGAGATTTGTCTCCTTGTTTGAATCTCTAACTGCTCAGCTTCATTGGGTGTTATGGCGCTAACTTTAAGATTCTGTAAACACATCGACTCCGGAGAAGTGCAAAAGTAATCATGATCATGGTAGAATGCATAAAGATTACAAGGAGGAACAGTTTGCAAAATGGGCATATATTTGGAGATTTGTGTGCAAAGTTGATGCATGTATTCTGAAAAAAAGCAGGATAGGATTTGAGATTTTTTAAATCACTCGGACGTGGATCATAACTTGCTTGTTTGAATATGCTGCCGCTCAATGATTTTGGACGCAAATTGAGAGCAGTACTTTTTTGTGGAGAGCCTTTAAATTTCTTGCATTTATTAAATGATTGCAGTTTCTGTGTACATGTTTCATGCAGCACAACACAGTTACCCATTGATATTTGTGCTATGCCATGCAGCAGTGCACATACATGCTTACAATGTGCCGTTGGTCCCATGCCAACAGCACACTCACACTGGCACTCGACTACAACACCTAAGTTGTCTAAAACTACATCAACAACATAAACAACAGCTGATTTCGGCACAAAATCGTGCACGGAAGTAGTATTCTGTGTTTTCTTCCGCTAAGCGTAGCGAAAGCAGATGACGGTCCTTGTAGAGGTTGACAGCTTTGTCGTCCAGACTTTTGCCGATTGACTGCAGGTATCGTGTAGCGTGAGACTCATGAAATGCCACAAACTAAAAACAGACAAAAACCCTGGCCATTAGACCGGAGTGTCTAAGCACCACGTTAAATGTATCATCCACTATGGCTGGTTTGATGCTGAATAATATTATATTTCCATCATATAGTGGTATCATTTATTTCTCATACAGTGCAGATATTACGCCTGAGTGATTTGTTGCATAGGATGGAGTAATAACAAATTACTCCATGAACAAGGTTTCTTTTTTCAGCCCATTAGTATTATTTAGTGGAGACAACATACTTTATGAGCCATAGCTGATGTTCACATCTCTCTGGGAACCTAATTCTGTGTGCTCCAAGATTTCGTGACAAAGTCAAACACAAAAGAATTCATTGCTACAATAATTTCAATGCAATAGAAAGCAAAATATTTTCTGGTAATCAAATTAAATTGAACCTCAGTTGCTTCCGTTACATCCTTGTACAAGCTGACATCAGGTGTCTTGAGTGTGTGTTCTGTAATGATATCAGAACATCCAGACATAGCATCGAAGGACTCCAACCTGAGAAACACGAGCAAATTTATAAATTACCATTACCAACTATTTCATTAGTAAATTAGCTTAATAAATTTCAAGCAACAAATGAGCTTATGAAACACAACATTATAAAACATAAAAGCACATTATGAAACATAAACCCGCTAAAACGATAGCCATAGAGTTTAACCCGTTAAAACGATAGATTACCGCTTGTTTGGTTCGAGTCAAATGAAATAAACATCTTTACCTTGCTACTAAATCTTTCTTCGTCCCCGCAAGCCTCAGGTTTCGACGCCTTAATTCAGACCTTAGCTGTACCAGAGACAACGTTCTGTACTGTTTTGAAGAAGTTCCTGCCTCTGGTTCCATTGTAGTAACGATATTTATTTATTTATTTGTCTCTTTATTATCTACTATTTCGTACGTAAACAATGAGCGATAATATATTCTAAGGTGCACTTGCGTGTGGCGCACCTATAGACAAAATAGAGAACTAGAGCCCTGAAAACTCCTCATTAGGCCTACAGTACTGTCGTGAGCCTTGTGACATTAGGCCTATCCATTTCCAGTGTAAGAATTGTCGAAAAATAACTTGGGCAGGGGGGGGTTGGACCATTATCCACTTGGAATCGGGGTGTGAAAAACAGACTTTAACATGGAGCTCTAAGAAAGACTGGGGGGTTGAACCCCCCCCCAACCCCCGGCAATTCTCAACCTGTCCATTTCCCACTCACAGCAGCATATTTTTTTAAATAGTAGAATTATTTTTTTTAAAAACCGATAGCACTATCTGAAAGTTAAATATCAGCACAATAAACAGTTCTTCCACCATTAATACTAATCTAATCAACTAGCCTACCACTGAAATTTTTCCAGAAAGTTTAGTCTGGGTAAGAGAGTAGTTGTGAGACATGGACAATGACCAAGATAATGACAAAAAAGATTAACGCGTGTGAGATGTGGATTTGGAGGAAGATGCAGAGAATATCTTGGAAAGAAAAAAAGAACAAAAGAGTGGGTGCGCACAGAAATTGGTATCGATATGGATGAGTCGTTACAACAAACAGTGCTAAGAAGAAAGTTGGTTTTCTTTGGTCATGTTATGCGTTCAAATGGTTTGGAGAAAGATATGATGCTGGCATGCGGTGAAGGAAGGAGAAAACAAGGGCGACCAAGGAAAAGGTGGTTGGACGATGTTCAAGAAACAACAGGAATGAATCTGGAACAACTAAGAGAAGCGACATCAGAAAGAAAGCAATGGGGAAGGCTGGCCTTGACGATCGCTAGAGTTCAACGAACTGACAGCACAAGGTGACAAGGTGGAGAATTTAACGATAGGCCTAAGCTTGATATTTTCGCCTACTGAATGGGAATAAGTGCAGTCTGTGCTTGCAGCCATAACACGCCAGCGCATCAGATCCTGCTGATGCCGAAACCATGATGTGGTTTGCAAACTCTGCCATATCGATCGACTACCAAGCGAATTTTGTGAATCTTAAACATCGCGCTTTTACCGTCATACCAAACGAGCACTTCCTGTTTCTCTTCTGGCCACTGACCTCTTTCACATAAACACTTTTTTCATAGTGCTCAGAGCCTCAGACTCCACTTTTCACTGGGTATTTTGCTATAGGCCTAATCTCGCGATGTCCCAGTCTCCAGTAACTGTTGCGTATGAGTTCCCATTTTATCGTTCGCAGAAACTTTGACCATGACCTTCACTAACGGATTCGCAAATTGAGACCTTAATAGGCCTATATAAAATATCACCAAATACTAAAAGCTTGCTTTATTAACAGCTTCTTTACAGCTCCTAGTGAGGTCATTTGATATCATCATTTTGTGGGTTGTAATTTGCAAACAATCCTTTAAAAATCATATGTAGGCCTATTGAAACGTGGTCGGTCAGTCAATTAGTCGATAAGTCGGTCGCTCAGTCAAGCAGTCGCTCAGTCAATCAGTTGGTCGCTGAATCAGTCGGTAAGTCAATCAGTCGGTCAGTCAATCCGTCGGTCAGTCAATCAGTCGGTCAGTCAATCCGTCGGTCAGTCAATCCGTCGGTCAGTCAATCAGTCGGTCAGTCAATCAGTCGGTCAGTCAATCAGTCGGTCAGTCAATCAGTCGGTCAGTCAGTCAATCAGTCGGCCAGATAGTCAATCAGTCGGTCAGTCAATCAGTCGGTCAGTCAATCAATCAGTCGGTGAGTCAATCAATCAGTCGGCCAGTCAGTCAATCAGTCGGCTAGTTAGTCAATCAGTCGGTGAGTCAATCAGCCGGTCAGTCAATCAATCAGTCGCTCAGTCAATCAATCAGTCGGTCAGTCAATCAGTCGGCCAGTCAGTCAATTAGTCGGTGAGTCAATCAGTCGCTCAGTCAATCAATCAGTCGGTCAGTCAATCAATCAGTCGCGCAGTCAATCAGTCGGTCGCTCAGTCAATCAGTCGCTCAGTCAATCAATCAGTCGCGCAGTCAATCAGTCGGTCGCTCAGTCAATCAGTCGCTCAGTCAATCAGTCGCTCAGTCAATTAATCAGTCGGTCGGTCAGTCAATCAGTTGTTCGGTCATGCAGTCGATCAGTCAATCGATCGGTCATTCAGTCGATCAGTCAGTGTTGTTTTCGTTAACGAAAACGAAGATGGTCATGAACGAAAGTGAAAGGTTTTCACTAACGGAAACTGAAACACGCTGACAACGAAAACTAAAACGAAATAAGCAGCAATCAAAACCAAAAGTAAACGAAAATTGATCAAACGAAACGATATTTGGTCAAACGAAAACTAAAACATTTGCTCTAATGTTACCTTACTTACCACGGGCTATTTGTGCAAATGGCACGCCATCAAGACTCCTACTAATAATTGTTAATTTCTTTCAATTTTAACAAAGTAACTGTTATATATTTAACTGCATGATTAGTTCAGAAATATTGAGAATGTTGCTCCAATTTGTAGAATGACGCGTAGCACCAGACGAATAAAGGATAGCCCTGATTGAGATTACTTTAACTATATTGAGCAATGAGCACATATTGAGCTTCATGCAGCTATGTGGGGTGCTGAGCTTCAAGTGACTGGTGGCTCTGGGTCAACTTTCCCAACATTTTTTTTCTGCAAAAAGATTCTTAAACAGAAAAATTCCACAAACATTAAAGTCCACTTGACATCAACGTACAAGCGGGGATAGGATGAATTGATGGAGACACTTAAAAGGGTGTTAGAAAGCAAAAGCAAAAACCAAGCATGTTGACAAATGGCCTTCAATATTTCTCTTGGTCAGACTTGAAAAAGGAAATGCATGCACTCTTGCCCCAATGAATTTTGCAAAAAAACCTTTTTATGATGCATTTAAATATAAATTTACAGCTTTTAGTAAGTGAGGTGAAGGAACACTATTTACTTTATAGGTTGATCCCAATTTTGTACCTTCCTGTAGTGAGCAACTATATATATATATATATATATATATATATATATATATATATATATACATATAATGTTATATATATATACATTACATATATGTCATATATATATACATTACATATATGTCATATATTAATTCCATAAAAAGTTATTAACTATAATGCTGAGGTGTTATCAATTGCGCAGGTGAACAGCAAATGACATTTCACATTTTGACCAATTTTCATGGTAAACACATTTACATCAATATAATTAATTTTTGTCCAAGAAACAGAACAATATTCAATGTTTAATACCAACGAGTGTTCAGCCCAGTTTACTAAAACTAAAACCGATCCATAAAAACCTTAAAAAAACTAATATTCAGCAAAATTAAAACTAAGAATCAAAATAAAATCGCATAAAATGGGACATTAAACTACAACACTACGTTGTTCAACCAGTCCATCATTCTCGCTTTAGCTAGCTTGAAAGTGAAACGCTTCCTATCTCTGGACCAGACGTTTCCGTGCTCTTTTTGAGCTTCACTGAAAACTTCATGGGTTTGCTGCAAAAATATATACAAGAGAGTTAGGCATACTCTAAATCTAATATAATGTAATTAGTAATTTCTATATCGCCGCTCACAGCCGTGGCCATTCAGTAGCACTCTCAGTACGAGAACCCAAGAGAAGAAATAGGTCTTAGGAAGACAAGTATGCAGATAACAATCCAGAGAGGAGAGTCACATGTAGAGTGGTAGGAAGGGAATTCTATAAAGAGGGCCCAATGATGGTAGAGGATCGGGCTTTAGTAGTGGTCCTTGATCGCGGAACAAACAATGTAACATGAGAACGCAGAGGTCAATGAGAGGATACAGAAAGTGGAGAACGCAGCGCATGATACCTCACATATTTCGGTGCAAGACGGTGCAAGACGCAGTTTAAACTTGAGGATCAAAGCAAGGACTTTATAATGGATATGGGCACAGAGAGAGGAAACCAGTGCAGTTGGTTTGCCATAAACGATGAGAATATGGGAGTATTTAGGACATTGAACAATCAATCTATAGCAGCAGCATTAAGAACACTTGAAAAGGCGATAGAAACACCATGGGAAGACCAATGAGAAGGGAACTGCAAAAAATCATTTTTGGTACAGACAAATCAATCAGTGGACTATGGATGCCATCAACACACCTCAGCAAAATTAAAGGCACTATATAAACTGCATTGATGTATGCATTATTCATGGCAGTTTATTATGGCACGACGCTGAGAAGGTGCTGAGAACTTAACAATATGGAAACCTACGAACATATAATAGAGTCATATATGTATGTATGTTTGTACACTGTGTCCGGAAAAAAGGGACCCATTTTGTAAATATCAAAATAAATAGTAAATATTCATCGATTTTAACAATTCAAAGACCATTCTTATCCTAACATATTTATCTAACAATTGTGAAAATATGAAAGTTCCAGTACAAATAATGACGTCATAATGACGTCATTTGCACAAAAAGTCAAATTTAAGAGATAAATGTGCAAAATCATCCAAAATTTCAATATTTTTATGATGTAATTTATCAATAATAAATGTAAGTTTAATTTTATTTTTATATCTGAATTATGTCCGACTGCAATTTGTGGTCAAAGTGTACACCTTTGGCCTCAACGTAAGCTTCAAAACGGTCGCGCTAATAGCCAACAGCAGCATCGATAACCAGGTTATCAAAATCCTCCCAGGCATTAACAATTCGCTCACTGAGTTCGTCGATGTCTCTTTTCCTTGTCTTGTACACCATCTCCTGCAATAGTCTCGTAATTTTATACTCAACTGGATTTAAACTCGGGTCGCTTGGCGTCCAAAGATTATAGGAGGAATGAAATCCGAAGTCTCCTTAGTCAACATGTGCAGTTCAACAGTTTAACGAGCTCAGTGAGCTGGAGCCTGGAACGCCATCTTGTTGAAATGTTGATTAATCCAAGTATTCCCGGATATCAGGCATCAATTTTACATGTAGCAGACAATAATCCTGCAATAAGCTGCAATTATTTTAACTTCTGGTTCTATTGAATGGATGATATGGATCTTCGTTTTACCAAGAGCCAATATACCAACCAAAACCATGCATGACTGGCCGGCTAAATGAACTTTAATGCAAATGACGTCATTGTGACGTCATCATTGTGACTGGAAATTTTATATTTTCTCCAATATTAGACAAATATGTCAGGATTAAAATGCTGCTTGAATTGTAAAAATCGATGAATGTTTACTATTTATTTTCATATTTACAAAATGGGTCCCTTTTTTTCCGGACACAGTGTATGTATGCATGTATGTATGTACACTTGTTATGTAGTGCCCCTTAAGACACTCAGAAGCGCTCCCAACTACAGCGCAGACACTGAATCAGAGTTTCATGCCGAAGCGCTGAGCAACTGCGAGTGAAGGACTTGCTCAAGGTTCCCACACGGTGACTTGAGGTGGATTTGAACCTGCAACCCTCCGGCTGCATGGCAACGAACACACCCACTACACCACCATGCCCCATATATAGGTATGATTTGGAATGAGAGGATGCGCTTACCGTGTGTCGTCGGCCTTCCTACAATGAAAATAAATTTATTCCCTATACTGCAGTAGAGTAAAACATAGCATAGTATAGCATACTATCCCAGGTAGTATAGTATAATAGTTATTGTATAGCATAGTTTATAAAAGCAAAGTGTGATGTAGAGAAATTGGACTCGATGACTATATAGGCCCTATACAACTGTTAGCTGCCATCAATTCCTGAACTAACCACGTCCAGCAGACGCCATGTGCTGGCCAACTCGATCAACAATGGCGGCCTCTAAACGGACAGAAAGAGAATGATAAAGGGAGAGATGGATGGAGTGAGGAATGGGAAGGAATGGAGGGAGGTATGGGTGTAGGGATGAAAAATAGATGGAGGGAGGATGGAGGGAAGGAAGAGAGATATATAGAGAAGGAGAGGAGAGAGGGAGAGGAAGGGATTGAAAGACAGACACTGACAGACCGATACAGACTGTCAAAGAAAGACAGACAGAAACTAACAGCAAGAGACAGACAGCTAAACAGAAGTGGGTTTCCTAGTCAACTCAGCTATAATGAGTACACTGGCTGTACACTGTTGGTGGAAAGGTGAGACGGCAAGGCAGAGGACTGGTCAGCCTCATATGCCGAGGTTAAGAAAATGAAGTTGCAAGCACTTGTTTAGCATGGCAACTTCACGGCTAGCTAAAGAAACTTCTTCTACTGCAAGTAAAACTTAATCAAAGGATTGACTATCATACTTACTTGCGACGGCAGCAGCAGCAGCAGACAATGGCCAATCCGAGACAGAAGAGGTTGATGGTAATGCTGACGGCGAGTCCAATTTGACAGACGCTGAAGTGGATGCTTGGTGACTCCTCTGTACAGGAAATGACAAACATAATTTAGTCAACCACATAAATGCAAGGTAGACCAAGAACAATGCTGCTGGATTGGATGCTGTCAGAAGAGGGATACAGTGGACTGAAGAGAGAAGCTCAGGACAGAGAAAAATGGCGTCGTTGGACATACGAACCTGCCTGACGGCAGAGAACATAAAGAAGATTCACGTCACATAAATGATCAATCATCAATGAATCAATCAATCAATATTTATATAGCGCCGCTTCAAGATCCCTATATAGGCGGCGATGTGGTATCGTGGTGAAACATGGACTATATAATTATTCTAAGAGCCATTCGATTTCCGAAAAATTGTCATTCCAACAACTGTTTCAGCAAATTTAATTTCATCAATTCAACTTCTATTTCATCAGAAATTATTTCCGTCAATCGAACATGTATGTATGCAACTATGCATGTATGCATGTATGCATGCATGCATGCATGCATGCATGCATGTATGCATGCATGCATGTATGTATGTATGTATGTATGCATGTATGCATGCATGTATGTATGTATGTATGTATGTATGTATGTATGTATGTATGTATGTATGTATGTATGTATGTATGTATGTATGTATGTATGTATGTATGTATGTATGTATGTATGCATGCATGCATGCATGCATGCAATCATGTATGTATGTATGTATGTATGTATGTATGTATGTATGTATGTATGTATGTATGTATGTATGTATGTATGTATGCATATATGTATGTTCATTCATTCATTTCGATAATTTATATGGCACCTCTTCAAAGAAACCTGTTCAGAGGCGCTCCCAGCCCAGCCACAGATAAAAAAAAGATTTGAGCAACTTACAAAAAGCAGGTTAATTTAGTCTAGGTGAAAGTCGCAAGGTTAGTGGGAGGCCATTCCAGATAGCGGGACCCACAATAGAAAAGGCTCGGCGCTGTCTGGTAGAAGTGCGAGCTCGAGGTAATTTAAAAAAAAAAATAACCCCCGTTGTTGCAGAGCGAAGAGTTTGATGTATGTATAATGTATGTATATATGTATGTATGTATAATGTATGTATGGTCAGTTCGTCACATATACCCCGCTGACCACAGCACTGAAACTGACCCAACAAACTAGCTTTTCCATAGAGCCTACTTGGTTTGACTTCAATATCACAACAGCGCTAATGTAAAGCTTGATTCTCTGACACAGATATGCACCGCTTTGATCTTTTCTGAGAGATTTGCATTTATAATGATTAATGAACACACACACAGATCAGTCTGATTAGGCCACACTTAGACTGGTAGCCGTTATGCATCTGTGAAGTCGAAGCCACTGCAACTCGTTGTCTTGAAACTCACCTATTCTCTTGGGTTCCCATGTCTTGACTCCTTCTGAGTATTATAAAGGGCCATTCCGTTAAAGGTGCTATATAAATTGATGGATACAGTTCGCTACGATACAAAAAGAAAAAGCACACAGCGAAACAAGGCAATAATTATCATAACTCACCGCAGGCGGTTGCGCACTCACACGATTCATCCTCCTTCGACTTGGCCTCACCCTTCTCCTTTCCTGCGCTCTCCTTCTCCTTGAGGGGGCCATTTGATGGAAGTGCAGCAGCAGCAGCAGCCGCAGCAGCCGCCACAGCAGCCGATGGATCTCCTCCTCCTCCGCACGTGTTGGGCTCTTCTGCAAAAACAGTAATATCATTGATATATATTCAGTGCAAGAATATTGTAAGTGTACTCTATTTGTCAATTGCTAATAATAATTTTTCTCTCTCTCCCTGATGATTTTTATATTCCTACAATTGAATGTGTTGTCATGTTTAAAAAACTATTTTACATGAATAATGGGATGCTCCACCCCTTCTTAGCCAAATCATGTTAAAGTATTGTTCACTGCCATAATTGTATCATGTTTGTTTGTTATTTTGGTTCAGGAAAAAAAAAAAAAAGTACCCATGGAGATGCCTAGATTTAACACTGGCATTATGCCTGGATATGAAATCAATTGAATCTTTATCATAATGAGTTGGAAGCATTTATTGAAGAAATCAATTGCGCACTTTTGAATATAGACAGTAGTATTTTTAAGGAGCCAACTCCGCAGCAATACATGCCTTACATATACTATTATCATTATTACAACTAAACTGTTATGCGCCTAAACAAAAAAAGAATCTTGCACGACAACGCGTAACAGCATTTGTCTACGTAAAATAATCTTAAACATATAAGTCTTCAGGTTTTTCTTGAAGAGTGACATAGTAGATGGCTTGCTAATGAAGTCAGGAAGTTTATTCCATTCAGTCGGGTCAGTTAGTGCAATTTGTTCAAATGCACGGTTTCCAAATTTTCTGACTGAACATGTGACTACAAAGTCACCTTGAGATGAAGATCGTAGTTCTCGTCTGGATTGGAAAGACGAACATGGCGTTACAAGTGAGAACACATAAGAAAAAGATGAATAAGTGTGGACTCGATACATCACAATACAGATTTTTAAAGTTATTCGCGCCTGTATGTGAAGCCTAGTGCAGTTCACGAAGGGTCGGGGTAATGGGGTCATGATGAGTCAAGTTTTTGGTAAGCTTTGTGGCACAAAGGAAAACAGTGGTAAGAGGTTGAAGAATAGATGCATGGAGGCCATAAAGGACTGATTTACAGTAATTAATTCTAGAGATGACCAAAGTGTGCAAAGACATTTTCATTTAGACATTTCTTCACTTGACGCATGCATCGGAGACGGAAGAAAAAGCATTTAGTTCTGGATTAGGCTATGTTTGATATTTCATAGAAAGGGTATTATCAAGGTATCGAACAACATCAACTGCCATCAACTGGTTTAATGGAGCAATCTGGACTTAGGAAAAAAGCCGCTTGTAAAGTCGTTAAAAACAACTATAAAATAATGACCAATATCCCAATACACGAAACATACAAAATGCCGGACATTTTCCAGGTTTCTACCTTTGCCTGCCGCACATACTAAACCCAGACCTTCGTAGCATCGACGGTCGACTGATGGCTTGAGCTTACCTTGTTTTTTATCTTTCCAACTTTGACAGAAAGCTACAAAAATTAGCAAGAAACTAATCGAAATGCACAACTTAATCTTCATTTTTCGGTTATTTAGTATAGCTCAGATTGTTGGAAGCATAAAACAGGGACGCCACTCTGAATTATTAATTATTAAAGAAGTTCAGATCCGGCTCAAAAAGGCCAGAAAAAGCTAGACTGGTTTTACGTTGAGAAATGCCTACCAGGTAATAAATTATGATTAACTTTCGATTTTAACTGCACCACATTATGAGTAACATAATTGTTATTTATACTGTGTACTGTGTGCAGCTTAACAATAACGTCCAGATGTTAAAACCAATAACTTTTTAACCACGATTACGAAATAGGCTATTTTCCAAATCTTCAGAGTGTGGATCGACTGACTGGACTGTGGACTCTAGTCACTGAAATGTCTATTTCGTTAAAATTCCCAAAAAAATTAAGAAATGTTTCCGGAATTGGTGATATTGGCATATTGCACGGTTCTAACGTGAAAAAGCCTCGGTGGAAAAAAAGCTAGATCTCGTGTAAAAATCATCTAAAAAGCTAGACAAGAGCGAAAACCTAGATCTAGGTTAAAAAAGCCACGAGTGGCATCCCTGATAAAAAATGACCCGCCTTTTCAGACGTTGTTTTTAGTGTTGCAACGATCTTATACTAAATTACTAGATAGAGCTTCCTGTGTTTCGCTGCCCGGTGGCGAATTCGTAGATGATACATTGATACGGGTCCAAGGCGGACACTGCTGCGGCAATCATCTGCTCCATCTGAGTCTCGACCTGCCAACCTTACGCACTTACTAAACCCCCCGTGGTCCGTGCTCTCCTGCGAGTGGAATAGCGTCGTACCGAACTTCCGTGGCATCCTGGTGAAAAATTCACTGGCTCGTGTTTTGTGGTGTCTGCCTCCTCTCGTGGGTTGAGCAAGGGTGAAAGTCCCAAAAGCGAGTAAATGTTGCCAGAGGATCGGAGAGTCCGTGTCCTTCAAAATACGACCAATAGTGGCTGTCATCCAAACATTCAGGTTGTGTCTGGTCGCAGAGGCGTAGCGACCGCCCTCCGTCCGAAGGGGGCCCCCGGCAAGGAAGGGGCCCTTAAAAGTGCCAAAAAATGAATGAAATGGCTAAAAATAAATTTAAAAAGTCATAAAACATTTTGGACGGCGAATATGAAATTTTCCGCGAGATTTTGGCCAAAAAGTCATCAACTTTTTCGGACGGCGAATTGATGAAATTGCTGAAATTTTCCCGACATTTTGGCCGGATGACTAAAAAAAGTCGTCAGAAATTTCGGACATTATGCTCAGAGGGGGCCACGTTCGTTCTTGCTACGGCCCTGTCTGGTCGCTCTGGGTAGGCCTATATTTTGTATGAGTCGCGTTTGTAAATAAGGGTGCGGGGTCGGATTCATATCGGGCTATGACTTGGCGCCTGCCGTGGGTAGTCCAAGGGCTCCAGAAGTCGGCTGAGTCGGTGCTGCGTCGAGCGGCGCCACTGCAGAGGAGAGAGTATCATTGGTGGTTTGCGAGAGCCTGAACAAGGGTCCCTGGGTCCGTGCATGCCTATAAACCAGGCAATTTTTTGATGCAGTTTCCATTCGGCTAAGTTCCCTTAGCCTTCCGTACAGGTATTGTTGGGAAGGTGTCAACAGGTGTTGCTCCATATTAAAGACGTTGTGACGTTTACAACTTCGTCCGCCGACGTCTAACGCTAAATTGGTCAGAGAACAGGGCGTGGCAAGCCAATAGTCGACGTGATATATATAGATCTAATCTGCCTCCAACTAATATATAAAATGGTTTCAATTGATGCATTTAATTATTATTATTATTTATTTATTTATTATATTTATCTATTTATTTTGGGGGCGAAGTTATGTTTAGACAGGTGATTTGTTATTAGGCTAAGAATCAAATATAGCCTATAGGAGCAAAAGTATGAGACAGAGACAGTCATTGGTCTTACGGACGGAAATCTCGCTTCGTTACTATAGGTCTTCGCAAGTTAATATTGAAGTCGCTTCCAGTATTCCCACTAGCATATGTTTTAAATGAATCACAGGAGGCAGCTTCAGCGGAGTAAATTCAACACTGCATTCACCTCGGATTGGATGGTCAAGAAGTTTCACCATTGAAAAATCGCATGCACTTTCAACTGTGTAAGGCCTACATTTGCTAGTCGGAATATGTTTGACTCTTTGTGTGATAAAGTTACTCATCTGGAAATAGAAGGAAAGAAATATGTCCATTGCGTGCGCATTAATCCGGTAATTAACCCTCATCTCATTGCGTTGCGCGTCAGAGCTTGTTATTGAAAGACATACCAGTATACGCGCTGCTGTTTGGTTCATTTATTTATACACAAAGAGCCCTCATACGTTTGGTTTGGCCTTCTTTCATTGGTCAACGAGTAGGTGTGAGGCACGGTGGCCGATTGGTTTGATTGTAACGCGATGAGTACGGGTTCGATCCCCGTCGAAAGCGATTAGCCTACTTGTTGAGCAAGACTCTTTCACTCACAATTGGTCAGCAATACAATTGCAGTTGCGACGTCGAGGCGTGTGCACGTCTGCGCTTTGAATGGAGGGCTATATCAAATTTCAGTTGTATTGTATTGCATTGTAGGTTTTATAGAATTGACAATATTTATTGTCGATTGTCTCTCTGGAAACAAGCGCCTCAGATTCACTACAAAGATCGGAATCACAATTTGATGCGCGCCACGTAAATCCATTAAAGATTGTAATTGAAAGACAAAATGTAACCTACTGTAGTCGTTTTGCTTCGTCCTTCAATACATATTCTCTTGGTTTGGCCTTCGCTCATTAGCTAGTATAAATATCGCGTCACAATTGTGACGCGATAACAATAACAAATCCCTCAAATTTACCTAAGAGATTGTATTCGCAATTTGATAATGCATTGTGACGTCATCATATGCTTATATTTGGGAATAATAAGCAACCGAACGCTGAGGCGGACATCGGCGGCTTCCTTTTCCCGGCCATTTTCTTCTGATGACTTTTTAGTCTTTGTTTTACAAAATTTAATACTGATAAACATGCAATTTCTCTCGTAAATTCTGATCTTGAACTCTGACCTTTTGAACATATCGCTTATTTCTTTATTCTGCCTATTAGCGGGGATAATATTTTCAACATAGGCTATATTAGAGAATAATATTACGGTGCCATGGCCCATAGTTGATTAAAGTATAGTAGGCATAATATAGGCCTAGCTATAGTCCAATATAATAGGCCTATAGAATAGCATCGCACAGGTTTATTAGAACTACAAATATTGTATTGTATACAAGTAGTTAAATAGTTTAGTTTTAAATGGCATAGAATTGCAGACAGAAAGACACATGGAAACACAAACCATAGGCCCTATTACAAGTCAGAATTCAAGGCCGAAAATCATGGGGAGGGAAAGGAAGGAAGGAATTCCTTCCCTGCTCTAAAACCTGGGAAGGGAATGTGAAGGAATTCCATCCCCCACAACTTTTCAGCTGCTTAACAAAATAATCTTAGGCTTAGCAAGCTGTAGGCGGCAGCCAATAATTAATGTCTCGTGGGATATGATACGCTGTGTTGCTCAAATGGTGGATACTTGAAAGCTTGCTCTGCATGATTAAAGCCTACAAAGCTACAGAGGTGTAAATCTGTTTATTGAAAGATAGAGTCTCTTCTGCATTAATGCAAAGTGGGAAGAATTTACGATGTGACACGCCCAGTATAATTATCATTCTGCAAGACATGCTGGTGGATAGCGGCCATAGGCCTACAGCGAGAAGACAGCTAACGACTATAGGCCTACATAAATTATATAATATACAGAGTGCACCAAAAAAAGTAATCCCCTACGGATTATAGTCCATATCTTTGCCAAACATACGAATTTTTAAATGAAACTTTAGAGTCTTAAAGGCAATTCAAATTTACGTACAATGGTCAAATTTCAACAAAATATTTCAAACAGAACAAAAGTTATATCACTTTTAGTGAGGCCACCCACCGTTTTTTTGACAATTCAAAAACGAAACGCAACAAAAATTAGGTTTCTGGCCGATATCATAGCCAGAAGTAAGAATTTCGAAATGAAATTTTATACAGGCTTAAAGACAATTCATATTTACACATGATGGCCGGATTTTATCAAGATATTTCAAACACAACAAAAGTTATACCACTTTTAGTGAGGCCACCCACCGTTTTTGACGATTCAAAAACGAAACGCAACAAAAAGTAACAAAAACACGATTTTTTAAAGTCTCATCTCAAATAACTGTTGTCAAATGAACTTGGTAGTGTTTCACAACTTGTGTTCAATGTGCTCACCACCAGTGCCAAAACTTCTTTTGAGTCTCTTTGCATAGTTCTTGATGGACCTGTTGATTAATCTGACAGATTTCTTATTTACCGATTTGATTGTCATCTTGCTAAGTGACTTCTCAGTGACGTGCAGCTACGCTGGTACCCTTTTCCTTTTTTAATAGTAATAATAATGATCATCTGGCATAATCAAGGCCATCTGATGACAATTATTTGAGATGAGACTTAACAAAATCGTGTTTTTGATACTTTTTGCTGCGTTACTTCTTTGAATCGTCAAAAAATGGGGGGTGGCTTCACTAAAAGTGGTATAACTTTTGTTCTGTTTGCAATATTTTGATGAAATCTGGCCATCATGTTTAGATATGAATTGTCTTTAAGCCTTTAAAATTTCAGTTCGATATTCTTACTTTTGGCCAAGATATTGGCCAGAATAACTGAATTGATTTTTTGTTACTTTTTGTTGCGTCGCGTTTTTGAATCGTCAAAAAAGGGTGGGTGGCCTCACTGAAAGTGCTGTAAATTTTATCCTGTTTGAAATATTTGAATGAAATTTGGCCATCTGGTGTAAATATGAATTGTCTTTAAGACTATAAAATTTCATTTCAAAATTCTTACTTTTGGGCAAGATATGGGCTGAAAACCGTAGGGGATTACTTTTTTTGGCGCACCCTGTATATAATAAACACATACTGTGTATATAACTGTTGGATACAACGGACTGCGGTTCAAGCCCCGGGCTGGGAGTTGACATTCAGAGATTTATATATCTCAGGCTATTACGTGTGGGACGTAGAGGCGCAAGCTCCTGCGGAGCGACCTTGGGCAAGTTGCTTACCCATCATTGTCTGTGCGGAAGGCAACGGGGAAACCACCTCACTCATCTCATCCCCAGGGGCGTAAAGCCAATGAACCTGCCTTCGGGCAGAGAACCATCATCATCATCATCATCATCATCATCATCATCATCATCATCATCATCATCATCATCATCATCATCATCATCCGTCGTCGTCGTCGTCGTCGTCGTCGTCATCGTCATCATCATCCGTCGTCGTCGTCGTCGTCGTCGTCATCGTCATCGTCATCATCATCATCATCATCATCATCATCATCATCATCATCATCATCATCATCATCATCATCATCATCATCATCATCATCATCATGTATATAATAAACATGCATATATGTAAACTCAAAATGGACAAGCTCTTTTAGGCCTACATCTTTGTGACTTGATGAACAACCCCTCTTCGTAGTCTCTTCCCGCCATCTCCGGTCTCCGGTCTGCTGATCTCCTTGATCTCCTAGTTTCTCGGGCAAGGACTACCAATTGAGGCCAAACACCGAGCCTTTACCATTGTACACCATTCTATGTGGAATGACCTCCCTCTACCTGTATTAAGATCTTAGTGGGTGTGTCATTTCAGATCTTCACTTCTTGAAGACTTTCTTATTTCCTCGGAGCTGTCACGCTGAGAGCGCTTCTGAATAGCTATAGTACTATAAGAGGCACTTCATAAAATCCTCATGCACAATACAACACAATACATACATACATGATTCATGCACACATAACCTGTATACATAACGTCACCTTAGAATTATAATGCTCCATCATAGATTTTGCAAAACCGAGAAAAACGACTTCAAAGTTTGCCATGGGCACTGTTTTAAACCAAGAATTCTAAACTAGATTCTTTTGAAGGATAATAATCACCATTTCTAGGTTCCCACTGGTGACTCACTTGCAAAAATAAGGTTTATTTTCATGAAAACAGGTGAAAAATATAGAAAATAGCATAAAAAGTGCAAAAATGCATGTTAGAGCAATATAATTCCAAACGACGAAGTACCGGTACATGTAGCCTAGTTGTAATAATGCTCTAAATTAGACATGCAGCAGCATTTATTTAATAACATCCTGAGTATTATATTGCTCTGTCTGTTTTTGTAACGTATTGTTCATCATTATATGTCACGTATTGCTAATTACTTATTGCGACAATCATAATTATTGTGCATGTAGCCTATTAATTTTTGTAGATAATTTTCACAGAAAACTTGGACGCTATATTTCATTCATTCATTTTCGAGAATTTATATAGCGCCTCTTCAAGAGACCTACTCAGAGGCGCTCCCAGCCCAGCCACAGCTAAAATAATACGTTTTGAGCGACTTATAAAAAGCAGGTGAAGTTAGCCTAGGCACAAGTCGCAAGTTTAGTGGGAGGCCATTCCAGATAGCGAGACCCACAGTAGAAAAGGCTCGGCGCTGTCTTGTAGAAGTGCGAGCTCGAGGAACCAGAAGCTCCCCCGTTGTCGCAGAGCGAAGGGCTCGACGAGCTGCAAGGTCGGAGACAGGTCGACAAAGGCTAGACAGGTATGATGGAGCACAATCAATAAGGCATCGCCATACAAGTGCAGCAACTCGGTAGGAGGTATAGGTAGGCTATAGGCTGCCAAGTGCCAACTTTTATTTTGCCATTCGGGACAACCGTAGCTAGTTTGGTGTTAGCCTATTCAGTAACGTTTTGCTGTAACTTGACGAATCCAGCCTTGTGATTGGATGCTAATGATAGAGCATTATAATACTAACAAAGTCTATTCAGTAAAGTTTTGCAGACAAACGCAGACAGATGGAAGCAGATAATATACAAAAAATACACCACTACAGACAGTGATAGACAGAAAGATAAAAGAAAATGGCAATTTACCACACCTTATAACTTACCTGAGTTAAATGACTGTAAAGCAGTGGTGCACAACGTCCGGCCCGCGGAGGGTTGTCAAGTGGCCCGCGATGACCAAAAGGAAAGGCACCTATCGCTGTCAGCAGACACTGTGGTCACTGGAAAACTATTATTTTGTGGCAACATATAGGCTAAGTGATATAAGTTCTCTTTCTATATAACTCTTAACATTTAGGCTACTGTTATTGCGCACCTCATTTTAATAAATTTGACGTGCATTCATCTTACATGTACATTGTACAATTAGACCTACTATTACAATAATTACATAACTTGACTACTTGAGTTGTCACACTTGTTTGGCCCCCGAAGGGTTTCAGAAATCGATTAGTGGCCCTAATTGGCTGAAAAAGGTTGTGCACCACTGCTGTAAAGTATACTGGATCAACAGACTGGATACGATCATACTCGCTTCAGTTGACAGAATTTTGAAACAGGTCCGCCGAGGGAGAATCTGTTTCGAAATAAAGTCTCCGGCGGGGAGCTGTCACGCGACACAGACAGTGAATCCAAAAGCCGATAGGCCTACACGCAGTGGCAGGGCCTATTGCGACTGGTAACGTCGCAGCACCCACGGTTCCAGCGTCCAGTGTGGTTTTCCAGCCTGTAAAATCGAATGCGAAGATGCATTTAATTGTTTCTCACATTTGCTATTAAATGTAAAACTTCGAGCATTTCTCAGCGTCCACAAAAGTCACGTCAGGGAGACCAGCTCATTCACCGGTGCTATATCAAGTCTGCAATAGCCAGAGCTGCAGCGACTGGACACCAATTCAAGTAGCCTACTAACTAGACTTGACATCATATAACTTCAACGTGCTTGTCAGCAACATACTTGCAATTGCTGCAAAGCCACTATCCAGCTGTGCTTTGAAAGTATGCTATGATGTTTCATGCTAATTTTTTCACTTTAGGCCTATATGACTGAAGCTAGTGATTATGGGGCTTCATGTAGGCCAAATAGTGCATGTTTTAAAATGGCACGGTTGCACTGAACCAAAAGAACCAAATTTATATGCAGACGTCCGCATGGTCACGATCCCTCCTCTCTCATTGTGGGCTTCATGGATGTTCCCAAAGCATACAAGCAATTGCGAGTGAAAGACTTGCTCAAGGTCCCTACGCGGCGGCTTGAGGTGGATTCGAACTATGGTTAGACTTAGACTTTGAAATTGATTAGAATGGAAATTGTTTGGGATCACAAGATATCATCGTGTGCACTGTGCCCCACCCTGTCTTGGTCTACAAAAAAATTAACAGAAACCTAAGTCACCGCAACTGGCTTAACCACAAAAGTAGTAAAATCGTAATCAGTACGCAAGAGAAATCATGTACTATACCGGGTAGGCTACCGTACGATATTAGGCTATCGCATCCACAAAGGTCAAGTAGGCGTACGGTTGTAAGTCCATTAGAGCGTGGGGTGGTTATGAAAAATTGCAAGACTAGAATCACGTCGCTATTGCTCGATCTTCTCCAATAGGCCTACTCAAATGAAATGAATGTAGGCACCCTATGTGTCCCATTTGTCTGATTGTAGTCACTGTAGTGTAGTCACTGTAGGGGTTCAAACCACCCAGTGGCAACGCCACTGTGTAAACCCGCAATAGCTAGTGTTTAGAACTGACTGGTGGAAGAGCTTGTGGAAGAACTGTAGGCCCACGCGGAAAATGCAGAGACCTGATTTCTACAAATGTTTGTTAAAAGCTCGTACATTCCCGAATCTCTCTCTAGGAATGGTATGAATGGCTGGCTTATAGAACCAATGGAGCGTCTGATTCAAGTTTGGCCGACAGGTTCCACTAATGATCACAGGGATGACCCAAGGTTCTTGGGGATGACCGTTGGTACATGTATGCCCCAAGGGGGTGGGAAGAATCTAGGTCGACTGTACAGTCCACCAACTTAGCTGACTTGCTGAACTCCTATTCAGATTAGCTAGGTATCAAATCAAATCATTTTATTTGGCAACCAAAATAATCAAGAAAACAAGAACAAATCGAATCAGGCATCAAAGAGAACAGGGTTAACAAATATAAAAAAGCAATACTTAACTAATGATGCCAAAAGTTAGAATTTGATTGCACAGGGGACCCAAAAGGGTCTTGCAACCCCGCTAGGCGAGTCCCCTGGGCGGTAGCATCAAGATGATGATGGCCATTGAGTTGCCATAGAGTGGTTCTGACATAGATTATGAGTCAAAATAACCAACGGAAAAAATAAACAACAAACACCTTAACTAAAGCACAGTT
This sequence comes from Lumbricus rubellus, assembly GCA_945859605.1. NCBI lineage: Eukaryota > Metazoa > Annelida > Clitellata > Crassiclitellata > Lumbricidae > Lumbricus > Lumbricus rubellus. The sequence goes on along the minus strand of OX243820.1, from coordinate 8,860,797 downwards.
ACACAATCGATGATCAAAGAGCCTGTTGTATGAGATTTAGGCACGGAGATCCTTGGATGGTCGAGAAATACACAAGTACATGTAGTAGGGATTTATAATCTAATTTAGGTCGCCACCAAATTAACTCAATGCGGGAGATAGGATAAATTAGTCACAAAATTCAACAGTTAGTGTCGAGTATCAGGGAACGCAAACGTAACTTAAAAAGACAAAGACTAGGCAGCAGTCTAATGGAAATAGGAATAACATTCCATGTTTGAACTCCACTGTATTTAACAGAGAAGCGTCGAGTGTTTGTGTGGGCATAGGGCAAATGGTAGGAATCAGCGTGTCTGGTATGGTATGAATGCACCTCAGTAGTATGGATAAAAAAATTCTTAAACACAGGAGGTAGTAGGCTATGGAAATATTTAAACATGAATTCACCTATCTGCATCTGTCTAATTTGGTAAACATTGAGAAGGCTGTATTCGTGGAATTTAGATTCAGTCGAAGTTCCATAGGGCAAGTTTGCTATATATCTAATTGCTCGCTTTTGGAGCTTCATTAGATCCAGGAGCCGTAGTTATGGGCCTAGTGTATGTCGTACTCCAAGCACAAATATGGTATAATCCCGTTTAACGATTTAAAATGGTAGTCATGGATGACGCTTAAACCTATACTCTGCGAGTAAGGCTACTCCGATTTTGGGGTACGTGTAAATCACTACTCCCTAAGATGGCGTCTGTTTGTGACTCGAAACTCGCTGCATTCGACCACACTTTACATGTCAAAACGTGTTTAAAACGTCTGCAATGAACTCGTATCCTTCGTCGACGGCGAACATAAAATTGGCTTTTAGTTTCGCCGTCACAAAATATTAAAATTTGGCTAAATACCCTAGGAAATTGCATTCGAAGCGCCGCTGCATCGTATGAATACCAATATGTGGGTCGCTTACCTAACGTGACAAGCGGCCCGTCTAGCGTTACGGCCCTTTTATCTGTGTAATTAGTTTGTTCTAGCGACAGCTTGCATATTAAACTCCACAATAAATCAAACGCATGCCACGTTAAAGTGGACAGTTCGAGAAACCAACAAGAAATAGCTCCTTTAGGAACTTTAATTCGGCGACCACTAGCTGAAACCCGTTACGGTTTCATCAGATTTTAGCCCTCCGTTCTATTCAAAATCTGTTCACTTTCTCGCTATGTAATTTTATTCCTATACATTTGCAACTAACTTTCACTAACATCATTATTTTCTCTTGTCAAGCCTCATAATTTTCTATTTAGGCTATATTAAATATGAATCGTTCTGCTTTGCGGTCGTCTATTTACTTGCTTACTTATCGTCGGAGTCCATGCATATAATTATAGTACGCTATGCGCATGCGCGATAACCTCATTTGTATAACCACGTCTTTTCACCAAAGAATAGATATTCCAATAAATACGACTGCTCGTGACTCCCTTACTAGAGTAAGACATCTTCGGAGATTAACAATGTCCATGGACAGCGTTTGCGACGTAGCGTACATACACTAGGCCCATAACTTTCGACCCTGGCAGAAGACTAGATTTATAGGTAGAGGCCCATATTATGTTACAGTATGTGAGGTAAGGGTATATGAGTGAGTAATACAAAGTAAGACGAATTTGGTAGTTTATACCCAAGATCTCCTCACTCACTTGGAGGCGGAATCTTTATGTATAGTTCTGTATTTACATATATATATATATATATATATATATATATATATATATTGCCCATTGCCATTGAATCGCCCGAAATCGAATGTGTGTATTGATCTTGGCTTGGCACCGCTACCCCACCAACCAAATCGTTTCAGTGTTCATTGCAATGAAGATGACTTCAAGTCACTTTAGGGTCAAGTGGGGTTGGGCTATAGATTATACCCGGGGACTAGCCATACCAATACCAATGGTCAGAGGAATGACCCTAATACCTATACCTGTCAGCCATACAATGGAGCAGCAGATGTGCTGCTCGGCCTGCTCCATTCATTGTCATTGCAGTAAACACGAGAATGATTTCATTGTGGTGTGAAAGGCTTGAACATTGCTAGGGTATGCTCATTATCATAGCAATAGGCACCACTTTCTTATTTGGAGGGGTTCCAGTTTCCTTTACACACTGGCAGCTTCAAATGGAATAGGCCCCATGCCTATCTATTGCAACGTAATATGAATATGTAACGTAATACAAACAGCTTCAATACAAACAGCTTCGGTTGATTGTAATGCAAGAATGATACAAGTTTGTCTACGGGCGATTATATAAATGTATATATAATTATACATTATACAATACATAGTCTTGGTTGAAAATATAATTATACTGAATGCCTCTGATTAGATTGTACTGTGAGAGGCGCTTTATAAATGAAAAAAAGTATAGTATAGTATAGTGTAGTCTAGTGTAGTGTAGTGTAGTATAGTATAGTGTAGTATAATATAGTATAGTAGAGTATAGTATAGTACAGTATAGTAGGTCTATAGCATATGGCATGGTATAGTATAGTATATACTATATAGGTATATATATAATATGACTAAATTTATATTGCTATGCAACAGATTGCTAAACTTGACTTCGCTGCACTTGCAATTGAATTCCACGGTTTTCCTAAAAATACTCAGGCGCTATAGAAATTAATGAATGAACATATACATTCTGCACACACGCCATAACCATGGCACACGTTCAGAGTATAGTCTAAATAGCCTACAAACATGTATACATATAAGTTGGTGTACAGTCGACCTAGATTCTTCCCGCCCCTTCCCTTGAGGGGTCATCCCTGGGATCATTAGTGCAATGATATCGGAACCTGTCAGTCAAACGTGAAGCAGACGGTCATTGCTTAAGCCACGCCCGCATTCCAGATTCTCTCCGAAGAATCTGGAATGCGAGGTTGGCCTTTAACCAATTCTAGAATCAATAAGCTTATTGGCGATAAATGCGTAATTACGCTTACCCATAACGCAGAAAAATGCAGAGACTCCGTCAGAAATGAAGTCTTCATCGAATAACAACACAAGTCGATTAGGCTAAATTAATGTCTAACCCTGTATAGTCTACTGCAGGCCGCCGCCTACTATAATAATATTATATGGGCTGTGTGTTGTTATAATCAAAGACGATTAGGCCTAGTGTCGCCGCGCCATTTAGGTCCCCGTGGACGATCCTAGCGTGGATGCTGGCACGGTCCGTCCACGCTAGCAGGATAGCATCTCGAGCTAGCTCTGTCCGTCCAGATGGACCCTGTGTTGTGCAACCTAAATGTCGGCTAATACAGTACTGCGTCTAGCCACGGCCAGAGTTGGCCACGGCCTACTAAATACGCCGTTGGCCGTGGTCTAACCAATGACAACGCCGCGCTGTCATTGGGCTTTACCTGTGGCTATTTATAAACTATTGACTCAGCTGCATTCGAGATAAGCGTACACACAGCCTTCTATTACAGTAATAGAAGGATAGAAGGCTCTGGCGTACATCCGGTCGTTGCGTACATCTAGGCCCACGAACAGTTTATATAAGAGTCCTTGATATTGAAAGAACCTAGATCTAGGCCATCACTAAAAACCATTGTATTGTAGGCTACTCAAACATTTAGGGCCTATTAGGCGCCAAGGGTCAACTGTTCAGAGGTGCTCTTTGTACTCAGTCAATCAATCCAGGGTGAGAATTGCCGTGGGTTGTGGGAGTTCAACACCTCCTCTAGTCTGCTAGAACCCCGTTTAAGCCCAAGGTTGGCGTAGGCGTGGCTTAAGCAATGACCGTCTGCTTCAAGTTTGACTGACAGATTCCGATATCATTGCACTAATGATCCCAGGGATGACCGTTCGTTGGCATGTCTCAAGGGAGGGGGAGGAAATAATCTAGGTCGACTGTACACCAACTTATATGTATACATGTTTGTAGGCTATTTAGACTAATACAGCTAACCATCGAGCCCTTCCAATGCTTGGATACTCTCCTGGTGGGGGAGGTAGAATTGTTTGTTCCTCCAAGCATACTCCTCAACTAGACCAAGATCCATACACACCTTGCAGATATAGACAGTTTCTCAATTGTTGGGCCTTGTTGTTGTATTATATCACTTTACACTGGCTGGCTTCTCAGTTTGTCAATTGAGATTTCAACTGTATTATAGCTATATCTGGTGCCCAGACTTATAAACAAAGGTACACGTACACGTGGAGGTCAAGATGTATTGAAAGAACCTTGTTTGTAGGCAGTGTAAGAATTGTGGAAAAATAACTGGGGGGATGGACCATTATCCACTTGGAATTTGGGTGTGAAAAACAGACTTTACTATGGGGCTCTAAGAAAGACTGGGGTTGAACCCCCCAATCCCCCGCAATTCTCACCCTGATATAGGCTGGTGAACCAAGATCAGTCCACACACACCTTGCCAGTAAACTGTCCAGTCATCTGTCCAGTCTCACTGTATAGCCTGGTAACCTGACCTGGTCTTATGCAGATTAGCTATAGTGGTGGCACAGAAAACATTGTGCAGCTGTGGGCCGGTAAGTCTCGGCACCAGCTAGAGCTTTATATGGGAGTTGAGAAAGGAAGGAGTCTAAAGTTATGTAATACCACCTTGCCTTGATATTGCTGGCCCTTTGCAGAACTCGAAGGCCCAACAATTGAGAAGCCCCATGCTGTCTAGCTGAGGAGCAGGCTCGGAGGAACAAAACAATTCCCCCACCCCTGCAGGGCTCGATGGTCAGCTGTATTAGCGGGTATACAAGTTTACCTGTCCTAGGGCTTATGTGTCAGCCAGATTTCGAACCCATGGTCATTGGCCCGCAGATCTCCGTAGCCACGCCTATAAATTAACATTCTTCGGAGAGAAGAAACTTGGCCTTTAAAGTGAAGTCGTCATTGCGCACCCCTACTCCACTTAAACTAGTGTCTGACTCCTTATAGGTATCTTTCTATTTTTATACAATTCTCATACCGAATAAATCAATAATCAGGACGACATGCGCACAATCAAATTTAATATGTCGTAACAACTTCACTAACTACTTTATTTCTCAATCATTTCCACAGTTTATTTCAACAGATATATATATATATATATAGCCTATATATATATATTTGTTTCGTCATTTCTATAGCGCCCCTTGACGCTTAGGCCTACTACTCAGAGACGTTCCCGACTACAGAGCGGACACTGAATCGATTTTTCGCGCCGAAGCGCATGCAACGTAATGTAAATCTCCGATTATTTCCCATCACCCACAAAAGCCACGTCAGGGAGACCAGCTTCTTCACCAGCGCTATACCAGATCAAGTCAAATCAGATGTGATCGTTACACAACACTCCATCGAAATCACCATAGGCCTATCTTCATCCCCTCCAGATTTTCCCGGCTGCTGCTCCTATGGCCGCTCCTGCCGAAGCCAGTCCAATCTTCGTGCCGACAGCGAGACCTGCCGCCCCGACGGACTGAAGCACCGCCACTGTACTGCCCGCAGCCACTGCTCCGCCGCCTGCTATGGCCGTTGCAGACATCCAGGAAGCAGCGTAGGTACCGGCTGCTATTCCGCCGGCGGTGAAACCAAGAACTGATACAGCGAGTGGTACTGTGACTGGTAGCGTCGCGGCACCCACGGTTCCAGCGACCACCATCGTCTTCCAACCTAATAACATACACACATACATACATACATACATACATACATAGATACATACATACATACATACATACATACATACATACATACATACATACATACATACATACATACTTGTGGGGCGCGGTGGTGTAGCCTAGGCTGCCTATAGTGGGTTGGTGTATAGTGGGTATATGTTCGTTGCCTTGCAGCCGGAAGGTTGCAGGTTCGAATCCACCTCAAGCCGCCTCGTCGGGACCTTGGGCAAGACTTCACTAGCAATTGCTCAGCGCTTTGGCCTGAAACTCCGATTCAGTGTCCGCGCTGTAGTCGGGAGCACTTCTGAGTAGTGGGTTGGTGTAGTGGGTTATGTTCGTTGCCTTGCAGCCGGAAGGTTGCAAGTTCGAATCCACCTCAAGCCGCCTCGTTGGGGCCTTGGGCAAGTCTTCACTAGCAATTGCTCAGCGCTTTGGCGTGAAACTCCGATTCAGTGTCCGCGCTGTAGTCGGGAGCGCTTCTGAGTAGAAATCTTGAATGGGCACTAGGCTATTACAAGTGCACATTATAAGCCTACAAAGGCCCCAAATACAACTGTAGACAGAATGGGTGTGAATGTGCCTATAGATAGGCCCTATAGCGACCGTACCTATAAATGGCCTCGACCGGTCGACACTGTTTATTTTTGAATGCACTGAACACCACAGCTGCCCACTTATATGAGCGAGCATCTCACCGGGGGTGGGTGGGTGGGTAGGGGGGGGGGTTGGAGTTCCTGAAAGGTTTAACTTTAATTATATGATAAAATTGCTATAAATTTACTAATAGAGTGTCAGCAGAAAAACTATAAAGAAAATAAACTTTTATTGTAAAAGGTAATCTCAAAGATCAGAACTTAGGAAGTTTACTAGGCCACCTGGATTTGCATATAGGCCTATAAAATAATAAGTATAGCAGGCCCAACAGGACTATTTGCTAGAATGTTTAAGACAATGACTAAAAAGGTCATCAGAATTTTGTAGAACAAAGGGCGTCGACGCTGTCCGCATTGACGGTTGTCGTCCGCCTGAAATGCCTTTGTCCCGCACCCCACACCAGAAACCTGAATTCACCCCCTCCCCCAAGCAGAGGGACTAGATTAAGCACTGAGTGACACGCAATTAGACTACCGCAGCGCGATCGTAATCATGGGCGTCCACAGGAATTTTTCTAGGGGGGCGCAGATTTTTATACACTTGTCACAGAGGCTAAATAGCTTGTCGAAAGCAACCGATCACTCCACATTCGTTGCTCGCTCCTTCTGCGCTGGCTCCCTCTCGATCCACTGTCACGAAACCCAGCATGCGAAAAATCATGGACACATTCATTGCCAAAACTGTTATGATAGTAAAATTGTATGTGGCTGAAATCTGACCTTACTCTTGAAATAACAGTTGCAATCGTCTGGGTTCTTATATCCAAATTGATTTATCACTTCATGAACCCGCTTTTGCTGTCTGAAATGTTTCCGAAGTACAAAGACCAAGGTGAAGAAATTCAGAAGAGTATTGTTTCCGAAGTACGAATTACAATGTAGGCCTATATAGCCTACACTCATTAGGTCTCTACAGAGACCTGATAAACGGTCGTCGCTGGTTGTTGAACGAATGAATCCATGTTCTATCCTCGCATAAGCGTATACCGTATTGAATAACCTTAATTTCTATGGTGCCCGCTGTAAGCCTATAGATACCGGTATTTAGTTGTTTAAATATGACCGTTTATAGAACTTAACTTCAAGCGAAAATGAACACCATTGACTGCCTGTTCCGTTCCTAACAAATTGCCCTATGCTCTGCCTCGAGCGGGAAGCTTTTGATCCCTCGTGTTGGGACCTCAAATTCCTCAATCTGTCAGCAAGGTCGTAACTTTCCTCATATAGAGGTGGTGACTAGATTCCTCTGCTCACTACTCATCCCTTCTCTCTCCCCTCCCACAGTATATATAATTATATATAATATTATGTGCCATATATATATATGCCACCCTATCAAGTATCAACTCTGATGTGATGTTTTCTCTTCTATCCCTCCTCTCCCTTTCTTTATCTGTCCCTTTTAAGTTCTACCTCTTCCTCTCTGTCTCTCGCTGGCACCCTCGCTCTCTCGATCTTTCATCCTCTTTCTGAAGCCAACCAAGGCTGAGTCAATGCATCGTGTATAAAACTGTATAATAATAATGCACATATTTCTATTGTAGTATATATATATAGAATTATAGGTATGTGTAGTACCCCAGGACCCCTATGTATAATATAGGAATGCAATATATAGTTCCGAAGCTAGCGGGCTAGGGGGAGGGGGCGGGGGAGGGGAGGGGAAGGGGGAGGGGGAGTTATCTCGCAGTGATCGCCTGGAACAACACAAGAGCCGCTGTTAAAGGGAACAAGATACCAATTACTTAGCAATTAGGCGACACGACTCAATGCATTTTGTCGTATATTGGGTCAACAATATGAATTTCCATACTACCACGAGAAAATTCTATAGGGTACATATAATTATATGCTATGCGTCCAAAGAAAGATATAAATTATACGTCCAACTTGTATGACACACCGATAATCTTGTGGAAAATCGCATTGTTAATAATCATAGCCAAATAATCTAGACTCTAGAGTTATCTGCAAATATTCGAAAAATCCAGGGGGGCGCACTTGCGCCCCCTTGCGCCCCCCTGCGGACGCCCATGATCGTAATCTTCAGATTTCTAAAGCGCCACTCGAAAGACAAGCGCAGAGCTCCAGCTTATTCACGGTAGAGCAAGGCCATAGCTAGGGGTGGGGATGTTTTGGGTGTTTGAACCTTTGAACACTCCTCATAAAATAATGTAGAATTGAAAAAATTCATTTCCTAACACACGATGTGGTGAATTAATTTTGATACTCTTAGTACTGTTATATGTGAGATTTCACAATAAACTAGGCTAGATCATGTAGGCTACGTGTAGCCTCGTACTAGCTGTACTGTACAATGTGTAGTGTAGGCCTACGTAGCCTAACTGAGGTGGTTCAAACCACTACAAACCAGCTGCAGTCACATCACGTTATTCACGTAAGCCTTCATTGTTTAGAATTTGACTGGTGGGAAGTTGTGGATAAGCCAATGTAAAAAATGTGTGACCTGCTGACCTGATTATTTGTATGCATGTTTATTACCAATTCTAGACCTATTATTGCATATAAATGCGTATTAGGCTTACCCATAACGAAGAGAATGTAGAGAGGCCGTCCGAAATGAAATCTTTGTCGAATAACAACCGAAATCTATCAAAGTCTAACTCTGTTTAGACTGCAGCGTCTAGCAATGTGTTGTGCAACCTAATAACACTGCCCAGCGATGACACCCTGAACAATAAAAAAAACCAAGTTGAAACGTAGAAAAAACCAAGAAAATCCAAGTTGCTCAAATCGTCCGAAAATGTCCACAATTTCCCGTCCAAAAATTCTGATAACTTCTCTTAGTCATCCGGCCCAAATTTGTTTAAATGTCCGCAATTTCCAGAATGTTTAGCAAAAAACCAAGTTCCTCCAGAAAAAACCCTATTTCCCAAGTTCGAATCGAAAACCCAAGATCCTGTGGAAAAACCCAAGGAGTGGCAACGCTGATACTGCCAAATAAAATTATCTGACAGCTGCGTCGTGCAGATATGCAGTCTACTGAGTCTAGCTACCAGAATGTACGCCGCGCTTTCATCAGTCGTTCACCGTGTGGCTATTTATAAATTATTGATTTAAACTGCATTCGAGATAGTTACGCTTACACCTAAAATCCATGTAGGCTATACACACAAAATCCTTGGCGTACATCCAACGCAAACTTGGACATGAAACCGAAACCTGTTTCCCAATCAGAGCTCGCATTTTCTGATGCGTCACGGACGATGTATCTTGTAGAGCCTTCTAGGCCTATGTTACTCATCCCTGAAACAGCAATGTAGGCCTAATTTTTGAACTCAGTCGCATCGTTTGACTATTTTTAGTCGTCATCCTATAATCTCGACCAGTGATCCCGTTAAGGTCTGAATTCTTGGAGTCATGGACGCATCACATAAAAAATTTGGAGTCCACGCCAAATGGATAAGAGTCCTGGACTCCACACCCATCCATTTTTGGAGTCCCATCGGCCATAGTAGGCTACATGTAAATAATTCCGAACTTCTTATATTATAATCGACAAAGGGCCCAACCGTTATTAGGCCTATTAGGCCTACATAGCCGACGCAAAAATCGTATTTTCACCCATCATCCTGTTGCAACTCGTAGGCTACATTTTGCGAACCCACATGCCTGCGTACAAATTAGCTCTACCCTTCCACCGTTTCTCAGCAATGATGCAAAATTGTTTAAAACCAGCCTATAGCTAGGGTTTTTTGTTGAATGACATACAAAACTATCAACTTAACTGTGTTTTGCTGCAACTGACCAGATTTCTTGAAAATTGCCTTTAAAGTTGACGAATTTAACATGGGTTTACATATGAACAAGTACACGCTGCCCAAACCGGAAGTCGCGGCTGATTCGCCATCGGTCATGGACCACTATATTACGAAATTTGCCTATCCAGTAACTATAATACATATCAATGGACTAAGTCACTCACTAAAAATGAAATATTTAGATCTATAAATAGTTCGTTTTTATAATTATTCACCCCTCACCAATCAGTGTGTGTGTTTATAGGTCAGTGTACGTAAATAGTAAATACTCAATGCATAAACTGAGGCAGTGACATAATATACGGACTCCACGGTATTTTTTATTGGTGTCCCATGGACGCATCGTTAATTTATTTGTGCGTCCATCCATAACCACGGTGCGTCCATGGACGCACGACATTTATTTTTGTGCGTCCGGCGTCAAAATTTGTGCGTCCGGGACGCACACTAACGGAATCACTGATCTCGACATCATAGGCCTATGATAATCCTAGGCGTAATCGCCCAAAGTTCGTCTAAATTTATATAACTATAATCCCAAAGATCTTCCTTAGAGGCTGAGTTAGAGCACATTTTATATAGTTCGTAAGTTCCATGAGCGGAGACTTAGGGGAAACGGTTTCCCCCAATGTTAGTGGTAGGGAGGGGAAACTGTCCATGGTCATGGCACCGTCATGCCCCCCTCAATACTCAAGAAAATAAATATTCCTAAACGGCATTGTAAATTTTGACAGTGTGGACTTGGCTAGTTGTGGTAAAATTTCGACGAAATTTAAGGCCGATCCCACAACAGCTGATGCTCTGAGTTTCCGGTTCAATTTCACGACCAAGAAGTCCAAGACAAATAATGCTAGCAGCAGCATTAAAAGCATATATTACACGTCTCTATGTCAAAATCACTGAATCAATAAAGGCAGCAACCTGAACACCAATATTGGAGTTCATCATTTTAATCGTTTGGAATCAATGTGTAACACAGCAGCAAAGGGTTAAAGAAGGTCACTTGACCTGCTATTACACATCATCTGACATTTAGAGAAATACAATGTAGTAAGTTCATGATTTATATTTTTTTGCAAAATACATTCTAATTTCTTAAATTTATTTTTTTAAACACAAGTTTAAAAGCTATTTTAATGCACTTGATATGCAAATTATTTTGTTTTAATTAGCCTAAGTCAATTAATTAATTAAATTGGATCACTTTATGCCTCATATTTTCGGTTAGAATAAAGCTAGAGCAAAAAATTTTTGTGTCATGTTGAAGCAAGGCCGTAGCCAGGATTTTATTTCGGGGGTGTTTTCGGTGGCGGCCAGGATTTAAGTTTTGAGGAGGCTGAATTCCCTGAAAAATTTCCATTTTTATCGGCCAAATTTTCTGATGACCTTTTTTTAGTCATCCGGTCGAAATCTTTGAAATATTTTCCATTTTCGCCGTCAAAATTTCTGATGACCTTTTTTTAGTCGTCAACTTTAATTTTTCTGATTGAAATTTAATCTATTATTTCATTTCGGGGAGTGTTTTCATGGTTTTTTGCATCACGAACTAGAAAATGCAATAGATTTTTTCTGCATTTTCCATTTCGGGGGGTGTTCAAACACCCAAAACACCCCCTGTCTACGGCCTTGTGTTGAAGCCTGAGACAAGGCCTTTGAAATGGTATATTAAGCTTGGAAAATCACCTTAATACTGGTTTCAGTGTGTGGCACCACTATATAATTATGGAAATAGTAATGAATAGTCACCATGAAGAGACACTATATATAAACAGATAGATATTAATAGACAGATAGATATTAATAAATAGATAGTCCACAAGTGTTCAGTGCATATCATTATTAAGGAGGTTTGTAGCCTGCCACAGACCAAAGAACATAATTGTCAACAAAAACAATTTTAAAAGGCCAATTTTTTATCAACAAACAAACTTCTGTTTTCATTCAAAAATCAAAGTCTTCACATTAATATATTTTGAAATATACCATGCAGATCCATTTGATAATTGTATATTTCGTACATTGGCTCATCCACAACTTCCCACAAGTCATTTGATAATTTTGGTTAAATGTTATCGACACCTCCTCAGGTTTACGGTAATTTATTCAGAACAAATTTTCCTTCTCCCAGCTGTTTCTTTCTGGACCAAATTCCCACTCAATATTTCTAACCAGTTCATTTCAACTGTAGGCTGCATGTGTTTTGGGTTAAAACTTGAAAGAGGTGCTCACGTCAAAGATGATAATGTCATGAGAACATTGACAATGTTATCTACATGTAGCATGCCATGATTTTAACCTGCATCGCAAGAAATGAAAAAGCCGACGTCTTTTCTCCTCAGCCATAAAGCTATATCCTGCGGCTTATAATTAACTAAATAATAAATTTGTACTTGACTAAATACTAAATTGGAATACTGTCAGAACATCTGTTCAACTTACAGTATTCAGACCTCCACTCCACATCAATCTCAGGACAACCCTTGCTGTAGCACTTGTGAATAAGCTGGTGACATGCCTTCAGCATTAGAAGTTTAGTGTTTATGATCATGATTCACTTGTTACAAGCAACTACCAGTATTAGTCAGCTGCAGCAGAAACATAACTCCAATACAGAAGAAAATTTTAAGGGCTACATTATTAGAAAAAATAATGTCCAGTTTGAAATGTCTTTGCAGTACATACAGTGGCATACACATTATACAGTGGCATAGCAATGGATTGTGTAGACTGTGCAGTGCACACGGCTCCCGGCTTCACAAGGGCCTCTCCGGCAGTCAATGTTTTTACTTTCAGAATATTAAGTATGTAATCAAATTTACATTACAGCATACAGACTCAATAGTTTTATTGGTTTAAGCTGGAATGTCTAATTCTATAGTTTCTATTTGAATACCATCATGTCAGAAGAAAGATGACTGGGTGGTTGCGGGGGGGGGGAGTTCAAGCATTCAAGGGTCTACCACAAAGCTCTACACAAGGGCCCCTAAAACCTTGCTATGCCACCGAGTACAAACAAACCCAAAATGCAGAGAAAGCGGTTGCTAGATCAGAAGTAGTAATCAGTCTTCATGTTACACAATGGGTTATGCCATAATGTACAAGATACATCTCTGCTACATGGTTCACTTTAACCGAACTACATAGTTGGCAGTCAAACACACAGATGAGCATATCGTGTCTCAAACTTAAAATACATCAAACCCCTTACAAAAAGTCTCACTTTAATCATAATACTGTGAAATTTTGGTCATCGAACTCAATTTATGGGAATTCATCCATGTAGAATGCAACTTGGTCAGAGCCCATGCTCAAAACAATGCAGTATTTATTATGGAAACAAAGGGATCATCTTCAGAGGGATCACGATCAAACATTTGGTCTCTTTAAACTTCATTTTGCAGCCTTCCTCTGCAATAGAAAACACATGGCATGATATTCAAAGTATCAATCAGAATTTATACAGCACCCTTAAAAATTAGTACTGAAAAACTCCATGCCAAGCGGAAGAAAGTAGTCGTAAGTAGATGGAAGTGAGAATAGCTAAAGCTATGGAGATGTATTGCAAGAGGGAGCTCGCTCCATATTGTCTTATAAAATACAGTCGTCTTGTAAACTGCAAACTATTCCTTCTTGAACATAATCATGCATTGTCATTGTAACACACAGTTCAAAGATTGCATTTTGGCGCAAGCACTAAGCAAAGCACCATGTAAAATGAACAATAATTAATTTATGCTAACTAAAAAAGCTCCCTGTTGCAGGATTGTTATTTTTGCATCTGGAAATCTGCACCTCAGATCCTTAAATAGGCCACACTTCTGAGAAAAACGTACAGAAATATGTAACATACTAGCAATAAGCAACTTTCTACTTCACATAACAGTATCAGTTTTGAAATTCTTAGAAACAAACAACAGATTTAAGTAAATATCAATTTATCTCATAGTTAACAATTTAACATCTATCGTAACGTACCTTGCAAGAGCTTGATTTTCTCGTTGCTCTTGTCGCACTTGGAGAAATCTTCTGTTTTGGTGTGGTGCTTGTTGCGCCACTTGGTGTTCTTTTCGGAGTTCTACCAGGTGTCCTGCTCGGTGTTTTGTTCGGTGTACGACCCAGTGTTCCTGCGGTACCACCACTCTGCTGCGAAGACTCGCTCTGTTTCTGCCGGTCGAGTCTCAACCGTGTCAGCCAATCAACCGACTTTACTTCAGCCGACAATTGATTCTGCCTGACAGAAGCGCGCAACGTCGAATTACTGCTGACATTCGGGAGATTATAAGTCGGAGATAGATACAGCCGCGGTGAGAGTTGTGCTTTGTCGTCGAAGTTAGATGCCACGTGGATCTGTTTCTCACCACCAGTACCCTCCTTGACAACTTTATCCACAGGATGTGGAGGAGATGTAGGGTTAACGTTCGTGTTGGCCGGATTCAGAACTCTGGCAGGCGATTCCTTTGTTAATCCGGGCGACGGGGGATGGTACGAGAACGAAGAATTTTCGGCGTCTGTTTTGGCGAATTTCAACGTTTTCGGTTGCTTAGTACCGCTCGTTCCTTCCAAGTCATCGTCGTCGGTGCATAGCTTTCGTTTCGCGCTGGAATACCTTGCAGCACGAGAAACGTCGCTATTCCCTGAAACTTGTGGACGTTTGGAAGGCGAGATGAGAAGTTTTCGCGGTGATTTGGTGAACATCGGCTTTACTACAACGGCCGCTGCTGGAGATGGTGACTTTCCGAAATAGTTCAGTATGGACGGCGAAGAAACTGCTTTCTTCGATGATTGCGAATTTCTAGGAAGGTTCTGAAGGCTCTTTGGATTGATGGGTAAAGCCTTCAGCGGGCTGCTTCGTGACTGTAAGACTTTTCGTGGTGTTCGCAGACCAGAAGGCTGATCTGAAACCATTTACCGAATCAATCAATCAATCAATCAATCAGAATTTATATGGCACCCCTTCAAGATCTATACTCAGATACCAAGCGAAATAAGCAGTCTTCAAAAACATTCAAAATTATAATAAGACAGCAATTGAATTCTTCATTTAACACAAACGATAATCAAATAAAGTCAGGAACACGGATTGCAAATTTAACTCTGCTTTATGACATGACTCAATGGAAACACAGTTAAAAAAACTGTTCATAATATTAGAATAACATATTACCATGTCCCATTGTCTGCTCATAATATGTAGAATGTAGACAGTCTCATAACACCGTTCACACAAATCACCGTTCCACTCCCTATTTGGAATCTCTGACATGGATCAAAGCTTTTTTTTACGCTCTTTCACTGTTAACGACTCTGGTCAGCTGTCAGCAGTCACTTATCTAATAAGTGCACCCTAACCTCCTCAAGGTTCAGCCCTTGGTCCTCTATTCTTCATTTTTTTATACCTCCCACTCAGCAAAACTCAATTCCTCATTCTCGGCTGATCATCACCACCACTTTGCTGACAACACTCAAGTATTCACCTTTTCCGCCTTTCATCTATGTAACACCATCACCCAGATTTCAGCCTAACACCATCACCCAGATTTCAGCCTAACACCATCACCCAGATTTCAGCCTAACACCATCACCCAGATTTCAGCCTAACACCATCACCCAGATTTCATCTTGGACAACTGCTAACCTGCTACACCTTAACCCTTCAAAAGCACACGACAGAAGAGAACAACAGAAACAACGAAAGCAACTTACGCACAACCTTCCACTCCGCCTGCCCAACAACATGCAACGCAACATTGTCATCTAGTTCCTTGCTCGAATAGTCGTTGATCCGCCAGATCCAGAACGATCCGGCGTCGTTAACCGTCACGATCCGTGTCATGTCGTTCGGACACCACGCGACGGCCGACACCTCCGCCGTCTGACCCTTGAGCATGACGGGAGCGGCCTTGGGGTCAGCGATCGACCAGATGTAAGCGTTCTGGTCGGATGATCCACTGACGAGATAAGAGTCATCTGGGCTGATGGTGGCCTTGATGTAGAATGACGACTGTTCGTGACCGGAGAAGAGAGCCACTGGAAAAGAGAAGACAGGTTAAATGAAGAGAAATAGGTATGAAGTAATTGTAATTATATAAAAATAATCATAAAATAATAATAATAATAATTAAAATAATAATAATAATATAACAAGAACAATAATAATAATAATAGCATGAATAAGAATTTTTGTTTATCTATCAAACAAATATGTGACAACTGGACTCTGCCTGACTGTGATGCAGAATCACAATTTAACTGTGATGCAGAATCGCAGAGAACATGGACATTGGAAAATATTAGAAGATATGCGACTTTAGAACTTTCTCGACATCGACTCTGACTCTTGTCAGCATTGATTGTTGACTTTTATCGACATTGACTCTGACTTTTTTGACTATCACCTCTAATTCTGATCAGCTGGCCAATAAATTTCTGATAAAATCTGAAGAATTCCTCATTTGTAATAAACCTAGTCAACGTGCAGCAACGCATCAAACAATTACTATAAGTAATAACAAAGAGTACAAGAACAAACAAACAAATAAATCAACGAAAATGAAGACAATAAAGAACAAAACACACCTGGATACGGTTCATAGTTGATGCAGTCGAACTGATAGATGATGCTTCCCATACTGCTGACGAACAATCGAGTACATCTCGAGTCCATGACTAAACTGGAAAGACCTGGAAAATAACGACCAGACAAAGTGATTACAAGACGTTAAGTAATAGTAAATGTAACAATGATAATTTCCATCACATTGTTATAGCAAGCCACTTCTACGATGCTTTGCATACAGTCAAGTGTTACTGAGTGCTGCTACATATGCCCCATTAGTTCATCTCTAACAGATAGAAATACAATTACCAATACACCCAGCAAAGAATAACACCA
The DNA here is from genome assembly GCA_945859605.1 of Lumbricus rubellus. NCBI lineage: Eukaryota > Metazoa > Annelida > Clitellata > Crassiclitellata > Lumbricidae > Lumbricus > Lumbricus rubellus. The sequence goes on along the minus strand of OX243820.1, from coordinate 8,843,801 downwards.
ATATAATGCTGGGAAAGAACTCTGTACATAGCCTTACTCTTAGTGCTCGCCACTTCTGATCCTGACGTTCGCTCCCAAAATTCAGATACTCATCCACCTGCAGTGCTGCTGCACCCCTAGCCAACTCAGCTAAATGAGTAGCCTACATTAACAACATACTTTATAGATAGGAAGGTGAGATGGTGACTGGCCACCCGCACTCATGTGCCAACGCTAAGAATACTTCATATCCATGGCTGCCTCACGGCTAGTTTAAGGATCTTCTCTGACTACCTATTGCCGATTTCACAACATGCACTGGTACTAATACACGTAAAAGGCAAAGAAGAATTTTGGTAAAGCACCAGAGAGACCAAGAAGGCTGTGAAAGCAATTGACAAGCATCATTACCGTGTATTTTAGGACCAGGAGATTTGCAGGACAGAGCGTACTTTGGAACCGGTTGCGATTTCACAGATGAGATTTTTCTCAAATCCCACACTTTTGCCACCCTACAATTAAACACAAATGCTACAAATCAAAGACAATGAAAAGAACAGAGCAATGTTTACAATTAATAACTTAATAATAACAATAGTTGTTTATTAATTAAAACTGACAAGCATTCTCTAATCAAGACAATAGAGAAATGTTTACAATAAATTATGCTTGTTTATTAATTCAAACTAACAAAAACACCAACAGCATATCTCTTACAAAGAACCACACCTTCTCAGTTAAACTGGCAACTCAGTCTTCCTTCCCTAGGCGCAATGTTTTCTCCCGAGGGTCCACCCCAATTTTTGTTCTAACCTTGCTGGGGTTGTGAGCAATTCTAAGCAGTAGCCTTGAAGAGGCGCTACATAAATCACTGTAATGAATGAATTAATTAATTAATGAAAGAATTAGGTGCATCCATATTGATTTTACTTCCACTATCAGTTCCCTTATGGTAAAGTGCCCGAAACATAAAAGTGCAGTAATTTCAGCTTGTAATTTGTGTGTAAAACTAGTTTCACACTTCGGATTTATTACGGCATTGCTTAGAAAGTTTCCAGCCCGATATGTGAAAAAGTAATTTAACTGCACACTTCACATTTACATAGCAAAATGGTGGTTAATAGATTGCCTGCGGTGGTTAAGTCGATTGAATAAATAAATAAATACCCGTCAGTTCCTCCGACAGAGATGAACGTGTCCGCCTTCTGAAAGAGAACGCCCGTCACAGCCAACTGCGAACTCTGTTCAAACAGCAATCGAAAAAGAATAAATTTTTAAAACTAATTCATGTGCACCTCTATTTTTACCTGTATTGCATTATTTATTCATCCATTAGAAAAAGAGCACACCGTTATGCAAGCCCTGAGGTGGCCATACTCCTTCTGGTTCTAAGCAACTTTCTTGCAGCAGTTTATATCAGCCCTGGCAAAGTCTCGGTATGCTATGCTACTTAACTGCATCCATAATAATTTAATAATAATAATAATTTAATAATTCTCACTTGTGATTCGCCACGCGTACGAACGGATCTTTGCTTTCCAACGGTAGTTCGATGTGCATCAGCAATGTCAACAACTAAAAAATAAATTTAAAAATCAATTTCTATTGATACATACCCAATTACCCATCAATGTCAAACAAAGACTTTACGATAACAACTTAATACAATCTGAACATGAATTACAATGAATTCAAAGCTGATAAAAAAAAACAGCATATCAGGAGAGCATATAAATTGACAAAATTCAGGAAAGTAATCTAAAACATAGATGACAAAACAGTAATGTTTCTCCATTGTATTGTATCGTATTAAAACATTTATAAAGTGCCTCTACTAGGGTGAACCGTTCAGAGGTGCTCCCAGTGCGCAAGGCCACGAAAGAAGAATTTTTTTGTCTTTCACTATTTAGATTCATGATGAAGTATTTCTAGCTCTAATCTCATGACTGTGTTCTACTGCTAGCAGACCATGAACATAAAAAACCTTTACAGTCACAATGCTCTATTCATGTTGACAATTATGTGATGTTTGTTCACACCAATGCAGATAGTACTTGTATACATGTAATAATGCCACAGTAATCTCCAAACTTCTACAGTGCTACTCGAATGCCAAGTGCAGGGCAATAGCTCATTCACGAGCGCTGATAGCAGCTGGCACAATAATACTTACCTATTCAAACAATAATTTGCACAAGTATTAACAATGAAATATTGTTAAACTATGTTGATGATACTTTCAAAAACAGAGATCTTGTTAGTCATGTTTTAATAAAAAAAATAGGACATATTGAGACAGAATCCTAAACAATAACAGTAAAAGTTTGGATGCTCACCTTTTTTCCCTGTCCTTCTGTCCCAGACCATGACATGGCCATCTCGAGAGCCAGACACAAAGATATCTAGAACACCAGATACATCACATTCTATAATAACTATGAACATGAATGGCACTAGTGTCTAAAGAACAAGACATTAAGTGATGGTGTAGAATGCCATATACATGTCAACAGTCACAAAATCTGTATTTCCCCTGAAGCTGCAGATGTTTATAAAGACATCTTTCTCATCTGGCTGATAGCCGCATACACAGCGCTACACAAACGTGCACAGGGGCTCAAAACCCGTCACATGTCCGTTTCGGGTCTAATAATTCTGTCATATATTCGACAGTTGCTTTGGTTCCAAGAACACTTTTTAGTAGAAAAACATGTCAAATATTTTTCCAAATGACATTATACTCGTCTGATTCTTTTATTACCATTGAGTGAGGAAATCGAAAAAAAAGTTTAAGAATATTCGTTTCGGCAATTCTGGACTTGTGAGTACCTCTGAGTAGTCTCCTTGTTGAGGTACTATATATACTTGAACGAATTAAATGCCTGAATGAATTATTTTAACTATTTCCGTGCTTGGGCACTGAAAAGAAAATTGCTGAGAAGCAACCGAAGTCCCCAAAATAAATAATTTGCAACAAGCTGTGTGTACTGTTATCTAGTTACAATTTCCCCTCTTGCCTTTGCTGTCAGGTTGAAACTTTGCAGTCTTTACACTGCAGACGTGTCCTTGGAAAGTGGCGAGCTTCCTTTCTTCTGCCAAGTCCCACAAGACAATTGTCTTGTCTCCACTCGCCGTCAGCAACTGGGACTCGCCTGGCATCCAATCAACGTCGAAAATTGCGTTCTCATGTGCCAACCAATCTACAACAAAATTAACTCATAAAACAAATGATCACAGTTTATACACCTGTAGCAAGAATAGGCCTAGACATACGCATAATAATATGATAATAACAGTGGCAATTTATTTTGCCATAATATGCTATGGCATTACAAGGGTGCCTAGTATACAAAGCATGCATGGTGTTTGTCAATTTCGTACCTAAAGAAAAGGTGCTTATATAATGCAAACTTGTGCCTTCATGCAGATAACACGAAACAAACAGCTATTGCTAGCAAGGAGCCCTCGAGAATATTCCAAAGCATCAAATTCAGCTGAGCTGGACAGCAAACTTCTCTGACAAATACAGTCTGCCCTGTCACAAATCAGAAAAGTCTGACATTACTAAGTAATATCTTCATACTTGTTAAACTTGCTTTAGGACCAGTCTGTCGTGTGTCTACAATTCTTATTCCTCCCTCCTCGTCAACTATAGCAAGTTGATCACTGTTAACTGAAACGAGAAACAAGCCTTTAAAAATCCATTTCTTCAAACATCCAACATTCCATTTGAAGCAACAATAATATTCAATTTTTTATACAGTGATTATTAAAACTGCTTGGGTGAGAGACAATTATCATTACTAATTAGTAATTTCAACTGCAGCACAGAAAAAATCCTTGGTGGACCAAAGTCAATGAGTAATCAAGTAAACACCCAGAATATCAGTCCATTATTACAGCCTATGTTGAATAAGTAAACTTGTTATTCACACGGTCAAGCTTATAACCGATAAAAAAAATTGCCTTAATTTGTTTTATTTCAATTAAATAAATGCATCAACGGTTTACAAGCACACAGAGACTTCGATAATTTCCACTGTTTGGTCAAATTGAGAAGCTCTTAAAAGGTGATAAATGCAATTATCCAGATACAGCATGGCTCAATTCATAACAAAGGATAACATAGCTGAGAAAACTACCAACACTGAACAATGAACATAATAAGAGAGGCAAGACAGGATGTCAAAAATTCTGTTCATTTACATAACGTAATATTAATGAATGATAGAAGTACTTTGTTTAGCATACCTTTGGAGAAACTGCAAGCCAATCCCGGACAACTCTTAAAACACATAACAATGAATAAATATTTTAACATGATTAAATTAAATCTCATGATTTAAAAAATATACAGGTGAAAAAGATCAGAGAATTTTATATCATGCTATACTTTGAATTTGTGCATAGTCATCTCAACTCTCCAGAGCATACTAAAAGTAAATCAGTGTCCCTGCTAGAAGGAACATCTTGTGAATTCACTGACTAAACTTACTAAACTTTAAAAACAAGTTCTGCTGGCTTAACATGCATGCATTCTAATGAGTAACATATCCCGCGATATTATATAAAGCATGAAAGAAATCATAATGACAACAGCTGGACGTTTGTTCATTTTAATTAGGTATGCTGGACCAAGGCATGGACAATTGGACATCCAACAGCTCCTACTTGGCCAACAGCCTAAACTGAGCTCAAAGCAAGACAGGATGTCAAAAGTTAAACTGAGCCTTGAAATGACTGAGCAATTTGAATTTCACAGCAATTTCTTTAATTCTATTATACAACATTGTGTAAATAAACAAGTGAGAATATCAAAAATAAGACAATTCTAAACATACCGGTGAAGAAGGTTCAACCAAATACTCATCGTGCTGTCTGCAGACGAATCTGCCAAATACACTGTCGCATAATCGCAGCTTTGCACAACCTAACAAAGAGAAACAAAATCAAAGCAAACTTGAATCATCATTATGACAAGATTGTCTGTTGCAAATCAGTCACATACATGTTTACCACACAATGGCCAGTCAGCTATGGCCAGACAATACTGAAACCAAACGATTCTCACCCATACCCAGATTTTACCCCATTTTTAACCGTCTGCACGCATATTGTCTTGTACAATTCATTGTCACTAATCGTCAAATGAGCACGCTTGAATCCCCTCACCAATGGATTTCCGCCATAGCCCTTCTCGCAACCATAACATTTTATATGCTCCGAATATATTTTCTTTCTCAAAATATAGTATTCAAAGACCCTCAAAGTCAAATCGAGCTTCATATTTCACGTAAATTTTGGCTACTGACTTTTAAAATAGTTATAAATATCCAATTCTTTGGATGATGCACAGAGTTTGACAGGTACGTCGTTGTAGGCTATTACAGCGCTATAAAAAGTGAGAAGTAAGCATGCACTTAGTGCACGATCACAAGGATCTAACAATATACAGCAAATCAACATACAACACAATGCATAATTTAAACGCATCTGTCAAATTGGTAATCTACCTTGAAGTCCAGTTTCTCTAGAAAATACGTTTGTGAAAATCATTTTTCTCTTCTGTAAACATTAAGGAAACTTAGACCCCAAACAGTACACACGTCAATGGTCCCGCTTAAATCCAGCAACGATTATATGTCGCCGAGGTAGAGTCCACCTTGCCGCGCAGAACTCTGGGAATTGCGGGAGACATCATAGGCCTACTTAGCAAGCAACTCATGAAAAACCACTAGGCCTATAGGCCTACGCAACTAGCCTACTGAGCCAGTTTTGTTTGGAGTCCAAAAATTCAGTCATACAGAGAATCAACTTGAATAGTAGGGTCATCATTAAGCGCTTGCCCTAGAATTTTTTCTCCAGTAGAAGTTCCATAGGCCTAACGAAATCAAAGATAATTATGAAGTCTCTTTTTTTTATCTACAACACATTATGATTAGCCTACTTCGTCTTCGAAGAAATCCGCCTTGGCAGCCGCTCTGCTTAATTCCGCTCTCTGGCAACAGAACTTGGAACAGGCTACAATCATGCAAAGCAGATAATCTGATGGTAGGAGGAATACGCCACCCATTCATTCATGATTCATCCCTCCATCCATCCATCCATCCATCCATCCATCCATCCATCCATCCATCCATCCATCTATCCATCCATCCATCCATCTATCCATCCATCCATCCATCCATTAAGCCTACGGCAAAGTCAAACGAAATATGGATCTTGAATTAATCTATTATATAGACCTGGTCAATCAAATCAAATTTATTTTTATTTGGGTCTATATAATAGGCTCCTCAAAACGCCGACGTAAGAAAAGGTCGTTGAAATTTTGGCGACGTAAAGTAGGCTATATAGATAGGCCTAGCCTACGTACGATCTTAGGCCTACTTTTTAGTGCAGCCTACGTCCATTCAATTTGGGGTAGGCCTAATGGTTAACACTTTGGTACAATTAAAGAGCTAGCGAACGCCATATCGGCGGACGCATATCGCTTCTCGCTACGATTGTAGGGCCTGGCCCTACAGTGTTCACTGACTTCACTCCCAAATGTCCACTAAACTTTTAGGCTATTCGGCAGATGGCTTTGGTGAACTGAGCAGTATAATAGGATTAATAGTCTTGATGAAGCGTTTGAACGGCTGCCGACACCTAAACTCAACTGCTGCTAAAACTAGTTAGGCCTAACCTATAATAATTATTGTTGGTAAGCCTACTTGCATTTAGCCTACTCCTCAGACCTGACACCACAGTATAGTTATCTATAGGCCTACTGTGCTGACACCAAGATCGAGGTAGTTTACAGCTTTAACTCCGGAGATCCGGCAGGTAATTAGCCTACCGTCATCGGCATAATTATAGTCTATAATATTAGCCTATAATACTTTCTTTGTCATCTGTAGGCCTATAATGTTAGCTCTTTTACGTTCGCGGTTACAGTGAATGAAGTTAATTAGCTAAATAAGGCTATATAGGCCTATATAAGCTTTTTGCTGGTATTGATATTCTCAGTAGGCCTAGGCCTATGTAATTACTGTCAATTACAGTAATTAAAAAACGATCAGGATTAGTAGCCTATAGTGGAGAATCCGCAGACTGTTTATAAGAACTTCAGTTCCTTCTTACAGGCTAGGACTAAGCCTAGGGCTACTTGCTTCCCTAGCCGTACTTTGTATAGTACACTGTATACGATGGCGGAGCACCAATCAAACTCGAGAAGTTGAGAACAGTCAAAAAGACACAACACAGAAAAGACAAAATTTTAGTTGAACAAAAAACTGCTACCACTTTATTAAGTTCATTGTTAAGTCCAATGAGTTAGGTATTTTCCTCCACACACTGTTAATTTATTCCATTTCCAGAAATCTATTTTGGCCTCGTATAATCAAGAGTTTTTGTCCCAGGCTGGATAAGCGTCCGCCTCGTTGTTGATCGAGTGATTTGAGTCGACGTACGTTGTCCCTCTTGATGCTATGATTCCTTGGTCCACTGTGGCCCCGATTACGTCTTTCACTTCCCTCCAAAGGCTCCAATCAATCCCCTTTCACCCCTCTTCTCATCCCCTCGGCTCAACAACGCACACCACAGAAATAAAATAATAAATTTAAAATTAATAATAGTGGGCTTGCGGGATATTAGCCTAATCCGCGCCAGGGGCCCTCCTGCCTTTACGAGGAGCTTACGGGGTTTTAAACCACGCCAGAGGCCCGGCAGGGACTGATACAAATAAACAACAAAACACACAATAACAACAACAACAACAACACAGAGCCACAACCATCACTCGATCCTCACAACCACCCTCACTCATCACAATCCTCTCAAGCCAATCCCTTCAGGCAGCAACGTAGGCTATACCAGTTCCTAAAGCAACACAGGAAACCAACGAAGATAATTAATACATGATTATTATGGCACACAGTAATTACGTAGCCTATTACCATAAATTCATAATACGAAGAAATAGGCCAAATTTAGTCTGCAGCGGTCTGCCCCGTTTCTATTGTGAACGGCGCTATATAAGTTTTAAATTACAATACATTACATGCAATTTCAGAACATGCCTTATATATTATATATTCCACAATGTGCACATTTTCCCTATGTTCTTTATATAATAATTATATGAGCAACCCTGGGTACAAGGATTAGGCCTATAGGCTAATATTTGCTGGATTATGATACAAAATGCTGACCAGGCCAATCTATAGCAACACGACAACCTAATCTATAATAGGCTACGGATGTTTATCTATAAGCTTAGACCTACCTCCAGATGCACAGTGGTCTTAGGATAACCCCCCCTCTTTTCGATGCCAGAAATGGTAGTTGCTGACCACGCTTTTCCTCACTTTTGGGCATATTCACTGTTCTTCATCGCTTCATTATTGAGGTTGCCATGGATCCGACGCCATATTTTTTCGAATTATTTCTGTTATAAGTTGGCCTGTATGTAGGAATTATCGATTTCATGTGTCGTTCGATGTTTGACTCGATCCTGCAGCAGAATTTCATATCTTTGATAAATGGATTAATTGATCGATGGGTGTTTAAATGGACAGATGAATGGATGGACAGATGAATGAATGGATAGAAGAATGGATGGATGGATGAATGGATGGATAGATGAATGGATGGATAAATTAATGAATGGATAGATCAATGGATGGATAGATGAATGGATGGATAGATCAATGGATGGATAGATGAATGGATGAATGGATGAATAGATGGAAGTCTCAACAGGTAGGCGAATTAATGGAAGAAAACACGAATAGATGAAGGAACAAATGAATAAATAGGTGAATGGATGGATGAATGGATAAATCGCTCGGAATAACAATAGTACCCGGGGGACATAGATCTAAGTGTCGTTTAGGCTCAGGTCAGGCGTCGTGAGCACTCATCAGCTTAGGATCAGGTTAGCCGTAGTGAGTGTCGGTTAGGGTTAGCTAGGTTACTTAGTGTCGTCATTAGATACTGTCCAAAGACACTGTTCGCAGGATCATATAATCAGGTGTTATTATCCCCGATACTAGAGTCTTGCCAAATCGCTTTGTGCCTTCACTTATCCTACCTAGACCGGTTGTGACGGCAGCAGTCACCTCGAAGAACGTCTGACAATCGATCGAAACCACATCTTCGTCCACGAGATCGTTGCAGAACCGACCACTGAAGCTTCGACGACATCACAGTCTGGATGAATAACATCGAAATCTCGACAAGAATATCTAGTAAAGACAATTATAATAATTATTAATCGCTTTCCAGTAAAATATCTTGAAGGCAATGATCGCCGAAAAGACGCCATCCCAAAGTGGACATGAAACGATAATGACGATGACGTCACCGGACGAAAATCGTCACAGTCGATGATGACGTCGTCGTTTTAATCACGTGAGAACCTTTCAAATGACGCAATAATTTGGAGACTTAAAATGTTAATTCTGATAAGGACAAAATTTCTTAACACGCGAAATAGATACTTAAACGGCCAAATTAATAATTATCCGAGGCTAGAAAAAAAATATTTATGAGTGTCGGCTCTTCGGGAATTTCCCTTTTATTTCTACTCTCAACTTTTATAGCCGATAACTCGAGAGCCAACCTGTTTTTTATTAGCCTCTTCTGTTAGGCTACAGGCTAGGTCTCTGAGATTGAAGTTAATTAGGTCAATTGCATAACATGTAGGCTATAAGCCTACTGCAGGCTAACCGGTTGAGGTCTGTCTGCCGGATTGTTCAATTAAAAAATTATATACACTTAAAGTCTGAGGATTCAATCCTTTCACTGTCAGTCTGTCTCTGTCTCAGTCTCTGTCTATGTATCTGTATTTCTGTCTGTCTGTCTGACAGACTGAATGTCTGTGTGTCTGTGTATCTGTCTGTCACTGTCTCTGTCTGTCTCTATCTGTATGTCTGTCTGTCTGTCTGTCTGTCTGTCTGTCTCTCATTGAACAGAAGAAGTGCTTGTAAAGTTGCTAGCACTTCAAAATCATGGCTGCCAGTCGCGGTCTTACTGTGTGCATTGGACTGCCTCAACTACACACATACACAATTACACATGTACAAAATTGTACATGAATAGCCTACCAGCATGCATGTATACAATTATACGCTACATGAATACCTTCGCGGCGCTATAAAACCTCTGCTTGATGGTGCATAAGACAAACACGTGCGAACATTTCACGCACTGTCGTTCAGCAGACTCAAACCTAAAATCGTTGGATTTCAGATGGCGTGCTAGAGAATGCAACACCGCCTCAAAAGATAACAATCAACAGTCTCCTAAAACTACATAGGTGGTTTGACTGCAAAACTATATTATGTGTTATACACAATCATGCACCTGAATCAACCAACTAACCAGGAAGTAAAACCGCGAGCAATCTCATTAACGATTCGTGGCACGTTAAAAGCCGCACATTATAAAGACAGGCCATGGAAGGTCAAGTACGTAGTCCAGCCCACTTTATTGGCCTTTTGTTTGTCATTTTTAGTCCTATGCAGTATACAGGCGTATATATACATACACACAGGACGTGGCCTAATATTTATGGAGAAGCCTATATTGGCCTACATGACTAGACTAATGATGTTGGGGAGAGGATAGGCCTACAATTAAGTCTGAGCGCAGAGACCTATTGGTGGCTGAGTTACAAACTACAGATGAAGGGCTCTACAGCATTTGTGTATACTTAATTCGTAATCGCCGACCTAAATAGGCCTACGACCGTAAATTGGCCTACCTACAGCATGCAGTAGCGTTTGTTTTATTTAGCCATAAGGATAGGCCCTATAGGCCTGCAATGCTATCGTATGCGTTCTAACTGTTGGGACAGATTTCACGTTGATTTTTATAGATATGCATTGAATGTGAAGCCTATGAATTGAACAGCCTTCTCGTATTCTTAGGAAAACTTACGCCTTTTGAGCTCTATATGCCTTAGCGAGGCTTAGCGTGTAGACAACGAATTAGATTTTTATTTTCCATTCAAAATGTCGGATAGTCTGGACTCTGGTTCGGTTAGCGGAGGAATATCACGGATGCAGTTGAGCGGAATTCTCTCCAAGCAGCCATTCGGTCCGAAGAATCAAAGCACAAAGTGGAACAAAAGGTAAGACTAAACTAGTATTGCTATTGCGTGCTTCAACGCCCTAGTAATGGCGTATATACATACATACATACATACGTACGTACGTACGTACGTACGTACGTACGTACATACATACATACAAACATACATACATACATACATACATACATACATACATACATACATACACACACATACATACATACATACATACATACATACATACATACATACATACATACATACACACATACATACATACATACATACATACATACATACATACATACATACATACATACATACATACATACATACATACATACATACATACATACATACATACATACACACACACATACATACATACATACATACATACATACATACATACATACATACATACATACATACATACATACATACATACATACATACATACATACATACATACATACATACATACATACATACATACATACATACATACATACATACATACATACATACATACATACATACATACATACATACATACATACATACATACATACATACATACTTACATACATACACACATGCATACATACATACATACATACATACATACATACATACATACATACATAGGTCCTACATACATACATACATACATACATACATACATACATACATACATACATACATACATACATACATACATACATACATACATACATACATACATACATACATACATACATACATACATACATACATACATTTATACATACATTTATACATACATACGTATACTGCTTAATACACTAAGTTTTTTCTTTGCTCTAGATTTTCTCGAAGTTGTCGTCTTGCAGTTGAAATTAAGGTAATACGATTTGCGCCCACAATTATGGGCACTAAGGGCACTTGCTCCCCTCCGTGAAAACTGACACCAATTTTTTTAACTGACTATAGACCTGGTGCTTTTTGATTCCTGACAAAATTAGACTTGTGCACCATTTCGAAACTTCTATTTTTTCGATCAGATGACAATAATAATTATGGTTTCCGGTCATAATTGTTTTAGCCGATAAACACACCTACAGAACTATGTATGTAGTCCTATGTGTATGTAGCCTATGTATTTATGTATGTATGTATGTAATATGCATGCATGTATGCATGTATGCGTGTCATGCATGCATGCATACATAGCGTCATTTGATCGATGCGATGTTCTCTGTCTGTAGGTTTTTCGTCCTCAAAGATGGTTATCTGCTTTATTACTTGGACAGCGATAAGAAAGAATTCGATCGGAAGCAATACATCAACCTCCATCCGAAGGTTAGCAAGTAGTAGGGTAACTAAGAGTTCTAGCATCACTTGCACTCAATGACCCCGTGAATCGTCAGGTCAAATATGAAGGTCAAGGCCCACTACTTACACATACATCTAGTCCTCATTCACTCTTAGACGAATCACCTCGCATGAAATCACATTACGTAAATCTTCTTCATGAAAAGGGAGACATTGAAGATAATACGCTATCAATCATACAGACGCATGGATTCCAGGATTATCCAAAGACGTCACTGTCTGACATGGACGTAATTAGCCTCTTTTAACGAGTTGAAACCCCCTAATAAATAATTTCAGTGTTTTTACAAACTAATACGTTGTATTTTCAAACTATTTTGTGACCTTAATTGCCCACTGAAAAGCCTTGAAATGAAAACCTTTTCCCAAGCTATTGGGCCTAAGCTCCTTGCTGTCTAACTTCTTCCTTGGCCGTTTCCCTTTCAATAGATCTACAACTCCGACCCGTCACGTTCGCTAATTGCAATCATAAGCAGCCTAGTTATTTCTGGCGCACGATGTCTGTTCTCGTACACAGAGTTTCAATTGATGATGCATGGATCTCCAAAAAACAAACAATCAGGTTAATATCCAGTCCAGGCCACAATGAAACTGAACCTACTGTCAACGTTATCAAATGTTCATTAATAACCTTTGTTGGGAGCAACGCATGACTGTAATACAATATGTTATTGCAGATTTCCGATTTGAAATCAGTCTAAGGTGCTTGATACATCCGATGGATAGGCATGGATGATATCGCATCTCAGTTGCTTCTGCAAGGAGAGCTGTGTTGTAGCAATGTAGCCTATCCGTCTGACCTCACTTCGTCACTGCATTGTATTGCATTGTATAGTATGGTATGGTATTGTATTGCATGGTATTGCATTGCATTGTATTGCACTGTACTGTTTTGTATTGTATTTTTATCATATTGTACTGTATTGCATCGTATTGTATTGTATTGTATTGTGTTGTGTTGTATTATATTGTATTGTATTGCACTGCATTGCATTGTATTGTATTGTACTTTATAATATTGTATGGCATTGTATTGCATGGTATTGTATTGCACTGCATTGCATTGTATTGTATTGTACTTTATAATATTGTATGGCATTGTATTGCATGGTATTGC